>CM038220.1:154092911-155292911 GCA_021442155.1 Cymbidium sinense | reverse complement strand
TCATCATTCAGATGGCATAGTTCTTATCGGTTTTGACTAGAGGAGGAGACCTTTGGTAGAGATGTGGCCAGTGCAACCACCACCACACTGCTCAATTCACCATCCACCATCACCTATTCATGTCGTTGTTGGTAAAAATTTTTTGACACCACATAGAGTTTAGGATTTCTTATTTGGATGATCAGATGTGCCATTAAGAAATGAACATATTATCTTAGAAGATAAACGTGTTATCCTATAATGGATTTGATCATTTAATAAAATACTCCTAAGGGTTAATGAGTCTTTTGTGTACCATAAATTTTATCCCTGAACTATATGAAAAGTAGAACAGAGTTTCTTTTAAACTAGGTTCATGATTCCCTATAAGGGCATGCCTCTTTCTTCCTAAGAATACTCTCTGAAGAAATAAGTTCTTATTTCTAAAATTTCTATGTTGGTTTTAAAAGGATTGATTTTTGATATTTTTAATTGGGAATGATCCAAAGTGGAAAGAGTTATTTTTGGAATCTAAATGGGATGAAGTAAGAAATGCCCATTGATATTGGGATGCCTAGTAAGCATTTCAACTGTCCTATCATTGGGATTTAAATTTTAGAATTTTATTTAGATTTTGAATTGACTTTTCTTAAAAATTTGGGACTTAAATTCTAGTAACACAAGATTGTAGAAATGCCTAGGTTAAAGACTTAATCCAAAGAGCATGCTTCAGAACTTAAGTCACATGTGGTTCTAACACAAATTAGATGCTCAACCTAGTTTCATTTTGGGAATTATCGGCCATTCTCCTCACTTGAGGAAACTAACTTATCTCTGACTCTTTTGAACTTACAACCCACCTAAAAAGGGCTGCCAGCTAACACCACCTAAGTGCATTTTTAAATTCATGATGCCAAGTCTTATGAATGCAATATGGCTGGGTTGTTGTCTTTTTTAAGAAAAGAATCTAAAAATTCTAGACTCACTCACTAATCTCTAAGATCATATATGATATGGAATGCATCTAACTAATGCACATTTTTTAGATTTTTAAATATTTTGATTCATGATTCATTTGAGGTCTTGGGTATGCATTTTTATGCCTAAATGCCATGTAATTAGAAATGTTTATGGGCCAAATCAATAATAGAAGGTAGACTTCTCCAAGAAGGTGGTCATTTTCAATGGTTAGATACCCTTTTTATGCAATGGGTAAAGTGACCATTCCAGGATTAGAGCAATATGATTTCATGATTTCAAGGCCTAATTATTTCTAATTGATTTTAAGTTTTGCCTAAGACTTTAATTTATGGGAGGTTTCAAGTTTTCCTTAATTTTGTTTTAGCTATTTAGATTTTGAATGAGTAAAAATTTTAATTTTGAATTCATTTTTAGGTTACATTGAGTGTATATTAGGATTGCATTGGTTTGTTTGATTTTGTGTTCATTAACTTAAGGTTTAATTACTCATAATATTTCATTATTAGTTTCATTAATCCTTAAGTATGGAAATGATTAAGTTTCTTTGATTTAGGATGCTAGAAGAGTTATTCTAAGTGTTTATAATGTTGATGAAAGTTAGTTCAAATTACTTCTTAATTTTATGAATTTATGAAATTTGTTATTCATTACTTGCTTTATATTGACCTAGAGATTTGGAAATTCAACAATTCCCAATCCAAAGGTCAATTGGGTTTGACATTTTTATGGCAAGTGGGGTTTCATGCCAATTTCATGTTTCCAAAATTTCATCTTGATTAGATTCATAATTAGGGTATAATTAAGGTTTTAATCATTTTATTAAAATCTAAATTAAGCCTAATTTAATGAAGATCATTTAAGGGTTTTATTTTTCTTTGATTCCTCTCTAAAGATAATTTTTAAAAATTTGGTTAATTTATTGGGATTTATTTAAATTATGGTAAAATATTTGAGTTATTTAATTGAATTAATTTTATAATTAAGCCATTTTATGATTTATTAAGTTCAAATGAGTTTCATTAGTGTTTTTAAGTTCACTAGGATTTATTAAGTTGATTTGAAGTGGTTTAATTCATTTTCATAATTTATTTCATTTTATTTTATTTTATTTAATTAAAATTAAAATTTAAAGTTTGAAATTTGATATTTCTTAAATTAATTAGAGATAATTCATGAAAATTTTTCTTAAGGTATGTTCTAGCCTCAATTTCAATTCCCCAAAGTTTCATTTAAATTAGATTAATGGTTTGTGATTAATTAAGATTTGATTGATTTCATTAAAACTTAAATTAAGGCAAAAATACTTCAAATTAATTGGAAATTTTAATTTTAAATGATCTCTCCCATTTATAAGAATCCACGGAGACTATGTTTGTATTTTTGGGATTTATATTTAATTTTCTATTAATTTTTTATTTTCAAATATTTTTAATACTTTTTTAATTAATTTAAAAAGGATTTACTATTTAAAATGGTGGGCCGATGTGGCACCTTTGCCATGTGGGTGGAACCCATGTGGATCTCTCAACATAAAGCACCATGGATGAAGCTTCATCTAAAGACTAGACTATCCCGATTCATTCTGCAGTCTTCTTATGTTATAAAATCATATCGTTCAGCTAGATCTCGACCATCCATTCTAAATAAAAGAATTGGGTGGCAGAGATCATCTCTTATATGTCTCTAGCGAGAGATGGATGCCATTCATCATTTTTGATAAATTTTTGAATTTTGACGTAATTTCAATTGCAAAATGATTAAGGATCAATTTGTAATTAATCTCATTTGATCATCATGGGGATCAAATTTCTTTCATAAAGGACCAAATCTGAAAGCTTTGAAGGTCGGTGGTGGAGCGTACCTTGATTCCTGTGATCATTAGTGGTGGGATCAACTCCAACAGCTTCGCCTCAATGTGATGAAGCCATGGACATGATTTGGTGGCTTGCCTCCCTGCCAAAGGCCTTGAAGACAAACTTGTGGCCATTTTTTTGACGAGTTTGGAAGTTCTTCAACTCACCGGCAGCGAGGGATCATGATGATGATTCATTTGAGGTCTGCTTGACCTAACATGTTGGAACATTCAATTTGATGTGGGAGACTCTCCCTAGTATCTTGCCAGTAAAGAAGGCTTTGTGGGCACTGGATTTGATCATTTTTTGGCATGTGAAGTAAGTTTTTCTTCTTCTCCTTCTTTTGAGGGGAGATTCCCTTCCCTCATTCTATACATGGTCGATAACCATGTCCTTAGCATTTTAAGTGGCGATTATTTATGAGGGTGGATTCAATCTCCTTTGGCCTTGTGAACATGATTGGATGTGAGCTTGAAGGGAGGAGGGCATCTGCCCCCATTTCCTTCCTTGGCTGAGCCTCAAATCTCCTTGGCTTCTCTTCCTTGCTCTCTTGCCTTTCCTCTTGGAGAAAGCAAAGTTCTTTTTTGCTTGAGGGCTGATTCTCATTTTCAGCCTTTGGAACCATTCTCCTAAGAGGTAGTCAGGTTCCATGGTTACTTGGATAAAATCCAAGTAATTTTGATGATGGAAAGGAGAGGAATCTTCCAAGTATCATTACTTGGTCAAAGATCTCCACTTATTTTCTTTGGTTTCATTTTAATTTTTTTTGGAACCACTATCAAAGCCCTTAGAATAATGTGTGGCTATCCAAATCAAACTCAACATGAGTTTGAGGTCAAGTCTAAATCCATTTGAATTGGATTGGAAATTTGAATCCAATCCAAGCATTTGGATTCAAAGTGTTTGATTTTGTATCAATTCTTTTAATTTTGAGTTTAATCATCTTTAATTGATGATTGATTAAGTTTTGTTTTAATTAATTCATTTAGATTTGAATTAATTTTGAAATTTATTTAATTTCAACCCATTTAAGCCTTAATGGGTTAAGCATGATTCCAATTGGGTTCAAATGACCAAATTGACTCAATTGAATTTGGTTTGGAATCTAACCATGCTTGATCACATATATGAGATGATTTGGAGTGATTGATTTCATTTAATTTTAATTGAATTTCAGTTTGAACCCATTTAGCCCAAAGTATTCTTAATGGGTTAAGCTTAGGTTTCATTTGGGTCAAATGATAAATTTGACCAAATTAGACCCAACGATGGGTTGGATTGTGTTTAATTATCATTTACAAATGATTTTGACCAATCAATTTGAATTGATTTTAATTTAATTTACCTTTGAACCCAATAGGACCCATTTAGGTTCATTTAGACTAAGTGGTCTAATTAACTTAAGTAAGGCCTAAATAATTTGAAATTTCTTTAGATTTATAATTAAACATGTTTATTTGATCATTTAAAACATTTGGAATAATTTAATTTGGTCAAATTTTGTTGGGTTGGCCTTTGACTTAGTGGGACCTACCTAAGTCAAACCTACGTTAAATGGGTTAACTAGATTTGACTTTGATTTAGTTTTAGATTCATTCATTTATTTTAATTTGATTTCAATTTGGTTTATTTGGATTTGATTTGATTTAACCCAAATTTGAAATTTGGGTTGAGTCCACCTAAGCCCATTAGGCTAGATCAAGCCCAAGGAAGGTGCACTAGGTCACTAGGAGCAGTGTCCTAAGCACTTTAATTAAGAGGTTCCTACTTAAAGAATAGGTGTCCTAATTGCTGATTTCAAAAATATTATTTACCTCATACAAAAATGAGGTCAACAGTCGCATTGTAAGAAGTTCTTATTAAGTACCAAAATCATCTAGAAAAAAAAAGCCCCACCATTGGTGATACAGTTGCAACCTAGAGGCCACACTTCATCTACTCACACTAATGATGTGAGGTTTAGCTCTCCTATTTGGCCTTCTACATCATCAGTAGAGAAGGAGTGGTGGCCTAAGAGTGTTTCCATCTCTTTTCAAACTTAGCAGGGTGAGAAAGAAAAAGAAGAAAAGAAGGAGGATAGGGAAGAAGTCCTCATACTAGTTGAGCTGGTCATGGTGAGTACCTCATCAGCCCGGGATGTTCAGTGCACTCCTATTGTAGGAGGCCATGCGGTGGAGAATCATTACCCTAGATACATCCCTATAGATCTTATGAATTTAAATGGCCATTCCTTTGAAGAAATCCTAGCATAATATAAGGTAGCCATTAAAGATATGGAGAGGAAAGGAAGTGGTGATTAAAAGATTGACTTTGACATGAAGGAGGATGATCTCCTAGATGACTTTGTGAAAGTCAATATGGTAAAGACTAAAACTTCTTCCCACAGTGAGCAGCACCATAGCACTAAGGCACATTTAGTTATAGTTGAGGAAGGTGAGGCATTAGACTCAACTCAGCAACTTTTGCATTAGTTGAAGTTGATAGATGATTAGACAAATCATATGGAGAGAAGGATTGAGAAGTTAATGTTAGTTATTCTAGCTCTTTAAAGTTAGATACCAACACCTCAACCTGTCGCTATGGATACTAATAAGCTAGAGTTAGCACATACTCTAGTAGAAGAAGAAACTAGCAGCATTCATATGAAGGGCACAAATATATCCATTCAGGAGAGGGACATTAAATAGAGGGTAGAATAGCAAGTGATGAAAGTGTTGGCACAATCCCAAGGAGCCTCAATAGTTCCAAAGGGTAGACCTTACCTAGAGGAATTTGATGTGGTCCAATACCCTAAGGGTTTTGTACCATCATCCTTTAAAGTATTCAATGGCAGTGGAAACCATAAGCAGCACATTGCACACTTCAGAGCTAGTTACTGCAACGTAATTGTCAACATTGCCTTAATCTTCAGGTAGTTTATCAACAGCCTTTCTGAAGTAACATTTGATTTGTATGCTGAACTGCTGAACAGTTCGGTGAAGTCCTTTATGGAGTTAAACATCTATTTATTAAAATATTCATAGGAGCTCAACAAATGGTGAATATAGGAGATTTCATTATAGAGAAATAAAAGTCTAATGAGTCCCTTATTGATTATATTCTTAGGTAGCGTAACCTAAGTATGAAAAGTGAACCACAGCTTCAAAAGTAACATGCCATTGAAATTCTCCTCAAGAATATCCATAGCCTAGTCGCTTTCATGCTTAAAGGATTCACGATTACAACATTTAATTAATCAGAAAATCGGCTAGCCTATGAGAGGAAGCAAAATAGCTACCCTTTTCAGAATAGTCATGCAAGACAAAGCCTTAAAAAGTGTTTGAGTAGAAGCAAAGAATTGTGTCAATAGTGGATAAAGGGAAACAACTCATGAGGGTACATTTCAAGAGGCCTAAGTTTAGCAAACTTCACTCCCACCTCCTTTTCCATCTTCTTGACTACCACAATAGCCTCCATAATAGAGATATCAGTATCCCACACTTGGTAGCTACTTTCCACCTAATCTTGTCGATAAACTCAACAAATCATATTCATTCAAGAGGGAGGTAGTCAGGAAGATCTTCAAGAATTTTTTTAAGAAGCTTGACTTCTAGCTACCCGAACCTAGGAAGCCAGATGAAATGGGCAGAAGCGATGATCTTAACTACTGCCCCTACCACTGCATGCTAGGTCACATCTTAGAGGATTATTATACCTTTAAGGATTGTCTTAAGAGAAGATATAAATCATGAGCCATAATGATACCCAAAGAATACTTAGTAGAATAACTCTCTAGTTCTTTTAAAGTAACCTCTCGGGAATCATTCAACCCTCTTAATACTAATGAAGGTTAGGACATCTCGTTGTCCCTCACCTCTAAGAAAATCATTTCTAAAATCAATAAACCTTTTATAGATGCCTAACTTAGCTCAGACCTCTGTGAAGGTCAACTCAGAGGGGGTAGAAGCCAAATAGTAGTAGCAGCCACCACATGCTTGAGATAGCCCACCAACATAACCAATATCCAAGTCCAACATTCTCATGCCACTTCTACACTTATCACTTCTCCTAGCTCTACTACTACCTCCAAGAGGATTATATCTGTGGATGAGGGCACCAAGCCACTCAAGCTGCTTACTTTACTTAATTTCTACTTTGTACCACCAAAATAAAGTAATCAATGAAGAAGAAAGGTTCCACTTATATCTTCTTTACTTTTGTTGAACATTGCGATTTCATTTCTATTGATAGCTCTCTAAGTCATAATAATAATAATCTAAATAATATTGATCACTTTCTATTCAATTCAGAAATAGACTACCCTTTTATGAATCTTCAAGGTTCACCGCTAGAGATAGACTTGGAGTGCCAACTCTAAAGATCCTTGAGAAGAAGCTATATGTATGCCTAATGTGTAGGTAGAATTTGCTACAAGGGTAAACAAGTCATTAGTTATAATGAGTAGAAAACCTCTATCTACAGGATGCTCCACCTTTGGATATGCTTGTAGAGGACTAGCCTAAAGTTGACTACAATATCCTGGCACATCTTAGAAAGTTGTTAGCTAAGCTAAGCATATATAATGCCACCATTTTATTCAAAGAAATAAGGGAGCCACTACTCAAAGCAGTGTTTAATCCTGAGATATGCTTAGGTTAGTTGGCTATTACTATTTTAGTTGAAGAAGATACATATTTTTAAAACAGTGTCCAAGGAGTTACCTTTAGATGAAGACATACTACTTGAGATGATAGAGCACAACTGTCCTCTTTATAATTATAGTGGATGTTGGCAAGTTTAGATTATCCAGAGTACTTGTTGATCCAAGTGCATCATTCAACATCATGAGCCTAAGAACCCTCACCTTCTTGAGGATTGACACCTCTAAACTTCAATCTGAAAAGATGATTTTGAAAAGATTCAATGAACAAGGTGAGAGGGCCTTAAGCTCCATTACACTATCTTTAGAGATAGATGATTAGAAGATTGAAATCGAGTTTGATATAATAAATTCAAATACATCTTTAAATACTTTATTAGGGTGACCTTAGATTCATGATTATAATATGGTTCCATCTTTGCTTTATCAGTGCATCAAGTTCATAAAAGATGGCATATAATATTATGTTAAAGGGATTTGTAACCATTTTTAGTATATGAGGTTGGGATCTATGAAGATGTAGCTTAATATCTCCCCAAGAAAAAAATGTTTATTCTTATGAATTAAATCAAGTTATAAAAGAAAAAGAAAGAAAAGAAAAAGAAAAGAAAAAAGGAAAAGAAAAGAGAACGAGAAGAAGACTTTGAGGAGAAAGTAGAGCTGAGATAGCTTTCCATCCACAGTTTGTCACGCATTTCGAACAAGTGGGCGAGATATCCTAACCTCCTCTAGGACGAGGAAGAGGCAAGCTCAGAGGAAGTTCTAGAAGAGGTAGACCTCCATATTTACCACCTACGTGGAGGTTTATTCCATCATCAAGGAGTACACCTACTATCTACACAGACTTGGAGTCTTGTGTAGAGGATAAGTCCTATATAGTGAGCAGACAAGTCATTTCTCCACTTTAGAAAACCTCATTGGAGGTGACACTCAAACCTGATACTGATGAGGATAGTGTCTCTGAAAAAAGCGTAAGTGTATCTAAATCTTTATTTTTTGAAACTGTAAGATAACATGTGAGCACCTTAGATCTAGCCTCACTTTCCCCATAAAATATTAAGGGTTTGGTAATTAAGGATGTTCCTATACTATATACAAATGCTAGGTCTCAGAGGTTTTACTAAAGAGCAACAGCCTCAAGCTTAGAAGTCGATGTAGATCTTGAGGATAATTCATTTAAAGAATTAATAAAATTGTCTTTTAGGTGGTACTCGCCTTGTGTTTTAGATTTAGCAAGGAAATGTTTAATTCTACATGCATGGTTTAAACATGAGTCGAGTACTTTGAAAGTTATGGGATAGTAAATGGAGAACTCTCGATCAAGATCAGGATTAAGCTTTGGTATAATTGGTCTAGTAGATGATGATGAATATTGCCTAGTCACCACCAACCATTTGGAGTTTGATAAATTTTTTTCCAACAATATTAACTCGTATAAGAAGGTGTATTTAGAAACTTTAGATGATTCAGATGGCTTTCAAGTAAGGGATGAACCCCCAGAACTAGAAGAAGAGATCAAGTCAACTATCAACGAGCTTAGAGAAATCAACTTGGGCAATGTAGACGATCCATGCCCAACATACATCAGTTCCCTATTGAATGATTCTAAAACCAATGACTTAGTTAGGCTACTCTCAGTTTAAGGATTGCTTCACATAGAGTAATGAAGGAATATTAGGATTAACTCCCAAAGTCATAGTTGATAAACTAATAGTCCAACTTAATGTTATCCCTATTAAGCATGCTCCTAGATGCATGTGATTAGACATTAAACAATGGGTTATTTCAAAAGTCAAAAAATTGATCGATGCTGGTTTCATCAGGGAAAAAAGTACCCCACCTAGTTGGCTAGTGTAGTCCTGGTTAAGAAGAAAAATGACTAGATTCGCATATGGGCCAACTTTAAGGATCTTAATAAGGCATTCCCTAAAGATGAGTTCCTGTTATCTATACTAGAGCTGATGGTGGACATCACCTCATCTTATACAGTCTTCTCATTCATGGATGGCTCATATGGCTATAACCAAATTAAGATGACACCTAAAGATGAAAAGAACACTGCTTTCATAACCTCAATCGAAATTTATTGTTATAAGGTCATGCCTTTTGGCCTCAAAAATGTCAGTGCCACATACTAGCGGGCCATGACTCAATCTTTGACGAACTCATATACCACCAAGTTGAGTGTTATGTCGATGATCTTGCGGTCAAAAATAAGGAAAAGGAAGACCACCTATTTGACTTGAGAGTAGTTTTTGAGTAATTGAGGCAATACGATGTTAATATGAACCCTCTAAAGTGTGCATTTGGGGTAACTTCAGAGGCATTTCTAGGGTAAGGTTAAAGAAATATTAGAAATGTCACCCCTAAAAGTCTAACTCAACTCTAATCATTCCAAGAAAAGTTAGCATATTTAAGACACATTATATCTAACCTATATGGTAGATGTCAACTATTCTCAGCACTAATCAAGAAAGATGCCAAATTCAAGTAGGATGACAAATACTAGTAAGCATTTGAGGCAATACCTTATGACATGGCCAGCTCTAGCTGCCCCTATCCTGGCCAAATTGCTAATACTATACAAGGCTAGATTAGATGGCTCCCTTGGTGCTTTGTTGGCCCAAGCCAATGAGGAAGGGAAGAGAATGCACTTTATTACCTTAGTCATCATCTAATACCTACAAAGGAGAATTACCCACCCATTGAGAAGCATTGTCTAGCTCTCATCTTTGCCGCTCAAAAGCTACGCCACTATATGCTTTCTTACAAAGTTAATTTGAATTCTAGAATCAATCCCTATAATATATCATGACATGGATGATGTTATCTAGATGGTTTGTATGATGGTTCATGATTCTGTCACAATGTAATATTACTTTTTTGCCTTATTGGGTAGTAAAGGGGCATGCGCTCGTGGATTTTCTAGCAGCGCATCCTTTTCCCGATTCACCTATCAACAATGACCATCCTGATGAACAAATCATGAATTTGGGGAATGTAAATAGCCATTGATGGAAAATGTACTTTGATGGTGTGGCTTTCTCTCAAAGAGGGGAAGAACCATAATCCATTCTCACAATAAAGGAGGGATAGGAATAGTTTTCTTAACCCCAAACTGTGGTATATTGTGATTCTCATACCACTTGTTAGAGCTTTGTAAAAATAATGAAGCCAAGTATAAGGCCCTGATCACCGGTCTGGAGTTGGCCATCTTTTTACGCATTCAGGACATCAACATTTTTGGGGACTCATAATTAATAGTTAACTATATTATTGGGTCCTACAAAGTCCTCAAGTCTAAACTCATCACTACTATAAGTACATCATAGAGTTATTGGCCTAAATCTTAGAGGTTACTATCTACAAGGTTCCTTGAGGAGAGAATGCCATAATCGACGCTCTAGCTAAGCTCGCTAAAGAGATGGCAAGTCTGGATGACCAGCCTATATCAATAGAAGTACACAATCGCTGAGTACTTTCTCTTATTAATAGTGAACTCATTGGCAAACACCATCTTAAATAGAAGGTTGCTATTATCGAAAAGGATGAAGAACTAGACTGGAGGCAACCCTTCATTGATTACCTAAACAAAGCCAAACTATCTTAAGAGAGATCGTAAGCCCATCAAATTAGGTAAAGGGAACTCTTTTATGCCCTCATCAATGGTGTCTTATACCATGATCCTTTGATTACATGTGGTTATGCTATTTAGACAAATGCAAAGCCCATAAAATCATAACTGAGCTACATCTAGGACTAGGTGGAGCCCATCAGTTTGACCCTAAGATGAATGCCAAAATCAAACAACTTGGGTATTATTAGCAAATGATGATTACATATTGCATGTATGTGGCAAGGTGCTGCCATCAGTTCTAAGTACATGGAGTAGTATTGCATTAACCACCCAATAGTTTGCACTCGACCATAGTCTCATGGCCATTTGAATGTTGGGGTACCGACATAGTATGTCCAATTGATCCTCC
This sequence comes from Cymbidium sinense, assembly GCA_021442155.1. NCBI lineage: Eukaryota > Viridiplantae > Streptophyta > Magnoliopsida > Asparagales > Orchidaceae > Cymbidium > Cymbidium sinense. The sequence continues at coordinate 155,281,473 of CM038220.1, read as the reverse complement.
TTCATCGAAGGGTCATCATTTTATTCTGCCAGCTATGGATTACTTCTCCAAGTGGGCAAGGGAATTCCACTCAGGGAGGTCAAGGCCCAACATATGCTTCATTCTTCAAGAATTATATCGTATATAGATTTAGAGTACTTCGCTGGATCATATACGAAATGATACACATTCAAGAGTACAGAGTTCAATAATTTTGCTAGAAGACACAACATAGATTAAAGATATTCTATCATTTACTATCCTTAGGAAAATGGGTTAGCAAAAGCCTTTAACAAAACTCTTATCCAAATCCTGAAGAAAATGCATGATGATAACAAATAGCTGTGGCACAAGTAGCTAGTTGAAGCTTTGTGGGCCTATTGTACTACTCATAGGACCCTAACACAGTCCACCCCTTCTCCTTAGTGTATGCATCTAAATCCATTCTCCCTATAGAAGTACAACTTTCATCACTAAGGATAACTATGAATAACAAAATCACATTTGAACAAAATATTAAGTTACAGTTAGAGGAACTCAATGGTCTTGAGGAGAGACATCTTCAGGCATACCAAAACATATATAAAGCAAAATTGGTTCCAGATCATAACAAGTTGGTCCACACAAGAGCTTTTCAGATTGGAGAGCTTATTTTAGTTCATAGGAGACCAATTGTAGCCTATCTCAAGATGGGGGTGGGGTTAAGTTTGAACTAATATGGGAAGGTCCCTTTGTCATAGAAAAGGCCTACTAAGGAAGGTCATATCATCTAATCAATCATAAAGGTGAACAGTTGATGTTACCAATTAACGGGCTTTACCTGAAGAAATATTATGCATGATTATGTTACTTCAATCAACTTTCATCAATAAAATATGTTATTTACTTTTAATCAAACAAGAAGGTCTCCTTTGTGCATAAGTGTGAGATAACTTGAGTGGCATCCTGAGCCTAGCATGCACAACACAAAAACAAAATTGCACATAAACATAAAATACAAACATAATCTAATTTCTTTAGGCTACTTAAGTTGACATAAAATACAAACACCCCTAGAGGCTCTTGCTTAGTAATCGCTCTAACACAAGTTTGACTCATTATTTAGACAAGGGATTACCCTAGTGGTCATTTCTACTTTGAAGAGTGTGAGTCCCCATGTTTTTTCCTGGCTTGATCGCTATAAATTGATGAGCACCTCATCAGTCTGGTACATTTTATTATACGACCAATAGGCTACCCAGATGATTGATCATGCTTAAGAAGATATGAGTCCTCGAGCTAGCCATCATGTACTAACTTGGTCTGATTATATATTCGAGGATTATGGTAAGACAACAGTGGCTCCTCTTTCTCTCAACTACTTCAAGTTTGGGATTGGCCCTCCTTTATAACTTCCCACTTGGTAGTCACCCTTTAGGTTAGATAGTAGATGTCTAGCTAATGACAAACTATCCCGATGATCAATTTTACTAAGGAGGATGTGAGTCTTTAATGCTTTCTTCCTAGATTGATCATCACAAACCATCTGACACCTTAGATTGGTTGGTGATGGCTTTATTGACACAAGCCACTCAGTGGATAACATCATTCAAGTAGATGTAAGTCCCCATGATTTCTTCTTGAATCGACCATCATGTACATTCAAACTTTATATGTTTTAAGGATTAGGATAAGACTCCCAAAGGAACCTTTTCCTATGGGCATTCTATTTGGATAATGTCTTCATGACCCCATCTAGACATGACAGGTTACTATCGGATTAGATAATTCCTCTTTTTTAGTAGCCTTTGGTTAGATAGCATCATTTTGCAAATGTATGGGTTATCCCATTGGGATAGTAAATCTAAGATAAGTCAAGGCACATATGGCTCCTCCTTAGCATGGCCCATTGGAAATCAACATGATTCACACCAAACAAATAAACAAATAAATATAATAAAGCATCTATTATGGACTAGATAAGATCCCTAGTAGCACTTTTACCTAAATAAACATCCTACTTTTTGGGCAGTCTCAGCAAAACTCCCTATAAGATTAGCCTTGACTACTTCAAGTTAAGATAAGACCCAAGCGGCCCTCACTTAGATCAGGCTCAGCTTGCTACATAATTAGTAGGTCACCTCGATGGTCAATTTTTTTTAGAAGATGTGAGTCCTCGAGCTTTCTTCCTAGTTCAACCATCACAAACTGATAGCCAACCCTTAAGTTGGATAGTCTCTACTATACTACCGGTGGAATATTTCTTTGAGTTATAAGTTAAGGTAAGTCTAAGCTCTTGTAGCCCTTTGTGTATGTTTAGGGTCAGGATCATGCCCTTTAGGTTGGGTAGTCTCAATTAAGTGGGCTACCCCTTTGGGCTAATAAATATAAGGCATACCAGGTTCCTGTAGCTCCTTAATATGGCCTATCACAAACCGATAGGGTGTGTATCCAATCATTTAATCAAACTAAATTCAAAACCATCAATCATCAAAATCAAACAAAAATAATCAATTAACTCAACCAAATCAAATTAAATTCAATCAAATTTTATTCATTCTTAATAAATTCTCGTTCATGCCCTTGGAATGAATTAATCTATAATCCAATCAAATTCACTCAATCCCCAGTTGATCCCTCTTCGTGTCCTTGATATGAAGATAATTCTCAACAGATCAAACCAAATCTATTTCATCCTCCCTTTATACCATTGACATGAAATAAATAAACTAGTCAAATCAAACATTGATCTTAATTCTTGAAAGATTTCTCCTTTATTCAAATAGTGGCAAATTCTGATCATGATTCTCTCTGAACCCATACCTTTCCTCGAGTATCATGGTATTTATTTTTTGATGGGTGGACACCACACAAATCATAGGGGTACTTATTGAAGTGATCGGGTATAACATTGAGGTATGATGTACTATCTCAAAAGATAGAGACATCAACCCTATAATGGACTTAATCACCTAATAATAACTCCTAAGGCATGATGGGTCTTCGTATATACCCGAGATTCTTTCCCTACTTTATATGGAAAAGTAAAGTAGGGCTTATTTTAAGCTGGGTTCTTTATTCCCATATAGAGGCAAGCCTCCATAGTTAATTACATTCTACGAAATGGGATTTCCTAAAAAAGACTCTAGATTAAAGTAATCAATTATTATCTCCAAAAATTTTAAGGTAAAACTATCATTAAATTGGATATTTTGGGAAATCAAGTTGGATAGATCAAGTGAAAGATTTATTTTGGAATCCAAATGAAATAAGTAGGAAATGCTCATGATATTAGTAAGTCTAGTGAGCATTCTAATATACCCTATTGGTAGGGCTTTCTATATTTGAAAATGAAGTGATTTATTTATTTGAGTTGAATCTTTACTAGATTACTAAGGCATATAATCCATCAACACAAGATTATGGAGATGTGTAAGAGGTGAGGATTAATGCTTGTAACTGAGGGAAACTAGAAATCTTAGATCCTAAATCTAGGGAGCTTTAGCACAAGCTAAAATATGACCTAAATCTGAGGGTGGGGGGTGGGACATAAGGGTCTAATCAACAAGAGAAGATAGACCCATTCAACTCTTCTAGACTTATAATTATCATGAATGGATCCCAACTAATACCTCCTATGATTCAAAAACCATGTAGCCTGGTCTTATGAATTACAAAATAGCTAAATTTATTGTTTAATTAGAAAGAGACTAAAGTCTTAAACCCACTCCCTAAGAGACTAGAGCATGAGTGGTATGAACAAATGACTTAATATAAAATGCAAATCTTTATAAATTTTATTTTATTTTGTCACATTCATTTAGACAAAAGATTTGGGATTTCTTATGCCTAAATGCATTATGAAATAAAGTTGTTGTCTAAATCAACGAGAAGAGGGTTTTCTCCACCACAAGGGATGCCCTTATAGGTCAAGCATTCCCCTATCGTGCAAGGATGGAGGTCCCCCATGTTCAAGGAAGAAGGAATATGCATGCATGATGTGAGATATACAACATACAGCTAATGGGTTGCTAAATCTTTTAATTATCTTGCTTAGAGCCTAAGCTTTAGGATGAGATTATGAGTTGTTTAAAATTTTATTTATAAGTTGTTACTTGGGTAGAAAAATTAATTTCATCATAAGAGCACCACATCTAGGCCACACATTAAAACATCAACCTTAATGAAACTAAGAAAATCATGTAATCTATTGCACAATCTAAATATAACATCAAATAATCTTTATAGACTACCTTAAAAGTATAAAAGGCTGGTGTGGCCGGGTACTACAGTACACCCTGGAAAAGAGAAAAGATTGGTAGCCGAGCTATACATGTAACATGCACATGATTTAACACTTAGCATATCTATACATACAATATATTTTGGCACACTTAAATGATGAAGGATGCATATATACTTAGTGGAAAAATAAGACTTTCATTCATTAAGCAAGTATACATGCATATGTATAAAAGATATAAACAAATATGTGCCATTGTTAACCAAGGAAGTGAGATAATCAAATGACCTCTTGAGACTTCTTAAATCCTCATATTCTTGAAATGTCCAGACTATATACTTGTTATCTTAAATATGTATTAATGTATACATAAGTATAAAGATGAAAGTCATGAAAGAAATGATATTTTCCTTAATTGACTTATTTATATATATGGATTAAAACTCTACCAAAATTCTAATAGAAAAATACATCTGAATGAATCTAAATAAGAACATGCCTTTGTTAATCACGGAAATGAGATAATCAAACGACCTCCTTGGGGCTACTTAAAGCCTCATATTCCCAGGATGTCCAAACTATATACTTATTAACATTCAATCATATGTAGATTCATATAAATGAATAAAGGAAAAAAGCTTTACATCCACATACTACATATTTTAGTGACTTGGGTAATTATGAATGCTTATATTTTTAGTAGAAAAAGAGAGGGTTTTCATTCTTGAATCACATACACATACACATGTATAAAAGATGTAAGTAAGTACATGCCATTGTTTAAACTAGGGAAGTGAGGTAATCAAACATCCTCCTTGGAGCTACTTAAAGCCTCATATTCTCAGAATGTCTATACTATATACTTGTTATCTTAAAGACATATTAATGTATACATGAATTAGAAGAATAAATACCATGCTAAAATTGTATTTTTCATTAGTTGAATCATTTACACACATGAATTAAAGCTTTATCCAAATTCTAAAATAAAAATACATAATAATGAAATCAAATGGGAATGTGCCTTTGTTAACCAGGGAAATGAGATAATCAAATGACCTTCTTGGTGCTACTTAAAGCCTCGTATTCCTGGGTTGTCTAGCCTATATACCATTAACATTCAAACTTATGTAAATCTATATATGAATTCAAGAAAGAGAGCTTTACATTCACATAACTAAGCTATAAGCACATGCAAGTCCTATGTGAGTTTATAACTATCATCATTCCATATATTACTATCAATTTATAAGCTTTGGAAAATAGATTTGAATTTATTAATGATAATAGCCACACATATGATTAAGTTAAGCCAACACATGAAAGGTTACATAAATAAAATCTATTTGATTCAGTTAGATTTGAAAACATGAATGCATGGAATCATATGACATACAATATTTAAAAGTTATTGGGAAGGAATGACTAAACATAAATAAATGGTTCATTCAAATACATTAATTCCTAAGGACAATCACATTAAATAAAATTGTTTAAAGAAGACCAAAGCTTATTATTAATTTGATTTTAGATTTGAGTTGATTTAAGGAGAGAGAAATTATTTATTATTTTAATTCCATTCCCATGTTAGTAATCATAATTAGTTTAAGGAAAGATAATTAGATAAATTTGAAATGATTAAGTTAAATCATTAGACAAATCACTTAATTACCCTTCCCTATGCTTCTTTAACTTGATTAATCATTTAAACATGAGCCACCAATGATATGAACATATGAAAAAATAAAATTGCAATGCTCCTAAAGGACCTAATGTATTTGGCTCATAATTAAAGATTGATTAAGTTAAAGAATCTAATTAAGTATTTTTTTGATTTTCCCATACTTATGGGTTAATCATAATTTTCTTAAAGGGTCTTTATGTTGTTAAACATATAAAGAAGAACCCTTAATCTCATTACTAATTATATGATGTAATTAATATTTCAAATTTATTTGATTAGGACATTTAATTGATTAATTAAATAGTTAGTTAATTTCCCTATTATTCAATTATCTTAAAATGAAAGGAATTTGGGAAAGCAACTAGAAAAGGGGCCTTAATCACTCTCCCTAATCCATTCACTATGAATAATGAATAATAAGATTTAATTAATCAATTTTTTATGTTTGGAATGCTAATTAGTCATTAAGTTAATTAAAGAGGATAATTCGGGTTTGAAACATCAATTTCTATAATTACCTAAAGAATAACATATGTCATCCCATTAAATAAATTCCCCAAATTTGGAATTATTTACTCAAGTAATTAGGACTTAATCAAGTTAATTAAGTATACATTCAAACCCTAATTATGCTTTAATTATTATTCAAAACCAAATGAAGATATTTTAAATTAAATCTCCTCTAGTTTACCTTTAAAATGAGTATGTATTTGCATTTTTTAGATTTTTCTATAATTAGTTATGATTTTTAAAAGTTTTAGACATTAAAACCCATTATTAAGCCTTAATTAAGCCAAATCTCATTGATGCCATGTGGATCATGTGGTGTGCTTTTCATGTGGTGCTGTAGTATTAGTTATTTAAAACCATTTGACTCAGCGCTGATGTGGGGGTGGTGGATGTGCTTTCATCCCACTCGTCTGATCTAAGTTCAAATGGTGAAGATTAACCCCGCGGTTACCTTAGGATAAAATAGGAATTATTCTAACAGAGATTATGACCATCCATTCCAATCACACAAAATGGACGGTAGATGATCTATCGTCCCCCCGAGTGATAGAAGATGGACACTCCGTATTCCTCCATCCAATTGAGCTCACTAGAGCTTTGGGAGACTTAGGATTGATCCCACACCTACAGGAGGTTGATCTACAATGATCCTATGGTTGGATTCATATGTCATTCATATTTCCTTAAAAGGCTTTATTTTTTTTTGGAAAATACTTGGTTTGCTAGAAAATACGCCAGAGCTTCAGATTGGCGGCTAATTGATCGAGGTACCTTTGCCTTGAAGAGGTGAAGCCCTGTTGAGAAGATGGTGCCTTAATTCTTCATCGGCGGCACTGTGGATCAACCATCATTGGAAAACTCATCGGTGTTCTATGTTGAGAGGATTTTGGTGCTCAAATCACTTGGGAGAAGATTTGTTTTGCTTCGTCGGAGCTTAGTGAATGTATGGGTGAAGTTAATTTGGGATTGGTTGAGATTTGGTTGAGTTAGAGCTTGTCTTATCTCAGGTTGGCTTGGTTCCATTATCACCGATGATGGGGAAGTCATGGGAGCTCGGGAAACACTCATGGGAGTTCATTTCAGTGGCAGGACTCTCGATGGCTCATGCTTGAATGGAAATGAGGGGGGGGAGTATAGCCCCTCCTCCATTGGATTGGATGTAGTGGATCTCTTTGGCCTCTAGTGTCCGTTTGACTGACGTAGGCCACTATGAGTGGTAGAGAATCATCTAGGTGGCTCAGTTTGGTTGGCCAAGTGATGAGGAGTGGCTGCCATGGGAGGAGAAGTGGGTGTCTTGGTTCCCAAGTGTTCTAATGGGAGGAGAGGGGTGAAATCACCTCCACTTGGCTAATGGCTGACCCAATCACCTTTGGGTTAGGTGAGCTAGTGTGACTTTTGCTTAGGTGGAGGTCTTAGAGGCAGCCATGTGGAGGAGAGTGAGTTTGACCAATAAAATGGGGCATTTGTTCTATATGACAAGGTTCACCCATTAAGTTTTGGGTTAATTCTAGTCAAGTATGGGTTGGGTTGGATTTGGGCTGACCCATGGTGACCTAAGGAAGGACCATGCCAAATTTGGATTGGATTTTGGGCTTTGAATTTCAATTTGACCCATGTAGGTCAAATTGGGCTAGGTTAAGTTGACCAATTGGTCAAACCAAAGCTTGGGTCAAGTTCAAAAGAGTATTTAGAATGTTTTGGTGCAATTGGTTTGGTTCAATTTGGCTTGGGTTTGGATTTGACTCATTTGAGTTCATATGGGTCAAATGGAAGTAATAATTTGGCCAAAACCAAATTGGCTTAGGTTAGGTATTGGTTCATGTTCAATTGATCAATTGAAGATGATTGAATGCTTTGGTTTGAATCAATTTAGATTTAGTAATGATTTAGGCCAAGTTGATATTTTAGGTCAATTTGAGCTAAATAGGCCAATTAGGTTCAATCAAGGCTTGGGCAAGTTCAATAATCAATTTGTAATGAACTTTAGCCATTGGTTACAATTAATTTGAGTTAGTTTTTGATTTGATGTAATTTGTCTTTTAGATTAAATTGGGTCAACTTTGGTCAAAAGGTTAACTAGGTTTAGTTTGGCTCAATTTATGGTCACATCATGTTCAAGGATTGATTTTAGGTTGGTATGAATAATTGATTTTAATTAATTTGGCTTAGGTTAAAATTTGGTTAATTTGGTTCATGTACATTAAGTGGGTTGATTTGTTCACATAACTAAATTGACTTGGTTTGACCTAATTGATTGCAATTGATCAATCAAAGATGATCAACATTCATCATGGAAGGGTTTGGGTAAGTTGGTTCAATCAAATTTAGGTTGGATTGAGATTTGGTTCAAATGGATCCTTTAGGTCACTTTGGGTCAAGTGAGCTTACTGGGTCAAATGAATTGATTTTGGGTTGAATTGAGTTTAGTTGAGTTTAAATATTGATTTGGGATTGGTTTATAACTTTGGTTGCAATTGGTTTGGGTTCAAATGGATTTTGGCTTATTTGAATATTTGGGTTCAAATGGGATAGGTTAGGTTGATTAGATTAATTTTAGCTTGATTGGTTTTGATTGTAGATTTTGGTATGGCTTGACATGATAATTAAAGGATTGATTAATTTATAAGAAAATAAATTTAATTTGATTTGTATTGATGGAAATTTAGGCTAAGTCCATATGATCAAATCATAGGCTTAGGTTTGGGTTATGGTGGATTTGATTTTGGCTTGAAGATTAGAATATGAGTTGAGATTTGATTGGGATTGGTTATATTGGTTTGAGATTGAATTTTGGTTAAGGAGATAGGCATAGATTTGGTTGGTCTATAGGCGGGTAAGTTTCCTTAGGTCATAAGGCATAACCTAATCTTATGGATAATCCTCATAAAGTCTCTAGGCTTAGGTTCAGTGTTCACTTATCCACTAGAAGTGTCTTATGTCTAAGGAGCTCTTAGTGTATAGAAGACCCCTAGATCTATGATGGGGAGATTGGATCCTCACTCCATAAGTGAAGTCAACATGAGGACCCCCAATATGTGTGGTGTAACTCAAAGGCACACCGTATGACATTGGCTAAATGATCAATGTCCAAAGGATTAGTAGTGCTAATGGAGATGATCAGTACCTAAACCCAAGAGGTATATAGAATTACGACCTTAGTGCAATGCAACTCATCTTATGTCAAGAGCATAAGAGAGTCAAGAAGATTTGATTTGGAAGATTTTCATGTCTAGGACATGAAGAAGGATTCGTTGGGGAATCACACATAAATTGGATACGATATGAGATAGATTTATTCCAAGAGCATAAAAGGAGAAATACTAGGGATTGAGATTTGATTTGATATATTTGAGTTATTTGGGAGGAATCCACTAGGGATGAAGAGTTGATTTAATTTATTTCTTTTTATTTGATTTAATGGAAGGAAGATCTGCTAGAGATACCAATTTGAATTTGATGTGTTTTTTTGTGTTCGATTTAATTTGGGGGCATATTCGCTAGGGATATAAGCTTGAATCTAATGAGAATCAAGGTTGGATTTGTTTTGATTTTATTTATCATGACTCCACTGGAAAGGTTGGTTTTAAATTTGATTTGTTTGTTGATTTGGGCTCCATTGGGGAGAGAAATGTGATTTGCTCCATTAGGTAGATTAAATTGGATTTAATTTGATGTGATTTGAAGGCATACCTGTGGGAGATATGAGCTTGGTTGAATTTTTTTATTTGATTTATTGATTTAGGCTCCACTAGGGAGATTGGTTTGGATTTATTTTGATTTGTGGACCCTATCGAGTGTACGATGGACCCACTAAGAAGGAGCCATGGGTGTATTGGCCTATCTTAGATTCACCAGTCCAAAGGGGTAGTCTATCAACTAAAGGGTATGACTATCCAACCTAAGGGTTGCCTTTCGGTGCGCAACGACTGTTTAAGAAGAAAGCACAAAGACTTATATCTTCCAAAGCAGAAACAGTCACTAGGGTGACCTATTGGTTGCACTATAAATCAAACCCGACCTAGGACGACTACTGAGTGAGTGTCATTGTGGGAGTTTACCTAGACTCAAGAGTAATCTAGATGATTAATTTAATTTCATTTGATTGATGGAACTTGTCGGTATGTGATGGACCATACGCGGGGCTATGTCAGGTTGGACCTATCTCAAATTTACCAATCAAAAGGGGTAGTCTACCAACCAAAGGGTGAGATTAACTGACCTAAGGGTTGCCTTTTGTGTGCAATGACTGTGGTAGGAAGAAAGCACAGGGACTTATATCTTCTAAAGAAAAAATAGTACCTGGGGTGACCTGTTGGTAGGATAACAAATCAAACCCAACCTAAGGTGACTACTGAGTGAGTGTCGCTAGAGATCTTACCTTAACTCAAGAGTAGTCAGACGATTCCTATATGGAATTTTGACGCTGTCCTAAAGATAGGATGCCTGTTGGGAAAAGGTACAGCTCGGGTGTTCTCCTAATCTACAAGCGAATATATATTTTGTTCATTTATAAGTTTGCATGAGACCACACTAAGGAGGAGGCACGGGGGCCTTGGGTTGCCTCAGATTTACTGGCCCAAGGGAGAGTCTGGACCTCCGCAGTATAAAACTTCCAATCATATGGGTGGTTACTAGGAAAAGGGGATTATCCAATCTAATAGTAACCTGGGTAGTGCCTAAATGGGTCACAAAGGATGTGATCCAAATAGAGTGCCCATAAGGGATGCCACTAGGGGCATCCTGATCCTAAAAATAAAGCCTATAGGTGTACAATGGCCAACTCAAGGAGAAAACACATGGACTTACATCTACTATGAGTGGTGTCATCCAACGGGTGGGTTGTTGTTAGCATAGCGAACACCAGCCAACCTAAGGGGCCCATCAGTGTGTGATGATCAATATAGAAAGAAAGCGTAGAAGACTTATATCTTCATAGATGTAAATGATCATTAGGATATTCTGTCATCGGTTAGATAACTACTATCTGACCCAGAGCGACTATTAAGCAGGAAGTCCCGAGGAAGGACTAGAACTAAACTTGAAGTAGTCAAGAAGAAATGAGCCGGGAGACTTACCCTAATCCTCAAATATACTCGACCTTGTCAGTATATGATGGCTAGTTCAGGAGAAAGCATAGGGACTTACATCTTCTTAAACTAAGCCAACATGTCAGTAGCTTACCAGCCGCGCAATAAGGCCTGCCATACTAACATGGTGCTTATCAGTGTGCAATGGTTAAGCTAGGAGGAAAGCATAGAGACTCATCCTCTAAAAAAAGATCATTAGGGAGACACTAGCTAGGTAGTGGATCAACCTGACCTTGAGCAACTACAAAGTGAGGGCTATTGGGGGTGTTGTCTCAACTCAAAGTATCGAGATAAAATATATGTGTTTATTTTATTTGTGTTTGTGTTATGTCAATAAAGATATGATTCCTCTTGGGTTCTCTTACACCTACACTAAACACATCATGGTGGATTCGTAGATGGAAATACTTTCAATTTGAAGAGATTGAATTTGAAATGAAATTTCCATTAATGATAATTTATTTAAACATAATTTTATGGATAATATTTCTTTAGGTAAAGCCCATTGATTGGAAGCATCGGGCACTTTCCTTTATGATTAATAAGTTGATATGATCCTCCTTAATAGGTTTTCTCTATGGAAAAATGGCCTTCCCAAGTGAGTTCAAACTTGCCTCCTATCTTGCGCAATTGGTCTCTTTAGAACTAAAATAAGCTATTATACTTGAAAAGCTTAAGAGAAGACCAACTTGTTGTGAGCTTGAATCATTTTAGCTTTGTATAACTCGAGGTTTCGGCATGCCCATAGGTGTCTCTCTTGTAAACCTTCGAGCTCTTCTAACCGTAACTTGGCATTCTACTTCATTGTAATTTTGCTACCCATGACTATCCTTAGTAATGGGAGTTAGACTTCTAATGATAGAATGGCTTCAGACCCATACATTAAAGAGAAAGCAGTAGACTAACTTGGAGTTTTGTAGGTGGAGTGGTAGGCCCATAAGGATTCAACTAGCTGCTCATGCCACTATCATTTTTTATCGTTGAGTATCCTCTTTAAGTATTTGGATGAGAGTTTTGTTGAATGCTTTTGCTATACCATTCACTCTTGGATAATGGATCATAGAGTATCTCCAATCAATGTTATGTCTCCAAGCAAAGTTATTAATTTTGGTGCTCTTGAATCCAGTACTATTATTAGATATAATCCGACGGTACCCTGAATCTATATACGATATGATTCCTGAAAAACTGGAACACACGTTGAGCTTTGACCTCTCTGAGTGGAAAGACCTCTACCCATTTAGAAAAGTAATTGGTAGTAGCAAGGATAAACCGATGACCCTTGGAAGAAGGAGGATTAATTAGACCCACTATGTCGGTACCCTAATATTCGAATGGCCACGAGGCCAATGTTGGATGCAGAATATTGGGTGGTAGTGTAGGACCACTATGTATACCTGACATTGATGGCATCGCCTAGCTACGTCCATGCAATCGGTGATCATCATCGACCAATAGTATTCAAGTCTTTTGATTTTGGCTTTCATCTTGAGACCAAATTGGTGAGCTCTGCATAATCCTGAGTGCACCTCGATCACGATCTTATGGGCTTCATGCTTGTCCAAACAACATAGCCACATATGATCGAAGGACCACCGATATAAGACACCATCCACAAGGGCATAGGAAAATTCCCTTTGCTACATTTGATGTGCTCGTGACTTCTCTTAAGGTAGTTTGCCTTTATTTTGGTAATCAATGAATGGTTGTCTCTAATCTAGTTCTTCATCCATTTTGGCAATGACAACCTCCCCTTCAAGTGAGTATTTTTTGATGAGTTCAATATTAATAAGACGTAAGCCTCGCCTATTTTGGACCTCCATTGATATGGACTTATCTTTTGGACATGCCAACTCCTTGCAAGCTTGGCTAAGGCATCCACTATGATATTTTTTCCTCGAAGAATCTTATGGATGGTAACCTCTAAGATTTGGGCCAACAACTCCATGGTGTACTTGTGGTAGTGATGGAGTTTGGGCTTTAGAATTTTATAGGACCCAGTGATTTGATTGATGACTAGCTAAGAATCCTTAAAGATATTGATGTTCTGGATGCTTAGGGAGATGGCTAACTCCAGACCAATAATTAGAGCCTCATATTTGGCTTTGATGTTAGTGCAAGGATTAGGTAGATGATATGAAAATCTCATCATATCATGGTCTAGAGTTAAGAGAACTATTCATACCCACATTCCAAGAAGAGTGGATTATGGTTTTTCTCCTCTTTGAGAGAAAGTGCACCATTAAAATACATATCCCAGTGGTGAGTGCTAGTATCCCCTAACTTTATGATTTGTTCATCGGGGAGGTCATCATTAAGTAAAGAGTTAGCAGGAAGTGGGTGTGTGCTAAAAAAATTTGTGAGTGCTTGTCCTTTCACCGTACGGAGGGTTACAAAAATGATGTCAAACTATGATAGGATCGTAGACCAATATGCCAATCATCTGAATAGCGTCAACTGTGTCATGAGATATTGTAGTGGATTGATTCTAGAAATCAAGTTGACTTTATGAAAAGCATGTAATGCTGTAGTTTTGGGATGTAAAGATTAAAGCTAGGTAATGCTTCTAAATGGGTGGATAATTTGCTTTGGCAAGGATTAGATGATGACTAAGATAGTAAAGCATGTTATGTTTCCTTTCATCATTAGTTTGGGCCAATAAAGTGCCAAGGGAGTCATATAATATAGCAATGTAAAGTATAAGTGGCTTGCTCGGGATAGGGGCGGCTAGGACTGGTGGTGTTATCAGGTACTACTTGATGCTCTTAAAGGCATGCTGACACTAGTCATCCCACTTGAACTTGACATCCTTCTTGACCAGTGCTGAAAATGGTTGGCATCTACTTGATAGGTTGGATATAAAGCATCTTAGATACACCAACCACCTAGAATGATTTGAGTTAAGTTAAACTTTTAGAGGGTGGCATTTCTAATATCACTTTAATCTTCTTCAGATTAATTTGTATTCCACGGTATCGGACAACTAACCCAAGGAATTTCCCTGAAGCTACTCTGAATGCACACTTTAGGGGGTTCATTTTGAGATTAAATTATCTTAACCATTCAAAAACTACTCTCAAGTCAAAGATATGGTCTTCCTTTTCTTTGCTTTTGACCATGAGATCATTGACATAGCATTCGACTTGATGATGAATGAGTTCATCAAAGATTCGAGTCATAACCTGCTGGTATGTAGCATTGGCATTTTCAAGGCTGAAAGGCATGACTTTATAGCAATAGATTCTAATCAGGGTTCTAAAGGTAGTATTTTTCTCATCTTCAAGGGCCATCTTTATTTGGTTGTATCTAGATGAGCCATCCATGAAAGAGAAGAATACATGAGTTGAGACAATGTCCACCATCAGCTCCGGTATTGGTAGCAAAAATTTGTCTTTTGGACATGTCTTATTTAGATCTCTAAAATCAACACATATGCATTTGGCCATTCTTGTTCTTAACTGGGATGACACTAGCCAACCAGGTGGGGTATTTTTCCTCTAGGTGAAACCAGCATTGATTAGTTTCTTGACTTCATAAATGATCTGTTGTTCAATGTCTAATCACATGCATCTAGGAGCTTGCTTGATAGGATTAGCATCAGGCTGTATTGCTAGCTTATGGACCGCTACAATAAGAGCCAATTCGAGCATCTCTTCATGACTCCATGCAAAGCAGTCCTTAAACTCAATAAGTAGCCTAACTACGCCATTGGTTTTCAATTTCATTCAACAAGGAACTAATGTATGTTGGGCATGGATTGTCTTTAGTTCCAAGTTGATTTCTCTGAGTTCGTCAATGGTTGATTTGATTTCTTCTTTGAACTTTGAAGGTGCATCGTTAACTTAAAAATCAGCTAGATCATCTGAAGTTTCTAAGCACATCTCCTTATATGAGTTAATGTGATTTGAAAAGAACCTATCAGATTTCAAATGATTGATGATGACTAAGCAGTAATCATCATCATTGATTGGGCCTATCATGCCAAAACCTATTCCTGGCCTTGATTGAGAGCTTTTGTATTTTTTGTTCCATATCCCTTCAAAGTAGTCTGATCAATGCTTAGACCATGTATGCAGGATTAAACCTTTCTTTGCTAAATTATGAACACAAGGTAGTACTAATCAAAAGGCAATTCTATTAACTCTTTATATGAATCATTCTCAAGTTCTATGTCAACTTCTTAACTTAAGAATGATGCTCCAAAAAAGAACCTCTAAATCTTCCTGAATTTGGATGATTTAGAGGCTTCCTTAACTACCAAACCCTCAACTTTTATATGAGAAAAGTGGGGTTAGAGCTAAGGTTCCCAACTAATGCCTAACAATTTCACATAAAGATGACTTGGATACACTTATGCTTTGATTGGAAATCTGGTCTTCATCACTATCTAGCTAGAGTGTCACCTCCAATGAGATCTAATGTCGAGAAGAGCTGGCCAGTGTTCTAACCATATAAGATTCATCCTCTAATCTAGATTCTAAGTTTATATGGATAGTAGGTGTACTTCTGGTAGCTAGGACAAATCTGTGGGTGGTAGGTATGAAGGTCTTCCACCTTTGGGACTACCTCTAGACTTGTCTCTTCCTCATCCTGGTAGAGGTCGTGTCATCCTCCCCACTTGTTTGAATGGAGTAAAGAACTGTGGGTGGAATCTAATCTCAAGCTCTACTTCCTTCCCTGACTATATTTCTCGCTCCCTTTTCTTTTCTATTTCTTTTTCATTTTCTTTTTCATTTTTCTTTTCTTTTTCTTTTCTTTCTTTTCTCCCACATGGGGATTTTTACTAAGTTCATGAGAATAGATTTTTTGGTTTTGGGGGAGGTAGTAGGCCACATCCTAATATATCTTGGCCTGATGAAATACAAAGGGCTTGAGATCTCGTTTGACACAATACTCAATTCTACCTCTTAAGAACTTGATGCACTGATGTAAAGAGGATGAAACCATGTTGTTCTCATGTATCCACGGTATCCCAAGCAAAGCATTAAAAGTTATATTCGAGTCTATTATGTGAAACTTGGTTTCAGTCTTCCAATCATCTATTCTAGTGGAAACACTATGGAGCCTAAGCCCCTCTCACCTTATTTGAATCCTTTTAACAACATCCTCTCCATTTGGAGTTTAGAGATGTCAATCCTTAAGTAAGCAAGGTTTCCTAGATTCATAATGTTGACTGATGCACTTGAGTCAACTAAAACTTTGGATAGCCTGAATCCACCAACTTCCACTATAATGTAGATAGGATGGTTATGCTCGATCATCCCTAGAAGTAGGTCTTCATCGCTGAAGGTAACTCTTAGGATATCCTTTGAATGGCATGCTTCCTCTTCAATAGGGTCAGCTGAACTAAACATATCTCTAGATCAGGCAAAGCTTTGATTAAATATTCCCTCATCTCTTTCAATAGGACATGGGGATAATATATGTTTAACTTAGCTGACAACTTTCTAAGATGAGCGAAGATGTTGTAATCAACTTTGTACTGATCCTCCATAAGCATATCCATAGGTAGGGCATCTTGTGCATGGGCTATGTCCTCACTAGAACTAATGACTTGTTTACCCTTATCCCGAGGTGCTACTATAGGAGGTAGAACTTTGCCACTGCGAAGGTTGACTTCAGTGACTTCTTGAAATGATGAGTTTATAGAAAGTTTTAGCTACTTATCGGGTATACCTACATCTTCTCCTAAAGGATCCTCAAAGCGGATAACTCCAAGTTAATCTCAAGAGGTGAACCTAATTGATTTAGAGAAGAAAATTTTGATTTTGAATCAGAGAGGAATGGATCAGAACTATTTGACTATTATTATTTTGACTTGGAGAGATTTTAATAAGAATGAATCTAGGAGCATCAAAAGTTAAGAAAATGTAAGTGGAATTAGCTTTCTTCATTGATTTCTTTAATTTTGAAGGTGGTACATAATAAATCAAGTAAAGTAGGTGGAGTGAGGGGTTTGGTGCCCTAATTCACATATACAATGCTCCTACCAGAGGTGAAGGAATTAGTAGAGGTAGTAGTTGTTACAATGATTAAAGGAGTGCTGGACTCAGACAATGGTTGCGCTACGGATCTATCTCGGGCAAGTGAGGTAAGATGCTGCTGTTGGGCTTCTACCCTTCTTGAGTTTTCCTTCGCAACTAGTAAATCTTTCTTAGTATTGGAGGTTTGAGCTGCTTTAGAAACCTACAGAGAAAGTTTCTTAAATTTAAAGATGATCTTCTTAGAGGTTCAGGACAAGGAAACATCCCAACCTTCTTTTATCTTAAGAGGATTGGAAGTATCCAGGATTACTATAATAAAACTAGATGGTTGTTCTACTAAGTATTTCTTAGGGATGACTATAGCTCCTAACTTGTAACTATGCTCAAGGCAGTCTTTGAAATTGCTACAATCCTCTAAGACATGGCCTAACATGCGATGGTAGGGGAAATAGCTAGGATCATCACTCTAGCCCACTTCCTCTAGCCTCTTTGGCCCGGGTAGTTAGAGATCAGGCTTCTTCATGAGATTCTTGAAGATCTTCTTGACTACCTCCCTCTTGAATGAGTATGGCTTGCTTAATTTTTAGTAAGAGTAGATGGAAAATAACTACCTAGCAGTGCATATGGATATCGCTGCTGACAAGGCTATTGTGGCAGTGGCGGTGGCCTTCGCGGCAGCGGTGGTGGTCGATATAGAGACCGAGGTGGTGGCAGTGGAGGTTGCTGAAATTCGGGCCCCTCAAACTATGCTCTGGCTGGTTGTTTCTGCTTATCCACTAACACAACTATCCCAGGCTTCTTTTCAAATATCTTCTGAGTCTTGGGCTTAGATCATTGGTCTAAAAAGGGTAACTGTTTGGCTTCCTCTTGTAGGTTAGCCACCTTACTTATTAGCTTCTCAAATGTCTTAATGGCAAAGCCGTTAAGCATGAAAGTGACTAAACCATGAATATTCTTAAGTAGAATCTCAATGGCATGCTGCTTAGATAGTTATGGTTCACATTTCATACTCAGGTGATGCCATCTAAGAATGTAATCAATAAGGCACTTGTCAGGTTTTTTCTCCTACAATGAGGTCACCTACAGTTACCCTTTGCTGAGCTCCTACGAATCTCTTGATGAAGAGATGCTCTAACTCTACAAAGGTCTTCACTAAACTATTATGCAGTTTGACATACCAATCAAATGCAACACCTACTAAGCTACTGATAAAGAGGTGGAAAAGAAGTGCATCATTGCCACCGACGTTACAATAACTGGCCCTAAAATATGCTATATGCTGCCTTGGGTTCCCACTACCATCAAAACTCTTGAAGGGTAGTGGCACAAAACCCTTAGGGTATTGAACTACATCAAATTCCTTAGGGTAGGGCCTACCCTTTGGAACAAATGACCTCCCCAAGGCTTGCACCAATGCTTCCTCTTCTTGCTCCACCATTTGCTTTATGTCCTTTTCATGCATGGAGGTGCTATTGGTGACCTTCCTACACAAACTATCGACATCATCATCCATGAGAGTGCACTTAGGATGATCTAGGATATGAACTAGCTTTGGCCGATCAGCCTCTATGGAGAAAGGTTGTGAAACTAGGGGTTGGTTCTGTAGGGCTAGAACTACTACCATCAACTCCTCTACCTTTGACTCCATCCTCTCAGTCTGATCATCTTTTTGTTTTATCTGCTAGAGGAGGTGTTGAGTTAGTGAGATGTGTCTCCTTGCTCAACTACAACACCTTCCTGGCTAGGTTATTCCTTATGTAGGGATCCTTGGGTATCTACCAAGTGAGCTTCTATTAGGTCATCCAACATGTCATCCTCATCGGGGTTGAAGTCAACCCTACCCTCTTCCTGGTCAGACTGATCACTCCCAATAATCTATCTTAGACAGTAGTCTTCTCATAATGACAATCATCATCACCGCTACTAGAATATATACTATGGTTACTCACCCATTGGTGGCTGTGTGCATATGCCTCTCGGTGGGGTGCTCTCCCTAGCTAGCTCAACTAACATAGGGACCATCTTGGTATCCCCTCCACTCGCTTCCTCCAACTACTGTGATGGTGGAGCAACCACGATGGTCTTGGGTTGTCACTCCTTTATCATAGTTAAGGTGGAAGGTCATGCAGGGGAGTTCAGCTTGACTTTAATGGGTAGAGTAGATGGAGTGGGATCCTTGGGTCATAGCTGGATCACCAGTGGAGAATGTCTCTCTCAAAAAGGGGGCTTGTGAAACTTGGTGGGGACTATAGATGTTGAGACTTGAATTAGTGAAGGTGGACGATGAGTGGAATAGTGTAGAGTGGGTGACATTAGCTGCCTCTCCACCAAGATCACCTCCTGCAATTGATGATACTAGTAAGGACTATGCAATTAGAATGATCAGCTCTAATAGCTCACTGATCAGAAAATCCATCAAAATAGAGGCTGCTGACTCTCTGGCAAACCTCCTTCTCACTCTCTTGCCCGCTTGGGTAGTACTCTAGCCTCAGAGGCCCTCTCTTTATGTATCTGATCCCTAACACTCTTAGGGATCAGGCTCCTCAAATCATGTAAAGTGCCAGACTCCAAGCATCCGTGGGCTTTGCCAACTCAGTGAAGAACAGTCCATAGACCAACGTAGGGCTTCCTCCTATCCCTAGTTGGTGTCTCGTACTCTGCAGGTGGTGGGGGTGATGCAATGATCTTGCAATAGTCCTCCTCTCCCTCTAAAGTTGAGAAGGGGTGGAACCTACTACCACCCATGAGTGGAGAGTTCTCACGGGGAATCCTCTTCAATAACATGGGAGGCCTCATCTATCTTGCTCGCCTTGCGCTCATTTTATCTCTTGATCTTATGATTCTTGTTGCAATGTTAGGTCTTGGTGAGTGGGGTGAGAATGAACACCAACCTTAAAGGTGGAGGATACTATCTCAAAATCCAAGATAACCATCCTCTAGATAGGGGAACTAAGGGTGCCATCTTTGGAGCAGTGGCAAGCTGACTATACTGGCACAAATGACACTACACTAATGCAAGTGTGGGAACCACAACAACCTTCCTCTTTAAAGAGGGGAACTTGATATCAGAGTGCAGATCAAGAAGTGGCTTCTTTCCCCTCACCTCTTTCTTGATGGTGGTGGGGTCCCATGTGACCTTGCTCGAATCTATGGTCGAACTTGATGACAAGGGCACTAATGAGTATGGCCTGATCCATGGCCAAGTCCACACTAGATGTAGAAGAGAAGATCAACTTGCAGAAGACATGGAGAAAGCTGACTGAAGGAAGGAGAAAAGAGCTGGGCTGGTATCTCAGCATTGTTGGAAAAGAGAACTGGATTAGAGCCTTACTTTGAATTGCTGACTTGAATTATTGATTTTGATTTAAAATTTGAATTTAGAATCATCATTTAATAAATTTAGGTATGCTAAATGGGGTTCTATTGGAGAGAGTTAGAAATTTGGAGGAGAGACTTTGCCTTGAGTTGTATGTTTGAATTTGATTTTGATTTTGGAACCCACATTCAACAAATTTAAGTATGTTGAGTGGGGTTCAATTATTTTGGAGAGACTTTTGAAAATGTGTTTGTTATTTTATTTTGTTAAAATTTGACTTTGGAATCCTCACTCGGCAAATTTAGGTATGCTAAATGGGGTTCAATTATATGTTTGAAAATTTTGAAAGCTTTTTTTTTTCTTTGATATTATCATTGTTGATTGTTGATGTGTTGATTTGATTTGAAAAATAGAACTCTCATCTAATAAATTTAGGTATGTTAAATGTGGTTCAAAAGTTTATTGTTGATTTGATTTTTGAAAATGAAACTCTTATTTAATAAATTTAGGTATGTTAAATAGAGTTCAATTGTATATTTGATGTTGATGTGGGAGTTTGATTTTGTTTTGAAAATGAGACTCTCATTTAACAAATTTAGGTATGTTAGATGGAGTTCAGTTGTATGTTTGATTGTTTGTTTGTTGATGTGTGGTTTTATTTTGATTTTAAAAATTGAACTCTCATTTAACAAATTTAGGAATGTTAAATGGAGTTCAAATGTATGTTGAATGTTTTGATTTCAATTTGGTTTTGAAAATGGAACTCTCATTTAACAAATTAGGGTATGTTAAATGGAGTTCAATTATATGTTGTTTATTGATGTTTGATTTTATTTTGATTTTGAAAAGGAAACCCTCACTTAACAAATTTGGGTATGCTAAGTGGAGTCCAATTGTATGTTGGTTGTTGGGTTTTGTTTTAATTTGGAAATGAGACTATCATTTAACAAATTTAGGTATGTTAAATGGAGTTAGTTTTGTTTGAAAATAGTTTGGGTAAGTTTGATTTTGATTTTGAAAGGGGGACCCTCATTTAACAAATTTAAGTATGTTAAATGGAGTTAGTTAATTTTTTTTTTTTTTGAAAATGGGGTTTGAATATGTTAATTTTTGAAAGAGAGGTTTGTTGTTTAACTTAACTTTGATTTTGAAAAGAGGAAACCTCATTTAGCAAATTTAGGTATGCTAAATAAGGTTCAATTAATTTTATTTGGAAAAATAATATGAAAACTTTTTAAGAAAAGATTTTTATTTTATTTTACTTGACTTTGATTTTAAAAGAAAACCTTCACTTAGCAAATTTTTCTTATGTTAAGTGAAGTTCACATTACTTTGCTTTAAAAAGATTTTGAAAACCTTGCAAAAGATTTTACTTGTTTAACTTTAGATTTTATTGAAGTATTGTTAATGATGAAATGAACCTTGCTTCACCAAGCTAGTGGTAAGAGGTTCTGAATTCTATTTGATTTATGTTTGATCAACTCCTTTAATTAATTAATTTATTATTACTTATTGGTGGACCCAATAGGAGTTTTAAGACCTACATGGGAGTGAGGTCTTAAAACCTAAAAGATGTTGGCTACATTTGCTTAAAATGAAATAAATAAAGTGCCAATGAAAAGAAAGATAGTCTTGGGCTTATATAATATATAAGTCCACTATCGATGCTTGGAGACAATAATTATCTACTAGAGATGGAGAGAGGAAATCTCCTTAGTGGAGTCTCCAGAAAAATCTATGGTGTTTATTTTGGGTGGACACCACGTAGATCATAGGGGTACTTAATGAAGTGATCAGGTACGACATTGAGGTATGATGTATTATCTCGAAAGATAGAGCCATCACCTATAATGGACTTAATCACCTAATAAAGACTCTTAAGGCATGATGGGTCTTCGTATATATCATAGATTCTTCCCTTACTTTATATGGAAAAGTAAAGTAGGGTTTATTTGAAGTTGGGTTCTTTAGTTCCCTATGGAGGCAAGCCTTCATAGTTAATTTCATCCTAGAAAATGGGATTTCCTAAGGAAACTCTCAATTAAAGTAGTCAATTATTATCTCCAAAGATTTCGAGGTTAAGATTATAAATTGGCTATGTTTGGGAAATCAAGTGGGACAGATCAAGTGGAAAATTTATTTTTGAATCCAAAAAAAAAATGTAAGAAATGCTCATGATACTAGGAAGCCTAGTGAGCATTCCAATTTATCCTATGGTAAAGCTTTATATATTTGAAAGTGAAGAGGTTTATTTATTTGAGTTGAATCTTTATTAGATTACTAGGGCTTATAATAAATCATACAAGATTATGAAGAAGCATAAGAGGTGAGAATTTATGCTTGTAGCTCAAGGGAAACTAACAACCTCAGATCCTAAATCTAGAGCTTTAGCATAAGCTAAAACATGACCTAAAGACATAAGGGTCTATTCCACAAGAGAAGATATACCCATCTAACTCTTGTAGACTTACAATCGCCTAAAATGCCCGATAGCTAACACCTTTTATGATTCAAAACCATGTAGTCAGGTCTTATGAAGTGCAAGATAGCTAAACTTATTATTCAATTGAAAAGAGACTAAAGTCTTAAACTCACTCCTTAAGAGACTAGAGGATAAGTGGGATGAACAGATGACTTAATCTAAAATATAGATCTTTGCAAATTTTATTTCATTTTGACATATTCATTTGGACAAAAGCCTTGAGATTTCTTATGTCTAAATGCATGATGAAATAAAGTTGTTGGCTAAATCAGTGAGAAGAGGGTGTTCTCCACCACATGGGATGCCCTCACTGGTCAAGCATTCCCCTATCGTGAAAGGATGGAGGTCCCCCATGTTCAAGGAAGAAGGAATATATATGCATGATGTGAGACATGTAACATACAGCTAAGGGGTTGCTAAATCTTTTAATTATGTTGCTTAGAGCCTAGCTTTAGGATAAGATTATGAGTTGTTTAAAGTTTTAATTATGAGTTATTAATTGGGTAGAAAAATTAATTTTATCCTAAGAGCCTACCACATTGAGGCCACACATTCAAACATCAATCTTAAAGAAACTAAGAAAATCATGTAATCCTATTGCGCAATCTAAAAATAACATAAAATAATTTTTATAGACTACCAGAAAAAATAAAAGGCCAGTGCGGCCGGGTACCACCATACACCCCAAAAAAGAGAAAAGATGGGTAGTCGAGCTCTACCCTTATACAACCCAGAATATGATGGAATAATTTTTATAATTGAAATTGAATACATGCTGTGGGGGTCTTCACTTCTTCATGTATCCAATCTTCTTTCTCCTTATTTAGTTTTGATTTGCTCCAAAGGCATCACTAGGAACCCAGACTAAGCCTTCTAGCCGCTCATCTGAAATCCCATAGCACTAATCCTAATTCCTATTACAAAAATTACATTTCATAGAAAAAACAAATCTAACTACACTTGCAAAATAGAGGTTAGCTAAATATACATATAATCCCAAGCAATTATATGATATAATTTGGACTTAGCACCCTGCACAACCAAGCTCACCTGTCCTAACTTAGATTATGCTTATGAGTTTAAGCATCCTGTACACAAAGCATTTACACTTATTTTTAAGCAATCCCTTAAGCATAACCCCACAGAAAACAACATTAGGCTAAGAGCGGCCAAACATCTAGTCTAAAATATCACATCTCAAAATAAAACATACATCACACATACACTGCCCTAACATAAGACTAGAAGTAGTGGCTTAATTCTAATGTGTGTGCTAAGGCTTTGTGTAGTATGTCTTACTTAAACATTAGAGTTATGATTTTCTAAGTGTGGAGTAATTTAATTTAACTTAAAGGTTTGTTCCACTTCAAGTTGTTTAGTTGATTTGTGAATTTTAGTTTAGGTTTTGTTTCATTTAATTTGGTCTACACTTAGCATCTAAGTGTTATAAAGATCGAAAAGAAGCTTACCCCTTTCATCCCTACCTTAAGACATTTTATAAAGCACATTTCTATGGTTTAGTTCTCTTTAGTGAATGCTTATTAAGTATTTTCTTATTAATCTTATGTTTGGATTAAGTTTAAATAATTCTATTCGATATGAAATGCATCTTAAGATTAATATAATTGAATTACTATCACATGACATATATCAAGTCATTTCTTTCCATCACATGTAACATGCACATGATTTAACACTTAGCATATCTATATATACAACACATTTTGGCACACTTAATGATGAAGGATGCATACATACTTAATGGAAAAAGAAGACTTTCATTCATATACATGCATATGTATAAATGCAAGTATTGTTAACAAGGGAAGAGATAATTAAATGACCTCCTTGGGGCTTATTAAAGCCTCATATTCCCGGGATGTCCAGACTATATACATGCTATTTTAAGTACATATTAATGTATAGATAATTATAAAGATGAAAGTCATGCAATGAGTGATATTTTTCTGAATTAAATTATTTATATATAAGGATTAAACCTCTATCCAAATTCTAATACAAAAATACATAGGAATGAATTTAAATAAGCATGTGCCTTTGTTAATTAGGGAAATTATGTAATTAAATGACCTCCTTAGGGCTACTTAAATCCTCGTATTCTCGGGATGTCCAGACTATATACTTATTAACATTCAATCAGTTGTAGATTCATATACATGAATAAAGGAAAGAAGCTTTACATCCACATACTATATATTTTAGTGACTTAGGTAATTATGAATGCTTGTATTTTTAGTAGAAAAAGAGAGGTTTTTCATTCTTTAATCACATACACATACACATGTATAAAAGGTGTAAGCAAGTATGTGCTGTTGTTTAAACCAGGGAAGTGAGGTAATCAAATGACCTCCTTAGGGCTACTAAAAGCCTCATATTCTCGGGATGTCTAGACTATATACTTGCTATCTTAAATACATATTAATGTACACATAAATTAGAAGAATAAATACCATACAAAGATTGTATTTTTTATTGGTTAAATCATTTATGTACATGAATTAAAGCTTTATCTAAATTATAATATGAAAATACATAAGAATGACATCAAATGGGTACATGCCTTTGTTAACCACAGAAATGAGATAATCAAATGACCTCTTTGGGGCTACTTAATGCCTCGTATTCTCGAGATGTCCAAATTATATGCCCATTTACATTCAAACCTATGTAAATCTATCTATGAATTCAATAAAGAGAGCTTCACATTCACCTAACTAAGCTATAAGCACATGCAAGTCATATGTGAGTTTATAACTATCATCATTCCATATGTTATTATCAATTTATAACTTTGGAAAATAGATTTGAATTTATTGGTGATAATAGCCACACATATCATTAAGTTAAGCCAACACATGCAAGCTTATATAAATAAAATCTATTTGATTCATTTAGATTTAAAAACATGAATGCATGGAATAATATGACATATAACATTTAAAAGTGATTGGGAAGGAATGACTAAACATAAACACATGGTTCATTCAAATAAATTAATTCCTAAGGACAATTATATTAAATAAAATTATTTAAAGAAGACCAAAGCTTATTATTAGTTTGATTTTAGATTTGAGTTGATTTAAAAAGGAGAGAAATTATATGCTATTTTTATCCCATTCCCATGTTAGTAATCATAATTGGTTTAAGGAAAGATCATTAGATAAATTTTATGAATTGATTAAGATAAATTATTAAGCAAATCACTTAATTACCCTTCCTTATGCTTCTTCAATTTGATTAATCATTTAATCATGAACCACCAATGATATGAACATATGAGAAAATAAAATTGCAATGCTCCTAAAGGACCTAATACAATTGGCTAATAATTAAAGATTGATTAAGTTAAAGAATCAAATAAAGTACTTTTATAATTTTCCCACACTTATGGGTTAATCATAATTTTCTTAAAGAGTCTTTATGTTATTAAACACATAAAGAAGAACCCTTAATCTCATTATTAATTATCTGATGTAATTAATATTTTAATTTGATTTGATTAGAACATTTAATTGATTAATTAAACACTTAATTAATTCCCCATTAGTCAATTCTCTTAAAATGAAAGGAATTTGGGAAAGAGACTAGAAAAGGGGCCTTAATCACTCTCCCTCATCCATTCACTATTAATTAAAGATTAATAGCTTTAATTAATCAATTTTTGATATTTGGAATGATAGTTAGTCATTAAATTAATTGAAAATGATAATTAGGGTTTGAAACATCAATTTTTTTAATTACCTAAATAATAATTCAAAAAAAAATCATGGGAGGTAGAGGTCATCCCATTAAATCAATTCCCCAAGTAATTAGAGCTTAATTAGGCTAATTAAGTAAACATTCAAACCATAATTAAGCTTTAATTACTATTAAAAACTAAATGGAAAATATTTTTAATTAAATCTCATCTATTTTACCTTTAAAATGAGTATTTATTTGCACTTTTTTTATTTTTCTACAATTAGTTATAATTTTTCAAAGTTTCAGCCATTAAAACTCATTATTAAGCTTTATTTAAGCCTAATCCCATCAGTGACATGGGGATTGTTGATGTGGTGTGCTTTCCACGTGGTGCCGTGAGATTGGTTATTTAAAATTGTTCGACTTAGCGCTGACGTGGGGGACGCGGATGCGCTTTCATCCTCATTCGATCTAAGATTGGATGGTGGAGATTAATCCCACAGTTTCCTTCGGATAAAATAGAAATTAATCTAATAGGAGATCACGATAGTCATGTATCCGATGTATGATTTATCATGATGAAGACACTATCCGCCTTCCTCCTACCAATGGCTCAGAGCTCAAGGAGGCTCGAGATCAATCATACACCTTCATAGGGTTGATCTATAAGCATCCTATGGTTAGATTCACATGAAATTCATATTTACTTCAAAAAAGCCTAAAAAGATTTGGAAAATACTCAATTTGCTAGAAAATATCTCGTTGGAGCTTCAGACTAGTAGCTAACCGATCGAGGTAGCTTTGCCTTGAAGAGGCAAAGCCCTATTGAGAAGATGGTGCCTTGATTCCTCATTGCTCTGGATGAATCACCAGAAAACACCAAAAGTTATTCTTGATTTTTCGATCAATCACTTGGGAGAAGATTACCTCGAGCTTGGTGAACATGTGGGTGAAGTTAATTTAGGATTGGTTGGGATTTGGTGGTGTTAGACAGAGTTGGAGCTTGTCCTATCTCAGGTTGGCTTAGTTCCATCATCACTAGTGATGGGGAAGTCTTGGGAGCTAGAAAGATTCAAAGGAGTTTGTTTCGAGTGGCTAGGCTCTCTGATGGCTCAATTGCATGGTTTGAATGGAAATGAGGGGGTATACCCCTTCTCCCTTGAATCAGATGGAGTGGATCTCTTTGGCCTCTAGTGTCTGTTTGACCGACACAGGCCACCATGGGTGGCAGAGAATCATCTAGGTGGCTCAGTTTGGTTGGCCAAGTGATGAGGAGTGGCTTCAATGGGAGGAGAAGTGGGTGTCCTTGGTTCCTAAGTGTTCCAATGGGAGGAGAGGGGTGAACTCACCTCCACTTGGCTCATGGCTAACCCAATCACCTTTGGGTCGGTTGAGCCAGTGTCACTTTTGCTTCTGTGGAGGCTTAGAGGCAACCATGTGGAGGAGAGTGAGTTTGACCTTTAAAATTGGGGTAAGCATCACCCATTATGTTTTGGGTCAATTTAGGTCAAGTATGGGTTGGGTTGGATTTGGGCTGATCTGTGGTGACCTAAAGAATGACCATTCCAAGTTTCATTGGATTTGGGCTTGGTTTAAATGAGTTTGGCTCAATTTGACCCATGTAGGTCAAATTGGGCTAGGTTGATCAAGTTGACCAATTGGTCAAATTGGGTCAAACCAAGGTCTTGGTGAAGTTCAAATGAGTATTTGTAATGTTTTGGTGCAATTGGTTTAGTTCAATTTTGCTTGGGTTTGGATTTGACCCATTTGAGTTCATATGGGTCAAATGGGTCAAGTTGGCAAATTGGCCAAATTAGCCAAATTGGCTTTAGGCATTGGTTCATGTTCATTGGATTTGGGCTTGGTTTGAATGGGTTTGGCTCAATTTGACCCATGTAGGTTAGGCATTGGTTCATGTTCATTGGATTTGGCCAAATTAGAAATTAGCCAAATTAGCCAAATTGGCTTGGGTTAGGCATCAGTTCATGTTCATTGGATTTGGGCTTGGTTTGAATGGATTTGGCTCAATTTGACCCATGTAGGTCAAATTGGGCTAGGTTTGATCAAGTTGACCAATTGGTTAAATTGGGTCCAAGGTTTTGGTGAAGTTCAAATGAGTATTTGGAATGTTTTGGTGCAATTGGTTTAGTTCAATTTTGCTTGGGTTTGGATTTGACCCATTTGAGTTCATATGGGTCAAATGGGTCAAGTTGGCAAATTGGCCAAATTAGCCAAATTGGCTTTGGTTAGGCATTGGTTCATGTTCAATTGATCAATTGAAGATGATTGTAGGATTTGATTTGAATCATTTTTGGATTTAGTAATGATTTAGGCTAAGTTGACCTTTTAGGTCAATTTGAACTAAATAGGCCAATTAGGTTCAATCAAGGCTCGGTTCATGTTCAATAATCACTTTTCAATGAACTTGAGCCATTGGTTGCAATTATCATGGGTTGGATTTTGATTTGACCCAATTTGGCCTTTCAGGTCAACTTGGGTCAACTTGGGTCAAAGGATTAATTGGTTTGGTTTGGCTCAATTTGGTTGATATGGTTCATGTAGGTTAAGTGGGTTGATTTGGTCACATAACCAAATTGACATTGTTTAACCCAATTGATTGCAATTGATCAATCAATGTTGATCAACAATCATCATGGAAGGATTTGGGTAAGTTGGTTCAATCAAATTTGGGTTGGATTGAGATTTGGTTCAAATGAGTCCTTTAGGTCACTTTGGGTCAAGTGAGCTTATTAGGTCAAATGAATTGATTTTCGGTTGAATTGAGTTTAGTTGAGTTTAGATATTGATTTAGGATTGATTTATAGCTTTGGTTGCAATTGGTTTGGGTTCAAATGGATTTGGCTTATTTAAATATTTGGGTTCAAATGGGATAGGTTAGGTTGATTGGATTGATTTTAGCTTGATTTGTTGATTTTGGCATGGCTTGGCATGATAATTGAAGGATTGATTGATTTATAAGAAAATCAATTGAATTTGAATTGGATTGAAGAAAATTTTGGCTCTATAGGATCAAATCATAGGCTTAGGTTTGGGTTATGGTGGATTTGATTTTAGCTTGAGGATTTGAATATGAGTTGAGATTTGATTGGGATTGGTTATATTGGTTTGAGATTGAATTTTGGCTAATGAGATAGGCATAGATTTGGTTGGGCTATAGGCTAGGTAAGTTTCCTTAGGACCTAAGGCATAGTCTAATCTTATGGTTAATCCTCCTAAAGTCTCTAAGCTTAGGTTAAGTGTTCACTTATCCACTAGAAATGTCTTATGACTAAGGAGCTTTTAGTGTTTAGAAGACCCCTAGACCTATGATGGGAAGATTGGATCCTCACTCCAAAAGTGAGGTTAATAGTATCCCAAATACTTTTTCATAACTCCCAGCATCTAGAAGTTTTAATATCTCAAGAAAATTCAACCCGATGGCTTCCACCAGACTCTTTTCACCCTCTGATTAGGAATGAACACTCTTTTTGTTAGTTACATGTTAGATACATTTGACCAGCTCGGTTAATGTCAATATGTGTGTTGTGCCATACCAGTTACACCACACTTATTAGGGGTCCTTTTGTTGACCATACTTTTTGGAGTGAGGTTGACTACCCATTTCTTAGACCTAGAGCATTAACACATCTCCAATGTTAAGACACTTTTAGTGGTTATGAGAACACTAATCCCAAGCCTAAGGGCTCATAGGGTTCAACCCTGGATTAGACTTTCACTTAGGATGGATAGGACCCCACCTACCCAAAACCCAGTCAAATCCCATATCGAACTAATATCTTAAATTTAAACCAAGAAACCATAAATCAAACCTCAATCAATACCATTTTGTCCTATGCTCAATATGGCCCATCATGGTTCAATTTGGTTAAGTGATCAAGTTGACCAAAGTTAACCCATTTGAACTGCAAAAGGAAAAACCCAATTCAATTTGATCTAAGACAAATTGATTTGATTCAATCCTCATAACCACTCCAAACATCCAATTAAACATTCCAATTCACCCAAATCCATTTAATCAAGCTAATTAGTTCATTTGACCCATCTTAACCCATTTGACCTGAAGGGTTCACATGAGCAAAATTCAATTTAACTCAATTGATTGTAATCAAGGCCATCAATCAACTATAAATTCATCATTGAACACATCTCAACATTCAATTGGCCCCAATTAAACCCAATCAAGTTAGTTGGTTCACCTAACTCGATTTGATCTAAAATACTAAATTAGTTCAAACTTCAATCCAACCCAAATTTGACCAATTCATTCCATCCAAACTTTCCAAAATGTTTATTGATAATCATAGATCTTCCAATTACAACCAATTGAGCCTAACCCAACCAATTTGATCACTTAACCCAAGTTCATCCAATTTGACCTAAAGGGCTAAATTAGGCCAAATATCATTCTAATTTCAAATTAATTGTAATAAATGCCTTTAATCAATCATTGATTATTAAACACCCTTTAATCATCAATTGAAGTTGATTTGACATTACCAACCCAATTGATCCATTTATGCCGATTTGACCTAAAAGGCCAAATTGAGCTAGACTTATCCTAATCCAAATTAAACCAAATAAAAACCTCCAACCACTCTCAAGTGATCAATCAAACATAGATCAACCCTCACTCAACTCAATTTGATCAATTGACTAAATTTGTCAACTTAACTCATTTAGCCTAATTGAACCCATATGAGCCAAACCAAATCTAATTGAACTTCAAATTGAGTCAAACCAATTACATTAGTACATTTAAAATGATCATTGGAACATAATCCAATAGTCCACTTGACCCAATTTGTTCAATTGGTCAACCTAACCCATTTGAATCCAAATTAACCTATATAGGTCAAATTGAGCCAAACTTAATCAAACCAAGTCTAAACCCAACCAAACTAGCAATGACTCATCCCTAGGTCAACACTAACCTACCCAAGTGAACCCAACTCATGCTGAATTCATTTTGGTTCAATACAAGTGAACCAAGGGTTCTAAATAGAACAAAATCCCTATTTAGAATGCCAACCCACCTCCCTACCCCTTGACAATCACCTTTGGCTCCCTTTAGAGATAGGCTCACTGACCCAACTTAACCTAATGCTGTTGGGTTCAATCCTTGATCAAGGGGAGGACCTCCTCTCTTTGATAGGCCATTATTCCACCTCAAAAGAGGTGTACACCCCATGGTAGGCCACCAGACTCCTCATGCCACTTGAGACCATCCACCTTAGTAGTCCCCTTCCATCCCCATCCATCTACACTAACCAGACGGGTGCCAAAGGCTGAGCCAATCCCATGGCTTGGTTCACTTGGGGAGGGAAGTATGCCTCCCCTCTCCCATTAAAAATAAACACACGTTCACTAGAGTCTTACCGTCAATCGCTGAGCTTCCTCATACACTTCGAGAACCCTATCGCTGGCCAGACCAACCCCACGTTCAAGCCAAACACCCTTTCTGTCCAACTTAACCAAAACCCTACCAAATCTAAATTAACTCTCCCAACAACTTCCCTTCACTTTGATGAGTCAAAATGAATAAACAAGCTTGATTCAAACACTGGAAGGTAGTCCAACTCAAGCGAGCTTCATGGTAGCTCTTGGTCCAAAGGACAACCATTGAGAAGGCAGCATGTGATCTTCTCAGTAGGGCTTCACCTCTTCAAGGAGAAGCTACCTCAATCAGTAGACCATTAATCTATAGCTTTGGTGAGGTAATTTTCTGCCAACCATAAAAACCCATAAGATTTTTGATCTTCTGTGAAGTGAATGTGTATTTCGTGTGAATTCCATCATAGGATCCCCTTAGAAATATTTTCTTATCATTTTGAAGTCAAATTCTCCATTGGACAAGCTCTAGTGAGCTTGAATCAAATAACAAAACATGAAAAGTGTCTGTCTTTTATCATGGGTAGATGATAGATCATTGGTTTTCCATTTCACATGATTAGAATGGATGGCCATGATCAATCATGTTAGATATTCTTGATTTGTTCCTTTAAAATGATAGGGATCAGATAATTGAAATGAATGCACATCCACCATCAAAGTTAGTAGCCACATCAAATGATTTAAGTGACTAAATTTTACGTTGCCATGTAATCGCCATTATTTATGTAAAATGAATTAATTTAGGGTTAAAATATAATTTAATTAATTATAACTTTACAAATTCATAACTAATTGTAGAAAAATCCAAAAAAATATAAATGTACCCATTTTGGAAAGCTTAAACAGAGGAGAATTAGGGAAAAATAATATCCTCAAATTTTGCTTAATAAATAGTGACTAATTTAGGTTTAAAATTTCACTTGATTACCTTAATTAAGTTCTAATTACATGGCTAATTGACATGAAATTTTGTGTGATCAATATTTAGGATGACCTCTATCTCCCATAATTTTTAAGGTTAATTTACTAAGTGGATTAGGAAAACCAATTTTTTAATTCCTAATTGCTCATTTTATGCATTTAATAATTATTAAAATTAGGGAAATGATAAAATTAATTAGAGAAGAATAGTTAATTACTAAGACAATAAGAATGACCAAAGAAAAAGATTACGACCTCTGATTCTAATTATTTCTTAAAATTATTCTTAAGGATGCTTACTTAATTAATTAAATCATTTAAATAGCTAGGATTTAGAACTTTTGCAATAATTAGTTTGATTAATCAATAGTCTTATTCAAAACCCTTTATGTGCTTAGCTAACATGAAAGTTCTTCAGTGAAATCAAGATCCTCCATTCATGTGGGGAATTTTTAGTGTAATTAATTAGCAAACATTTTATTTTCTTAATTTAATCACCCATTAATTATGAAACTAATTACATTAGAATCCTTAGGGCATTGCTAATTTTATGTTGGGTCATTTTTATCTTTCTCATCATGTCATGTAGGCTCATGCTTAAGAATTAATTAAGTTAAAAAGCTTTTCTAGAGGAGTTTAAATGATTAAGTAATCAATTATAAGTTAATTAAGACATTAAAAGTACTTGGATTTATCTTAAACTAATTAATGAACAAGTTGGGTAAGGGTAAGCCCAATGGCTTAAACATCCCTTTTAGGTTTAAACAACTCAAGAATCTTAAAACCAAAACTTGATAAATTTGATGAAGTTTAAGGGTAATCATGTTGATGTAATAGTCCTTAAGAGTTGATAAACCCAAGTATGATATTTGGTGAAGCTCCACTTAGTTTACTTAGCTTGTTTATGAACTTTCATGTCTCATGTGCATGTGTATTCATGTCTTCAAAACAAAATCACATAAAGAAACTATACTAAGTGCATGCATTTGAAATAAATAGTGTGGCTATTATCATTAATAAATCTCAAATTATTTTTTCTAAATAAAATCATATTAGAATTTTATCATTTGTATGCATTTTAAATAAATATTTGACTATTATCACTAGCAAATATAAAAGTATTTACTCTAAATTAATCAAAAGATGTTCAATGTTTCAAATATAAATGAATATGAATCATTAAAATGTTGACTTTAATTACTTACGTGCATGAATCATGAGTCACAAAGGTATATAGTTTGGACATCCCAGGAATATGAGATTGAAGTAGTCCCAATGAGGTCTTTGATTACCCCACTTCCTTGGTTTAACAATGACACACCTTTCGATTTGAGATAAATTATGCGATAGAGATAAATTAATTTCTTTAACCAACTTTTAAAGAAAATTTACAAGTCTATCCTTATGCTTACGCTTGTGTACATGCATGTATGGATTATAAGTATATAGTCTGAACATCCTTGGAACACTAAACTTTAAGTAGCCGCAAAGAGGTCTTTGATTACCTCACTTCCCTAGTTCAACAATGGCACATACTCACAAATATTCATTATATACATGTATGTGTGTAGGTATAAGGCTAAGAAAATATAAAATAAAGAAGAAAATAATCTCTTTTTCAAAAGGTTCATGCATCATGTGATTCCAACCTACCCTAAATAATCAATAATTAAATTTATATCCATTCATGCATGTATTAAACATAATATAATTGGATAGATTCCATATCTACATTAAATGAATATCAGAAGTAAAATACCATATCACCAAACTTATTATAGGTTCATTGATCTTAGGTTGACTTGTACCGCTTAATATGAATCTTTTAAGCTTAATCAAAACATGAATAAAATGAACTAATTAAAATTTATAAAATTTATCTTTTAGATACAACCTAAGGATAGGGATGGAGGGAAGTTCTCCATTTCTTCTTTCTCTTTATAATCCTAAATCTTAAAAATAAAAATATATAAATGAAATTTACATTTAACATTACCTTAAAAAATTAATCATGTAAAGTGTAATCACCCTTAACAACAAGGAACATAATGATTCAATATTACAAAATTCATAATTCCAAAAGACAATAACGACATACCACACTAGGCCTTACACACACTTTTTAATGCTAAGTCATCAATCTTAGTACTAAGTTAAGATGTTCATTATTATGATAAAGTGATATTTTATTTTGTGATGTAATATTTTAGACTAGATGTTATGATTGTTTGTGTGTTGTTTGAATGTTAGGGCGACATTAGAATAATAATATCTTTTGTAGGGAATTGTGTTTAAGGGACCACTATAATATTAAAAATTATGAATGACTCATTCTTGTAGGTGCTTCTTAAGTCTTTAGGCATAATCCACTAATACAGGTGGGCTTGGTAACCCAAGGCAAGGTGCTAAGTTCAAATGTATGAAATATAAATTTCTTGGTTTGGATGGATGTTAAGCTAATCTCTTTTTAATAGATGTGGTTTGGTTTAATTTTTTTAAAAAAAGGTAATTTTTATAATAAGATTAGGATTAGACCTATGGGGTTTAAGATGAGCAGAGGCTAGAAGGTGTAGATCTTAGAGGCCCTGTGAAGCTTGGAGTATTCTAATCCATGAAGTGAAAATAAAGAGGAGGAACTAAAGGCCTCCATAGCTTCTTTTCATTTATAAATTTAATCATAATCTAGGCTATATATAAGGGTAGAGCTCGACTACCTAGTTTCTTTTCTTTTTTGGGGTGTACGACGTTACCTGGCTACACCGGCGTCTTATTTTTTCAAGCAATTATTGTTTAATTATTGTGTTTACTTTGATTGTGCAATAGTAATAGCATGCTTTTTATAGGTTTCTTAAAATATGATTGTTCAATGTGTAGCCTGGATACGGTAGACTCTTTAGGAAAAATTTAAATTTTCTACCCTAATTAATAACTTTAATTAAAATTTAATGAACTCACAACCTCATTTTAAAGCCTAGGATCTTAATCAAAAAACAAAACATTTAACAACCCCTTAGTTGAATGGTTATATGTTATAACAATATGCATGCATATTGTTTCACTCTTATAAATAGAGGGTTTCCATTCTTGCACGATAAAGAATAAGCATGACCTATGAGATCGGTCCCTTATAGTGGAGAGCACCCCTTCCCTCTGATTTAGCCCATATAATATCTTTATCATGCATTTAGGCATAAATACTTTTATGCCTGAGTCTAAAATTATGATTCAAAATAAAAATAAAAATTTGTAATTTTTATCACATTAGTTTAAATCATTATTTGCATACCTATCATGATATAGTTTCTGAGGGAGTGAGTTTAGACTCTAGATCCTTTCCTAACTAATAACAGCTTAGCTATCTTTCATTTACTTATGATCATCCCACATGGTTTTAAATCATAGGAGCTATTAGTGATTTAGAAATTCATGTGAATCAAAAAATTAGAGCTCAAGGTCCATTTACACAATCTAAAGCTAAATCCTAAGAAAATCAAGAAAGAAGAAGGCTCAACCCATTAGCATAGTAAGACCATTTTATGATTTCATCTTTTTTTTTTAAATTATGTAATTTTTAATTTTCTTATAGAAACTCCAGGTTTGAAACTTTAAATTTAAAAATTTAAAGCATGACATATGAGGTGGTTGAATCTACATAAAATAATATCATGTGAAATGAGTGTATGACATTAAATAATAAGGTACTTAATGCTTCACATTAATGTGGTCACCCACCTTTCTCTTCATGTTTTGAATTATTTTCTTTTAAAATATGATTGAAAAGGCTATAAATAGCCCCCATTGTTGGAATAAAAGGAGATCTTTTGAAAATTACAAATTATTTGAGTTATTCTTGTGGTTTGAGAGCTTGGTGGACAAGCCTTGGCAATCCTTGGTGGGAGCACAAGTTATCTAATATATTTTTCTTTCTTCACCTCCAATGACCAATATAATTTATTTTAATCTTTCTCATATCACTTAGTTTCATCTCCAACTATACAATAATCCTTCCACTCTTCTCCATAAGCCTACACCTTTCTTCCACTCAATAATACCTCTATTTCATTGATTACAACCTACCTTAGTCCTTACACCAAAATAACCAATTAAGCCCTATAATTCCCAATAAACAACTCTAAATCATAAATACATATCTTAACCTAAACCTCCATAAGTATTTTTAGCCATTTATATCACTTAAATCTCATTCCTTATAGCTACATTTTAAATCACCTAATTTAGTCTAAATTGGACTAGTTTAGGTCATTCCACTATGATATTATCCTACGCCCTTCATCATCCCACCAAAACTTCAAAGATATATCTTTAGATATTAATCTAAAGATCAATGACTAATTAATTATCTAAATCTCATCAAAAGAAAGAACACCCACTTCCATCAAATTGCTTTGGTATGAGAGCAAAAGCCTGGAAGGTGCAAATTCAAACAAAAGTTTTCTTCAACAAATGGAGCATCTCAAGTGGTGGGCTTATCTTCAAACTTGTGAGTTTTTCTTGGACTTGTGAGGTAAATTAATTTTACTTGATGTGATAGTTTAAATTTATATTATTAGCTTAGATAGATATATATATATATATATATATATATATATATATATATATATATGACATATATAAAATTCTATCAGCTCAATTAAATAATTTTGTCATTTCTCGATTGTGTGAACTTGCCCAGAAAAAAAAAAGAGAGCACTTTAGTGAGGTAGTACCTCACCGTAAAAACAACCTAGCCATTAGTGCAGATCAAAATCTAATATCTTGCTTTATTATCTTGTTAATGTTTATGATTAATTTTAGATATTTCCTTGATAAATTTATGATAACTTGCTTTCTTTAAAAAAGCAGGCTTGTTAATTTTGAGGATTTTTTTCATTGCATTAAAGAAATAATAAAAAAATTGCATGCATAATAATAATATAAGTGTCTTAAATTTGGTGATTTTGGAGGCTAAATAAAACTTTGTCAAAAAGACCTAAACTATCGTAGGAGAGCTTGGGATGTAAGTGGTCTTATACCCCCTTCCTTAGCTGAAAGTTTTCTTGGCCTGAAATTTCACTTTGATTGCACAATTGTACTATATTATATTTATTTATTTTATTTATTTATTTCTTTAATCCCTTTTCATTTATCTATTTTCTTAAAAAATCTACATGGCACCAAAATCTATCTCTTAGGACCAAGTTGAAAATTTGAATAGATTAGTTGATGCTTTAGATCTTAAGATCCATGAAAATAAATTAAAACTCTACAAATATTAGAAGGAATTAATACATTTCAAATATTTACTTCATTCCATAAGTCTATTATGAAAACCACCAATCCAATTGGCCTGACCCATATGCCAAAGATTTCTATTGAATGGAGCTCTAAGAACACTAGGGAGAATAACTTTCAAATATCATAAAAGCAATCATATGTAAAATTAATGTAAATCCCAAATATTATTTTTAAAAGAAGTTGAAAACCCAATAGATGACAATCTAAAAGAAGTTTATGATGACACCTCATTATTTGATAAAGAATTGGAATTAAGTGATGACTCTCAAATTAATGTGATGAGATGTCTTACTATAAATAAAAATGAGACAGAAGATTAGAGGAGAAAGAATATTTTTAGCATGTATGTTTTATGGAATGAAAAGAGATGTAGGTTAGTTATAAATGGAGGAAGTGCTTTGAATGTAATTTTAATGCACACTTTAGCTTGAGCCAACCTAAAACTTGAACCTCACCTTGAACCATTTCATGTTATCTGGGTAAATCATACATCTCTTCCCATCACCAATCGATGTTTAGTTCTAATTAAAATAGGGATCTATGAGAATTGAATTTGATGTGATGTTCTCCTTATGGACATTGCTCATATTCTCTTAGGATGACCTTGGTTGTATGACATAAATGTTATCCATTATGATGAGAAAATACTTGTATTTTTAGACATAATAATAAAACTATTAAACTCCTGACAATAAAGCCAGTAAAAAAGACACTCTCCATAGCACCACACAAAATAACTTCTAACTTGCAACCTAAGCCTTTATTAAAGAAAAATGACAAATTTTAATTAATTATTATGAAAAATCCTACTATTAGAGTTAATATTATCAATTTTGATTCTTACTTCAAAACATCTATTTTTCCTTCTCTGGTCCCAAAGATAGAAACAATAGGTTTTGGATTCTTACAAAATTTTTTTTTTGATCCATTTCTCTTTCACTTATTACATGTAAAAGAAGTCATACCAGACTCTAGTGAGACTCACATAACTATCATGGTCTCTTCCCTTCATTTTGATTTTAAAGATATTGCACCGGATGAGCTTGTTGGTGAACTACCTTCTCTAAGAGACATTCAACATTCTATTGAGTTCTTACTAATTCTTAATTTCCTAACCTTTCACATTGTAGGATGAACCCTACCGAGCATGTTGAGATTAAAAGGTAAGTTGAGGAATTACTAAAAAAGGATTTTATTTAGGAGAGTCTTAGACATCGTGCAGTCCCAACTTTATTAACTCCAAAGAAAGATGGAATATGGTGAATGTGTTGATAGTTGACAATAAATAAAATCACTATCATGTATAGGTTTCCTATTCCTTGATTAGATGATATGTTAGATTTAATTTGAAAGGCAAATATTTTTTTCAAAGATTGATCTAAAAAGTGAATATCATCAAATTCGAATTAGATCAGAAGATGATTGAAAATAGCTTTTAAGATCCATGATGATCTTTATGAATGGATTATCATGCCCTTTGGACTTTCAAATGCTCCTAGCACATTTATGAGATTAATAAATACATATCCTAACCTAAACCTCCATAAGTATTTTTAGCCATTTACCTCACTTAAATCTCATTCCTTATAGCTACATTTTAAATTAGCCTAATTTAGTTTAAATTGGACTAGTTTAGGTCATCCACTATCATATTATCCTACACCCTTCATTATTGCCACCAAAACTTCAAAAAATATCTTTAGATATTAAACTAAAGATCAATGGATAATTAATTCTCTCAATTTCACTAAAAGAAAGAACACTCACCTCCATCAAATTTGCTTTAGTATTGAGCAAAAGCTGGAAGGAGCAAATTTGATCAAAAGTTTTCTTCAACAAAGGGACCATCTCAAGTGGTGGACTTAACTACAAACTTGTGAGGTTAATTAATTGTTCTTTATATGATAGTTTAAATTTATAATAGTAGCTTGCAAAGATATATATTTCTTCCAAGTTTATGCTGATAGCATAAAATTCTAATTAGTATCCTCCATTATATAATTTAGTCTTTCTTAATTGTGTGAACTTCCCACCACCTTTCTCCAAAAAAAAAAAGAAAAGAGAATGCCTTAGTGAGGTTGTGCTTCACCCTAAAAATAACCTAGCCATTAGGTCAAATCAAAATACAATTACTTTCTTTATCATCTTTATTAATGTTTATGATTAATTTTAGATGTTTCTTTGATAAACTTATGATGACTTGCTTTCTTTAAAAAAAAAAGAGGCTTGATAATTTTGAGCATTTTTTTTCATTGCATTAAAAAAATAACAAAACAAATTGCATTCATAATAATATAAGTGTGTTAAACTTGGTGATTTTGGAGGCTAAATAGAACTTTATCAAAAAGACCCAAACTGTCTTAGAAGAGCTTGAGATGTAAGTGGTCTTGCACCCACTCCTCACCTGGAAGTTCTCTTAGCCTAAAATTTCACTTTGATTGCACAATTATTTTATATTATATTTATTTTATTTTATTCATTTCTTTAATCTCTTTTATATTTTTTAAATCTACATGGCACCAAAATCTATCTCTCAAAACCAAGTTAAAATCTGACTAGATTAGTTAATGTGAAGAAAATGAATTAAAACCTCAATAAATATTAAAAGAAAGTAAGAATCAAATGCAAGAACTTAAAGACCAAATATAAACTCTTATAGCTCATCTACAAAATAATAGAGTACCAACTCTTCCTCCAATACCTACTCAAACTATGCCTATAAAGATATATGAAGAAGATTCATACCCAAACCATAGAGAAAACCAAGCACTTAGAAGACCACCAATAGCTAGAAATGGTGGATGGGGAGAAAATTATTTCAAGATTATAGAAGAATCTAATGATCCATCCTAAAGAGTTGAAGTAGAATCCCTAACTTAGCATGGTGTATATGACCCAAATGAATTTCTTGATTGGTTAGTTCAAATGGATGACTTCTTTAGATGTTATAAAATGGATGTTTATCAAAGGGTTACTTTTGCTAAAATGAAATTGATAGGACATACTAAAATTTATTAGACAAATACTTTAGTTAAAGAATAAAGATTAGGAAGGATAAACCTGAATTAGATAGAAATGAAAGAAATGTTAAGAGCAAAATAACCTAGGCATCATGATAAGAAGTTACATAGTCAATTATTAACATTAAGATAAGGTAATCATCTTATAATTGAATATTTGAATACTTTGAAGATCTAGTTTTTATAACTTATTGTTCTAATAATGATTACCAATTAGCCAATAAAATTTTTATTGGACTTAGGACTGGCATTAGAAATGAAGTTGAATTATTTAACCCATAATCTTTAGAGGAAGCATTTTACTATGCCTTATTGGTTGAACAATAAAAGAAATATGCTTTCATCTCTAAACTAAAAGTCAACTCCTTCCACTTCATCCTATAAGTCTACTGTTAGACCCTCTCATCTAATTGGTCTGGCTCGTATGCTTAAAACTTTTATTGATGGGAGATATAAGAACACTAAAGAAGTAATATGTTTCAAATGTCATAAAAGGGGGTCATATACATAATCAATCAAAGCCCAAATCTTATCTTTTAAAAAAAGTTAAAAACCTAATAGATTATAATCTAAAAGATGTTTATGATGACACCCCATTATCTAATGAAGAATTGGAATTAACTGATGACTCTGAAGTTAATGTGATGAGATGTCTTTCTATAATTATAAATGAGGCAAAAGATTGGAGGATAAAGAATATTTTAGCATGTATGTTTTGTATAATGAAATATGATGTAGGTTAGTTATAGATGGAGGAAGTGCTATGAATGTCATTTCAACACACACTTTAACTCGAGCCAACCTAAAATTTGAACCTCACCCTGAACCATTTCATGTTAGCTGGGTAAATTATACATCACTTTTCATCACTAATCGATGTCTAATTTAAGTTAAAATAAGAAGCTAAGAGGATAAAATTTGGTGAGATGTTCTCCCTATGGACATTATTCATATTCTCTTAGGACGATCTTAGTTGTATGATATGAATGTTATTCACTATTGTAGGAAAAATGCTTATGTTTTCAAACATAATAATAAGGATATTAAACTCCTGCCAATAAAGCTAATAGAAAAGACACCCTCCATAACACCACACAAAATAATTTCTAACTTGCAATCTAAGCTTTTATTGAAGAGAAATGCCAAACTTCAATTAATTGTTATGAAAATCCTACCATTAGGGTTAATACTACCATTTCTGATTCTTACTTCAAAAAATTTATTCTTCCTTCCTTGACTCCAAAGATAGAAATAATAAGTTTTGGAGCCTTACAAAAAGAATTTTTTGATCAATTTTTCTTTCACTTATTACATGTAAAAGAAGTCATACTAGACTCTAATGAGACTCACATACCTACTGTGGTCTCTCCATTCTTTTTGATTTTAAAGATATTACACCCGATGAGATTTTGAATGTACTACCTCCTCTAAGAGACATTCAATGTGCTATTGAGTTCTTACACAGTTCTCAACTTTCTAACCTTCCACATTATATAATGAACCCTATCGAGCATGTTGAGATTAAAAGGCAAGTTGAGGAATTACTAAAAAAAAGGGTTTTATTCAGAAGAGTCTTAGCCCTCGTGCAGTCCTGGCTTTATTAACTCCAAAAATGATGGAACATGGAAAATGTGTTGATAGTAAAGCAATAAATAAAATTACTATCAAGTAAATATTTCCTATTCCCCAATTAGATGATATGTTAGATTTAATCTCAGGAGCAATTTTTTTCAAAGATTGATCTAAAAGGTGGATACAACCAAAATTTAATTAGATTAGGAGATGAGTGGAAGATAGCATTTAAGATCCCTAATGGAATTTATGAATGGCTTATCATGCCCTTTGAACTTTCAAATGCTTCTAACACATTTATGAGATTAATGAATACTATTCTTAAACCATATATAGGTAAATTTTTGGTAGTGCATTTTGATAATATTCTAATTTTTAGTCTAAGTAAGAATGAGCATCTACAACACCTATAAAAGTTGTTGAAATACTTAGATAAGAGAAATTATACATTAATTTTAAAAGTGTTTCTTTTGTAAATTGAGGTAATCTTCTTTGGCTTTATTATATCTACTGCTGAACTTAAACTAATCCTTCCAAAGTGAAAGCAATCTTAGATTGGCCATCACCTAAAAGTTTTACTGAACTTAGAAGTTTCCATGGTTTGTATACTTTTATAGGAGATTCATCAAGAATTTTTGTACCATTGTTGCTCCTTTAATTGATATACCAAAATTATATATATGTTTTGTTGGACTTCTAATGTATAATGGGCCTTAAAGAAAATTCAAGTTCTTATCACCTTTGAACCAATCCTTAGGCTTTGTGAATTTTAAATCCTCTGAAGTGACTTGCAATGCTTCAAGAATTGAGATAGGTGAAAATTTAAATCAAGAGAATCATTCTATAACATTCTTAAGTGAAAAGTTAAATGAAGCCAAATAGCGATATTCCACTTATGATAGGTAGTTTTATGATGTTTTCAATCCTTAAGGCATTAGAGAGACTATCTCTTACATAAAGAATTTATACTTAATTCGGTCATCATGCTTTAAAATTAATTAATACTTAGTAAAAATTAAGTCATAGGCATGCAAAATGGGTTGATTTTTATAAGACTACTCTTTAGTTCTAAAGCATAAGCCTAAAATTGAGAATAAACCTGTTGATGCTTTATTTAGGGTAAACCAATGATTTCCTCTTTAGATTTGAGAATCCTAGAATTTCATCAAATTAAAAATGATTACATAGCATGCTTTAACTTTCACCAAATTTATCTTGAATACCTAGATAAACCAATAACTTTATAAGAAACATTCTTGATAACAAATGGAATATTTATATAAAGGAAAATAATTATGTATTCTTTGATCTTCCCTTAGAGAATTTCTTATCACCGAGCTACATGCTGAAGCTGTAGCTACTCATTTTGGAAAGGATAAGTTCATATGCTTATTAGAAAATAGATTTTATTGGCCTTCAATAAAATAAGATGTTAAAAAATTAG
Source organism: Cymbidium sinense (assembly GCA_021442155.1). Lineage (NCBI taxonomy): Eukaryota > Viridiplantae > Streptophyta > Magnoliopsida > Asparagales > Orchidaceae > Cymbidium > Cymbidium sinense. Next base: position 155,236,843 of record CM038220.1, on the reverse strand, counting down.
TGACCCAAGGCTTAATTTGAAAATAGGCTAAAACTATAAAATAATGGTCTCGACAATACACTGCCTTACCTGTTCTTTATAGGCCTTTGAAAGACCTATCAATGAATTTTATTCTAGGATTACTTAGGATAGCTTGAAGACATGATAATAATTTTGTCGTAGTGGATAGGTTTTAAAAAATGGCTCATTTTTTGCCTTGTTCAAAAAATAAATGATATTTGCTATGTAGTTAAATTATTTTTTGAAGAAATAGTATGACTCCATAGTCTCCCCTTAATCATTATTTTTAATAGAGATGTTAGGTTTGTCTCATTTTGAAAAATTTTATTAAAATTATTAGGTCACCAAATTAAAATTTTCTTTTACTTTTCACCCACAAACTGATGAACAAATTGAAGTGGCCAATCATACCTTGAGAAACCTGCTTAAATGCTTGGTAGGTAAAAGTTTAGGAAATTGAGATTTATATTTACAAACCTTTAAATTTTCTTATAACAGTACTGTCTCTAGAACTACAAATAAATCACCATTTGAGATAATCTATGGTCAAAACCCAAGACAACCAATTGAAGTAGAAAACTACTATTTCATGCATTTTTGATGCAACATTCTCATTTGTTAAAGGCTTTCAAAGCCTCCATGAAGATATAAGAAAGTAAATTATTATAAATAATGAAAAGTATACTTCTAAAGATAATTATAATCATTCAATGAAAGAATATAAAGAAGGTGAATATGTATTGATTTGCATTCGAGTATTGTCAAACCACTAAATCTAATAAAGTACATACATAGGCTTTTGGTCCTTTTTCAATTCTTTAAAAAAAACTAATGCTTATCACCTTGATTTCCATATTATTATTGTCATTCATCCAATTATTAATGTTGAAGATATTCTATCATATGAAGGAATTAGAAAACCTCCACTTGTTCAGTCTTACTCTTTAGCAAGGATATAGTACCGTACTTATAAAGCCCTCTTTCTTTGAAGTTGAATATATTATTTCCTAGGAAGCACCCATTAATCCAGATTCTATACATTATTTTCTAGTTCATTGGAATAATAATCCACCGACAGAAGACCAAGGTTGACCCATACTAATTTGGAGACTCTAGCCCCGTAATTAGTAGGAGACTTTGTAGATTTCAACTCTATAGACCAGAGTTCAATTGAGTCCAAGGGAGTTGATGTAGAACATCATGTGGATCAAGAAATTAGAGCTTAAGGTCCATTTACAAGATCTTAAGCTAAATACCAAGAAAAATTCAAGAAATAAGAAGGCTTAACCTATTTGCCTATTATGGCCCATTTTATGATTTCATATTTTTTTCTAAAAATTCTATAATTTTTAATTTTCTTCCAGAAACTCTAGGTTTGAAACTTTGAATTTAAAAATTAAAATCATGACATGTGAGGTGGTTAAACCCATATAAAATAATAGTATGTGAAATGGGTGGATGACATAAAATAATAAGGTAACTTAATGCTTCACATTAATGTGGCCACCCACCTTTCCCTCCATATTTTGAATTTTTTTTCTTTTGAAAGATGATTGTAATAGCTATAAATACCACACCCCCCTCCTCCTACTAAAATTAAAGGGGATCTTTTGGTAATTACAAATTATTTGAGTTGTTCTTATGGTTTGAGAGCTTGGTTGCCAAACCTTGGCAATCCTTAGTAGGAGCGCTAATTATCTAATATATATTTCTTTTCTCACCTCTAATACCCAAGGTGATTTATTTTAATATTCTCATACTTCTTAACATCATCTCCAACCACACACTAAGTCTTCCACTCTCATCCATAAGCCTACACCTTTCTTCCTCTCAATAACACCTCTACTTTGTTGATTACGATCTAGTCATAGTCCTTACACCAAAATAACTACTTAAACCTTATAATTCCTAATAAATTACTCTAGATAATAAATACAGATCTTAACCTAAACCTCCATAAATATTTTTAGCCATTTACATCATTAAAATCTAATTTCTTATAGCTATATTTTAAAGCATCCTAATTTAGTCCAAATTGGACAAGTTTAGGTAATCCCACTATCATATTATCCTACACCCTTCATTATCTCACCAAAATTTTAAAATATATCTTTAGATATTAATCTAAAGATCCACAACAAATTAATTATCTTAATCTCACCAAAAGAAAGAACAACCACCTCCATCAGTTGGCTAGCAGCCACTCCAAGTGGTTGTAAGTTTAGAAGAGTCTGAATTAGTTCACTCCCTCTAGTGAAAGTGAACCATCATATCTCACTTTTCATAAGTAGAATTAAGTCCAGCTCATAACATATGCTAGAACACCCTAGTTATAGATTTAGAGGCTACTTGCTTCACCTTTACTATAGGTTTAATTCCTCACTTCTTAGCATTTCTATAATATTGCATCATCAAAATCTAAGTCTTAGCTTTCTGATAAGTTTTTAACTCAAATAAATATAATTTCTCTCCTTCAAAAATATAAAACCTCAATATAAGATAGATTAATCATTCACTAAGTTTCTTAGTACCATGGATTCTTTCTTCCCATTCTCTTTTGGAATCCCTTAAGAACTCTACCCATTTGAACTCTTTCGACTTGATTTTAAATAAATTACCAATCTTTTGATCATCAATCTTTGAAATCTTTGAAATCTTTGGAGACATTAGTTGACTAATTTAATCAAGAGTGTTCTTAAAAAATCCCCAATTCTTAAGATGTACTTAACTATGGGGCTTTCCTCCATAGGGAACTAAAGAACCTGGCTTAAAATAAACCCTACTTTACTTCACCCATGTAAAATAGGGAAAAGATCTCTAGTATATACATAGACCCATCTACCTTAGGAGTCCTTATTAAATGATTAAATTCATCATAAGGAGGTGTTTCTATATTTCAAGATAATACATCATTCCTGAGATGTCGATTATTTCAATAAGTACTCCATAAGATCTATGCGGAGTCCCTATGAACAATCCAAATAAAAACACCATAGGAATCAAAGTCTAGCATTCTAATAAAAATATTAATTCAAAATAATCTGAAGCTTCACTATAGGGTAGATTGGAGCACTCACTTAGCTTTTTAGTATCTTGAGTGCTTCCTACTTAATCCACCTTTGGAATTCATGAAGAACTATTCCCACTTGAGTCCTCCTGATTGCTTTCCAATAATTGTCAATTATTTGATATCAATCTTTGAAATCTATGGAGACATTATTTGACTACTTTAATCGAGAGTATTCTTAAGAAATCTCCATTTCTTAGGTTATAATTAATTATGGGAGCTCACCACATAGAGAACTAAAAAACGGCATAAAATAAACCCTGCTATACTTCATCCATGTAAAGTAGGAAAGAGATCTCTAGTATATGTAGACCTATATATCTTAGGAGTTCTTAGTAGTTGATTGAGTCTATTGTAGGGAATCATTTCTATCTTTTGAGATAGTACATAATCCCTTAATGTGTATTCGATTCTTTTAATAAGTAGTTTTAAGATCTGTGTGGTGTCCATACGAACACTTCAAATTAAAACATCACAAAGGCTTAGAACAAGTCTTTTATTATGCTTTATTGGTTAAACAACAAAGAAAATTTACTTCCATCATTAGAACTAAGGCTCGAGCCCCTTCCACTTCTTCTTAATGGAATAATGTTAAGCTTGCCCCATCCAATTAACCCAACTGACTTACCTAAAACTCCTACTAAAAGGAGCTTTAAAAATATTAGTAAAATAATTTATTTTAAATGTCACAAAAAGAGTCACATACAAAATCAATGTAAAGTTACATTTTATTTTAGATGAAATTAATGATGTAGTACATGATAACTTAGATTAATGATGCTATACTTCTATCTAATGAAGAATTAGACATCACTAATGATTCTCATGTTAATGTGATGAGATTCTTTACTATAGTTAAAAATAAAGAAGATTGAAAAAGAAAGAATATGTTTAGTATGTATGTTGTATTTAATGAAAAGAAGTGTAGGTTAGTTATAGATGATGGAAGTGGTATGAATGTTATGTCAAGTCACACATAGGTAAAGCTAATTTAAAAATTGAACTTCACTTAGAATCATTTCATGTTAGTTGGGTAAATTGTACACCTTTGCTTATCCCTAATTGATGCTTAGTTTCAATAAAAATAGGCGGTTAAGATAATTAAATTTAGTGCTATGTTCTCCCAAAGGATATTGCTTACATTCTCTTAGAAATAACTTGACAGTATGATATGAATGCTATTTATTATGATATAGAAAGTACTTATATTTTTAAACATAATAATATGTCCATCAAATTTCTACTAGTAAAGTCAATAAGAAAGACACCCTCCATAGAACCACACAAGACAACTTCTAACTTGTAACCTAATTCTACTTCAAAGAAAAATGTCAAAATGTAATTAATTGTTATAGGAAATTCTACTATTAGGATAATATTTGCATTTATGATCATTGCTTCAAAACATCTATTTTTCTTATTTAACTTCAAAGGTAGAGATAATAAATTTTCAAGTCATGCTAAAAAAATTTTCTTTAATAAGAGGAGAATTTCTTCTCCACTTGTTACTTGTAAATGAAGTCACACCAGACCCTAATGAGACTCACATACTTGTTATGGACATTTCCCTCATCTATGATTTAAGGATATTACACCTAACAATCTTTCACATGCTGTTGAATTCATACTTGGTTCTTAACATTTTAACATTTCTCATTATAGGATGAACCTCATTGAGCATGCTGAGATTAAAAGACAAGTTAAAAAAATACTTAAAAGGGTTATATTTTGAACAGTCTTAGCCCACGTGCAATCCAAGTTTTATTAACATCTAAGAAAGATAGAACATTATGAATGTGTGTTGATAGTCAATCAATAAATAAAATTACTATTAAATATAAGTTTTTTATCCCATGATTAGATGATATGTTAAATTTAGTCTAAAGAGAAATTTTCTTTCTAAAATTGATTGAAAAGTGGTTATCATTAAATTTACATTTGATTAAAAGATGAGGGAAATATTGGCTTTAAAACTCTAGAAGGACTTTATGAGTGGCTTATTATACTCTTTAGACTTTCAAATAATTTTATACATTTATGAGATTGATGAATGTTGTACTTAAACCTTACATAGATAAATTTTTTATAGTGTGTTTTGATGATATTCTAATATTAGTTCAAGTGAAAGGTGAATATTTACAACATTTCAACAAGTCTATAAAATACTTAGAATTCAACAAGTCTATAAAATACTTAAAAAAAAAGTTATATGCATTAATTTTAAAAAGTCTTTCTTCTTACAAATTTAGTGATTTTTTGTAGGATATATTGTATCCATTATTAGACTTAAAATTTAATCTCTCAAAATTTAGGGAAATCTTAGATTGACAATCACCTAAAATTTTTACTTAGGCTAGAAACTTTAATAGGTCAAAACCTTTTATAAGAGGTTCATCAAATACTTTAATATTATTATGACTCTAATCACTAGCCTATTAAAATTATAAAAATTTTGTTAGGCTACACAAAGTGCCTTAGACCTAATTAAGATTCTAATTGCTTCAGTCCTAATCCTTTGACTCCCTAACTTTTTCAAAGCTTTTGAAGTAAGTTGTGATGTATCAGGACCTAAAATTAGAGAAATTTTGAGTTAAGAGAATTACCCTATAACATTCTTAATGAAAAAGTTAAATGAAGCTAAACAATAAGATTCCACTTATGATAAAAAGTATTATATTGTAATTCAAACTTTAAGACACTATCTTTTGCATAAATAATTTATTCTCAACTCCATCAATACTCAATAGAAAGGTAGTTCATAGGCATGCCAAGTTGGTTGAATTTTTATAAGATTATTTCTACGTTCACAAACATGAGCTTAAAATTAAAAATAGACCTATTGATGTCTTATCTATAGTGAACTTGATGATTTTTTTGTGTAATTGGCTTCTAAAGAAAATCAAATAAAAGTATATGAGATGAAAAGGAAATATATATATTTTATTTAAAGTATAATAAAAGTATCATATAATTGCCTTTACAAAAGTAATTTGCTTACAACTTCTTTTTTCAATTTTCAATAACAGAAGATACAAGACCATAATGCTACTCATGCACAAAAATAGCTCAACTAGATCTACTAGAAGATGCTTGGTGCAACAAACTTGCTTTCATTCGTTCACTAGAGCAGGAACCAAGTGAGAGTTGGGAACTGTGGTAGAATGAGTTGAAGTCAGCTTTTCTTCTAAGTATCAAACTACTTGGAGTATACTATTGTGGTGTATATTTTTGGATATTGGGCGGGGGGACACCACGCAGATCATAGGGGGGGTACTCATTGAAGTGATCAGGTATGACATTAGGTATGATGTACTATCTTAAAAGATAAAGGCATCACCCTACAACAAACCTAAACACCTAATAAGGACTCCTAAGGTATGGTGGGTCTTAGAATGTACTAGAGATTTTTTCCTTACTTTATATAGATGAATAAAGTAGGATTTATATTAAGCCAAGTTTTTAAATTTTTATGGAGGTAAGCCTCTGTTGTTAATTACATTTTAAAATAAGACTCCATTAGAATACTCTTCATTGAAGTAAACAATTATTATCTCAAAGATTTTAAGGGTAGACTATTAAAGGATTGGCTATGTTTGGAAAAAATAATTGAGTAAGGTTCAAAGAGAAGACTTATTTTTGGAATCTAAAGGAAATAAGAAGGGAATTCTCTTGATACTAGGAGACATAGTGAACATTCCAATATATCCTATGATTGGGCTTTATATATTTAAAAGTGAAGAGATTTATTCATTTGAGTTCATTTTTTATTAGATTGCTAGGGCTTATAATCCGCCAATACAAGGTTATGGAAATGCCTAAGAGGTGAGAATTTATACTTGTAGCTTGAAGAAAACTAGCTATCTCAGATCTTAATTCTAAGGACTTTAGCATAAGCTAAAGTGTGACCTAAATCTAAGCAACCAGTGGACATAAGGGTTCATCTCCAAAAGGGAAGATAAACCTGACCGACTTCTAAACTTATAACAACCTAGAGTGGTTGCCAGCTAACTCCTCTAATGCTTTAAATCCATGTAGTTCAGTCTTATGAATTGTAAGATAGCTAGGGTAGTTATATTAATTTGAAAGAGGCTAAAGTACTAAACCCACTCCCTAAGAGACTAGAGCATGATTAGTATGAACATATGACTTAATCTACAAGTGCAAAATATTTTCAAATTTTATTTCATTTTGACATGATATTTTAAACAAAGGCTTTGGGATTTCTTTATGCCTAAATGCATGATGAAAGTTGATTAATGGCCAAATCAAAAGAGAAAGAGGTGAAGCTCTATCATCAGGGGTTGCTCTCATAGGCCAAGCGGTCCTTATTGTGTTAGGATAGAGGCCCTCATTTTTAGCACGAATGATAGAGGATGCATGTATGATGTGAGACAGACAACATATAGCTAAGGGGTTACTAAATCTTTTAATTTTCTTGATTATAGCCTAAGCCTTATGGTGAGGTTATGAGTAATTTAAAACTTTAATTATGAGTGATTAGTTGAGTAGAAAATTTATTTTATCCTAAGATCCTACAACATCCAGGTCACACGTTAAAGCATCAAACATTAAGAAACTAAGAAAAAAGATGCAATCCTAAAGCACAGTTTAAACAAATCATCAATTAATTTTATAAACTATCATAAATGAATAAGAGACCGGTGCGGTCGGGTGTTGTCGTACAACCCAAAAAGAGGAAATATGGGTAGCCGAGCTTTACCCTTATACAACTTGGTATATGAAAGAATAATTACAATTATACATGAATACATTCTATGGGGGTCTTCGTTCTTCATTTCTTAATTCCTTATACACCTTATCTTCTTCCTTTAATTTGGTTTGTTCTTCAAAGGCATCATAGAGCCTTCCAAGATTAAGTCTTCTAGCCACTGCTCATCCTAATCTCTCATAGCACTAATATTAAGTCCTATTAAAAAATTACATGTATATAGGAAAAAGTAAATCTAAATACACCTACAAAACAGAGGTTAGTTAAACATAAACATAATCCCAAGCAATTATGTTTTTAATTTAGACTTAGCAACCAGCACATGGGTAACCAAGCTCACCTTTCTTAACTTGGATTATACTTAGGGGTTTAAGCAACCTGCAATGAGAGCATTTATATTTATTTTTAAGCGACCCCTTAAGCACAATCCCTTATAGAAGACATGATTAGGCTTAGAATGATCTAACATCTAGTCTATGAAGCATACACCCTAACACTGAGTCTAAAATATTACATCACAAAAAAATATATATATCACATCATACACCATCCTAAAATAGAGCTAGAAGTGGTGACTTATTTCTAATCTATATGTTAAGGCTTTGTGTGGTATGTCTTAACTAAGCATTAGAGTTGTATTTTTCTAAGTTTGGAAATTGTTCAAGTTAGCATGATGGTGTGTTTCATTTGAAGTTGTTTAATCAATTTGTGAATTTTAATTCGTATTTTATTTTGTTTCATGTGATTTACACTTAGCAGCTAAGTATTATAATGAGAAGGAAGAGGATTACCCTCTTTCATCCCTACCTTAATCCACTTTTAAAAGCATATTAATTTGATTTATTTCTTTTTAGTGAATGGCTTATTAAATGATTTTTTTAATTAATCTTAAGTTTAGGTTAACTCTAAATGACCTTATCCAATATGAAAGGCTTCTTAAGATTAATCTAATTGAATTACTATCATATGAAGTATACTAAGTCTTAAGTTTAGGTTAACTCTAAATGACCTTATCCAATATGGAAGGCTTCTTAAGATTAATCTAATTGAATTACTATCACATGAAGTATACTAAGTCATTCTTTTCCATCACATGTGACATTTATATAATCTAATACTTATCATATCTATACATGCAATATTTTTTAGCACACTTAAATGATGATGAATGTGTATATTTGGAGTTTATATTTTTATTTTGATTGAATTATGTAAACATATAAAGTAAAGCTCTATCAAAATTCTAATACCAAAATACATAAGGATGAAATCACATAAGTACATGTCATTGTTAACTAGTGAAGTGAGGTAATCAAATGACCTCCTTGGGGCTAACTAAAGCCTCATATTCTTAGGATGTCCAGACTATATACTTATTAACATTCTGAACCTATGTAAATCTATACATGAATAAGGAAAAGAGAGCACTAATTTATACATAGCATGTGCTAATGACTTAGGTGAATCAGGATGCATGCATTTTTAATAACAAAAGGGGATCATCATCATTTAAATAAGCACACATACACATGTATAAAAGATGTAATCAAGTACGTGCCATTGTTTAAACCAGGGAAGTGGTAATCAAATAACCTCCTTGGGGCTATGTAAAGCCTTGTATTCTTAGGATGTCCAGACTAAACACTTGCTATCTTAAATACATATGAATGTATACACAACTATAAGAATGAAAATCATGCAAAGATTGTATTATTTTTAGTTGAATTATTTAAGCATATGAATTAAAGCTCTATCCAAATTCTAGTACCAAAATATATAGGAATGAAACAAAATGAGTACGCGCCATTATTAAACCAGGGAAGCAAGGTAATCAAATAATCTCCTTGGGGCTACTTAAAGCCTCATTCTAGGGATGTCTAGAATATATACACAATATTGTTCAAACTTATGTAAATCTATATATGAATCATAAGAAAGAGAGCTTTATTTAATATGCTTAAGCTATAAACACATGCAAATCTTATATGTATATATATTCATAACTACTATCACTACACTTATTATTATTAATTTATAAACTTTTGGAAAGTAGATTTGAATTTATTAGTGATAATAGCCACACATATATTAAGTTAAGCCAACACATGCAAGCTTACATAAAGGAAATTCATTTGATTCATTTATATTTGAAAATAAAAATATGAATGCATGAAACCAATTAACATACAACATCTAAAGTGATTGTAGAATTAATTGGTTAAAGAGGAGAAGAATTATTTGTTGTTTTAATCTCATTCCCATATTTGTAGAATTAGTTGGTTTAAGAAGAGGTAATTAAGTGGATTTTATGAATTAATTAAGTTAGATTCTTAATTAAATAAATTAATCACTTTTACCTATGCTTCTTTAATTTAATTAACCACTTAATTATGAGCCACAAATGACATGAATATGTAAGAGAAAAAAATTGCAATGCTTCTAAAAGGACCTAATGCAAATGGCTCATAATTAAAGGTTAATTAAAATAAAGAACCTAATTAAGAACTTTTATGATTTTCTCACACTTATGGGCTAACCATAATTTTGTTAAGAGTCTTTATGTTATTAAGCACATAAAGTGAAATCCTTAATTCCATTATTAATTATCTGATGTGGTTATGATTTTAATTTGATTAACTAAGCCACTTAATTAAGACATCATAATGTACCCTAATGATTATAAATAAGCCATTAAAACCCATGCGAATATAATAAATCACAAAATGGCTTAATTAGGCCATTAATTGAATTAATTAATTCAATTAATTAACCTAACCTTAAATAAATTATAATAAATCAACCAAAACCACTAAATTATTTTCACTAGATTAAGCCTATTTTAGATTTTAATTAAATGATTAAAACCTTAACTACATCTTAATTACACATCTTATCAAAGTGAAACTTTAGTAAAATCTAATAGGCAAGGAACCCCACTTGGCATAAAAATTTCAAATCCATTTGACATCTAGATTGGGAGTATTTGAATTTCCAAATCTCTAAGTCAATTTAAGCGAAATATTAAATAAAAAAAATTAACAAAATTATTAAATCTATAATATAAATTTAAGACATTATAATTGATATCAGAACACTTAAATAAAATATCTAAGCCAACTAAAAGCTATAAAATCTAAATAATCCTAAGTTAAAGATCATGATTAAAGGAAAATATACAACTCAATCATATTTAATAATAATAATTCCTTAAACCATAATAATTTCTTTTATAAATTGAAATATAAAGTTCATTTACCTTTGAAATTCATAAGTTATCAATATATAAATACATTAAAATCATTTGGATTAAGGAATGAAATGGTATAAATGCAAATTTGAAAGGTTAAGTATAATTAAAATTATAAGCTAGGTTGAATTAAACTTAAAATAACAACATAACATAAGGCAAATTTAATAAGTGAAGAAATAACCTTTCTCTAAATTCCTTAAGTAATGAAAAGGAAAAATTACATTAGGCTAAGTGTTATTTCCAAATGACATAATGATCATTCCTTCCAAATTTATTAAAGTAAATTGAACCATTCCACAATGTATGAAATATAAAATTTGAAATTAATCATATAAGTCTAAATACATTAACAAACCTTAAAGAATTTCATTAAATGAATAAATTAAGACAAGAAACAATCATTAATGTGAATTAGTAATAGAATTGAAGAATAATAAATTGAATAATCTTAAATAGAATAAATTGAATATAAATTTACTTAGTTAATGAACATTAATGAAAATGAACAAATGAAAATAACTTGAATTGAATGAATGAAATACTTACACTTAAATATAATGAGCAAACTATATACATATAACAATTAAATAAATGATATGAAAATATAATGAAACTATACCATAAATCAAAATAAATAAAATAAAATAAACAAAAAATGAATATTAAATCAATGAATATAAACATTATAAACTTCATCAATCTAAAGTTATACAAGTGAAACAAATTTAATATATAAGTAAAGTAAACTTAATAACTTAAAAAGATATAAATCATCACAATCAATAAAGCAAACATGTAAAATAGAAATGAATCAAATGAAGAGAATAAATACAAATTTCAATATCAAGCTCAAGAAATTAGCATGAAATTAAAATCATAACAAGTAAATTAATTTAAAGAGAAAATTAAATTGAATCATAATAACAAATGAATTAAAACTTCAAGTTAAAATTATCACAACATTATTGATAATAAAATCAAAACATAAAACATTAAATGAAAAAGAATAAAGAAATTTAAAACAAAATGAATTAAATTGAACTAATTCAAACCTTCTAAATTTAAACAAAAGTTCAATTAAAATACTTAGCATTTTAGTTAGATTTTTAAGATGAATCTTTCCCTTGGAATAAAGATATCATCCTATTAGGACTTAAGATGTTAAATGGAATGGGCTCCACCCAAAATAGAACCTATTGTATTCTTCATTCTTAAAAATATAATCAGATTTTAACATAATAAATTGTACCTAAATTGAAGACAACAACAACAACAACAACAACAAGCCTTAATCCCACTAGGTGGGGTCGGCTACATGAATCCTTCGTCTCCATTGTGTCCTATTATGTGTAAAATTCTCATTTAAATCAAGTATACTAAGATCATTTTTTATACATCCTAACCAAGTCTTTTAGGTCTACCTCTACCTTTCTTAACATAAGGCAAATCTAATGCATCTACTCTCCTAATCGTCATCGGATAGATGCTTTATGTGGCCAAACCATCTAAGGCACTCACCCTAATCTTATCTACCAGGAGCTACTCCTTTTTCCCGAACATACACATTTTGCATTCTATCCCTAAGGGGTAAAGCCACTCATCCACTGAGCATCCTCATCTCTGTAACACTTAACTTAGTCTTATGTTTCTCTTTTATTGGCCAACATTCTCACCATAAGTCATTGTGTCTTACCACCATCTTATAAAATTTTCCCTTAAGTTTGAGTGGAACTTTTCTATCACATAATAGGCCGATGCATTCCTCCACTTCAACCATCCAACTTGAATTCTACTAATAATATCTCCATCTACTTCACCATCATTTTGAAAATAGAGCCTAAATATCAATCGCTCACTCTTATTAATGACTTGATCACCTAAAGTCACAACACTACCACTAAAACTTCTACAACTAAAATTACACTCCATATATTCAGTTTAGATGCTTAAACGAAAACCTTTAGACTTTAAAGTTGACCTCCATAATTCAAGTTTCAATTGGACTCCCTCTCTAGTCTTATCAATAAGAAGAATGTCATCAGCAAAAAGTAATAAATTATTAATTCATTTAAATTGATTTCATCAAAAGGTAAATAAATAAATACTCAAAACCAAAAATTGAAACCTAAAAGCCTAGTAATGTCTTGCCACACAAACCCTCTTTCTTCACACACTAGAGTTATAGGTCACAAACCCTAGACTTAGGTTAGGCCATTATGTGATTTTGTATAATTTTTTGTGATGTTGTGATGAGAATTGCTTTTATTATTTTATGTACTATTTTAGACTGGATGGCTAGGATTGATTGCTGTTAGTTTAGATGGTTGGACATTATTTCTAGAATTAACATTATCTTCTATAGAGGATTATATTAAAGGGACTATCATCAAAAATATTAATTATAAAATTATTATTTGCTTGAACGTATTGAATAGTCCCTAAATATAGCCCATAAGATAGGTGTACTTGGCAAACAACTAATACTAAGCCTGCATGTTTGCAAAATATAAGTGATGTGTGTTGTTTGTATTTTTCTAACATTTATTTTGCAGGGATTAAGATTTATTTTTGAATTTAAAAATATAATTTGAGCTTAGAATTAAATTATGATCTATGGGATCTATGATTAGTAAGAGCTGACCCTACTAGAGATGGTGTAGAGGGCCCATATGAAGCTCAATGAAGGTCCTTGAAGAAGGAAACGATCCTGGAAAGAAGACCCATAGATCTAAACTTGTAGTTCTAGGTTAGGTTGTATAAGGGCAGAGCTCGGCTGTCCATTTTCCTTTCTTCTGGGGTATACGACAGTGCCCAACCACATTGGCCTATTTTATAAATTGAAATTGGTTTAATTTATTTTGGGTGCATAATAGAGTCAACATGCTTTTCTAGTTTTCTTTTTGTGTTGTGCTTTTCTTCGATGAATGCTTGGATGTATGCTCAGAGGAAAAAAGTTAAATTTTCCACCCAATTAAATTTAATCAATTTAAACATAAATAATACAATTAAAATTATATATTCAATTTGTTATTCTTCAATTCTATAACTCATTTACATTAATGATTCTTTCTTGTTTTAATTTCTTCATTTCATTAAATTCTAAGGTTTGCTAATGAATTTAGACTAAGATGATTAATTTCAAATTGTATTTTCATATATTATGGAATGGTTCAATTTACTTTAATTAATTTGAAGGGAGTGATGATTATGTCATTTGAAAATAACACTTAGCCTAATGTAATCTCCCTTTTTCATGACTTAAGGAGTTTAAAGAGAGGTTATTCCTTTGTGTATTAAACTTGATGTATGTTACTTTAGAGTTTTATTGAATTTTAAGTTTAATTTAACCTACCTTAAAGTTTAATTACACTTAACCTTTCATATTTGCATTTGTACTATTTCATTTTTTAATCTAAATAGCTCTAATGTATGTATATGTTAATAATTTATAAATTTTAGAGGTTAATGAACTATATATTTCAGTTTATGAATGGATTCATTATTATGGTTTAAAGGATTATTATTGTTAAATATGATTAAGTTTTATATTTTCATTTAATCATGATCTTTAGTTTAGAATTAATTAGGTTCTTTTGTTTCTAGTTGGCTTCCATACTTTATTTAAGTGCTCTAATGTCAATTATGATATTTTAAATTTATATTATAGATTTTGTCATTTTTGTGAATTTTTGTGAATTTTTTTGTTTGATATTTCTTTTAAATTAACCTAGAGTTTTGGAAATTCAAATACTCCTAATAAATGGATCAATTGGATTTAAAATTTTGGTGGCAAGTGTGGTTCCTTTCCAATTTAATTTATCTAAAGTTTCACTTCAATCAGATGCATAATTAATGTGTAATCAAAGTTTTAATTATTTCATTAAAACTTAAGTTAGGCCTAACTTAGTAAAAATTATTTAGTGGTTTTATTTTTCTTTGATTGCCCTCTAGAATATGCATCTAAAGAGTTTATTCATAATTTTTGGTGTTCTGGTGGATTTATTGTGATATATTTAAGTTTAGGTGGATTAATTGAATTAATTAATTCAATTAATGGCCTAATTAAGCCATCTTGTGATTTATTAAGTTCTAGTAGGTTTTAATGGATTATTTATGTTTGCTAAGATGTATTATAATATTTTAAGTTGATTTTATTAATTTCCATCATTTACTTTATTTTTTATTAATTTATTTTATAAAAATGAGGGTTTAGGATTTGAAATTTTCAATTTTTAGATTTATTGTATCATATCATCTCCAAAGTTTTATTTCAATTTGATCAATGGTTTGAGATTAATTAGGGTTTGAAAATTTTTATTCAAACTTAAATTAAGGTAAAAATACCCCATGTAATTTGAGGATTTTAATTTTAATGGATTCCACTCATCAAGAGGAATACATAGAGCCTAAGATTGATTTTTTTTGGATTTATATTTAATTCTCTATGCATTTATTTAATTTTAACCAATTTTATTTAATTTTTTAATTCAGAAAACCTGAATTTCCCATTTAGGTGCGTTAGATCCACGTGGATCCGATGTGGTGCTGCTTTCCACGTAGTACCACATTATTGCACCATTTGAGATCTGGATTAAAATAATGGGGCATGTGGGTTAATTATGGGTCATCCGATCGAAGATATCATGATTTGACCTGCGGTTCCCCTTATTGATTTTAATTAGAGATCTGAATAGATCTCAATTGTTCATTCCTTTTAAAAAGAACAAATGATGGAGATTACATCTCCTATGATGACGATGGAGGCCGAGATCTGTTCATAATTTTCACATGATTTTTGGCCATATGACCGATCTTTTTTTTGGTCTCACTTGAGATCAAATTTCCTTCAAAATGTATAAAAATTGAAAGGTTAGGTGAGGTCATTAATGGCATACCTCGATCTCGGTGATCTACGATGGTGGAATTGACTCCAATAGCTATAGAACAGTGCGGGGAGCTCATGTGCCAAAGGACTAGAGTTGCCTCCCTCTAGATCACCTCCTAGACCAAGCTCAGCTTGGATTCCATTGGCCTCTTGACGACAAGGGGATCGGAGGAAGATGGGTTTCAACTTCGTACAAGGTGGGGAAGGTGATGGTATAGTCTATTTCACATGGGAATGGTTCTTGGTAAAGTTTCCATTGAAGTCAAGCCTCTTTAGCTTGGTTTCTTCTCCTCTTGATCGGTTGAGGTGATTGCAATCCTTGGAAACTAGTTACATGGCTCACTAGCCATTTAACACTTACCTAAGCTTAAGAGATGGAATAAGGAATGAGGATATAGGGTTGGATTTGGCTTTACATGCCTTTGACTTTCCATTGCATCTTCTTTGGCTTAGGATTTATTTGGAATTGATTAAGTGGCTTAATGTTTATTGTAAATCAACATTAATTAGGTTTCAGAAGATTTGTTTGCATCCCAAGGGATTTGTTAAAGATTAGGTTTAAAATCCTTTTGAATTATGCCATTTAATGACTTTTTAAAAATTTTATGTAAGTTGCTTTACTTGATGGATTAGCTTTAGATCAATGCTTGGATTATATCCATTTAATCATTATTGAACTTGTTAATCAAAGGGTTTTAAGGATTTTAAAATTCATGGCGTGCTTACTTTAAGTTTAATCCATTTTGATTTAATTACATTTGGGTTGATTTTAATTGAGTCAAATAGTTTATTTGGCTCAATTATAATGTGTTTGATTTTCAAGTGGGTTAATCCAAGCAATCTGGAATGCATTAGATCAAACAATTCCAATTTTATTTCATTTTGAACCCATTTGACCCAAGTTGGGCTTAATGGGTTAAGTTTGGGTTCATTTGGGTCAAATGACCAAATTGGTTTAATTGGACCCGATGATGGGTTGGCTTATATTCAATAATCATTTTAAAATGATTTTGGACAATTGATTTAGGTTTATTTGAATTCCATTTGGTTTTGAACCTAATAAGACTCATTTAGGCCCATTTAGGTCAAATGACCTAACTAGCCTAATTAAGGCCACATTTGACTTATATTATTTTAAATTCATGTTAATATATGTTCACTCAATCATTTGGAATGGTTTTATTTTGTCAAATTTTGGTGGGTTGACCTTTAACTTGGTGGGACCCACATAAGTTAAACCCATGTAAATAGGGTTGACCAATCTTTGATGTTTGGTTTTGATTTGGATTCATTCAATTTCATGTAATGGTTTTATGCTTCTAATTTCATTTGATTGGGTTTGTTTGGATTTACTTTTGATTTCTATAGGTTTCTATGGTTCTTAGCTTAATTAAGGTAATTAGGTTAAGTTCCCTAATTAAATCTTAATCTAAATTTAATCAATTTCAACTTTAGAGTGGTGTGTGTTTAAGTTAAAATTTTGGGTTGAATCTAACTAAACCCATTAAGTTAGATTAATCCAAGGAGGGTGCATTGGTGTGTGCGGTTAGGGATTCTTAATCTAGGATTAGGAATCCTAATTATTATCTTTGGAATAAATATTATCCTCATCCAAAAAATGAGGTCAACACTAAGTTTAGTGATGCTCAATCTCTCAATGGCAAAATTTGATTGTTTAATGTACAGCGTATGCATTGAAAAGTCTTTATTTGTGACTCCCAAAATCTCTTTCTTCCACAATGACAAGCAAAATGCATAACCAACTTAGCAAAGCTTTGATTAAGGACTTCCTCATCTCCTTAGATTAGATGCGGGCATCATATACTCTTAACTTAGCTGACAACTTTCTGAGATGTGGTAGGACATTGCAATCAACTTTGTGTTGATTCTCCATAAACATATTCATTGCTGGAGCATCTTGTGGAAGGGATATCTACTTAGTGGGCTCAATGATATGTTTATCCTTATCTTGAGGTGACATTCTAGGAGGTAGAACTCTACCACTATGATGGTTGACCTCGATGATCTCTTCGGCTAAGGGAATCATTGTGGAATCTACTTGCTCATTGGGAGCACTTGAAGCAACTCATAATGAATCTTCAGAATCATATGACTCTAACTCTATCTCAATAAGGGCACCTTGAATATTTAAGATAGAGATGTCACTATCAAAGTCAGTATCATTAATGAAAAGATATTGATTGGACAGAGAGTTATCATCATTATAATAGTATATAAGTTATCATTCTTAGTGATTTACTTAGTTTGAAATAAAAAGTGAGTAGTATGAGTGGCTTGGTGCCTCTATCCATAGATACAATACTTAGATGCAATAATGGTATGAGGAATAGTAAGTGGTGGTGTCATTGTTATATGTTAGGCTCAAATTGATGGTTACTACTTGGAATCCACCATCTCTAGGCTAACCTTCAGAACTAGCAAACCTATTAGTGTAATAGAGGTCTGGGTTGATTCAAGTACTTATAGAGAAAGCTTCTTAACTTTAGAAATTATTTTCTTAGAGGTTTGGGATAAGGAGATGTCCCAACCTTCTTTAGTCTTAAAAAGATTGAATAATTCCCTAGAGATTACTTTGATAGAACTAGCAGTGTGTTTACCAAGTATTCTTTGGGTATCGCTATGGCTCTAGATCTATTGCTTCGCTTAAGCTAATCTTTGAAGATAATACAAGCCTCTAAGACATGTTCCAACATGTGGTAGTAGAGGCAAAAGTTATGATCATCACTTTTTCTCACTTCTTCTTACTTCTTGGGCTTGGGTAGCAAAAAATTGAGTTTCATAAGTAAGTAATTAAAGATTTTCCTGACCATCTCCCTCTTAAATGAATAAAGTTTGTTCAACCTTTCAATAAGAGTAGGTAGAAAATAACTATCTAGTGGGTGGTATGGATAATGATAATATTGCTACTATTATTGCAATCATGGAGGTGGAAGAGGAGGTGGAAGTGGAGGTTGTCGAGGATTAGATCTCTTAGACTAAACTCTCATGGGTTGCTTCACCTAGTCTACTATCAAGACTATATCTTGCTTCTTCTTAAATATCTTCTAGGTTTGGGCTTATAAGATTGGTTGCAGAAGGGTAACAACTTAGCTTCCTCTTAGAGATTAGTCACTTTATCGATCAATTTCTTGAAGGTCTTAGTGCTGAAACCTTCGAGCATGAATGTTACAGGATCATAGATGCTCTTAAAGAAAATCTCAATAACATGTTATCTTGTAATTGAGGTTCGCATTTTATGTTAAGATTTCTCCACATAAAGATGTAATCAACTAAGGGCTCATTGGGTTTCTTCTTTTCTACCACCAAGTCTCGAACTATGATTTTTTTGTGTGAACCATTTGATGAAAAGTTGTTCTAACTCTATAAAGGTTTTCATTGAACTGTTAGAGTTAAATGTTCCAGCCAAATTCAATCCTTGCAAGACTGCTCACAAACAATCTACATAGCAGAGCATCATTGCCTTTTGCATTACAACAGCTAGCTCTAAAGTGTGTAACATGCTACTATTGGTTCCTAATACCATAAAACACTTTAAAGGATAGTGGTACAAACCCTTTAGGGTATTGCATTGCATCAAACTCCTCTAGGTAGGGTCAACTCTTTTGAATTGATGAGGCCCCTTGGGCTTGCACCAATGCCTCTTTCACTTATTATTCCACCAACTATTTGATGTCCTATTCATGCAACACTATCCTCATAGTACCCTTTTTATGTAGACTGCATGTATCCTTATCTACTAAGGTAGTGCATTTATGTCTATCAAAGGCATTTTCTACCTCTAGTATATCATCCTCTATGGGTGTGGCTTGGGGTACTTTTGCTTGACCTTAAAGGGCTAGGACAACTAATATGAGCTCCTCTACCCTCCACTCCATGTGAGTGATCTGTTCATCTTTCTGCTTTAGTTGTTGTAATAGTCATTGTGTCAAATCTAACACCTCACCTTCCTCGATCATAACACTCTGTGCATCAACACTATGATAATGCTCCCTATGTGAGAATGTTCTAGTGTCCACCATGCAAATCTCTGTGATCTCATCCAGAAGGTCATCCTCATCTACATTAAAGTCAACCATCACATCAGCTCGATCATCCCCAACTATCTCTCTAAATATGGCCTCATAGTCGACTATAATATCTTCTAGGGAATGATCACCCACTTTACAAATCCATCGATACATATCTAAGTTGACTGTAGGCCATGAGTTGACCCTCTACATCCATGTTATTTTGAACTTCCTTCTTTGCATGTGCACTTATCAGCTCAAGTGCTTCATATGTTTGATCCTCTCCCTCTTTTTCTTCTTTCTCTCCACTAAGTGTTGGAGGTGGAGCAACGACTACACTATTGGGCTATTACTCCTTCTTCATTGATGAAGTGGGGAGCCTAACAAGAGAACTCAACTTCACACCATTAGTGTAAGAAGATGAAAGGTGGCCCTGGTCATCTGTCGATGGGTGGGGCTTTCCATAGAATACTTACTTAACTTTGGATGCTGCTACTCAAATGGGGGATGGTAGTGATGAGTTAAGTGGTGAGATGGAGACTGCACCAACCATGACTCCACAAGAACTCTCCTCTCCTGATCAAACTTGATGAGTATTATACAATCGGGCCTACCTATGTGATCAGATTGTCATACACTAAGTTTCTTATCTATCAATTTTGAGGTCATTGACTACCTTGAGAACCTCCTCCTATCTCTCTTATTTATTTGAACTACTATTTTGGCATCTAAGGACTTCTCCATTGTAATATAACTCTACAAACTCCTATGGATGATTAATCTCACATCTTAAACTATAGTAAACTTAGATCATCCATGAACTCTCCCAACCCTCTTGAGAAATGACCTTAGACTAACTAGTGTCTCATACTTAAAGGGGCATGTTGTTGAAGTTATTATACGGTGGATGTCTTCCTCTCCCTTAGTTGCAAGAGTGGGTGAAACCTTCTACCCCTAAGGTAGGAAGAGGTCTCTCACAAGGACCCATCCTCTATAACATAAGGTGAGGTATCTGCCTCTCATAACATTTTCTTATACTGCTTCTTTAGCTTTCTATATTTCTTCCTCCTTTGAGTCTTGGTGAGAGAAACACGACAAGAGCTAGAACCTAGCTCAAAAATAGATGGGTAGGATAAGATAGCCACTGGATCTTCTTTGGGCTTCTGCTTAGAGGCTAGGGTGAGGGAACCTCGATAACTTTCCTCTTCAATGAGGGAAACTCTACCTTGAACCCCAAATCAAATTGAATCGAGGGCTTTTTATTCTCAACCACCTAATGATTCACTATAGTGAATGCTGAACCATCACAAGTAACTTTGAATCCTTCAAAATCCAACCCAAACTTGATGATCATGGTGTTGGTCAAATAAGCCATATCTAACCCAGTGGCAAATGAGAAGATCAACTTTTTAGATGGCACGGTGATGATTTAAATGAATTGGCTACGCATGTTGAGCTACAAAGGGGTGTTTCTTTCTTGTTGTTAAAGGGAAAGGCATCAATCATTGAAAATGATTGATTTGCATGTTGTGGACTCACTCCTCACCAAATTTGGTTATGGTGAGTAAGGTTAAAGATTATAGAGATTTTGATTTGAACCTCCCTATAAATAGTAGGTTCAATAATTGCTGGAAAGAACATAATCATTGCCAAGTTTGAATGTGATGACGTGATGATAGGTTCAATAATGTATTTAATCCTTTAAGAATCATAGGGAATACTTTATCTAGATTTTGGAAAAGCTTAAAATCTTTATTATATATATGTTGAAGATAGAATCTCATTCAAAATCTAATGGGAGGTCCTTGAACCTACTCATTTGACTATGGTAAATAAGAGGTCCTAGGATGAAAAGATGAAGATGTTCACCACACTCACCCATGGTAGAAATAAGTGAGGTGTTCAATGGAATGAAAGATATTTTAAGCCTATGACTAGGCTTACTACCAATGTATAATAAGAGGTTAGTGTGGCTGAGTTTTGTTATACACCCTATAAAGGCAAAAAATATATGGTTAATCGAGCTCAACCCGTATATAATATAGATTAAAATTACATGAAATAAAATCAAAATCAAATCTTGGGGGTCTTTAAACCTTTTCTTAATCTTCCAAATCATGGCCCTTTAGGCATCATAAGGCCACCCATGTCTATCCTTTTAGCCTCTACTTATCTTAAACCTTATGGCTCAAAATTACATTTGAAATTCCAAAAAATAAAATCTTAACTAAACAAGGAAAATAAAAGTTAACTATAGCATACATACACACCAAGAAGTTAAATATCACCTAATTGGACTTAACACTAGTGGATACCAAGCACACCTGTCTTAATGGGTTATGCTTAAAGAGGCAAACAACACCTACAAGTAAGAATATTTAAATTATTTTTATTTTTATTATAGTGGCCCCTTTAATTAACCATAGTCCCCTATAGAAAACATTATTAGTCTAATAAATAATGTCATATCATCTAGATTAACACACAAGCAACCCTAACATCCAGTCTAAAATAGTACATCACAAAATAGGATAAGTAATACATCACAGCAAAGCATCAACCTAAACCATGATTAGTGACCTACCAACCTATAGAGTGTGTAAATGTTAGTGTGGCATGACAAAGTAGGCTTTAATGTTTAAGTTGTGAATTAAATGATAAGTTCAAATAATTAATCAAAGGGTGGTTTTAATTCAAGTGATTAATGATAAGAAGTGAATTTTAATTTACAAATTCAATTTTGATTTAAATTAAACTTAGTGTTTAAACAATGTAAAAATTTATAAGTTTCACTTAAAGTAAAACTCATTCTTTTTCAACACCCTGCCTTAATGTTAGATTTAAAAATATATTTTATGACTTTAAGCCTTCATAAAGAAGTGTTAATTTTTTTTATTATTTCTAAGTTTAGATTAAGCTTGAATGGAATTATAATCATATGAAAGACATATTAAGATTAATAGGAATAACTGATGACTTTCTAAATGATATCCTTCAACTCTTTATTAATTTAATACTTCATTTTAAAGTTATTATGTATTTATTATCTCACTTTTCTATTTCATTTCAAAATAATCATGCATTTATTGTATCACTTGAATCTTTAATTTTAAAATAATTTTATGTTTATTTTATCACTTGAATAATTCATTTCAAAATAATTATGCATTTATTTTATCACTTTAATACTTCATTTTAAAATAATTATTTATTTTATCACTTTAATGTTTAATTTTCAAATAATTATATATTTATTTTATCATTTTAATATTTTATTTAAGTTAATGGTGTCCTTATTTTATCATTAAGGAAAGATGGAATTTCATTCATATACATACATCTTTTAAAATGTTTCATGCATTAATATAAACATGGACATGTGTTGAAAGAATTATTGAAAATTTTATAATATTAAGGTCAACATGATTTTAAACTTAACATGTATTTCCTACATAATTTTTTAGGTATGTGTCATTATTAAACAATGGAGGCAAGGTATCTAAGACCTCATTGGGACTAGAAGCCCTGCACCCTCGAGTGTCCAAATTATATACCTTTGAAGAGTGTATGTTATACACATGAATTATGCATAGAGATTTTACTCACTCTTATTAGTTTAGGTTTATAAATATATTCATATATTTTGATTTCTATATGAAAATATATTATATACAAATTTTATTTATTAGTGATAATAGCAACACTATTTATATATCATGCATTTAAGGATTTTAATTTTAAACATAAATATGAATGGGCTTTGATCTAATCACACATTTATAAGTAAATAAAGAATGTCAAATGGGCATCACAGAGCAATCTACTTAAGCTATTAAACCTTAAGACCATTCATGTGTGAATGACAACACTTAAGCTTAATCAAAATTCATTAGTTAAATTATTCCAATTGTAATTTACTAAACCTATTAAAGATAGAATAAATAATAAAATTATTTTATGTATACCCTCTGATTATTAAAGAAATATAATAGTGTAATTCTAATTTTTTATGAATTAATTAAATTCATAATTATTTAATTCAATTAATGCCCTAAAGACCTTAAAAATTAAGAAATCACAATGAACAAGCCCTAAAATTATAAAAAAAAATTGTGAACATGCAAACTAATATGAGAAATAGACTTTAAAATTTCAAGGCATTTGGGCTGACATTTTGTGATTAATTAATTAATTAAAAATCTTAATTAGGCAATTACTCCAAATATCTAAAACTATTTGGAGATTTTACTTTCATTTATTAACTCTCTATTTGTTGGGCACAAAGAAAGTTCATTTACAATATTTAGAGATTTATATAATTAGTTATAAATTTTTTTAATCCTAATGTATTTAATATATTATTTAATTAATAAAAATACTCTTTATGGTGATTTTGAGAAATAATTAAGACTAGAGGTCCTAATAAATTTATCTAGTCACCATTAAAGTTCTAATACACATTTAGCCATTCATTTTTATTTTAATAAATTTTCTAATTAAATAAATTTATTAAATAGCTTATAATGGCCAATTAAGGTAATGCACTCATTCGATTAACTTGAAATAATTATGGGAGGTAGAGGTCATCTCATGGAATGATCATCTAAAATTTCAAGTCATTTGTCCATGTAATTATGGCTTGATTATAATATTAATGAAAACATTCAAACCCTAATTAGCTTCTTAATACTTAATAAAAATTGGGGCTTTTATTATTTTCTAGATTCTAATCTTCTAAGCTTTCCAAAGAGTTTTTGTTTGTATTTTTAAATTCTTCTATAATTAATTATGAATTTTTTTAAAGTTTTGAATATTTAAATCTATTTAAAACTCTAATTAATCTATTTACACAATTAGTGCTGATGCCGCCATGCTTTTCGCACGGCTTCGTATGCAATTCAACATGGCAGCTTACTTGGATGGCTAGAGATGCCATTTCATCTTGAGCCTTTTGATCAAAGATTGAATAAATCGATTTATCTCATAGTCTTAAAGAGATTAAATTAAAAACTCTAACAAGGATTAATCATGGTTTTGCAATCTAATCACATGAGATGGATGACCTGTGATTTGTCTTCCTCCTCTAATGAGAGATAAACACCATTCATCTTTCACTACTTAATTTGAGCCAACCATTGCTCATCTCACAATCAAATCGATTCCATTAGGATCTAAAAATAAAATGCAAGGGGTTCTACAGCTTGATCACAATGTGTGATAATTTTATTAAAAAAACACCAACACCTAATATGTTTTTTATGGTTTGAGAGAGATTTATTTTAGTGGAGCTAAATGCCAATTGTCCAACAAGTGAGGTAGCTTCTCCTAAAAGAGGCAAAGCCCTATCAATGAAGTTGTTGCTTGCCTCCTCGCTAATCATTCGCAAGATTTAGCTCCATCATCGCTCATTAAAGTTTGATTAAAATCCTATCCAGGTTCTTGAATTGATTATTTCTAGATTCGTTCTTTCTCATCAAAGTGAGAGGAAGGTAAAGTAGAGAGGAATTAGGCCATGGTGAAGTTTTAGTGTAATTAGGTGTGAGGGATGATCGAGTTTCAGAGGTGTTAGTATCATAGGAGCTGGAAAGCACAGTGATCTCTAAAGAGACTTTGAGACTAGCTTTGGAGTTATTATGTAGGTGCATGTTGAGTTTAACCATTTGAAATGTGGTGCATACACCTCCCCAAGTGAACCACCTAAAGGGGTTGGCTCAAGCCATGATAGCTTGCCAGGTAGTGGGCAGGGCTAAATTTGACTCTAGACTAGAGCTGGACCTCCCTCATTATTTGAGGAAGTTTGGGGGTTAGTGATGAAGTGAATTATCCATGGTTTGTGAACCAAGGGCTATTCATTATAAAGGAGACCTCTCCTTGGTCATTTGTTGGAACAAACAACTTTAGGTTAGCTTGGGTCAACTAGGGAGAGTTCAAGGCATGCTAAGGGTGTTGCTTTGGACAAAAGGAGGACTTGAACTTTGCTATTCTTGGATTTGATCCTGTTTGAAACCCTTGGTTCACCATGGGTTGGGTCAACTTGGGTAGGTTAAGAGAGGCCCAAGGATGAGGTTAATTAAATATTTTTGGGTTAAGTTGAATTTGGGTTTTGATCCAATTTGGGTCCTTGGGCACCATTGGTTATATTGGATTCATATAGGTCAATTTGGGTAAATTGGGTTAGGTTAATGAACTGTCCAAATTGGTCCCAATATTTTATTGGATCTTATTCAATAAATGATTTAGAACACATTGGTGCAATTAGTTTGACTTGATTTTGAGAAGATTTAAATTTGACTCAAATGGGTTCATGTGGGTCAAATTAGATAAATTGACCAAATTTGGTATAATTGGTTGTTATATTTAATTATTCATTTGGAATTGATTATAGGTTTTGATTTGATTTAATTTGACTATAATTGGATTTTGGTTCAATTTGACCCTTTAGGATAATTTGGGTTAAGTTGATCAATTTAATTATATTAATTAAATTGGTTATAATTGATTATTGAAATTATTCAATAATCAATTTAGGGCTGATTGCAAGTGTTCATTTAGCTTAGTTTTAATAAGATTAATATTTCATTTAATTAAGCCCTTTAAGTCAAATTGAGTCATGTTGGGTTAATGAGTTAAATTGATTCTATTAAACTTAATTGGACATTGGGTGATGATCAATGGTCACCTTAGGATTGATTGCAATAGTGATTTCATTCACTTTAGGTTGGATCAAGATTTGGTTCAATTTGACCATTTAGGTTAAATTGGGTCAAACGAGGTCAAGTGGATTAATTGACTCAATTGGCCTGCTTGACTTCAATTGAGAGTTAGAATAAGATCAATTGTTATTTTAGAATTGATTGTAGAGATTGGTTTGACTTGATTTGGATTGAATTGATTCCTAAATCAATTTGACTTAGGTCAAATTGGACTACATTTGGTTGAATGAGTCCATAAGACAAATTGAGTTGCAATTTGCATGATGGATTGTTCAATTTCATAATTTGTATGATTGTAGAGCTTTGGAATAGTTCAATTTGGCATAGATCAAGTTGGATTTTATTTTTGATACTATATAATACAATTAGGCTAATTTGGGATAAGTGAGTAAATTGGCAAAATTAAGTCATGATAAGTCTTCAATCAAGTTCAAATGGTATTTTAAAGAGTTTGGATAAGCTCAATTTTAGAAGGTTTGGATCAATTTTGAGTTTAGCCCTATAAGCCCAAATGGGTCAACTTGGTCACTTGGCCAATTTGAACATAAATTGGATGTGGTTTAAGACTTTGCATGGTATATAATTAATTAGGTTTGGTATATGGGGTTTGGTCAAAAATTAAGATCATTGGGTTCTTCTTATTCTAAGTCAGGATCTAGCCTTAGGGTTTGAAGTGTTTTTATTTGGAACTGTAGGGACACCATGCAAATCTTAAGGGGTACTTATTGAAATGATCGAGTACGACATCTAAGGAATTATGTACTATCTCAAAAGATATAAATATTATCTATAATGAACTCAATCACCTAATAAAAGCTCCTAAGGTTGATGGGTCCACGTATACTAGAGACTTTTCCTCTACTTGACATGGATGAGGTAAAGCAAGGATTATTTTAAGCCAAGTTCTTAAGTTTCATATAGGGGAAAACCCTTATAGTTAATTATATCTTTGGAGGTGTGAATATTCTAAGAATACTATCGATTAAAGTGATTGGCTAACATCTATATGGATTTCAAAGCATGGTATCAAAGATTTGGTAATTTTAGAAATCAAGTGGGAAGCATTCTTAATAAATTCCAAAGGAGAATGAGTAGTAAGCATCCATTATACTAGGAAACCTAATGAATGCTTCAATCAATCTTATAGTGAGGTTTTATATTTTTTAAGGTGAGAAATTATATTTATTTGAGTTGAAATTTTATTACAAAGTTAGGACTTAAATTCCAACAATATAAGGTTATAGAAATGCCTAAGAGGTGAGGACTTATGATCTTAGAAAAGAGAAACAAATAGCCTCTAAACCTACATCTAAAACACTCTAGCCAAAGCTAAGATCTTGACCTAAATCTACTCAAGGAAAGAAAGATAAGTTGGTTCATTTCCACCAGAGAGAATGAACCAATCCTGTCTCTTTTAGACTTATAATCACTTGGAGTGGCCACATCCTATAATTTAAAACCATGTTAGCCAATCTTATATAAATTCAATAGCTATGGTATTATTAATTAGGAAATAATCTAGAGTCCTAAACTCACTTTATAGGGGACTAGGTCATGACTGGTCTGAAAGTTATGACTTAGACTAATGCAATAAAACTTATAAATTTTATTTCAGTTTGACTCATAAATTTTGGACTTAGGCTTAGGAGAATTTATGTCTATGTGCATGATGAAAATTGGTTATGGGAAAAACAAGGGGGAAAGGGTGTTCTCCACTACAAGGGACTGACTTCTCTCAAAGGTCAAGCTTTATCCCTTATCGTGCAAGAGTGGAGATCCCCTATTACAAGAGTGATATAATATGCATGCATGATGTTGAAACATATAACCATACAGCTAAGGGATTACTAAATCTTTTATTTCTTGATTGAAAATCTTATGCTTTATGGAGAGGTTATGAAATGCTTAACTTTTTGTTAAAGTTGTTAAGTTAGGGTAGAAAATTTAAATTTTTCTAGGGAACCTACTGCATCCAGACCACACATCAAACATTCACATTTTAAGAAACTTATGAAATGCATGCCATTTCTATTATGCAATCAATGTAAACATAACTACCGAACATTAATCACTTAAAAGAATAAAAGGCTACTATAGTCGAATACCACCATACACCCCAGAAAAAAAGAAATTAGGTAGCTAAGCTCTACCTTTATACAGTCCAAATTATAATTTATAATGAAAATAGAGCTATGGGGGGTCTTCAATCTTAGTCTTTATCTTCACTTCATGGATTGAGAACTCCAAGCATCACTAGGCATCATAGGTTTAAGCTTTCTAGCCACTCCTCATTCTAAATCTCGTAGCTTTAATCCTAATCTTATTTCAAAAAAAAATATTTTAAAATAAAAATCTAACTACACCTACAAAATAGAGGTTAGCTTAACATACATCACTAAATAGTTATATTCCACACATTGGGGCTTAACGCCATGCCTTGGTCACCAAGCCCACCTGTTCTAGTGGATTATGCTAAAGGACTTAAGAAGCACTTGCAAATAAAGGAATTTATAATTTTCATTATTAAAGCAATCCCTCAAAAGACAATCCTTTATAGAAGACATTATTAGCCTAATAAATAATGCCTTGCCATCTAGACTAACGCATAAACAATCTTAACATCTAATTTAAAATGTTACATAACAAAATAAAACATCAATCCACCAAAATAAAGCACTAACTTAACCTAAAATTATGATTGGTGACTTAACATTCTGATATGTGTGCTATGTATGGTATAAAAAAGTTAAGCTTTGATGCTTAAATTTAGCGAATGATGAATGTTCATGTTTCTCATCAAATGATGATCATGTTTTAAGTGATTAATGGTTTAAGATGAATTTTAAACTTAACTCTTAATATCATTATTTTTTGTATTATTATTATTTTCTTGTTTCATTTAAACTTAGAATTTTTAAAAGAGAAAGGAGGAGTGAGATTCACCTTAATCTATAACCATATGTTGAATCTAAAGATGAATTTTATGACTTTTAATCACCTTAATGTAGTGTTATAAATTTTTCTATTAAGTTATGTGTTTGGATTTGGCTTAAGTGATTTTATTGAAATATAAAAGACATCTTAAGATTAATAAACCAAATCATGGTTAATTTAATGACATTTTTCTTGACCTTGCTTCATCATCCCATAATATTCATTTAATTAGATAACATACTTAATTGAATAACTATATTTAATGAATACATGTAAATATATTGTTAGATTATATTTCATGCTTAATGCATGAATGAATTAATGTATTTTCATTAATAAATAATATATGACATATGATGCATGAATTTTGTAGAGAAGAAGTGATTTAATTACACCTTATATATACATACACATTAGTATATTTAATTTATACAAGTACATGCCATTATTGAACTAAGGAAGTGAGATAATCAGAGACCCCATTGAGACTACTTAAAGTCTCACGCTCATGCGATGTCACCTATATATTTGTTAATTCATATATATATGTACACATATATAAGAATAAGGATGAAATTTTTTTATGATATATATATATGAAAAATAAGTTAACCTTAATATGTAATTCACTTCAAATCTTAAGGTATGTGTTGTTGTTATACCAAAGATACGAGGTATCAAAACCTCATTTGGACCAGTAGTCTTATGACCTTGGGTTTCTAGACTATATACTTTTCAAATTATAGTTCATACACATAGAAATTTATATTTAAATTTTAATTATTTATATTGATTTTTATATAGATTAATAGATAGTTTTCTTAATTAAAAAAATAATTTATGATTTACTGGTGATAATAGCTGCACCATTTAATTCAAAACATGCAATTAAATGAAATAACCTTTTTTTTATTTTTAAAACATGAGTGTATGAAATATATGAAAGACAAATTTATGAAAGAATGAAGCAAAGCAATTAAATATCACCATATAACATATTTGGAGTTATTAATTCCTAAGGTTATTCACATGAAAATAAACACTATTAAACTTAATCGAATTCATTAAGGGTTGACTTTTAAAATTTAAATCATTTAATCTTAATGAGGAGAGAGAATTATTAAAGTTATCCGTTGACCCATCTCTATTTATTAAGTGATTCAAATGTGGTTTAGATGATTTTTATTAATTAATTAATTAAAGTCAATTAATTATTTGATCAATTAAGCCTAAAGGAGCCATAAATTCAATGAAGTCCTAAATATAAGACCAAAACATTATGAACAATTTTTAAGAAATGCATAAATATGAAATAAGAATGTTCTAAAATTTGAATGCAATTGAGCTTATAATTAAAAATTAATTAAAAAATTGAGAAAACCTATAATTATCAACTACACTCAAAATACCCCAAACTAATTGAGGATTTTAATTTCATTGAAAACCACTTTATTAGCTGAGCACAAAGAGGGCTTGGTCAAAATTATTAGCGGTCTACACTAATTATTATGAATTTTCTAAATTATAGGATAATTAATGATTTAATTAATTAAAAGCCCTCTAGAGTGCTTTTGAGAAATAATCATGACTAGATGTCCTACTTAATTTTTTTTATCACTCTTACAACTTTAATACATAATTAGGCTTTCATATTTAATTTCATAATTTCTTTAATTCTAATTTTTTATTATATGCATAAAAATAATTGACTTAGATTTGAAAATTTGGATCTTCTAAATGACTTAGCAAATTAACTTGAAATAATTATGGAAGTCAGAGGTCATCCCATAAGACTATCACACCAAAGTTCAAGCTAATCTAGCAAGTGATTAAAGCTTAATTACACTAATTAAAGGAAACTTCAAACCCTACTTAATCCATATATACTTGATAAAATTTGAGGCTTTTATTTTTCTTAGATTCTCCTCTTTCTAAGCATTCCATAGAAAGTTTATTTATATTTTTTTAGATTTTTTGTAAAATTAGATATGATTTTTAAAGTTATACATAATTAAAGTAATTAATTAATGCTTAATTAAACACTAATTCAATTGTTTTTGCTATTTAGCATGACCTAGAGGGTCTAATTAATTTTTTAAGATCTCTAATGTTTATTAAAGTTATTTGAATTATTTTGATGATTTTTCATAGATTTTATAACTTTTAATTAATTATTTATTCAAAATTAGCTAATTAACTTCAATAATTAATAACTCTTAAACCATAAAGCTATTTAACTAGAATTTATTACGATAGGTAGAAAATAACATTA
This sequence comes from Cymbidium sinense, assembly GCA_021442155.1. Classification (NCBI taxonomy): domain Eukaryota; kingdom Viridiplantae; phylum Streptophyta; class Magnoliopsida; order Asparagales; family Orchidaceae; genus Cymbidium; species Cymbidium sinense. The sequence goes on along the minus strand of CM038220.1, from coordinate 155,204,965 downwards.
AGCCTTTTTTTAAAAAATTTCAGCTTATTTGGTTTAGTATTTTAAGAGAAATTAAATAAACATAATTTTTACTAAAACTCAAATTACTCCTAAAATATACAGTCAAATTTAGGAATTTTGGGATCATTTAATTCCTCTTAAAAACACAAATACATAGAGCCCTTATTTGCAATTTTAGTTTAATATTTTAATTTTTATGATTTTATGAAGTTTTAGGTCAAATCTAATAGAATAAATAAAAAAATGAGATCTAATCATGGTCATTCATTCTATCAAAGTAAGATTGATGGCCCGTAGGTTGTCTCCCTCATGAGTGGTAGACCAAATAGAGTTAGAAGGATAGGATCTACCTAAAACATCACTAGATCTTATGATCTTCTAGTGATCTTAATGAGATGTCACTTTATTTCATGTTGAAGAATTGAAAGAAAGAAAGTGCAATGGGATTAAAGGAAAAATCTTGCATTTGTGCAAATTTTTTACCAAACACAGACACCTATTATTGATCTAAGATTTAGAAAGGTTACCTCATCAAAGTGGATTTTGATCTCTGATCTCCTCTTTTTTTTATGGAATGCTTGACCAATACCTGCAACAGCCCATTGCTAAAAATTTGTGGCTCTTGGACATAGAGAGAATAAGAGGTGGAGAGGGGTTTTCTTCTGGTTAGAAGAAGATGTGCATGTGTGTTTTCTTTTTTAGTAGTTAAGAATAAAATAAATGAGCTATGTAGAAAAATTCTCTTTTTTTCATGCCCCCATGTGAAGAAAGAAATGTATATTTTTTTTCTCCTCATGCTCACCTCCCTCTTTCCTTATTTCCTTGTGTTTTACATGCCTTTTTTTATTAAAGCTAAAAATTTTTTTGGTTTGGTGTATGGGGAGGTGAGTAAACTCATTTTGGGTTAAGACTTGAGTTGACTCAACTTAACCCAAATTGAGTTGTGTTATGTCAAGTGAGTCATGTTTGCCCAATTGATTTAGAATTAAATTTAAATAAATAATGTAAAATACTTATGATTAATTAATTTGATTTAACTTAAAGTCTAAGTCAACTTAATTTGAATTAAATAAGTCAAATTGGCTTAAATGGCCTAATTGGTCATTTTGGGCAATTGGGTCCAATGATCAAATTAGGCCCAAATTAAACTTAAAATAATTTTGAATGAGTTGATTAAATGGTTTTAACTTTTATGTGAGTTTAATTTAATATAATTTGGATTAAATTTGATTTGGGTTTAGTGGGGTCCACACCGAGTCAATTTGGGTCAAATGGACTGAATGGCTAAATCAAGCTCAAATTGGGCTCAAATTGGGAATGAATTAATTTTTGAATGATATAATATAATGATTTTAAGCCTTTAAATAAGTTTATTTTTATTTTATTTTTGTTAAACTTCATATGAGCTTAGTGGGGTTCACGTGAGTCAAATTATGTCAAATGATCTAGCCAGTCATTTTGTATCCTGCTAAATTTAGTTTTCTGTTTGTTTATATTTATCCATTGATTTTAGGCTTTTGGTTTTATTTAACTTGAGTTTAGTTTAATTTTATTTGATTTTAATAAACTTAAATGATTTTGAGCTTAAATAAGGTCAATATGGTTGATCAAGTTAATTGACTCAATCTAGTCTCAATTGAATTTAGATTACAATTTAGGTTTACTTGATTTAAGTTCTTATTAAATTATGTTGAATTTGGAATTAATTAAACTCATATCATCTTATTGTGTTAGGTCAAGTCTTGTGGGGTTCACTAGGCTAACCTAAGTTTTCACCATAATGTGTTGACTTTTTAATGTAATTTTGATTCTATATTTAGTTTCATTTTGATTTATTATTTCCATTTCTACTTTAGTTTAAGTTATACACTTAGTTACTAATTATAGTATCCTAAGTGCCTAATTAGGAAGCTATTAATCTGTGGTTGGATATCCTAATTACTAAGGTAGGTTAGTTGTTAACCTTACTTGAGCTTAACAAAACCTTAGTGCCTAAATCAAATCCTAGGTCTAAGAGGAGGGTTGTCAACCTCACTAAAAGGTCAAGAAAAGGTCCCCTAATAGGTGTGGTGTAACTGATAAGGCACACCATATGTATTGGCATTGATCGAGCTACTAAAATAAATCTGTGAGATAGCAAGCAAAGGTGTTTCAACTATACTTGAAAGGTAAGTGAATTTAATAGAAGTTGATGTACAGACTCACTTCGAAAATCAATATTTCTAAAAATCAAGGATTTTGGAATAGGCGCCAAAGATACATAGAGCAAGTCATGACTTTGAAAACTCATAACTTGAGTTTACCAGAGCCCAAGCTTAGAGAGAATAGGAGAAAGTCCCTAAAGGGGTGTTTTAGAGTTTTTTTTTTTTTTGGATGTGTCAAAGGCACAAGGGAAAGGCTCCTTGAAGATTAGTTTGAGTTGATTTGATTTGAGGAATTTAGGAGAAGCTCCCATAAGATTGATTTTGATTTGATTTGATTTGAAAAACTAGGGAGAAGTTTTCTAAAGATTTACTTTGTTTGGTTTGCGATGGGCTATACTAAAAAGTGGCCATAGGATTTGTTCTTAAATAATATGGACCTAGTCTACTCTCTACCTGACTTTATTTGAGATGGTGAGATAATTTCAAAGAAAGGATTTAACCTTTACCTGTCCATGTTTAAAATAGTGGAGATAAGTCATTCAATATATGCTTGACCTTATTTAAAACATTAAATGAATAATAAAGCATTTAATCTCTACTTGACCATATTTGAAATAGTAGAGATAGATTGTTCAAAACATGCTTGACCTCATTCGAAATAGCAAACAAAGAACAAAGCATGAATGTTTGTCTAAATTTGTTTGAAACAGTAAGACAAAGATATACAAACATCTTTCTGACCTCACTCAAAATAGAAAGATGAATGTAAAAGAAATAATTAATATTTACCAAACTATGATTGAAATAATAGAGATAGTTTGTTCGACCTCATTCAAAAGTGCAAGAAAAAAAAATAAAGTGTAGATGTCCATCTAACCTCATTTGAAATAGTAAGACAAAGATATAAAACCATCTGTCTGACTTCACTCAAACAACAAGTTGAATGCAAAGAAAGAATTTAATCTCTACTTGACTATGTTCGAAATAATAGAGATAGATTGTCCAACACATTATGGCCTTATTCAAAATAGCGAATGAAGAACAAAGAATAGATGTATGCCTAAGCCTATTGAAAACAATAAGACAAAGATAAACCAAACATCCACCTAACCTCATTCAAAATAGCAAGATGAATGTAAGGGAGAATCTAACCTCTACATAACCATGTTTAAAAAACTATATATAGATTATTTAACATATGCCTGACCTCATTCAAAATAGCAAGCAAAGAACAAAGCATAGATGTCCACCTGACCCCATTCAAAATAACAAGATAAAGATATAGAAACATTTTTGTGGCCTCAATCAAAATAGCAAAATGAATGTAAAAAAAGAATTTAATCTCTACATGATTATGTTAAAATAGTAGAGATAGATTATTCAACATATGCTTGACCTTATTCAAAATAGTAAATGACAAACAAAGAATGGATGTCTGCCTAACCCTATTCGAAATAGCAAGACAAAGATAAACCAAACATTCGTCTGACCTCATTCAAAACAGCAAGATAAATGTAATGGGAAAATCTAACCTCTGCATGACCATGTTCAAAATAGTAGAGATAGATTGTTTAACACATGTCTGACCCTATTCAAAATAGTAAGTTGAATATAAAAAAATAAAGAATCAAAACTACATGATCATATTCAAAATAGCAGAGATAGATTGTTCAACACATGTCTGGCCTCATTTGAAATAGTAAGTGAAGAATAAATCATGGGGCCCTGCCAAACCCTATTCAAACCAGTAAGACAAAGATAATGTAATCATAAAGGTGAGAATGATTTAAATTTTGATTTTGAATTTAAAAGTAGTTTAGAGGGGATTAAATAATCGAAGGTTTCTTCAAGAATTTGGACCCACTTGATATAAGTACAAGCTTGACATGAAAATATAATCATATTAATGAAATTTATTTTCAAATACAGTTATGCCTAATACTTCTTTAAATAAAGCAATTGATGGGAAGTATTGAGCACTCATCTTTATGATTTATTAACTAATATGATCCCCCTTGATAGGCCTTTTCTATTATAAAAGGGCCTTCCTGTGTTGGTTCAAACTTACCTCCCACCTTGCGATGGGCTAAAATTGGTCTCCTATGAACTAAAACAAGCTTCCAACTTGAAAAGCTCATAGATGGACTAACTTGTTATGATCTTGAACCATTCATGCTTTGTATAGCTTGAGGTTTTGATAGGCTTGGAGGCATCACTCTTCAAGACCTTCGAGCTCTTTCAACTAAAGCCTAGCATTTTACTCAATTGTGATCTTACTGCTTACAACAACTTTCAATAATGGTAATTAAACTTTTAATGGAAGAATGACTTTAGACCCATATACTAAGGAAAAGTAGTGGACTGTATCGAAGTCTTATATGTTGTATGATAGGCCAATAATGCTTTGACTAACTACATGTGCCACTGTTGCCTATTGTCATAAACTATTTTCTTTAATATTCTAATGAGAGTTTTATTGAAGGCCTCTGCTAACCCATTCACCCGGGGATAAATATGGTAGAGTACTTCCAATCTATATTATTTTTCCTAACAAAGCAGTTGATATTTGTACTCTTAAATGTGCTTCCATTGTCAGATATAATCTGATGGGATACGCCAAATCTATAGATGACATGACACTTAAAGAATTAGATGACATGGTGAGCCTTAACTTCCCTCAAAAGGATTGACTCTGCCTACTTCAAAAAGTAATCTATCACCGCTAGAATAAAGTGATGACCCTTGAAAGAAGGAGGATCAATTGGACACACTATATCTATACCCCAACATTCAAATGGCCATGATGCTATCGTCAGATGAAGGATGTTAGGCGATTGATGTAGGACCACTCCATGTACTTGACACTAGAATTAGAGATGTGCAATGTCCATGTAATCTGTAATCATCATTGGACAATAATATACAAGCCTTTTAATTTTAGCTTTCATCTTTGGGCTTGATTGATGTGCTCCACACACTCCTAAATGTACCTCAGTCATGATTTTCTAGGCCTCGTGTTTACCTAAATAATGTAACCACATGTGATCAAAGGACTATCGATATAGGGTGTCATCAACTTGAACATAAAAGGGTGCTCTTTGGTTAACTTCATGGGCTTACAATTTTTCTTGAGGTAGTTTGTCTTTGTTTAAGTGATCAATAAAGGGTTACCTCCAATCTAATTCTTCATCTTTCTCAGCGATGGCAACCTTCCCTTCAACAATATTTTTATCAATGAGCTCAACATCAATAGGAGAAAGAATCTAATAGTGGGGCCTAAATGGATTTATTTTGAATGAGATAATATAATTATTTTAAGTATTTATGCAAGTTAATTTTGATTTGATTCTAGTTAAACTTTATATGAGCATAGTGGGACCCACATGAGTCAAATTATGCCAAATGATCTAGCCAGCCATTTTGTAGTCTGTCTGAATTTAATTTTATGTTTGTTTATATTTATACATTGATTTTTGTGCTTTTGGTTTTTTTTTGGATTTATTTTGATTTTATATGATTTTAAAGGGCTTAGATGATTTTGAGCTTAAATAGGGTCAATTGGGTTGATCATGCTAATCGACTCAATCTAGGCTCAATTGAATTTAGATTCTAATTTAGGTTTACTTGATATAAGTTTTTATTAAATTATATTAAATTTGGATTTGATTAGACTCACATTGTCCTATTGGGTCATGTTTGATCTTGTGGGGTTCATTAGGCTAACCTAGGTTTTCGCCTTAATGTGTTGACTTTTTCATATAATTTTGATTCTATATTTAGTCTCATTTGATTTGCTATTTCTATGTTTGCTTTAGCTTAAGTTATACACTTAGTTACTAATTATAATATTCTAAGTTCCAAATTAGGAAGCTCCTAATCTGAGGTTGGAGATCCTATTTACTAAGGTAGGGTGGTTATTAACCTCACTCGAAGTTAACAAAATCTTAGTGCCTAGATCAAATCCTAGGTCTAAGAGAAGGGTTTTCAACCTTACTAAAAGTGAGGTCAATAAGGTCCAACCTTATAATTCTTTTAGGCTTTAGGTTGATGTCCTCCCTAGTTTCTAGAAGTGTTTTAACCTTAAGTGCAAAAAAAACCTTATTGGCTATATCAAATTCTAGGACTAAGAGGTTGGTTATCAAACTTAGTAAAAGTGATATCAATAGTAACTAAATCACATATGAAAATCTTATGAAGCTGTTGAAATCTATTGAATGAAGAATGACTAAGACTAAAAAAATGCTTAACCAAATCAAATCAAACTCTTATCATTCAATAAGTAAGATAAAAAACATATAGGCACACTTAATTAAAAATTGAAACAATCTTACTCAAGTCTCTTGAAAGAGATGTGGAGAAATTTGTTTAAGCTTGAATAACCCTTTATTAAATTAGGATGAAGACTTGATGAACATGGTTTGAATTTCTATTGAGAAAACTTAAAATGAAAATGAATGAGTTGGGAAAACATGAAATATTGAATGAAGAAACTCCATAGAATATTTTTCCAAGAAGGTTAGCCAAGGGAGTGGTTCATCAAGGAGAAGTCATGATGTAAATGTAATCCATTAAATAGAAAGATCAATGAATGGGTTTGGCCATGTGTGGTGTTTTAATTTTGAGTCGAATGGGCACCACACAAATCTTAGGGGGTACTTATTGAAATAATTGGGTAGAATATTAAGATATGATGTACCATCTCAAAAGATGAAAGCATCACCCTATAATGGACCTAATCACCTAATACGGACTTCTAAGGCAGATGGGGAGGATGAGTCCTTACTCCAAAAGTGAGGTCAACAAAAGGACCCCCAATAGGTGTGGTGTAACTGATAAGGCACACCATATGTATTGGCATTGACTGATATGATCAACAATATATGAGAAGATCACATGCACTAATGAAGGCTATCTGTACCTAAGTGGAGAGGTAAATGGGATTATAGTCTTCGTACGATGCAACTTGTTTCATGCCGAGGGCATTGGAGAGATGAGTGTGTTTGGTTTAATTTGTTGAGAATTGATTTCATGCCAAGGACACGAAGCGAGATCTGCTGGAGAATTTACACATGGATTTGATTGGATTGGAGATTGACTTATTATGCCAAAGGCATAAAGGGGGATCCATTGGGGATTGAGATTTGATTGGATTTGTTGATTAGATTTAATTATGTTGATTGGCTTTGATTTGAATTTAGGTTTTGTGTTGATTTAATTATGTTGATCCAATTTTGGTTTGAGTTAGGTAATTTATTTTGATTTTGATTATTGATTGATTTTATTTGAGTTTGATGATTTGTGTTGATTTTGATTTCATTTGTTGAATAAATGTGGACCATGTCAGTTTGTGATGGACCACACTAAGGAGGGGCTATATGAGCCCGGACCTGCCTTAGATTTACTAATCCAAAGGGGTAGTCTACTGGTCATATATTATAGACTATCCAACCGAGGGGTTGCCCATCGGTTTGCAATGGCTACACTAAGAATAAAACTTTAGGACTCACATCTTCCAAAGTAGAATCATTCATCAGGGTGACTTGCTAATGGCATAATAAGTCAAACTTGACCTAGGGCGACTATTAAGTGAGTGACTCTAGGGGTTTTATCTCAACTTAGATAGTCGAGACGGTTCCTATAAGGAGTTTTGCTGACACTGTCCAAACGATTGGATGCCTACTTGGGAAGAGTTTCCTTTAGGTGTCTTACCCTAATCTACAAGAGATGTTGTTCTGTTCATTTGTTTGTTTGTTTGTTTATTTATTTGGCACGGACCCTATTGGTTTGCGAAGAGCTATACTGAGAAGGAGCCACGGGATTTGGCCTATCTCAAATTTACTAGCCCAAGTGATAGTATGTATATCCGCAGTACAGAGCTTCCAACCATAAGGGTGGCTACTAGGAAAGGGGAAATGTCTAATCTGGTAGTAACCTAAGTCATGTTTAGATGGAGTCATGAAAATGTGATCCAAATAAAATTTACACAGGGAAGGTGCCTCTGGGGAACGTATCCTAATCCTTGAAATATAAAGCTTGTAGGTATATGGTGGCCGGCTCAAGGAGAAAGCACAAGGACTCACATCTGCCTAAGCGGTGTTATCCACCAGGTGGGTTTCCATCAGTAAGGTGAACACCAGCTAACCTAAGGTGCTTATCGATTTGTGACGATCAATCTAGAAAGAAAGTATTAGGGACTCGCATCTTCCTAAGATGAACTGATCATCGGGATAGTCTATCATCGGCTAGATAGCTGCTATCCTACCTAGGTGACTACCAAGAGGGGAGTCACAAAGAAGGACTGAACCCAGGCTTGAAGTAGTCAGGAGGAAGAGTAGCCACTAGGAGTCTTAACCTAATCCTCAAATATATAAACTTGAACCTAGTCAGTGCACAGTGGCTAGTTCAAGAAGAAAGCTCAGGGACTCACATCTTCTTAAACAAAGCCAACATCAATGTATCTTATTGGTCATGCAATAATCACTAACATGGTGCTCATCAATTTGTAGTGGTTATGCCATGAAGAAAGCATATGGTTTCACATCCTTTTAAGCAAAAAAAAAAACCACTTGGAAAAGCATACTAGCTAAGTAGTGAATCAACCCGAGCTAGAGCAACTATTGAGTGAGGGCTGCTGGGGACTTATCTCAACTCAGGGTAGCCTTAGTTGGATTTGTGTTTGATTTGTTTGTGTTTGTATACAATTTTGTATTTGTGATGTGCTAATGAGGGATAAGATGTCGCTCGAGTTCTCTTAGACCTACCCTAAACATACTAAGAAATACTTGGTAATTTGGAAATATTTCAATTTGAAGAGAAGTTTGATTAAAATAGAATTTTATTGATGAAAAATTATTTTGAACATTATTTATGTATAGTATTTCTTTAGGTAAAGCCCATTGATTGGGAGCATCGGGTGTTCGATTTATGGTTGATGAGTTGGTATGATCCACCTTGGTAGGCCTTTTCTATGGTGAAAGGGTCTTCCCAAGTAGGTTCAAACTTACCTCCCATCTTTTGACGGGCAATAATTTGTCTCCTTAGAACTAAAACAAGCTCTCCTACTTGAAAAGCTCTAGGGCGGACCAACTTGTTATGAGCTTGAACCATCTTTGCTTTATATAACTTGAGGTTTTGGCATGCTCATAAGCATCTTTCTTTCACACCTTCGAGTTCTTCTAAATGCAGTTTGACATTTTATTTAGTTCTGATTTTGCAACCCACAACTATTCATAATGATGGGGCTTGAACTTCTAATGGTATAATGGCTTCAGACCTAAACACTAAGGCGAATGGGGTAGACTGAGGTGGAGTTCTATAGGTGGTTCAGTATGCCCATAAAACTTTAACTAACTACTCATGCCACTATTATTTATTATCATCAAGCATCTTCTTGGGTATTTGAATGAGAGTTTTGTTGAAGGCTTCTGCTAAATCATTCACCCGTGGGCTGTAGATAGTAGAGTATCTCCAATCTATGTTGTTTCACTATAAAAAGTTATTGATTTTGTGCCCTTTAAAGTTGTACCATTATCGAATATGATTTGATGGGGTACCCCAAATCTATAAATGATATGGTTCCTAAAGAGTTGGAGCACATGCTGAGCTTTGACCTCCCTGAGTGGAATCACCTCCGCCCACTTGAAGAAGTAGTCTGTAGCAGCTAGAATGAACCAGTGACCCTTTGACAAAGGAGGACCAATCGAACCCACAATGTCAGTGCCCCAACACTCGAATGGCCTTAAGGCCAATGTTGGATGTATAATGTTAAGCGGGTGTAGGACCACTCCATGTACTTGTCATTGGTAAAACACTTCGCTATGTCCATGCAATTTGTGATCATCGTTGGCCAATAGTATCTAAATCTCTTGATTTTGGCCTTCATCTTGGGACCAGATTGATGAGCTCCATATAATCCTAAGTGTACCTCAGTTATTGATGAGCTCCATATAATCCTGAGTGTAACTCAGTCACGATCTTACAGGCTTTATGTTTGTTTAAATAGTATAACCACATATGATCGAAAGAATGTTGGTATAAGGTTCCATCCACGAGGGCATAGGAGAGTGTCCTTTGCTTCATGTGATGTGATTGAGACTTCTCTTGTGGTTGTTTGCCTTTATTTAGGTAATCAATGAAAGGTTGCTTTCAATCCAGTTCTTTATCCTTTTTGGCAACAGGAACCTCCCCTTCAAGAGAGTATTTATTGATGAGTTAAACATCAATAAGAGGCAGAACTTGTCTATTATGGACCCCTCTATTAGTATGGACTCATTTTTTGGACACACTATTTCTTTAGCTAGTTTGGCTAAGGCATTAGCTATGACATTTTCTCCTTGAGGAATCTTGTAGATTGTGACCTCTAGAATTTTAGTGAATAACTCTTTGGTGTACTTATGATAGTGATGGAGTTTAGGCTCCAAGACTTTGTATGACCTAGTGATCTAGTTAACAACTAGCTATGAATCCCCAAAGATGTTGATATTCTGAATGCCTAACGAGATGGATAACTCTAGACTGATAATTAGAGCCATATTTAGCTTCAATGTTGGTTCAAGGCTTGGATAGATTATACGAGGATCTCATCATATCACAGTCTAGTGTTAGGAGGACTATCCCTACCCTTACCTTACTTAGGAGAGTAAATTGTGGTTCTTCTCCACTTTGAGAGGAAGCCGCACCATCAAAATATATCTCCTAGTAGCGAATGCTTGTATCCCCTAAGATCATGACTTATTCTTCAGGGAGATCATCATTGAGCAGGGAATCTACAGAAGTCAATGCTCCACTAGGAAATCTGTGAGTGCTTGTCCTTCCACCTCACAAAAGGGTATAAATGTGATGTCAAACTAAGATAAAATCATAGACCATCATGCCAACTATCTTGATAGCATCGACCATGTCATGAGATATTATAGTGAATTAATTCTAGAAATCAAGTTTACTTTATGAGAAAGCATATAATACAATAGCTTCTAGCTGCGAAGATTAAAGCTAAGCAATGCTTCTCAATGGATGGATAGTTTGCCTCAGTAGGTATCAGATGATGCCTAAGATAGTTGAGTGATTCTCTTTTCTCTCATCATTGTCTTAAGCCAATAAAGCACCAAAGAAGTCATCTAATATAGTAGTGTAGAGTATTAGAGGTTTTCCTAAGATAGGCGCTAAAACTGGTGATGTCATGAGGTACTGCTTGATGCTATCAAATGCATGTTGGCACTTGTCATCCCATTTGAACTTGGAATCCTTCTTGATTAGTGCTAAAGATGGTTGACATCTACCTTATAGATTGGATACGAAGCATCTTAGATATGCCAACCTCCCTTAGAGTGATCTAAGTTGGCATATACTTTTAGGGGGTGGCAATTCCAGTATCGTTCTTATCTTTTTCAGGTCGATTTCAATTTCGTGGTGCCGGATAATGAACCCAAGAAACTTCCTTAAAGATACTTTGAATGCACACTTTAGAGGGTTCATTTTGAGGTTGTATTACCATAACCGCTGGAAAACTACTCTCAAGTCAAAGTGATGGTCTTCCTTTTCTTTGCTTTTGACTATGAGATCATCGATGTAGCATTTGACTTGGTGATGAATGAGTTCATCGAAGATTCAAGTCATGGCCTGCTAGTTTGTGGCACCAGTATTTTTTAAGACCAAAAGGCATGACCTTATAGAAATAAATTATGGTCGGGGTTCTGAAAGTAGTGTTCCTTTTATCTTTAGGTGATATATTTATTTGGTTATATCTAAATGAACCATCCATGAAAGAAAATACTGCATGAGATGAGGCAATGTTCTCCATCAGTTCTAGTATTGATAGTAGAAATTCACCTTTTGGGCATGTCTTATTGAGATCCCTAAAATTAATGCATATGAGAATTTGGCCATTCTTGTTCTTAACTAGGATGATGCAAGCCAACCAGGTGGGGTATTTTTTCTCTCGGATGAAACCAACATCAATCAGTTTCTTGACTTCAAAAATGACATGTTGTTCAATGTCCAATCACATGCGTCTAGGAGCTTGCTTGATGGGGTTAGCATCAGGCTGTATTGCTAGCTTATGAACCACTATCTCTTAAGCTAACTTATGCATTTTTTTCATAAATCCATTCAAAGCAATCCTTAAACTTCGGTGAGTAGCCTAACTAAGTCATTAGTTTTAGATTCATTCAACAAGGAACTGATGTACATTGGGTGCGATTTTTTCAATCCCCAAGTTGATTTCTTTCAATTCATCAATGGTTGATTTGATTTCTTTATCAATAATTGGGGGTGCATCTTTAACTTGGAAATCATCTGAATCATCTGAAGTTTTTAATCACACCTCCTCATATGAGTTGATGTGGTTTAAGAAGAATCTATCAGATTCTAAATGATTGGTGATAACTAGGTAGTAATCATCATCGTCGGGCTCGCTATAACAAAGCCCATTTTGGGTCTTAATTGAGAGCTCTTACATTTGTTGTCCCATAACCTTTCAAATACTCTGACCTGTGCTTAGACCATGTATGTGGAATTTGACCTTTTTTTGCTAAGTTGAGAACACAAGACTAGTAGCAATTAAAAGGTAGTTCTATTCATTATTTAAAAGATTCATCCTCAAGTTCTACATCAACTTCTTGATTTGAGGATGATGCTCCGGATAAAACCTTTGGATCCTAGTATTTGCACATGCTTTGGGAGCTTCCTTAACTACTGAACTCTCAACTTTTTATGAGGAAAGTGGGGTTAGAGCTAAGGTTCCCATATGATGTCTAACAGTTTTACATAATAAGGACTTGGATACATTCATGGTTTGCTTGGGGACTCAATCTTCATCACTATTTGGGTCAAGTGTCACCTCCAATGTGATATGCTATTGAGAAGAGCTAGCCAGTGTGCTAACTACATTAGACTCATCCTCTGAACTAGATTGTAAGTCTATGTCGATAACAGGTGTACTCCTAGATGTTGGAATGAATTTTCTAGTAGGTGGTACGTATTGAGGTCTTCCACCTCCGGGACTCCCTCTAGACTTGCCTCTTCCTTATCCTAGTGAAGGTCGGGTCATCCTCCCCACTTGTTCGAATGGAGTAATGAACTGTGGGTGGAATCTAATCTCAGGCTCCATATCCTCCTTAAGGTCTTCTTCTCATTTCCTTTTCTTTTATTTTCCATTTTCCTTTTCTTCCTTTTTTTTCCTCTTTCTTTTCATTTTGATGAAGGTCACGAGAGAAGATATTTTATTTCTTTGGGAGGTAATAGGCTGCATCTTCATAAATCCTAACCTCATGAACAACGAATGGCTTGAGATCTCCTTTAAAACAATACTTGATTCCACCCCTTAGGACTTGATGCACTGATGTAAGGAGAATGGAACCATGTTGTTCTCATGTATCCAAGGTCACCCAAGCAAATAATTGAAATATGTATCAGAATCTATTATGTGAATCATGGCTTCCTTCTTTCAATTTTCTATCTCTAAATGCAACACTATGGAGCCTAAGGCCCTCTCACCTTGTTCATTGAATCTTTTCAATATCATCCTCTCAGTTTGGAGTTTAGAAATGTCAATCCTCATAATGTTCACTGATGCACCTAGATCAACCAACACTCTAGACAGTCTGAACATGCCAACATTCATTGTAATGTAGAGGGGACAGTTATGCTCTATCATCCCTTGTAGAAGGTCTTCATTTGTGAATGTGATTTCTAGAACTTCTTTTGAGAAACATGTCTCCTCTCCAGTAGTGGCCAACTACGCTAAGCATATTTTGAGATCAAGTGAGGATTTGACTAATGACTCCTTCATCTCTTTGGATAAGATAAGGGAATCAAATATGCTTAACTTAACTAGAAACTTTCTAAGATATGCCAGGATGTTATAGTCGACTTTGGGCTAGTCCTCCACAAGCAAATCCAAGGGTGGAGCATCTTGTGAAGGGGCTATCTACTCACTAGAACTAATGACCTGTTTACCCTTATCTTGAGGTGCTACCTAAGGAGGTAGGACTTTGCTACTATGGAGGTTAACTTCAGTGACTTCTTATGATGAGAAGCTTGTGAAAAGTTCTACCTCATCAGGTATACCTACAGCTTCTCCTAAAACTCATCATAGTCGGATGACTCCAAATCAATCTCAAGTGGTGAACCTTGATGATTCATAAATAGAAAATATATTTCTAAATCAAAGTGAAGTTGATCAGAATTATTTAAGTTGTCATTGCTATAACTTGGTGAGTTATCGATTGGGATGAAATCACTAAGATCAACAAATATAGACCGGATGTAAGTTGAATTATTCTTCTTCATTGATTTCCTTAATTTTGGAGCTGGTACATAATATAAATTAAGTAAAGTAAGTAGTATGAGGGATTTGGTGCCCTCATCCAGATACAATGCTCATGATGGTGGTGGTGGAGCTGGAAGACATAGTTGTTGTAATGGTGGAAGGAGAAATGCAAGACTTAGACGGTGGCCACGCTATGGCTACTATCCTGGGCAAGTGATGGCTACTACTGTTGCTGGGCTTCCACCCTCCCTAAGTTATTCCTCATAACTGGTAGACCTTCCTTGATGTTGGAGGTCTAAGTTGAGTCAGGCACTTGCAGATAAAGTTTTTTTATTTTAAAAATTATTTTTCTAGAGGTACGGGATAAAGAGACATCCTAACCTCTTTTATCTTAAGAGGATTGAATGTATCTCCAAAGATTACTTTAATAAAACTAGAAGGCTATTCTGCTAAGTATTCTTTAGGGATAATTATGGCTCCTAACTTATAGCTACTCTCAAGCCAATTCTTGAAAGTGAAACAATTCTTTAAGACATGGCTTAGCTGTGGTGGTAAGGGCAGTAGTTATGATCATCACTCCTACCCACTTCCTCTAGCTTTCTTGGCTAGGGTAGCTAGAAATTAGGCTTCTTAAGAAGGTTTTAAAGATCTTTCTGACTACCTCTCTCTTGAATGAATATGGCTTGTTGAGTTTGTTGGCAAGAGTAGGTGAAAAATAATTACATGGTGGCGGATACTGATAGTGCTACTGTGGTGGCCATTATGGCGGCCGAGGTAGTGGAAGAGGAGGCGAGAGTGGAGGGTGTTGAACTCTAGGCCTCTCAAAATTTGCTCTCACTAGCTGCTTCCCCTTATCTACTTCCAAATCCCTGGCTTCTTTTTAAACACCTTCTGAGGCTTGGACTTAGATAACTAGTCTGAGAAGAGTAACTATTTGGCTTCCTCGTTAGCCACCTTACTGATTAATTTCTCAAATGTCTTTATTGTAAAACCTTTGAGCATGAAGGTGACTAGGCCATGGATATTCTTGAGAAGAATCTCAATGACATGCTACTCTTACAGTTATGATTCACATTTAATGCTCAGGTTGAGCCATCTAAGAAGATAATTAATAAGGGACTTGTTAGGCTTTTGCTATTCTATAACAAGGTCCCCTACAATTACCCTTTCTTGAGCTCCTACAAATCTCTTGATGAAGAGCTACTCTAACTCTGCAAAGGACTTCACCGAACCATTGGGTAGTTTGGTGTACCAATCAATTGCAACTCCAGAAAGGCTAATGACAAACTGTTTGAAAAGTAATACGTCACTACCACCAATATTGCAATAACTGACCCTAAAGTGTGTTATATGCTATCTTGGGTTCCCATTGACATCAAATACCTTAAAGGATGGTGGTATAAAAACCTTGGAGTATTGAACTACATCAAATTCCTCTGGGTAGGGTCTACCCTTTGGAATCGATGAGCTCCCTTGGGATTGCGCCAATACTTCCAGCACTTGTTGCTCAACCATCTGCTTAATATCCTTTTCATGCATGGAGGTTCTATCAGTCACCTTCCTATGCAAACTATCGACATCCTCATCCATAGGAGTAGCACTCTAGGGATGATCTAGGGTATGTACTATCTCAGGTCTATTAACCTCCATAGGAATGGGTTGTGAGATAGGTACTTGGTTCTACAATGTTAAGACCACTGCCATCAACTCTTCAACTCTTCTCTCCATCCTACTAGTTTTATCATTTTTTAGTTTAATTTACTAGAGGAGGCATTGAGTTGAGTCCGGTGCCTCACCTTCTTCAACTATAACACATTGAGCTTCCTGAGTAGGCTGTTCCCTATGTAAGGATCCTCAGGTATCTACCATGTGGACTTTAGCAATGTCATTCAATAGGTCATCTTCATAGGCATTAAAATCTACCATACCCTCCTCTTGGTCAGACTGATCATCCCCTACTATCTGCCTCACCGTAGCATGATAGTCTTCCAAAATTTTATTTAAAGATCAATCATTCACTCGACCCGCTTCTGGGACATATATCTTGATGACTCAACCAACTGAGTCACGAAGTAATGCAGAATGCTCGGGACGAGTGCTCTCCCTAACTGACTCAATAATCATAGGGATCACCTCAATATCCCCTTCTTCTTTCTCCTCTAGTAATGGTGGTAGAGCGACCACGACACTCTTGGGCCACCACTCCTTCCTCTCCACTGTTAAGTTGGAAGGTTGAGCAAGGGAGCTCGACCTCTCCTGAATAGATGGAGTGGATGAAGTGTGGTCCTTAGAATGTAATCGTATCATCAAAGGGGACGCTCTATCTCTATATGATGGGTTGTGGTACTTGGTAGGCACTTCATATGGTAGAACATGAACGGGTGATGGTGATTGGTGAGTGAAGTGGTGTAATGGGGTGACACCGGCCGCCTCTCCGCTGAAGATCTCCTTGTACAGTTGGAACCATTGAGTACTATTCTATCAATGATTGACTCTATTAGCCTACCAATCATAAGGGTCTATCAAACCTGAGGTCGTCGACTGCTTGGCAAACCGCCTTCTATCTCTTTTGCCCACTTTGGCTGCAACTTTGACCAATGTGGTCCTCTCTCTATGGATTTGATCCGTAACACTCCTAGGGATCACTCTTTTCAAGTCATGCAAAGTGGTGGGCTCTGAGCATCCGTGGGCTCTCCAAACTCTCTTGAGCAGAGATCTCATACCAGTATAGGGCTTTCTCCACTCCCTACCTGGTGTATGATACTATGTAGATTGCGGGGGTGATGCAGCAATCCTTCTGATGTCATCCTCTCCCTCTATAGCTAAAAGGGGAGAAATCTACTGCCACCAAGAATGGGAGAGGTCTCACGAGGGGATCCCTCCTCAACCACTTGGGGGGCTTCCTCAACCTCCTTAGTCATGCGTAGGGGTATAAATGAGCCGAGCTTGAACGAGCCGAACCCTTGTTCGTGTTCGGCTCATTTGAAAATTATTTTGCTTGTGTTCGGCTCGTGTTTGAAATAGCTTAGAATTTTATTGTTCGTGTTCAGATTGTTTGAAAATTACTTTGTTCATGTTCGGCTCGTGTTCAAAATGGCTCGAAATATAATAATCTGAAAAATCTGTAAGAGGGTGGATTCAAATCTGAGCCAATCTTTTGCATAACAAAAACTTTAACCACTAAGTCATGCTTGCAATAATGATATATCTATATGTTTGTATGTATATATAATAATAATAATAATAATAATAATAATAATAATAATAATTAGTATTATTATTATTATTATTATTTATTATTATTATAAATAATAATAATATAATATAATATAAATTTTTATTTTTAGCTAAATCGAGTCGAACATGATCAAACAAAAGATTGTTCATGTTCGGCTCATTTATAAATCAAGCTTGAAATATTTTTTCATGTCCGGCACATTTAGTCAACGAACGAGCCGAGCACGAGCTACTTAACGAGCCGAACACGAGTTATTCGTGAACAACAAGCTTTTTTGATAGCCCTAGCCATGCGCTCGTAATGTCTCTTAATTTTCTTGTTCTTGTTACGGTGTTGGGTCTTAGTTAATGGAGCAGGGAGGGAGCTAGAACCAACATCAAAAGTGAGAGAGACTAGGAGCTAGAACCAACATCAAAAGTGAGAGAGACTATCTCAGAAGCTAAGATAGACTTCCTCTTAAATACTAGGGCAACTATAGAGGTGGTACTAGTCCTAACTAAAATTGCGGTAGGTATAATTGGCACTCATGGTAGGGGAACCTCTAAAGCCTTCCTCTTTAGCAAGGAGAACTCATTATCTGAGTGAAGGTCAAACTGTTAAAGTGGTTTCTTGTCACCACCTCCTCCCTATTGATTGTGGTGAGGGTAGGTCCCTCGCATGTGACTTTGAACTGCTCAAAGCCAAAGCCAAACTTGATGACAGGGGCAGAGGTGAGTATGGTGTGATCTAGGTCCAAATCCACACTAGATGCAAATGAAAAAATAAGCTTGCCAGAAGACATGATGCTAAGTTGCTTGAAGGAAAAGAGGGCTGAAGTTCTACTTCGTTGTTGGAAAATATAATAAGATTAGACTTTTTCTTTGATTATTGTTATTTGATTTTATTTTGACTTTGAATTGGAACCCTCATTTAACAAATATGATTATGCTAAATGGGGTTCTTATGTATGTTGGAGAGATTTGAAACTTTTGGAGAAAAATCTTTTGCTTTTTGAACTTTAATGAAATATTAAAAATGTCAGATGAACCTTACTTTACCAAGATAGTGGTAAGAGGTTTCTTGATTTTGTTTGATTTGTTTTTGGGTAATTTCTTTGATTAGTTTTTTTAATTATTGGAGGCCTAATAGGGGTTTTAATAGGTATGATATACCATCTCGACATTAAGGTATGATATGCCATCTCGAAAGATGGAAGCATCACCCTATAATGGACCTAATAACCTAATAAGGACTCTAAAGGTAGATGGAGGATGAGTCCTCACTCCAAAAGTGAGGTCAACACCATGTATGAATGGATTAAATGAAAAATTCAGAGGGAAATTATCACAAAAAAAGACTTTGAATTCAAACTTCAAGTTTTTAATTTGAATTTGAATTAATCAAATTCAAATGACATAGATCCCCAAAGAATAAAGAGATTAATTGCAAATCAATTAATTAGATATTAACTAATAAATAATTAATTGAACACATTAGAAACTAATTTAATTTAATTCAAATAAAAAAACCAATTAAACTCAATTGCATGGGATGACTAATAATTTTTTAAATGGATCAATAATTTAATAAATGCAAATCTATCAAATAAATAATTAAGTAACTAAATTAGAATTAATTTTAAATTGAAAATAAAAAAGAGAAAATCAATATTTTCAAAATAGATATTGAAGAAGGAAATAATATTAACTCAATCTAAATTTGAATTAACTTAAATCTAATCAAAATTAAATTAAGTTGGGGTAGACCAAACCATTCCAAGTATGGAGAAACAATTTTGAAAACAAATTTATTGCAAGATTTAAATTTGAATATTTAAAATAATTTAATTTTAAAAATATGCAAAAGAGAAAATAATGCATTAAACCACAAAAATCATAAATAAATCCATTTAAAAATTTGACCAAATCACAATGAAACATTAAATTAAATATAAAATTGATATGTGAGAAAACAAATAACCAAGAGAAAAATTGACAATTTCAATAAATAATTAAATGAGCAATATGACATGCTTAAAATTAATGAATAAATCAATAAATGAAGCATAAAAATTATTTAAAGTAGTGTTAAATTAACTAACCTACATATAAGATGCAATGGATAAGACTTTAAATAATGTAAGAGATCAAATTATCCAAAATGATAATTCTGTGAATTTAAAAAAAAGTTCAAATTAAATTAGACCAAAATATAATAAAGATAAAAATAATGAAATGCATTTATTTTAGCATTGATTATAATTTTTGTGTTCTTTGTTTATTATTTTATGTAATTCCTACCAAATTTCTCAATCGAAGTTGACATGACCTTCTTGAGCTGACTAATCAAGTTTGATTTAGTAATTTTTTTAAAACACATAAAACATTAATAGATTTAAGAAGACAAAATTTCAAATTTTTAATGATAGATTTATGTGAAAAAATGATCCTACAAAGAAACTATTAGTTTTTATTATACAAGGTTTATTATCATCAAATCAAATGGTGAGCTACATAAGATATATACTCAGTAGTTAGGAATAATATCCATCTATTCTGAATTATTACTTGAATTATTTCTTCATCTAAGTTGATTAATTCCTTGTCTAGTTTTGTAAATGCATTAGCTTAATTATTCTGTGAATAGGTAATTCTAACTTGAGTGATGTTCAGAATATTTTTGAGAAGTAACATTACTCTATGTTAATATGTATGCAAATCAAGTGTCAAATTTTTGTAAATACTGATTACTTGGCTAATGATTAGGTGGGAGTCATCAAAAATTTTAAGGCACTCAACACCCAATTTGATAGTTAATTCTAGACAAATAATCAAGCCTTCATACTTCACTTCAATATTAGTGCTAAGCTTTATGAGGGTGCATGCATATCTTATGATTTCTCCCTCGGGAGACAAAAAATTAGATATGCTTTCCGAAGATATTTTATTATGATCTATGATGATGGATGAACCTACATCAAAATAGAAATCTCACTTTTTTTCTTCCAAGCATAAAATTTGTTCATCTTGTAGTTCATCATTCAATGGAGAGTTGTCAAGTATAAGGTGAGCACCTAAAAAATTAGCCAACACTTCTTTTTGATGCTTTTAAAGAGCATAGGTGATATAGAATTCTAATAGAATCATTATCCATCAAGACAATGTTTTTGATAATACACGTTTAGTCATTAAGTATTGAAGAGGATTAGCTTGGGAAATCAAGATGATTTTATGAGACATCATGTAATACCTTAACTTCTATGTTACAAAAATTAATGCAAAACAATATTTTTATTCGGTAAGATATTTCATTTTTGTAGGGAACCAACAATGACTATGGTAATAGGAGCACTCTCTTTACCATATTTATTATTTTGAGCCAGTAACACTCCTATTAATTCATCCAAAGCTATTATTTATAAGAATAAGGGGTTTCACTAATCTTGGATAAGTCAATACTAGAGGATGTGCTATATACCTCTTAATGTTATCAAAAGCTTCTTGGCGCAATCTATTCCAATTAAAATGTGCATTTTTTTTTTTCAATACAACAAATTGTTGACATCTACTCGGTAGGTTAAAAATAGAATCTTCTCAAGAATCCTAATTTCCTTTATAAAGACCTCAATTTTTTGAGAATTTTTAATGATTCATATATAAAATTTCTTTTATCTTCACGTGGTTCATCTCAATATCTTGATGTGGTACTATAAACCCTAAAAATTTTCCTAATATGATTCTAATAGCACATATCAATGGGATTTTTTCAATTCATGTTTTCAAACTCTTTGGAGGACAATTCAAAGATAATTCATGTGGCTTTTGATTACTTTAATCTTCACTATGATGTTATCAACATATTATTCTACTATATGACATGGTAATTCATAAAAAATTGGGCCATTACAAATCGGTAAGTAGTGTTAGCATTCTTTAATTCAAATAACATAACTTTATAGTAGTAAATACCTATCAAAGTTTGAAAAACCATGAGACATTCATCTTTTAAGGCCATTTTAATTTTGTTGTATCCTTACAAATCATCTGTAATGGAGAGTTTTGAGTTTGTGGTAGCTACATCGATCATTATCATAGAAATTGACAAAGGAAATTCGACTTTAAAACATGTCTTATTCAAATTTTTATAATCAACACAAATTCAGATTTATCCACTCTTTTCACTATTGGGTACAACACTAGCAATCCAAATGGGGTATTGTTCTTCTTGATTAAACCTAAGTTCTATTATCTTCTTTGTTTCTTTTATGACAAATCTCTATATATCCAATCGCATTCTTTGTGGTGCTTTCTTAACAAAAGAAACTTTATAATCAATTGATAATTTGTAAAATACTATCTCACTAGATAAACATAGCATCTCAAAATAATGGCAAGTGAAATGGTCTTTATAATCTTTTAAAGTTGATCAGATTTGGAATGTTAATTTATTGGACAAGACTTTCTAATAAATGTTGCACAAGAATCATCATCAATACCTAAGTTAACTTCATCTAACTCATCGATGGTTGAAGGAGTGCCTTCTCCTAATTCAGGTGATGCATTATCATCATTAATTTTCTCATTCTCATTATTATTGTCAAAGTATGCATGAGAAACAATATCATAACTATAATGAGGTAATCAATGTAATATTTTACCATGAATGTCTAAACATCTTTTATCTCTATTCGGATACATTATCTATAACTTTCAACACGTTCTAGCATGGTCATTTAGTCAAATTTGAAAGAAAAAAAACTTCTTTTACTAGTAATCTTAAACTCAAAGGAGAAGCGTAGTAAATAAGAATATGTTCCATTTTATTTGAATATTCAGATTCACATAGAAAAGATGTTTTGGTAGCTCCCATGGGTACCACATGGAACAAAGTCGGTGCTTCTTTACATCACGTTATAGGGTGCATATAGATTGTCTTCAAAATAGATATTTCAACTATGTTAGTAGATGAAAGATCACAACAACAATGTCGTTGGACTTGATTGATCTCTAGAATTTTTCTAGAGGTCATAATGCATTGAAGCATGGAATCAGATTGAAAATCATAATTTTTGAGTTGAACCTTGTTCCATGATAAGCTAGTAATTCTATAATATGGTGTATTTTGACATCAGAATCATCAAAAGAATTATCATGAAGTACTATCTTGCCACATGGGAGAATATATAAAATATTTCTTCAGATCTAGAGGAAGCAGTCTTCGCTTTTATTTATGTGAAGTCCTTTTCTTTGCCTATTTTGACAATAATAAGATAGTAGGTGGCTGAACTTGTATATACTTTAGTTCTAGTGACAAAATTTTTGGATGTGATAGCCTCTTCTTAGGGAGAAAATACTTGGCATCATCATATATGTTAATTTCATTTATATAGAATAGTAGATCACCTAGGATAGAAAATATCATAAATGTTAATTTCATTTATAAAGAATAGTTGTTGCTATACTTAGCATCACCATAAACTTTATACATTTGTGTAAAGTTTAGGGTATCATTTTATATTCATGAAGCTAAGGTTGTCCTAATAATACTAAAAAATATATATCAACATTTATCACATGAAACTTTGCTTCAGTCTTGACATCATCATATTATGGTGGTAATGCAATAAAGCTTAAGATTTTCTATCTCTTTCCATTGAATTCGTGCAAATAATTTATCTGAGCATAATTTTCTTTATAACCACATTAATTGAAGACCTAAGGTCTATCAAGATCAAATTAAGGGTATTTCCATAGACCACTACAATCATAAATAGTGTTAGTCTAGTCATAATAAAAATTTAACATCATCATAGAACTATCATAACATAACATATCTTAAAACTAGCCTAAAGCAAACATTACATCATAGCAAAACATCAAAACATAGCATTACATCACAATAGTCATGAGGAACAAATCATACCTAACTTAAAGGCATAAGAATTATTATGTCCTGACAAACAAATATATTGTGTGCTAAGCTATGTAGATGCCCACCTAAGTTGCATCTTATTGTTTCAGTTTTTTAAATTTTTTAATTGATGTTCAATTTAACTAAGGGTGGTTCCAATTTAAGTGATTAATAATTTAAAAGATTATATTTGATCTTTATTTGATTTAGGTTTAATTAATTTAAGAGTTCTGAAGATTGCTTGAACGTAAGTAAGGTTTACTCCATGAATAAACCATACCACCTTAGCATCATAAGTATTATGAAATGCATCAACATAAGAAAAATGAAGATGCATTTCATGATACAATCAAATAGCTTTAAGTAGATTTTATGGCTTTCATGATTATTAAATTGAATTTTGGTTGTATTTTATGTCATTTTCTTAAGAAAAAATATTTAAAATAATTTATTAGTTATTAAAAATTTATATGATAAGAGGAACCCAAAGTAGATTGTTTTTTTATATTAGTTTAAATTAATTTGATAATTTGAATGAATTTTTTATTGTATTTATATTAGAAAAATTAAAAATAATATTAAAATAATTTAAAATTTATGGAAAATTTTCTTATGACTAAGAACAACAAGAAAAACATCTCATAAAATTTTAAAAATTATTTTACTATTATTCATTTATTTTATCTTTTTAGTTATTATTTGTTAATGAAATTTTATTTTAATTTTAATTTATATATAAATTAATTTTAAATGTCATCAAAATTTTTAAAAACTTTACTATTAACCTCAAAGATTAACCATGAAAATTTGGAATTAATTTAAATTATTTATTTATAATAATTAAATTATATTTTATTTTATTTTTAAAAAATTTTCGTTTTATTTGCTTTATGTTCGAATTTATTTTATGTTATTTTAGACTTAAATTTAAATTATTTATGAATTTTTGAAAATTTAATGTTTAATTGTATCATTGTATGTAAATTTATTTGATTTTATTATTGATTTTTGTTTAATTATATTTAAATAAGAAATCAAGAGTTTAATATTTTTTTATGAATATTTTTTTGTTTATGTTTATTTTTTCTATTTTCGCTGAAACTTAAATATCTACTAAAACATCTTTAAAAAATTCTAAACAAATTTATGAGGTTAAAAACAATCTTAGAAACTTTCCGCAAAAGTTTTAAATTAATTATTTATTTTCATATTTTGTGTTTAATTTCATTAATATGAATTTTAAAATTTTAAAAATTAATCTAAATTTATTTATTAAAATTTGGGGTTCTATTTCCTAGTTAGATGATGAATTCATATAGGGTTTTTTATTTAAAAAAAAGTTTGGATAAGTATTTGATTTTTTGTGTTTTTTAAAATTTCTTAATTAATTTTATATTTACTAATTTAATTTTTAAACTTTTTAAACGCATAGAAATCTCTTTACAAGTGGCAGAAGCTACGTTTGGGCCAGCTGCCTTTATGCTGCATGATTTACACCGTGCCACACGACTGTTCGGATTTGCTCTAGGAGGCTAAATTTTGGGATTTTGAGTCGTAGCTGTGACTCGATGCTTTCTTCTGCAGCCTGCGATCATAGATTTTTCCCCTAAATTACCCATCCGCATTTTAACGCTCGAGCCATCCCGTGCCAAAGGAACTGTTCTCCCTATGCCCTCGAAACATCCTTTGCCGAATGAAACCGAGGGTTTTCCCTGCGGAATCCGCTCGCTGCCGCCGATCTCAACCTATTTCCTTTGTCTTATCTCTTCTTCGGTCTCATCATGCTCTTTGTCGGCGTAGAACTACGGGCATTGACTGGATTTGAGCGTCCAGAATGCTCATCTATCTCTGGCTTTTGCTTTCCTCCTACTGAAACCCACATCTATCTCCGACTTCATACGACACGAAGGTAACCCTCATCTTTCCTATCAAGTCCCTTCGCGAGCTTCAGTTTGTGTAGATCTCGTCTTTCATTTATGATTGCAACATTACGATTGATGCAGCATGTTTGACTGCTATCATACGAACTTTAATCATGATGAGCCAATTAAAAGGATCATGGGTTGATTTGCTAGCACTTGTTTGTCTTTATCTTGTGTAGATCCCGTCCAATAATATTTGACGGTTTTAATTTTTAGATGAGGTTCATGTAGCTTAGCTATCTAGTTCTATCGAGGTAAAAAACTTTATTCGATTGTACTGAATAATAGTTTCTGGGCTGTTTCTTTGATGGATTTTTTACATGGAATTAGGTTCTATAACAAAGTTCAATTTTTTGCTTCGCTGAAATATTTGAATTTTATCAGTTGTGGAAGATTCTGCTTATGATTTGTTACAAGCTAGTTGATCGATTCCTTATGAAGATGTTTTGAAATCCTCTCTCAAAATTGATCTGCATGAAGCCAAAGCCAATTGATATTGGTTGTGCTAATTCAACTCATTATAGTTTTTGCATCTCACATCCTATTGGTTCTACTTTCATCTTATAGTTATCTTATTTTTCTTCACTCTGTTTCATAACATTTAACAAATAAAGATATTTTAATCTTTTTTTTGCACAAAATAATTACATATATATTATAAAATTTTCAAATAAAATATAACTTCAACAATAACAACTTCACCAATCAACTTTATAACTTCACAGCTTCTTTTCATACAGCTGCATCTGTCTCAAACCCAACCACAGTATTATTGGTCCTATATAGCCAAGCCTCAAACACAGACGCCAGCCGGGAAAGCGTGGAGGCTTTCTAATTCTAGTCAATGGGTAGTGGATTTTGGGCCTATATTCGCAGATTGGATCTGATAATCCAACGATTCTAGCATTGTCTTCATCCTTCAGAATAAAGCAGAAATCGTCCATTCAATCGGCCTTGATCCGAGCTGAAGAAGAGCCCTATGTGTAATATTTCACAATGAAAAGGATCAGAAAGAAAATTGTAAGATTTTCTACAGATGGATCCTATCGATTTGCCCATCAACTCCACAAAGCTTGAAACTGATGTCTTCAGGTTTTTTAGAATTTACTTTGCTGAAACTGATGTCTAATGATGCTCCCTTGACCTGGGATGACTTATTTGATGCATATGAAGCTTTCCCGAGCCGCTCCCCACCTGACTCTTCCCGGATCGTGGCATAGGTTAGTGCTCCATTGCACCTCACCGGATGTTAGTGAACGTTGGTGTTAAAACAGCTTGAAATTGGAGAAAAATAGCTTCGATTCTTATTCGTGAAAGCTTGGAGAATAACCCCGAATGCAGAAAAACAATGCTAGCTCATTATGAATAGATTCACTCCACAAAAAAACAAACTTTCCCTAAGATCATTCCTTCAAACCGAAAATAAGAAAAGTTATAAGCGCCGATGATAGTTTTCTCTAGGGTTTCCTTTGTTCCTTCTTCCCTCCGCCGTCTCTCATACCTCTTCTTACTAATCTCCCCTCTACTCTCTTCTTGGTTTTAGTTTTATTCAGAGCCCTCTTCTCTGACCTCCCGGAGGTCGCTTCCTCTTCAAGTATGGCTTGGGTTGGCAAGCTCTCTCTTAAATGCTTCATTCCCCCCTCTGCCTACTTCCCCCTCACAAAACTCTGCTCACATCACCACCAATTCTGCCGGGGTATATGGAAAGATATTCTTCTAGCGCAAGCCGACAAGAACCAAACCATCCCTTTATCTTATATGCCGACGGAATCCATCGAGGTGGACTTCACGAGGAAGAACTTTCGCGAGGGAGTGGCATCTTTCTCTCATTGGTCATTCGATTGGTACCTACTATGGATCTTTTGCTAGCAATAAAAAAAAAAATGGATCTTCAAAGGTACACTCGATCTTCTTACCTTTGAAGGTGATTATTTTCTGTTCAAATTTAATTGCCAAGAGGATTATGATATGGCGTGGAACCATGGTCCATGTTTTCTTAATGGATGGCCTTTTGTATTTCAAAAGTGGACATGAGATTTTCGACCTTCCAATGAATCCATTACAGAGCTCCCAATATGGATAAAACTATCCAATTTCCCTCTGTGCTGCTGGAATGAGGCTGGATTTTCCAAGGTAGCAAGTAGAATCGAATTCCATTAGCGGTGGATAATCTCATGGCTAAATCATTTGCTCATTATGTATGTGTCCAAATCAATACTACATCCTCTCTTCGGACTCCATTCGATCAACTTAAATGGGAAAAATTATGCAGAACATTGTATATGACTGAAACCAGCGGTATGTTCATCACTGTAACACATTTCGCATGATGTCGTAATTGCTCTCTAAACCGACTTCATCTCAACCTCACAGAGGGGCGTAGTAGAAGTCGGGCCCCCTAAAGCTTCCAATAGAGTGGCCTCTCAGGACTATCAGGGAGACCCTTGCTAGTCGACCTCTCACACCCACACCCCATTTGATCTCTTCCCTCAGGCAGTTAACCCTCCTTCTATAGATACCTCTTTGGCGACTTATAGGCCTCCTTCACCATCCAACAATATTGATTTGAATCGCCTCCAATCTTATCCCCACCTCAAGAGGATCCTCACGGAAACAAAGACCTATCCTCCTTAAAGGAAATTGAAGATAACACAAACTCACAGTGTCAATTCTATTGGTGTTGTTTCTGGTGCCACTTCACACGGGCGTACACCATCCTCCATAGTAATAACACTAAAGGGCCTAAGTCTTTTGAAGCACCCTCTTGGATGGAGGAAATAGCACCGCTTCTTCTCAATCAATACTGACCCTTCAAAAAGGAAATAAAAAAAGGGTAAAAAAAACCCTCTACCTCCAATTCTCAATGAATCAGGTATCCATTGGTAGTTGGAATGTTCGTGGCTTATTTGCATTTGGAAAAATTTCAGATTGTAGAAGGCTTATTAAAGACTTTCATCTTAACCTCCTTTGTCTCCTTGAGACAATTAATTCTATTCCCTCTCACAACAATTATCTCCTCCACAACTATAATTTGTTTAACTCTGAATCAAGTATAAACAATTTCGATTGCGCGATTGGAGGACGTATTTGGATTAAATGGCAAAAGACTTGAATTTTGAGCTATTAATCAAGTCCCATCAATTTATTCATGGTGAGTAAGCTCGGAGCTAACAATTTTCTATTAACCGATTTATGCGGACAATGATCTTTGGTGTTAGATCCTTTGTGGACCTCCCTTAGGGATATTACTTCTATCAATCTTCCATGGATAATCTTGGGCGACTTCAATTGTCCATTGACAAGTAAGGATATAAAAGGGGGTAACTTGATCTCCCTAAACTGCTCTATGGAATTCAAAGATTGTGTCAATGAATATGGCTGGCTAGACCTGCCAAGTACTGGATTACACTATACTTGGTTCAACCAACAGTTGGAAAAGTCTATCTATTCAAAAATCGATCGGGTCTTTTGTAATTCCAACTGGATTGAGATGTTTCCATCTTCCTACTATAAAGGTCTACCTCCCCAATCTTCGGATCATTCACCTCTGGTAACTCTACTTCAATCTCCCTCTCACTTCTCGCTTCCTTTTAGAATTATTGGGCATTAAATGCTAGGTTCAAAGATGATATCAAAGATGTAGGGCAAATTCATTCAAGGAGATCCATACTATGTCCTCTCAAGCTTAAGCAAGTCAAAATTATGATGAAAGGAAGATATAGGGATGTATCTTCTTTAGCATCAAATTAATATGAAATCGAGAAAGTAAAGTCCTAGAAAATCTAGAAAGAGATCCTTACAACACTTATTTGATTCATGATTCTAAGGAGATTAAAATAGATACGAGCTTATTATCAAAGAATCTCTGGATCAAACAAAGAGCTAAGGCTCATTGGTTAATCCATTCTGATGACGATTTAAAATATCTTTATTTCTCTATCAAAGAAAGGAAATGCTCTAACCTGATTAGAGAAGTGCAAACATAATTGGGTGTTTTCTCTTCTCAAAAGGAGATATCTGAGGTGTTTTGTAAGTACTATAATGATCTATTTAATTGTGGTGACTCACTTATTATTCCTGTTCAGAATTTTTCCACATGGAGCTGCCTTTCTACGGCCTATGGTGCCAAACTTGAAGCTGATATTACTGAACAGGAAATTATTGCAGCCCTTAATAGTATTAGTGAGAATAAAACACCGAGGTCGGATGGTTTTAACTCTAAGTTTTTTACTGAATCTTGGGAAACCACTGGCAAGTCTTTTATTAATGCTGTTTATTTCTTTTTTAAGAACTCCGGTACTTTAAGCTCATACACTATTAACACTCATTCCAAAGGTGAAGCACTGAATTGAAGATTACCGACCTATCTCCTTATGCAACACATTCTACAAGATGGTGGCCAAAATTCTTGCTACTAGAATGAAGAGATTCCTACCATCCATTATTAATCAAGCTCAATCCTTTTATTAAAGGAAGAGATATTGCTAAAAATAGCTATGGCTTATGATAATGAGTTCTCTATCCATTCTAATAGCTCTTACTTTCTTGCCAAAATTGACTTGAAAAAAGCATTTGCCAAAATTAATATAAAATCCTTGATTCATAGATTGTTGATAAAGGATTTCCTAAGAGGTTTACTACTTGGGTGGAGGCATGTATTTCAGATATACCTTTCTCTATAGTGCTAAATAAAAATATTTCTGGATATTTCTCCTCTTCTAATGGTCTTAGGCAAGGTTGTCCACTATCTCCCTTCCTCTTTACAATTGCCATGGATCTTTCTCTTGTATTATAGAGAATGAAATTAACAAAGGGCTTTACAATCCTCTTGCTATAGCTGGCCAGCATTCCTCACACTTATTGTTTGCTGATGACCTTTTAGTGATGTGAAATGTTAATCACTCCACACTCAACACTCTTAAATCCATACTTCAATCTCTTAAATCATATTTGGGACTTGAAGTAAACTATTCTAAATCTTCTATATGCCTCTGTAGTAGAAGGGAAGAAGACTTACACTATGTTCTGGGCATTCGGTTGGGAACATTTCCCTTCAAATATTTGGGCTTACCTCTTATCAAAGGACCAATTAAGATGACACATTTCACTCCTCTTTTTGATAGACTTCATGTGTGGATGGCTGGATGGAAAAGTAAATTCTCTCTTTAGGTGGAAGATTATAACTTATAAGATCATCTATATATTTATCATCATCTTGGTTTTTTCGTTATGGCTATTCCTGATGACATTATTAAGAAAATCTGCTCTTTTACAGCTAAAATTTTCTATCACTCTAGAGAGGCTAAAAAGCTTCACACAATTTCTTGGGGGCGCACCACTCTTCCAAAAGATAAAGGAGGTATCGGTTTACTTTCTGCATCATCTCTCAATATGATAAGCAAACTTAAAATTATGTGGAAAATCTGTTTGGGGGATATAATATTTTCTAGATGGTGCTTAGCCAAATACATTTCCTTGTGGAAACCTAGCATTCTCAGAGTCTCACTACTTTGGAAATCGATTATGAAGGTTGCTAACAAATTTAGAAATAAACTGATTTTTAAAGTAGGGGCTGGTAATGCTTTCTCCCTATTCTATGACCCTTGGTGCAAAGGTAACTCACTTTGTAGTTGGTTGGGTGCAAATGGGCCAATATCCCTTAACCTTTCTGATAATGTGAAAGTCCACTCATTATTTCAAAATGGACAATGGATACTCCCCACTCTACTCACGGTTTCAAATCCCAGGTGCACACAAATGATATTAGATACTCCTATCATGGATGGAGAGGATTCTATAAGTTGGTGCAACTCTAAATCGCCTTCCTCTAAAGAATTTAGAGAGATCCCATTCAATGGACCAAAGGAATTTGGTTTAAGGGTTATGCCATTAATTATGCTCTTTATTGTTGGATGGAATTTAAGAATGGTCTTAAAACTTCAAATAAGTTAGCAAAAAGGAGAATTGGCACTCCAATTCATTGTTATTTATGTCACTCTATTTTTGAATCACACAATCACTTATTTTTTGAATGCACGGTATCCATGGAGTTAGAGCTCTATACCAAGGAAGCTTTCTACTTGCAATCCTCCCTTCAACAATTTCATAGATGAGGTTGAACATAAAGCTGTTCATCGGCTACACTTTCTTATCTTATCTGTGCTTGTTTATACACTTTGGAGAGAAAGGAACAATCGGGTATACACTTCCAATTCTCAAACTTTTTCCTCTTTGTTAACTCTGGTTAGAGAAAGGGTTACAGCCAAAATGCTAAGCTAGAAAATTAAGCCAACTTGGCCAAGCTATGTTTAGGAGCTGCTTCAAAAGTGGAGAAATTATAAACCTCCATAACTATTTGATCCTAAACTTGTGGTGAGGATGAAAATTCAGAATGCTGTTTATTGTTGGTTTATTGTCTTGTCTTCCCTTCGGGGGGACCTTTATGGCAACCTGGATGACATTTATAATGCTAATTATTATTACTGTTGATTTTCTGTTGATCTGGAGTCTATCTACTGGATGCGGGCAGCCAGCTGATTTCTTCTCTAATTTTTTTTGACATGGACGATGATGAGTTTTATCCAAGCACAACCCATTCGACTACTGCTACTCACTCAGTCTCCCTCACCTGGATGATCACTTCTGCAACCAAGGTTCCCTTTCTCGATTTGAACTCATTTTCAGTCGATTGGCTGGTTCTTTGGGGATCGTTTGGATGACAGTTTTGATAACCGTGAGTGGTTTTTCTCTGCACTGTGCTCCTACTAGATGCTGTTAGTTTGTGCTTGTTTGATCATCTACTTATGATTAGTTTTGTGCCTTTGAGTCCATATTTTTAATTGTCTTTTTCTTCCTGCTTATTTCGTTTCTGCTCGTGACCAACTTCAATTACTTAGTCCGCTTGTAAGTTTTGCTTTTATTTGTCTCTTCAGTCCTACAAGGGATCAATGTTTGTCTTTCTGTAACCACTATTTTGGAATACAATTGGGCTTTGGCCCTCAAATTTTCCAAAAAAAAAAAAAAATGAAAAGTTGCCACTATGCGGAGCTGAAGGCAAAAATTTTAAATTAGACTTAATATTTATCTTAATTAATAATTTAGACACGAAAAAATAATAATTAACAAAATAGGCCTAGTCGTGCATTGAATGGAAGACTGGCTGCAATGTGGCTTCCACGTCAACGCCAGTCATCCGTTCAACAAATGACTCGCTCTTTTTTATTTTATTTTTAAAAAA
Organism: Cymbidium sinense; assembly: GCA_021442155.1. Taxonomy (NCBI): domain Eukaryota; kingdom Viridiplantae; phylum Streptophyta; class Magnoliopsida; order Asparagales; family Orchidaceae; genus Cymbidium; species Cymbidium sinense. Next base: position 155,172,267 of record CM038220.1, on the reverse strand, counting down.
TTAGGTGCAACTTTAGATTTTTTGTATCGAGTCATACGTGTCGAATCAGCGAACTTGGTATCGTTAGGAATCGTAACAAAATTTTTACAACTTTTATGTTGGTTAAAATTTATGATTATGACCGATACACAGTTCTTTATTACAAGTACTTTTTTAAATATTTTCTTTTTTTTCTGTTAATTATAGCATAATTATTCTAATTTTTTATATTAATTGTTAATATAATTATCTGAGCTTTCTTTCTTCAATGTAAATACTAATTATGACATGATTAGTTAAAAATACATTTTAATCTCTTTAAGGATGATGTTAATGTATGAAAGTTGCTCCAAAGTACGAAAGTTGCTCCAAAGTACGAAAGTTGCTCCAAAGTTTCGGCTCGGCGCAGCAGTTTTTGCTCGCATTCATAAAAATTGTTATGTATCGAGTCAGAATCATAAATTTCAGCCAACATAAAAGTTGTAGAAAATTTTGTTACAATTCCAAGGATACTAAGTTTGCTCGATTACAACAGATGACTCGATCGCAAAATGCATACCTCAGAAATTTTAGCTTCGCCGGTTTTGCGCATATTCGCAAAACTGCCGCTTATTAGGCCACTGTCCCATGAAAGTTGTAGAAAATTTTGTTGTTACCATTCCAACGTTACCAAGTTTGCTCAATTACACGAGACTCGATACATGCAAAATAAGTAATTTTTTTTAAATAAATAAAAAAAAGAGTCGTCGTCTGAGCGGACTGATGGATGTCGCGTTGGCATGTCATGCTCAACGGACGATTAAGCCTATTTTGTTAAATTTTTTTTTCGTGCCTAAATTATTAATTAAAATTAATATTAAGCCTAATTTAAAAATTTTGTTGAGCTAAATTGAGTTCGAAACTGTCTATCATATCCACCATTTATTAAGAATAGATGAATAGGATTATTTTTAGGCTGTCTTTGATAGCTTGGAGGTTCAACATGGCAAGAGTACTGAGAACCACTCATTCTGTTATACTTAATGCACATTTTGGGCGATCGACGTTATTGTATTTTGATTTGGAGAAATTTTAAAAGCTGATCATGTTAAAAAAATTAGAAAAAATAAAATAAAAAATTAACAAAGTAGACCAAATCATGGCAAAAAATAAATCAAAGATCTAGCTAAGGAAATAAAATAATATGCAATCAAAACGGACTCACATCAGAAGGTATTCATCTAATCACGGACGAGGACAATAACCAGTGAGCCAATTCGCGGTAGCCATAGCTACCATCCAAGAGTCCCCAAACAATAAAAAATACATGTGCACAATTAGATCCAATATCAATCCCTGTTGTAGCGTCACTAGCGAAATGTTTTATTCCATAAGCCTCCAAAAGAACCAAAAAGTTACCAAAGGGGATCATCATCGTCCAGTGCTAGATGAGGAGAGAAAGAGAGGAAACCCAAAACCCTTAGAAATATTGTCATCAGGCTCATATCATCAGCTACCATAAAGTTTCCATGATTGGAGAATTCTCAGAACATCATCAAGCCAGTGATCTTTAAAAGTCCAACGTCTTAGTTTATAAGCAACAATAGATTTGATTTGACTTTCCATCCATTCAAGAGAGTTTGCAGCCTGTAAATGGAATCAATGATTCCTTTCCTTCCATATGGTGTACATCGAGATTGAGAATATTAAATAGCATAGCCTAGCGAAAATTTTATTACTAAGTTTACTCATTTCACTCAGCACCTGAGGAAGAGTAGCATGCATCAATAGGAAATTACCACATGACAGAATCTTCCTAATAAGCCTCATAGATTTAGTGCATTAATGAGATTCCTGCTCAGAGTTGCAGAAAAAACACGGAAGAGTATTACCCAAACCTCTAGCATTGAATAAGTTTGAAGTTTCAAGGCCTTTTAAAAATATCATCCAGTAGAATAAATCATGATTAAGAGTGAATCCTTTAAACCAAATCCACCAATTAACCTTAGAGTCCGCTCAAAAATAGAGTTGAGAATGAGCTTCGATGATAGCTTATGGGAATTACCCTAAAGAACAACATCAGGTTTCTGGCTAGGGCTAAAACCATAAATACCATTAAAACAGTTAGGAGACCATGAATATAAGCTAGTAGGAATACACACCATTCCATTAAGAATAATAGAGTTTAAGGTAGCAGCTAGAGGTTTGTCAAATAAAGAGAAGCAATCGCTCCCCAAGGATTCGAATATAGAGAATCCATTGCACCAAGGATCAAAATAGAGAGATAAAGAAGAACCATCCCTAGGATGTAAGCAAACTTTCTCTCAAAAATCACATTATTTAAGTTCATTCCAAAGAGGGGAAACATGACCAACATGTTTATTCCATAGAAAGATATACATGCTTTGGCACCAATCGAAAGCGAATGACTTATTGAGCCTCCACATACATTTGACTTTACACAATGTATTAAGAGTACTGATGGAGTAAAGTCCAATGCCACCCTATCCCTGGGATGGCTATCTTAGCCCAAAAATAAGATGTAATTTTCTAACCTCCCATTATGAAAAAAAAGTTTGCCATAAGGGAAGAAATCTTTTAAGGATACATTTAGGAAAAGAGATTGATCTTAGCCAATAAGAGAGAAATTTTTTGACAGCTAGAAGAAGGTGATACCCTCCAAAAGAAAGTAGTTTGCTTTTTTCATCTCGCAAGCCAAATGAAGAGCTTATTGAAAGAGCACTAAAATGACTCAATTTAAGTATACCTAGAGTACTAGGAAGACCCAAGTATTTAAAGGGAAAGTTTTCAATTTTAACATTGAGCAGACTGCAAAAGGAACCAGTATTGGGATTGATTTTTTGAGAAGCTTATCAGAGATTTCTCTCCATTAACTTTCAATCCCATATAGTCAATTTATTCAGAGCTCCTTTTAAGGTGATTATAGACGTGAAGCTAGCTTTACCCATCACCGGGAGGTCATTTGAGAATAACAAATGGGAGACAGAGCTACCACCAATTGCAACTGGTAAGAAGTTCTCAAAATTCACCTGTTCTTCTAATAGACAAGAGAAATAATCCATTGCTATAGTGAAGAGAAAGGGAGAAAGAGGACATCCTTGTCTAAGGCCATTGGAGGAGTTGAAAAAGCTTTTAATTTCTCCATTGAGAATAATAGAGAAAGGAATGCCACTGATACAAGCTTCAATCCATCTTACGAAGCACATTGGGAAGCATTTTTGAGTCATTATATGAAGAAGACCAGATATGTTAATCATGTCGAAAGCCTTTCTAAGATCAAACTTCACTAGAAAGTAATCAGGACAAATCTTGGCTGAGAACTCAAACTGTATCTCATGTGCAAGTGCAATGTTATCAAAAAAATATTTGTACCTTTGATAAAAGCAGATTGGGCATAGTGAATGATAGAGGGAAGAACATTTTGCAATCTATTTGCAAGCACATTAGGCACCACTTTATAAAAGGTATTGCAAAGAGAGATAGGCCTATAATCAGCAAGGGAATTAGAGTAATTAATTTTAGGTATCAAAGTGATAAGAGTGTTTAAATACTTGGGGACGTTTTTCATATTTGAAAAAGTGATTCACCACCAATAAGAACTGCTTCCCTATTATATCCCAACTAGCTATAAAAAATCTTACATTGAACCCATTAAGGACCAGAGATTTATTTTCACTGAAGCTATGGAGAGCTTCAATAATTTCTTGATCTGAAATGTTGAGAGCCAATTCAAAAGCTTGCTAAGGGGAAATACAATTTCGAGTCAGTATGCTATAGCTCAATGGATCAAAAGGACCCCTATGATTGAAAATATTAGAGAAATAGCTGCAAATTTCATCAGCTATAGAATTGGGGTCAAAGATGTATCCATTAGAAGTTTGAAGGCATCTTATACGATTGGAGTTTTGTCCTTCTTTGATAGAACAATACAAAAATTTAAGATCATCATAAGTGTTTGTCTGCTAGTGAGCTTTGGCTCGTTGGATGACCCATAAGCTTTCATTTCTGATGAGGTCAAAATATCCAGTTTTAATATCATTCGACCCCTTCAATAGATTGCTATTTATGGGATCTCTTTCAAGGCAAAAGAAAATGTCCTCTTATTCTTTTTTAAGAGCATTTATCTATTGGCTAAGGGATGAGGATGCCCACTTCTTCTTTTGAGAAGTGCTCTGGAGAGCTATAGCTATTTTGAAAGAACATATAGAGGATCTCCTTGGAAGAAGGTTTTCCATGCAGAGCTAATTACATCAAGGAAATTAGCATAAGTTGTCTAGTAATTCCTAAACAAAAACCTAGAAAGAGCAGAAGGAAGGTTATTAAAAACTATGATAAGTGGACAATGATCAGAGGACAGAGGGGCTGCAACTTTATAAAAGGAAGTGGGGAAGTGCTCAATCCAGCCAGAATTACATAAAATGCTATCTATTTTTTGTGAAAATAGGATTATCCGATTGCTGATTAGACTAGGTATAAAATAAGCAAGTGCTAGGGAGGTCTAAAAGGCTACTATCTTAAATGTAGTCTTTGAAATCTAGCATTTTACTGGAAGGAATAGGATTACCTGCTCACTTTTCTTTACATGATATGATGAAATTAAAATCCCTCAATATGATCCAGGGGGCATTCATTGATGAGGCAATTTTTTGAGAACCCTTCATGGGGATCATTATGTCCATAAATAAAAGTAAGAAAGAATATAGAGGAACCATTGAAATAAGCAAAACCATGAATAAATTGAGAGTCCTTCAAGATCGTCTTGAAAGAAAGCATGTTGGGATTTCATTTAATTCATATTCTACCACCAGGATTACAATCAAATTATTGAAGCTATCTTCAGACTAAAAAAGTTGAAGTTTATTGGTAGGAAGGTTGTCATCTAATGATGAAGAGGAGAGTTTGGTTTCTAAGAGATAAAGATGATCAAGTCTAGAGTCTTTGACAATATCACATCAAAAATTTTATCATCATTTACTTTTTTAAAAGTGAAATACATTTTTTTAAGTATAGAAAAGTGTTAGATAAGTAAATATCTAATTTTAGGTGTCAGATATATAAATTCATAAGAATTATGTGGTATGTATGTATTCATGTTTATATTTATGAGGATTTACATACATAACACGGAAAAAATGCCTATTTACTTATCTAACATCCCAAACTTCTAATTTACGCCTCTGACACCTAAATCTCTCCCAGCACAGCAAAATATACCACTTTGTTCTGTCTCCGTCAAAGGAACTCTTCTTCTTCATTGTTAGTCCTCGCAATAAGTCCTTCACACGACCTACTACTCCTTCAGTGGCATTCCTCCAAATAATTTGTCCGGCTTATTGCTCCATCAAACTAATGCGCAAGAACTCCAGTGAGTCGCGAACTCCACTATGGAACTCACCTTTTTCATTGGTAGTCCTCGGGCAAAATTTTTAAACTAAGCATGATTAAAACCTTAATTAGTCGAATAAGCACGTTTTTTAAAAAATTTAGAAATAGGTCAGCGCTTCGACATTTATTAAATAAAATTTTTTTTGACAAGGCAGTATTTTTGATCATATGCAATCGTTTGTTATCGAATTCAAAAACTTGGTATCGTTTGAATCGCACAAATTACGACTTTTATGTTGACCCGGAATTGAGATTGTGACGTCTTATATAAGAAATTTTGATGTATCTGAGTTTAGTTGCATTTATGATTTAAATTTCAATATATATATGGCATGCACAAAAGGAACCCTATATATAATCTCTATTTGTAAAACAAAAGAAAACTCAACTTAAAGGATAATTTATGTTTTACATAATTTTGTATTATGTATATTTTATATGAAGATAATGACTATATTAATTTTTTATATAAGGAGTATTTTTTTTTCTTTTGATGTCGACCTATGAATTATCTTGTTTGATTAGTAGATTTTGATCATATTAAAAAATAGAAAAATAAATGTGATGGATGCTTATTTTTTAATTATATATTTTTTTTTGCATTTTTTTGTAGAGTGAATTATTGAATTTTGAATGCTTAGTAGTTTGCATATTGGAGAATTTTGATGTGCATGTTCGTTATCTTAGTGATATTTAAATATTTAGACTATTTTTTAAAAAATATGAAAAATGTAAAAAAAATTAGAAATATTTTAAAATAATATGTTGGTTATGATCACCTATAAGATACTATTGATCCCATAAATTTATTAAATAAAGAAATGTGGCTAGAAATTAAAAATATAAAACAGTGCTAGAACAATGTACATCAAGGTAACATATAATCTACAACTACAAAGTATGCTAGAGTACATCTAATGATGGCGGTGTCTGCATGGTGGAAGTGCGTCACTTCCTGGTGTGTAATGTGCGGTCTCACGGGGCCGGTCAGCAAATGATCTTCGATGCGCGCATCATCTTCGGCTGGTCGCCGGTGTCATCGAGAGGTGTAACATCTGGTATCTCCTGCGATGGTCATGGCTAAAAGGGTACTATGGGATACTGGATGCATCTGTGGCATGTATACGGATGGGTGAGGATACATGGAAGAGCCTGCACGCCAAGGCGAAATGGGAGAACATGCCTTCACAGGCGAGTCAGGCGGTGTGCTATATGGGTAAGTGTATGGACCGACGTTTAGTGACCGCATGATTCGATCTTGAACACTGTTAAAATTAGCCCGACGAGAAATTAATATAGGACGATTTTTCGCCATATCAGGGAAGAAATCATCATTTGGCCAAGTTATACCATAATCTGATACAGACATCGCGTGCTTGAACTTATTTTCGAAGCAAATATTTGTACCCGAAGTGGAAATGCTGAATAACAGACATGTTTTAGTTAGCTAAATTAATGGTAATCTTGTAAAATATAAATGACAAATAATTTATGATCACGCAAATAAAGATGGCATCGAGCCCAAATGATATTTGATTCTCTCGTAAAATGATAGGTAAGTTAGAATTGATGAGAAGAGCATGGCGTTTGTGTGATTTGTCTATGATCAATCTTTCTAGCAAAGCCAATTAGCATCATGCTTAATTCTCCTGTCTTGTTTGCTAGGCATTTTCTATTTAAACATGCATTATTAGAAACTTTATTTTTTATTTCTATTTAAATTCTATTTGCTTTGATTAAATTTTGGTCACCTAATTTTGGTTACCTTTTAAAGCATTTCAATATTAAATATGTTTAAAACATTAAACCCATCCCAACCAAATCAGCAAAAAACATCCCTAACCAAAATTTTTTCCCTCAAACAACTAAATTCAAATTAAGTTGTACAGCTTGCTGGATAGCCGCAGTAAATATTCCCACTCACAGTAAAGCCATCAACATATTCCTGTACAATTCCAACTAACAAAATTAAACATTTGCATTAATTTTAAAAAATAAATGATACCATACAACACTTCAAAAATCATTCGACATCCATCGTTCCATCCCATGCCCTAATGATTTTTACATTTTCCAATTGTTTTAAAGAGTCAACTGCAAGCCAATTCAGAATTACAAACAACTAAGATTCAACATAATTTACCAATTAAGTATTAAATAACACATGTTTCTTACATCAAGCAAAGCACACTTTAGAAATTCAATAGATTGGCATCCAACTTGTCAGCTCGGCTTATTTAAACCCTCCTAAGCATGAAAGGCCTTACAAAGGTAGAAATGCAAAAATGCAGCTTATGAGCCTTAACAAAGATCTGCCAGCCTGATTCAATTCCACATTTCCATTTAAAATTCAAGGAAAAAAAATACTGGAGAACAAAAGATTCACTCAATTCTTAAAATTATGCTATGGAATAGTGAAACTTCCGTGCATTTGATTTGCCTTGCTGTTCTTTACACTCAACCATATTTACACTTACATGGGCTCTACTCGCTAGTTTAAATATACAGTCACATACAATCATTAAAAACAAAACGAAAAGAAAAAGTAACATAAACAAAATGGAGAATAAAATTAAATGACAGCCATAACAACAACAACAACAAAAAATAAAAAATAACAACTGAAACAAGAACAGAGACCCATTACCCTAAACCCTAAACTATTCACTTTATTCCCTAAATTACCAATTCACAAGTGATCATGTCGTACATTTAACTCCAAAGAAATTATTTCTAAGCAATAAGAGAGATTAAGTTTCTTTGGATTTAACAAATGGGAGACCAATTCTTCGAAAACATTTAATAAATTTTCAATAACATTTACTAATTATGTCAACATATTTATCAAAAATCTATGCAAGATAACAAAAACAAAATCTATTATGGTTATTACGAGACAAGGAAAAGATCCTCTACAATCAAAAGGTGATAACTAAAAGCTGAATCAAAGCAAATAGAATTTAACGAGATACACAAAATAAGTTAGATTCACAACATATATACCTAAAAATACTAAAATACATATCACAAATGCATATCACTCGTTTATTTTGAAAAAAAAAAAAAAAAGAAAAAGAAAATACCTTTTTCCGGCCAAACTTCACGGATCCAGCGGCTGGGCGGCGGGATCGGGCGGCGGCCGGCGGGATCGAGCGGCGGATCGGCGGCCGGTATCGGGCCGAGCGAGCGTCGATCAGTGCGGCGGAGAGTAACCTAGGAGAACGAAAGAAGTCCTAGAGATCGGGATCCCGATCTCTCGGTTGGACTTTAAAAAAAATTGATTTAATGGTTTAAGCGAGTATCTTATTTAAATTTTTTTAAAAATGTGCTTATTCTGTTAATTAAGTTTTAATCATGCTTAGTTTAAAAATTTTGCCTAGTCCTCAGGATAGGTTATTCACACATTTCTAGGCGATTGACATTATTGTATATTGATTTGGAGAAATTTGAAAAGCTGACCATGTTAAAAAAAAATTAGAAAAAATGAAAAAAAAAAAAAACAAAGTAGGCCAAATCATCACTGTACAGGCTATTTGATGTGCCACGTGGCGAAAATCACATTGTAGAAGGAGATTTCGTTTAGGTGGCAGAGGTAATTTCAACTTTTTTTTATTATTTTTAAAATTTCCATATTTAATTAAACATATATTCAACTTTAGTAAATATTTTTTTAATAATTTCAGTGAGTAAAAAATAAAAAAATATAATTATTTATAATCATTTTATCTAATTATAAATAAATATATATTTCAAAGATTATATTATATATATAAATTGATAATTAAATTATTGTATGAATTATTTAGTACTTGAAGAAAAATTGTTGTTATTAAAAAATGATATTTTCTATAGATTCATTTCAGAAGATATTTTTTATATAGTTTAATTTGTATTATCTTGTTAAAAATGTTGAATATATTAATGAAGATTTTTTTTGTTCAATTAGTTTTAAAAATAACTTACATAATTTTAGTAAATGGAAATAATTATAATATTTATTTTATTATAAATTATAGTATTTTTAAGTTAAGTATACGTAGTTAATTTAATTATAAGTAAAAATGACATCAATTTAATTTATATATTATAAGAGTTTGATTATCTATTTTATACTATTATTTTAAAAAATTAATGTGTTAGCCAAAAATAAAATAAGAACAATGTATACATTAACTAGAAGAAATTATAATAGAGATATTTTGAAATGTGAGAATTGTAATGATATAGTATAATAACACTAATGTTAATAAAAATAACATGTAGTACAAAAATAAAAGCTAAAGATAAACTTCATACATAATCAAATGAGAGTACAAAGTGTCTATTGTCTAGTCCATCAATGTCGTGGAGGTATGATATATGATCCTGGTGTGTACTATTGAGGAGCAAGAACTGGTCGATCCCTCAAATGATGTTGGTGTTGCTGATCTTCTTCTTCTTGGTCTAACAATGTACTATATTATAATTGTTGTGGTGGAAAAAGAGAAGGCATCCCGTATACTCATGTGTATGATAAACTAATTGGGATGACTCTAGGTCTCACCTAGAATGTTGGTGAACCAAAAGAAGGGATCTCATATTATGAAGATGTAAAATTCATCTATTGTTGAGGAGAAAACACCCTTCTACTGATGGCTAATAAGTCATATACGATGTATCTGTTATGCCAGTTATGCGAAATAGAAACATGTGAAGTACTTGTCATATCAAATGATACTTGTGAAATACCTGACATACTATATGGGTCTATAAACTTCGACAGAAAATTGGATGGCCTTAGATTTGTTTGAGTAATATGACCTTCATCTCTTTGTGTAGATGGTCTCTCATCTCTTGCAAATCGATCATCTATAATTTGCACTCTATGTCTCAACTCACTATAGAGTACCTCAAATTTTTTTATGTATTATAGTTGTATGTTATCAACTGCATAACCAAATACAGGTTAAAACAACTCCTTAGCATTCAATATAAATTCACACTATACATAAGATAAAAAATTATAACAAGAATTAAAATTAACATATTTGCGATTGAAAACTATGTTTCTAATCATTATTTGTTCATTTGTTGATCTGGGGTAATATGTGGCAGGAGCTTTAGTGGGAGCTTGCAGTAGATATAGTGAAGCCCATGACTTGTACCAATGTAATTAATGTCTGTGTGTTATGGCTCCATCTACACCTCTTTGATCATGTTGGACCATAAATGCATGTCTATTTTCCCACAACTCAATCTATTTGTTATGGCAGTCCACCAAATCGACATCAGCCTTCCCCCTCCCATGAACACACAGAAAATCATTCTCCATTAGTTCAATGTTGATTTGTTGAATCTCATTGAATTAGTGTATGACATGATTTGGTAGATGTCATTCCACACAACACCAACTAATAAGTGGTACACAAGACTCCCAAATCTCCTAACCAGCAAGATATATAACACGAATGCAAATATGGTGACCATATGGCTCCCAAATAACCTATTTTTTAACAGAAGAATTCATTTGTAATGTGATAAGATAAAACAGAAATGTAGCAAGCAAAATTTTTTTAAAAGCAAACTTGATTCTCTACTAACCCATCTAAATCGTCTCTATAAGTTTTGATGTCCCCAAGTCTAATATATCTAATTCTATGCACGTTCCACTCGTAGAAAAAAAATAAATAAATTAATCACATATTAAATTTATCATTTTTTTAATTGATTATAAGCAAATTATTCATGTATGTTAAACTCTTTCCATTAAGATCTCGTGGATATGAAGCAAGTAATGTTGGGTGCCAAACATGTAGATGCTTCCAACTCCACACCTATAATAAGTGTAAACAACTAGTAATATTAACTCGACTAAGTTTCATTGTTTTCTTTATTCCTTATATAGATGAGCTAAGATAATCCTTGCCACTGATAATTTTGAGAATTCTTCTAAATCTCTTAAAAGGAGCAAGTACTATAGGTGCACCTCACATCCTGATGTGTCTAGCAAAAGAAAGCAACCTAGCATAAATATAATGTATGTACGAACATGCCTATGAAACTCAAAAGTCATCTAGGTTCATGTATGTCTTGCAATAGAAAGTCCACCTAACTCATCTCAGTGGCAAGAAAATCTTTGTACGAGCTTGCCACATTTGAAAGGTTGATGTCATTGCTAGTTTATTTGGGTCGTGGTATATGAACCCTTCTTATGGGTGATGTTCGAGTAAGTCATTACAACAATCTGGCCAACTAGCCTATCTACGTCCTACACTGACAACATTGTGGCCAATAATGGTTGAGCCATCAACAAACATTCTAAGAAGCATGTCAACATTTTGAAGTGTGATTATCATCTTCCCGATTGGTAAATGAAAGGTGTTGGTGTCCAGTGACGATCGCTCAACCAAAGCAGTAATCAGATGATGGCTAAGCTTAATACTTTGGAGATGTATAATGCACTCTAGCCCAGCCAATCGCAAACCCTCAATAAAGTGAGGGTATCTAATGTACCATTCTTTGGCCTTAAATAGATGTGAAACTACCACCAATATGGTTCCTTACATCCATATAAGATAACATAAGCTAACAAGTAATATTACAAATGATTCTTGTAATAAATAGTAATTTTATACTTGCAGCATCTGGATGTGTAGGTCGGTGTGACTTGTAAGTATGCTATGCTAAGGTGAACCTCCTTTGGTGCCGGTCCATCTGTGTTTGTCGTGTGGTCTTTCAGTCGACATTATCTATGGTGTTGTTTGCTACCTTCCTCAGCCATGTGAACCATATAATAATAAATTATATCAGTACATGAATTAAATAGTAGTTTTAGAATTTCTAAAATAAGCAAAAAAAAGTGAGTTTACTTTATGTTTATGGGGTTTAAAGGATAAGCTAATCCGTTATGACCTACTAATTTGCACATGCTACATATTCTAGTGCTCTGTGATTTGGGTTCATCTATTATGTTTATATATCTTTTAGACCTTGGTCGATCATATCGTCTCCTAAAAGCTGGTGGATGTAACTCAATTATGCCATTACTATGATCATATTTATGCCACTTACTCTTATCTAGGATAACATGAAACTCACTATGATATGTGCATTTGTAGTTGTGTGCAATATAGTATGGAGAAACATAAGCTTCATGACTAATACGTATTAGGCTTAAAGCAACAATCATATGTGAGCAAGGCACACGAAAAATTTATGGCCTTAAACATGAACAACTACCTTACCCTTGTTTGACTAGCTCAACTTTGAATGTTTAACAAGATACATCATATACTTCAGATTCTTGTCTATTTATATATGTTGGGGTAAGCAATCATCTAGCTTATGCTCTTACTTATCTAAGCAACTATGAATCTTGGGTGTAAAATAATACTCATTTGATGCTCTAGTTCAATCGCCTTAGTAGAACGTTTTAGAAATAGAGTGACTATGTTATAGTAAATAAAACAAATTAATACTTGAATTAGAAATCCTCTTGCACGCATTAAAACCCCATTGAAACATTCTATAGTATTTGTGGTCATGGTTTTGTATTTGAATCCACCATTATGCACAAGTGGCCACTTCACAAGATCCCTCTACATTAACCAGTCAAATACTTTTACCTTCACATTCTTAATATCTGTCATACAATGTTTAAATATTTTTACGTCATCTATACTTCTAGCCCAGTACATTTTTTGACACATTGAGTCTACATTAGAGATACTCATCCACCAAATTGCTTTCTTAAATTTTCTCTTAAGTGCCTCAAATAATGTCTATGTACTGCCTATGATAATAACTCTCTACAACCACACACAAGTCTAGCATGACTATTATATATGATGCACAGATTCTCCCTATTAGGCACATAATAAATAACTTCACATAATGTCTTCATAATCCACCACCAAGACTCATTGCATTCAAATTTAACGATAGCAACTATAAATGAAAATAAGCCATTGTTAGCATCCATAGTAATAGCTGTTAGCAGAGTCCCCCTATACTTGCCTAAAAGAAACATACCATCTAAGCTCAATGCTAGGCGACAATAACTCTAACCATTGATCGATGGGCCGATTACTCAGAATAAATGCCAAAATCGATTAGATTGGCTACACTGTATTCTATAAGTAGAATCTCTCATGGATGAACACATAGCATCCATGAATCTAAATAAAGACCTATAAGACTCCTCCTAACTGCCAAAAATAGCTTTATTATCTTTTTTCTTGCATCCAAAGCCTTCATATAAAATACTTTAACATCAATTTTAACTTCAATATGTCTCTTTATTCATCTAAGTTTGAGATCTAGTTGTTGCCTTATGTAGGAAGTATGAATAATGAAATAAACTTTGACTTGCAATGTCGATAACTGTTATTCAAAATTGGGTGAGTACATGTATGTCGGCTGGTTATGTTGGAGATTCTCCAAGCTCCACCAAGACGCTTCCTGCTAGATGTGTGCAAATGCCACTTACATGACCTAACTAGATGATCATTGTGAACACAAGCAATAGTCACCCTTCTTTATTAGAGTAAACAATTTGGAACTCTATAGTGTTTATGATCGACCACCTACTAATTGCACATTGTAACTCACTTTTTGTTGAAAAAGACATATCTTCTACTAACTGATCTAGAATAAAACTTTCTTGAGTTGATGTCAAGTGCTCGAGCAGACCATAAAAGCAATCAGTTTCATCTCATTCTTGTGTAGTTTGACAGTACTGGATGTAATCATTGTTAGATGACATACAGTCTGTTTGATTACAACTTAAAAATGTATTTTCTCGACTAAGGTCATGGCTAGATAATGATGGATTATCTTCTTCTACTTCAGCAATATTTTCAAACTTGATGCCATCGTTACCACTATCTTCACTAGAAACACTATCTATAATCTCATACCTCTCATCAACAGTAGCAAAATGAAGACCCAAGTTTCCATGATGGGAATAATCTGGGATAGAGCTACTTGCTTTGTTAGGTTCTAAAGTACTCTAAGCTCTGAAGTATAACTATCATGTTAGGAAAGGGAAAATGTGATATGACTTAGACTAAGAAGGGAAAATAAAAGAATATGTACCTACTAGTCATATGAGTTAGATGATGATGGTTGAGACCTAAAGTATTTAATGTTTAGTGCATCAACTTGCAAAAGAATAATCTTGACATATACCATAAGGGTTTTATAAGTAGCTATCTCTAGAATGTAGGAGCATACTACATCTTCATCAATAGCAATCACAACGAAGCCTTTATCCATAGGAAATCAACAAATGAGATTTGCAGTGTAGCACCGCACCCAATAGCATACTTCAATGCATTTATGATTATATTCTTCAGTTCTAACAAACTGCTTTATGGTGACACTTCAATTGGATGACTTTATCGCCAACATATTTAGAAACTAATTCATCTGAAAGTGTTAAATTCCCATTGTATCTAAGCATCAACTTAGCGAATGATTGACTCATTTTTTTATGGTAACCTGGAAAAAAGTCAAATTTTATGAATCAAAACTTCTACATCGACAAAAATTGATTATATGTTATACAACTCATAAAGTAACTAATTATATGATGTGTGATTCAGATGTTTGGGTCTATTTTAAGATATTCCCTAATGTTGAAAATATGATAACAATGATATTTTGTTGCAAAGTGAAAAATTTATGCATAGAACAAGAGGGCGACATATGCATAGAAAAGAAAAAAAGAACCCTTCTACTTAAGCATCAAATTTAGGAAATGAAAGTCTTACACTTCAACACATATATATAATACGGACTTTATTCATTCTCTAATGGGTGCAAAATGGCCGATTAATTTAAATTAAAAAATATAAAAGGTTATAATTGATATGGCTCTCAAAATATCACTAGTCAAAGCACAAATCTTGATGTAGAAAGCGATATGATTTTGAGTCAAAATCGATCGAGATCAAGCACTTAAAATATCATTGAAATCTTTGGGACATCAATTAAATCCCAAAACAGCTCTCAAATATGGAGTGTTTATAGTCAAATCGGCGTCGAGTGAGATCTAACGAGCCTAAGATCTCATAATTCGACTTCATTTGGGCATCCAAATGCTCAAAATACATCAAATGATCAAGGAATCATCTGAGCCGTCCATCGAGGGGAGTGGGCCATTTACAAGAATGTCCCTCCTCCCATCTATAAATAGGCCTTCATTCCTCACATGAAGGGGGGCCAAGTGAAGTAAAGTGAGGTGAAGAAGAAGAGGAGCTGAAGCAAGTAAAGAAAAGGAAGAGTCCAAGCAAGGAAGAAAAGGAAGAGTCCGAGCAAGGAAGAAGAGGAAGAGTCCAAGCAAGGAAGAAGAGGAAGAGTCAAACAAGGAAGAAGAGGAAGAGTCCAAGAAAGGAAAAGGAAGAGTCCAAGCGAAGAAAGGAGTGAGGAGAGAGAGAGCTCAAGCTTGAAGATCCTCAAACAAGATCGCACCCCAAGCAAGATCGCACTCCTCGACATCAATCAACCACCATACCATCGTCACTAATTGTACCACATTCGGAAGTTACCCAGCATCTCCACCATCGTAATTACAACTGATCATTGTTACGTTGTTATTCCTCTCTCATATGCAATTGTAATCCGTTATCAAGAAGACTTTGTACTCAAAATAGATAGTGGAAGCTTTTCTTGGGCTAGGCCAGTGATTTTTCCCCTCTTTTGAGGTTTTCCACATCAAAATTGCAGTGTCTCTATTCACTCTTTAATTACACGTGTGTGTGCTAGACTAATCGACAGACAAGGTAAACTTTCACTCTGCAGGTTTTCTAGCACGCAACATAGATGAAAGTAGAACCAATAGGATGTGAGATGCAAAAACTATAATGAGTTGAATTAGCACAACCAATATAAATTGGCTTTGGCTTCATGCAGATCAATTTTGAGAGAGGATTTCAAAACATCTTCATAAGGAATTGATCAACTAGCTTGTAACAAATCATAAGAATCTTCCACAACCGATAAAATTCAAATATTTCAGCGAAGAAAAATTGAACTTTGTTATAGAACCTAATTCCATGTAAAAAATCCATCAAAGCGAGAAACTATTATTGGTACAATCGAATAAAGTTTTTTACCTCGATAGAACTAGATAAAAGCTACATGAACCTCATCTAAAATGAAAACCGTCAAATATTATTGGGCGGGATCTACACAAGATAAAGACAAACAAGTGCTAGCAAATCAACCCATGATCTTTTTAATTGGCTCATCATGATTAAAGCCCATACCCGTGTCTTATGATTATATCATTGAACTAGTGAATTCACAGCTTTGTTCTAACAAGATTTGCTTTTTCTTTACTTTTCCTCCCACTTGAGAAATATACAACTCATGTTACATCTCAATTGGGACATGATCAATCGAGGGGACTTGATGGGACCTCTTTCATGCGGGTTAATGTCGTCGAGCTTCGACAAACAACCCGGGAAAGGTCAAAAGCGGACTCTCACGCCTCTTCCGCAGGTTAACGTCATGGGTAACACACACGACAAACAACCTGAATGGGTCAAAAACCTGGATTCAATTTGACCTTATTCATACAGGTTAACGTCATCGGGTAACACCCTGACAAACAACCTCGGATAGGTCAAAAATCTTTAGCGGATTCAATTCAACCTCTTCCATACGGGTTGCGTCGCCGAGTCACACTCGACCGTAACCTCGGATAGGTCGAAAATCATCCGGTGATTCAATTCAACCTCTTTCCATACGGTTAAGGTCGTCGAGTCACACTTTCGACAAACAACCACGGATAAGTCAAAATGCCGATCTAATTCCAACCTCTTCCATACAAAGTAACATCATCGAAGTCACACTCATAAACAACCTCGATAGGTAAAATCACCACTGCCACGGCTCGCTACCATCAGAATGCCATCGGCCAATTATCGCTCGGTTCTCATCTCCGTGAACCTTTCTCCGGTTACTCCATCGTTGCCGTATTATCCTCGCTTACTTACCGACGCTGCCGCCACTATCGACTTCCGCCGCTGCCGCTGACCACCTGCTGCCGGCCGCTAACCGCTATAGCGTTACATCGCCATTACTACTGCCGCCGGTCACCACCGGCTGAATTATCGCCGATAATCTGCTATTATCTTCGTAACGCTGGTTACCACTATCGTTGCATCATTCACGACTACCGCTGTCACCGCCGCCGACCATCACCGGCATCCGCTCTACCACCATCGCCGCTGGTTATCTCGACCACCTCAGAAGCACCATTGACCAATGTCGCTGCCTCTATCGCTTAACATTCGCCAACCTCGCTCTCCGCGGATGGCCTTCTAACCCGACGGTCGACGGCCGAACCGGAACCACGACGAGTACCGTGGCCTTGATCGCTTCCTAACCGGACGGTTCGACGGGGTGAAACTGTAACCACGACGATACCGTGGCCTTGATCGCCCCTAACCCGGACGGTCGACAGGTCGGTGAACTGGAACCACGATGTACCGCGGCCTTGATCGCCTCCTAACCCGGACGGTTCGACGGGGCCGGTAAACCGAAACCATGCGTATACCGTGGGCCTTGATCACCTCCTAACCCGGACGGTCCGATGTGGCCGGTAAACCGGAACCATGACGTATACCGTGGGCCTTGATCGCCTCCTAACCCGGACGGTCCGACGAGGCTGGTAATTTGGAACCACAACGTATACCGTGGGCCTTGATCGCCTCCTAACCTGTGACGGTCCGGACGGAAGCCGAACTGGAACCACGATGTATACCAGCCTTGATCG
Source organism: Cymbidium sinense (assembly GCA_021442155.1). Lineage (NCBI taxonomy): Eukaryota > Viridiplantae > Streptophyta > Magnoliopsida > Asparagales > Orchidaceae > Cymbidium > Cymbidium sinense. The sequence goes on along the minus strand of CM038220.1, from coordinate 155,154,140 downwards.
CTTCCTAACCCGGACGGCCTCAACGGCTCCTGTGAAATCGGAATCACGACGGGCCTTGAACCCGTGACGGTCCGACGAGGCCAGTAAACCGAACGAGGCCGGTGAACTGGAACCACGACGTATGTGGCCTGATCGCCTCTAACCCGGACGGTCGACGAGGCGAACCGGACGAGTCAGAACCGAAACCACGACGATGTATGCGGGCCTTGAACTGACGGTCCGACGAGGCGAACCGACGAGCCGAAACCACGACGATGTACCGTGCCTTGATCGCCTCTAACCTGATGGTCCGGACGAGGCCAAGAACCGGACGAGGCCGGTAAACCGGAACCACGACGTATATACCGTGGGCCTTGAACCCAGACGGTCCGACGAGGCCGACGAGGCCGGTAAACCGAAACCACGACGTATGTACCATGGGCCTTGATCACCTCCTAACCCGGACGGTCCGACGAGGCCAGTAAACCGGACGAGGCTGATAAACCATAACCACGACGTATGTACCGTGGTCCTTGATCGCCTCCTAACTCGGACGGTCTGACGAGCGAGGACGAGTCGGGTGAACTGGAACCACGACGTATGGGCCTTGACCTCCTAACCCGGACGGTCCGACGAGGCGAATGGACGAGGCGAAACCTCCACGACATGTACCGCCTTGATCGCCTCCTCAATCGCCTCCCCAACGCTTGATCGCTTCTTGATTGCCTCCAAAGGACCCTCACTCAAGAAGAAAGGGAGAGGGAATAGTTTCTCCCTCTCACCCTTGGGGAATTTATAGCCCCACAGTGGGCAAAAGGGTAAAACCCATCAAAATGGCTCAAAATCCTTCAAATCCCGTAGCCATAGACGCATGGACGCCGACAGGCCACATGGCTCCTCCACCATTCGACCCGGAGTCACCCGAACCATCGTGTGACCGAACCGTCAGACCGGTCAGCTTTTGTTGTGCTAGAAAATCATCGGTAGAGTGAAAGTTTACTTAGCCTTGTCGATTAGTCCAAAGACACACACACACGTAATTAAAGCGCAAGGAGATACCTGCAATTTTAACGGAAAACCTTGAAAAGAGGAAAACCACGGCCTACAAGAAAAAAGCTTCCACTATGTATCTGCTTCAGAGTACAAAGTCTTCCGATAACGCAGAATTGCATATGAAAAGGAAAAAAATATGTAACAAGATCGTTGTAATAGTTGATGGTAGTAGGTGGAGATGCAGGGATAATTAGCGATGAAGGCGTGATGGTGTGGTTGATGATGGTGAGGGTGCGACCTTGGGAGGATCTTCAAGCTTCAGAGCTTCTTCTTCCTCCTTGCTTGGGCTTTTCCTCTTCTTTCTTGCTCGGACTCTTCCTCTTCTTCCTTGCTTGGACTCTTCCTTTTCTTCCTTGCTTGGACTCTTCCTCTTCTTCCTTGCTCGGACTCTTCCTCTTCTTCCTTGCTTGGACTCTTCCTCTTCTTCCTTGTTCGGACTCTTCCTCTTCTTCACTTGCTTCAGCTCTTTTTCTTCTTCACTTCACTTCACTTCACTTGGCCTCCACTCATGTGAGGAATGAAGGCCTATTTATAGATGGGAGGAGGGGCATTCTTGTAAATTCATGTAAAGCCCTGCACTCCCCTCGATCGGACGGCCAGATGATTCCTTCGATCATTTGATGTATTTTGAGCATTTGGATGCCCAAATGAAGTCGGAATTATGAGATCTTAGGCTCGTTAGATCCATCTCGTCGAGACGCTCGATTTGACTATAAACACTCCACATTTGAGAGTCGCTTTTGGGATTTAATTGATGTCCCAAAGATTCCAATGATATTTTAAGTGCTTGATCTCGATTTTGACTCAAAATCATATCTCTTCGACATCAAGATTTGTGCTTTGAATAGTGGTATTTTGAGAGCTATATCGCTTCTCTATTTTTGGATGACATTAGCTTAATCATCCAAAAATATATGTGCCAAATGCTGAAAATAACGAGTTCTTTAACTAACGCGGCCCATGAATCATACATTTTGAGAGAATAAATTATCATAAAAATATAAATTATGATTATGGAAGTAGATGTGTAGCCGTAGGCATGAGATTTTGAGGTTACGGATCTATTTGGATACTCACGAAAGTTTTCGCAGGAGTTTTCATTGTGACTACGGCTCGCTGAGTCATGGTCCGTTACCTGATTGGCGCGGCGCTGCTACGACGACGCTGCGCTTACGATGGGTCCCATCGGGTCAAATCTCGGCCGAGGCGATTTAACGACGGATGGGCGGGCCGATCGTCGTAGTCGTCGCCGTCACGCTGCGGCTGGGCGGTGGGCGACGCGGCCGTGGTTACGGGCCATGCCGAAGGCCGTCACATCACGGTGCGGTCGCTGATGATCTGCTCGCACGCTGGGCAGATGACCCGGCGCGACGGTCCGCGTCGCTGACGGTTCGCCGCTGACGCTCGGTCACGCTGACGGTCGGGCACACGCCGTCTGACGGTGCCGTGTCACACCTGCTGGTGAATCGGCAACATGGGTGAGGTCTGCGCAAGGTTTGCGGCGGCTGTCAGACGTGCTATGGCCACGCTGCTGCCTTGATCATCGCCTGAGGGTTCAGCCGCTGGTCCGCTGGGATTTAAAGGGTTTTGAGCCATTTTTTGAGGGGTTTTTACCCTTTTGCCCCTGTGGGGCTATAAATTCTAGGTGAGAGGGAGAGGCACACCTTTCCCCTCTCCCTTTCTTCTTGAGTGAGGGTCCTTTGGAGGCAATCAAGAAGGCATCAAGAGCGCTCAGTGGAGGCATGCATTTAGAGGCTGTCAAGGAGGCTATCTGTGGTACATACCGGCGACCCGGCTTCATCCGGCTTATTGGCCTCTCATCGGAGCCCCGTTAGAGGCGATCAAGGCCCACGCATATAGTCGTGGTTCTCATCGGCCCCGGCATCGCCTCGTCGGACCATCCGGTTAGAGGCGATCAAGGCCCACGGCATATCCGCGGGTTCCGTCGCCACCGCATCGCCTCGGACCGTCCGTTGGGGAGGCGTCAAGGCATACATGCCGTGTTCGCCGTTTCCGCCCGGCCATCGCCTCGCTGGACCGTCGTTCAAGGCCCACGGTATATACGCCGGGTCGGTTCACCGGCCATCGCCTCGCTGACTGCCCGTTGAGGGATCAAGGCCCACGACATACGCCGGCGGCCATCGCCCGGCGATCGTCGACCGTCGGTTCGCGCCCGACATACGTCGATTCACGCCTGTCCGGCGACGCTCATACCGTCCGGGTTAGAGGCGATCAAGGCCCACGCCATATGCCGGTTCCGGTCGCTTCGCCCACCATCGCTCGGACGTCGTTCAAGGCCCATATATACGCCGTTTCGGTTTAGGCGGACCGGCCCGAGAGGCTATCAAGGCCCACGATACGCCGTTCCGGCCTGCCGGACCGTCCGGGTTAGAGGCGATCGGCTACATACATCGGTTCCGCGACTCGCCGGATCCCCGTTGGGGAGGCGATCAAGGCCACGGATACATCGTGGTTCCATTTTATCGCCCCATCGACGGTTGGGAATGCGATCAAGGCCCACGATACGCCGTGGTTCTAGTTTACCACGACCGTCCCCGAGGCATCAAGGCCACGCATATGCCGTGGCCCGTTTCAGCCCCGCCGGACCGTCCGGGTTAGAGGCGATCAAGGCCGGATAATGCCGGTTTCGATCGCCTCATCGGACCGTCCGGCCGGAGGCGATCACGGAGACGAAGATGCTCGATGATGGTGGCTAACAGGGTGGTCGGCTGAATCGGCGACGCCGGATTTACGCATCGAAGTGGCGATGACCACAAGATGGCGCGACAGCGAGAGCCGGTGATGGTCGGCGGCGCATCGGCGATTAGTCGACGGCGTGACCGCTATGCGCTGGCGTGACGGGTGGTCGGCAGCAAGTAATCGGCGAGTGGCGACGTAAAGCGAGAAGCGAGATGACCACGATGATGGTGGTGACCAGCCAAGGTTGCCGGAGATGACCGCCGATTATCGCGATGCAGAGGACCGGTGATTATGATTAGCCCGACGGGGTGGTCGACAAGACGAGCAATGATGGACGCCGGTAGTCGGTGACCGCAACTATGGTGGTGACGATGGAAGAGGAAGAAGTCCACAATGTTTTGACCTATCTGGTTGTTTGTCGAGTTTTGCTCGATGACATTAACCCATATGAAAGAGGCCGTGGAAGTCCAAAGGACGCTTGACCTATCCCGGTTGTTTGTCGAGTTTTGCTCGATGACATTAACCCGTATGGAAGAGGCCGGGAAGTCCACCAAGGACGTTTTGACCTATCGGGTTGTTTGTCGAGTTTTGCTCGATGACATTAACCCGCATGGAAGAGGCCGTGAAGTCCACCAAGGATGTTTTGACCTATCCGGTTGTTTGTCAGAGTTTTTGCTCGATGACATTAACCTGTATGGAAGAGGTCATGGAAGTCCACCGACATTTGACCTATCAAGGTTGTTGGTAAATATTATTACGACGCTTAACCTTATGGAAGAGGTTGAATTATTTGTATGAGCTTGTAGCAAAAGTTGACCATTGATCTTTGCCTTTTCGTTGGTATTGCTGACTTGCTTTTCAACCAATAATCAATCGATATCCGTAATTTTGATGGACACCGCCGATGCCGGCGGTGTCCTACGACGGTCAGGGATAACCGGCGATGACGGTGACCGGGCGGAGATTGCCGGCGATGGTCGCGTAGTACCGACGATGGTCGCGATGACCGACGATGGTGGTGACCGCGATTACCGCGATATCGGTGGTGACCGACGTTATGGACCGCAAAAAATGCCGTGATTCGCAGCGGTGACCGACGACGGTAGTCAGCGGCGGTGACCGGCGATAGGTTAGCCGATGGGGGGGTGGTCAGCAATCGGCGACGGTAATTGACGGTATCGGCGTGTAGCGACGGATGAGTAAGATTACCCATGGCGGAACGACGATGGTAAAATGCGCCGCGGTGTGGGTTGTTTGGCCGACGGGTTACGGCACCAGGCACGTAATGACGGGCGAGCGCCATTGAGGATTTTGACCTATCCGAGGTTGTCTGCCGAAGTCTTTGCTCGGCGATGTTAACCTGTGGAAGAGGTTGAATCAATCGATTTTGACCATTCGAGGTTGTTTGTCGAGTGTTACCCGATGACGTTAACTATGGAAGAGGTCAATTGAATCCGCTAAGGATTTTGACCTATCCGAGGTTGTTCGCCGTGGTGTTACCCGGCGACGCTAACTGTGTGGAAGAGGTTGAATTGAATCACCGAGAATTTTGACCTATCGAGGTTGTTTGTCGGTGTTACAGGCGACGTTAACTTGTATGGAAGAGGTCGTGGGAAGTCCACCAAGGACCTTTTGACCTATCCGAGGTTGTGTGGAAGAGGTCGATTAAAACATCCGTTTGTGGTTGTAGCCAAAGTTGCTCCTTAACCTTGGCCTTGCTTCTCGAACTGATAATCAATTAGATATCCAAAATATTGATTTGGATAGTCTTGAGATTAAGATTTGCTTCGACAAAATCGAATGGAGTTTGATGAATCTTCATTCTTCTCTTGTGCTCCTTAAAAGCATGAATTGCTCCACCTGGATGGTAGTTTTGATCTTGTTGGGAAACTTGGATAATCTTTTGAGATTAAGAGTTGCCCCGCTGATAAAATCTGAAGGAACAAAGTTTGATGAATCTTCATTCTTCGCCATCCCTTAAAAGCTTGAAATGCTCCATCTCAATGGTGGCTTTGATCTTGTTGGGGAACTTGGTCACCATACAAGATGAATGAATCGATTCCCAGACGGCGCCAAACTATGCTAGAAAACCGCAGTAGAGTGAAAGTTTACAGCCTTGTCGATTAACACACACAGTAATTAAAGCGAATAGAGACACTTAATTTTTAACGTGGAAAATCTCAAAAGAGGGGAAAACCACTGGCCTAGCCCAAGAAAAGCTTCCACTATGTATCTGCCAGAGTACAAAGTCTTCTTGATAACGGAGAATTGCATGAGAGAGAATAACAACCTGTAACAATGATCGTTGTAATTATTATTGATGGTGGAGATGGGTAATTTCTGTACATGTGGTACATAGTGACGATGGTGGCCGATGGAGTGCGATCTCTTGCTGGGATCTGAGGATCTTCAAGCTTCGTGAGCTCTCTCCTCCTCACTTGGCTTTCCTCTTCCTCGCTCGGACTCTTCCTTTTCTTCCTTGCTTGGACTCTTCCTTTTCTTCCTTGCTTGGACTCTTCCTCTTCTTCCTTGCTCGAACTCTTCCTCTTCTTCCTTGCTTGGACTCTTCCTCTTCTTCCTTGCTCGGACTCTTCCTTTTCTTCCTTGCTTGGACTCTTCCCTTACTTGCTCCTCTTCTTCTTCACTTCACTTCACTTGGCCCCCTTCATGTGAGGAATGAAGGCCTATTTATAGATGGGAGGAGGGGCATTCTTGTAAATTCATGTAAGGCCACTCCCCTCGATCGGACGGCTCAGGATGATTCCTTGATCATTTGATGTATTTTGAGCATTTGGATGAAATGAAGTCGAATTATGAGATCTTAGGCTCGTTAGATCCGGCTCGTCGAGACACTTGATTTGACTATAAACACTCTATATTTGAGAGCTATTTTGGGATTTAATTGATGTCCCAAAGATTCCAATGATATTTTAAGTGCTTGATCTCGATCGATTTTGACTCAAAATCATATCGCTTTCGACATCAAGATTTGTGCTTTGACTAGTGATATTTTGAGAGCCATATGAATAATAAAAATCCAATTTTGATGTAACAAAATGAAACATATCTAGGAGTAATTTTCATATAAATATAGGAGTATAACTTGCACTATACTTTAGAAATTTAAAAAACAATCGCTTCTCCATAGTTATGAAAAAACATGAATATTTCTTTTTGTATATATATATATATATACAGCATGTTTAATAAATAAAATATGCTAGCATTCATTTTCATATAAAATGTAAAATTGTTGTCATATTGTCAAAAAACAATATAATTCATAAAAAAAAACCTAATATGATATTTGCATGAGTTTAAGATAACCAACATATTAAATTAAATAAATTCATAATAAAGTAACATAAACACATAGTACACTTAGCTTTTTAGTTTCGACGATGAAGATCGGTTGATTTAAAAGGTGGAGATCAGCTTCACTTTTTTCAGAAACTTGATCTAACAAAGTGAGACATGTTTTCCAGCTCAAAGTTTGTTGAAACTTCAAAAAGAGATTGATTTGAGAGAAGAAATGAAAGGAGAGGTGAGAATAGAGTTTGGGAAGAAGAAAAAAGATTTGAAGGAAGTTTGGAGACCGTAGGGGGGTGGGCATAAAGGGCAGCAAACGTTTAGCCTAGAAAATTTTTTGGTAGATTAACTTTTTCTATTTTTAGTTTTTCTAATTTTATTTTAGAGTGATCTATTTTAAAATTTTCTACATTTAATTTTAATTAAGCTTTACATAGCTTTAATTATCGATGAAAATTGAAGAACCATTTCCCCTAACTGGCATTTTGATTTCGTAGATTAATCTACGCTGAGGTGTTTAAATGAATTTTGATTGAGCTGAATACAACTTATAAGCTTGGAGGGGGTTTTAGAAACAATAGTTTTGCTAGTTTCAATTCAATTTAGTTTATTTGATTAAAAAGATAAGTTGAAATCATTTTAGACAAGGATTTTTAACTAAGCTCAATAGATATTGAAGAACATATGTTTATTAGTGACAATGAAGCTTTTAGATGTAAATGAAATTCAATTACTTGATTTAAATGATTGGCTTGGATTTCTATTAAATATCAATTAATTTCAATTTCAACAAATTTTAAATTATCAGATGATGCTTATTAATGAAATTAATTGGTTATGAATTATTTCGTTTAGTTTAGTTTTCTTTTGATTTAATGAATTTATATTAATTCAAAAGCTTAGGTTTCAATTTAATATTATGTTTGGAAATTTAACAAAGAAGAAAATTATGAATCTTGATGCTTTTATCATGACTGAAAAGCATTGAAAATCAATGTCAAAATGATTAATCTTAATTTCATATTTTGACTTTTAAATTTTAAGTTAACAGATTTATATGTTATTCTTAACAGGTCATGATTAAGTAAATGAGATATTTAAATTAACTTAGATTCAATTAGATTTTAACATAATTTAGGTGATTCATTAGAGTTATGACCCGAGATAACAATTTCACCTCATTCCAAAAATATGGTCAACAAGCGGTATTGTTAATGAGTAGTGAAAAAAAAAACCCCTAGATGCTTAAGATGATCAAGTGTAAATTGGTTTTGACATATCATAATAGGCTCAGGCACGAAACTACTGCCATTTTGTGACACTTTTAGAGCATGTAAAATTGGAGTCGATTGATTTGCAACTTTTGAGCTAAGAGTAGCCATGGCAACAACCATTTGTCCAATTTATTCATTTAACTTATGGATTAAGACATCCTTTTCTTTTCATGTTTGAGGGCTAGGACATCTTATTCTCCTTTAGATTCAGATAACTCTTCTTCTTCTTCCTTCTCTTTCTAGCTATTTTCTAAAAGAGGACCATGGGATATAGGCTGTCTAAATCATAGACCACTTTCTATGACTTGGGCTATAGGAAGATCAACACTATTTTCTAGGTCAATCTCATTGCAAAGATCAACCTACTTATCTAAGTTCTCTATGGTTGAAGATAGAATTAAAGACAATTTCTCTAAAGTTGTAGAAAAGTGGTTTCCTATATTCATTGTCCTTGGGAATCATTTGAGTAAGGTTTTGAAAAATTATGGGATCTTTCTTTCTCTATGATACTTCATTAGTTGCTTAAATAAAGTAGAAAAAAATAAGTTACAATTCTTTTCATTTTTGTTAGCAATAGACAAAAAATTTAACAACAAATTTTGCTAGAGATAAATGTGCAACGGATATCCTGAATAGGGAATTGTTTCTTAAGCCTAAGAACATTTATAGAATCTTCAACATGATACTTCTTTAGTGATGGATAATAAAAAAAAAAAATCTCAAAGCGCTTGATTACTAGTAGAAGCAACATGAGTAATCAATTGTTATCTAGCAATCGGTGCTTTACCAATCATAGAATCTACAACATTTTGAGTTCTTTTGGTCAAAAAATTTTCATGTTTTATTCAAACGTATCCTATAAAGTCTTTAGGCCATGTAATTAGTACATAATATTAACTACAAATGACTAAAATATATGCAATAAATGACAAAAAAATATAAAAATATATTAAATTACTATAAAAGAGTTATGAAAAAAAATTATTAAGTGAAAAATATATGAACTAGAATTCTACAATATAATTTATATAGGATATATTTAATATTTATATGAGACAATATAAATGATGATGATATTGATGAGGTCAAACATTTAATAGTAATGAGCATTAAATGCTATATGTTGAAACTAAAATCTCACAAAGAAATATGAAAGAAAGTTAAATTTGGTTATTTTTTTTGTCATTTTTAGTATAGTTTTTGCAATTCTTTCAAAGTTATCATAGCTCATTAGTTTCCTTAGAGCACCACAACTATATGTAAGAATAACATTAGCAGTTTTATTCAATTTGCAAGACCTAAAGAGGATATGTAGTCTTTATGGTTAGAGATATGGCAATTTAAGTAAGAAATGCAGATAAAGTATTCTCCCCTAGGAAGTCAAAATGTTGTATATTATTTTTTAAGCTATGATGTTATATTTTAATTTTACTCATTTAATGGTTAGTAATTTGTTAATTTCAATATTAAAAATAGGGAGGCACTAATCATTCTTTTGAATAATGATACTTTGGGGGAGGAAATAAACAAATTTATTCTTGACTTATATTGGCCTCTTTGACATGGTTGTTGGTCTTTCGAGTGAACTTGGATTGTTGTGAAACAATTAATATATAAATCTGTTTGTAAGTTGTCTTGAAACTATATGGATTGAATAGATGTTATACTACATTTATGTCTTACTTTCACATTATATGTTCGGTTCACATTGCATGATCTTTGGGTTAGTTTGAAAATCTAGCTCTTTGTGGTAGAACTTCTAGCTTTGATTTATTTCTTGTCTTCATCTAACACTTTATTCTTAATTGCTATATATTTCTAAATGAATTTGTTTTCTTATCCAATTGACATGCTATAAAATCAATTAAATATATTTTCTTTAAGATAATTTTTAGTTGCATTTGAGAATATTTTCAAGATTTATATATTGACATCTACTATTCAATTGATCATTACACTATAATATGTTTTTGAAATATGATAGATATTTCAACAATTAAATGTTGTCCAACCACAAGTTTTAAAATATACTAAAGTTGATGCAGCTTAAGATTCTATTGATTATAAGAATTTGTAATTAGGTTTTGTGTTGATGTTTCTTTTTTTTATTTTAAATTCTTTTAGAATTGTGACAATTTTGACCATCATGGTTTAAATCACTTCAAATGCGATAGTTTAAACCTCTATACCCTAATGGTTGTAAAATTGCTACAAAAAGCCTTTGCAATAAAAACTATTAAGTCTTTTGCGAAGTTTAAATAAGCGCAACACTTTTGTGGTGGTTATAAATGACTTAAATTTTACCACTACAAAAGCCTACTTTTCATGTGTATATACATCTAATTATCTAGTCATTAAGGCATTTCGTGATCTTCCTTTTTAGGTGGACTCTAATATTCCACAATAAATATATCTCTTACTTGATGATTGTGTGTAGACATGGTTTATGCAATAATAAGATATAAATTATTCAAGTAGATTTCTCAATTCAAAGATATTTGAGAAGCTAATTTAATTTACACACTTGGTGAAATCCTTTATGATGCATTTTTCTTCTTTAGAGATTAAGTTTTATATAATATTGTAGAGGATATATCTTTATATTTTATAATGGCAACTAATATTATAGTGGATATATTGACAACTAATATCGTTCTAGATCCTATCAACTCTATCAATCTAATAACAGAGTATCAGATTTAGATTTGTATTTTAAAAATTTTGAATTTATGACGATTGAACATTAATATTTTAGATATTTCAAAATGATGATCCCTTCGATTGATATATTCAATCAACATACTCATTATTAGGGTTTATCTGCGTGCTTGAATATCTAGTTTATCATTCTAGATCCCATCAACTCTATTAATAATAGAGGATTAAGTCTATAATTAATTCAAAGATTAACTAACTTATAGAACTTCTATAGCTAAACATAGAAGATGGAGTCTAGATTTTGCACTCTAAATATTTAGATTTGAAGTGTTTGGCATTAGCATTTTTAAAATTTTAATATTGATAATCCCCTCTAGTTGAAATTTATGATCACCACAGTCATCACTAAGGAGTAAACATTTTTAACTATGCTTGCCTATCAGTAGATGATCAGATATATGGTTAAGATTTATAATCATATACATTGTTTTGAAATATAAAGTTTATAAGTTTGAATATGAATTTTTCTTATGAAGACCTTTAATAGTTGAATGCAAATGTAAAATCTATAATCTTTATTTAAAGAGTGAATGTTTAATTTTAATCAGTCTTATCAACTCCTATTCTCATGAGAAGGAGGATTAGATTGGTTAGAAAGGACTTACGACTTCATCATATAGACAAAGTAGCTCATGTGAGTTCATTTGCAATTTCATGAATTTTTATAAATTTTTATAATCATATCCTAATATTTATAAATTTTTCATGTTTTATGAGAAAATAAGGTTAGGATTAAGACACTCTTGGTAAAATATGTTAATCACTTGAGAGCACTTCCACATCTTTTGAGGTGTTAGTTTTGAATTGATTTTCTTTAAGATGTGCATATAATTTATCTTATTATTTGCACGAATCTCAAAGCTGTGATTAAAAGTCTATAATTGCCTTAAAATATGTGCCACACATACATTGATTTATTAATAATCTTTTCAATGTATTCAATGCAAATCTTTTTGTTGAAATATGTGCTTAATTGACTTACAATTCTAGGTTCCTTGTACATATATTGATGTAATAATTTATGCATCAAACTACCTCGAGATACATGCCAGTCTTAATCTGTTCAAATAATATGCACATATTGATATAATACATCTACATATGATGTTATCTTGATGTACATGTTTAATTTCATTGGGTTGCATGTACTTCATTATATCATAGTTCAATCTAAATTTGATCTTTCAATTCATTTACACATCTTTCGACACAAAGATTTGCATATAATATTGACTTAGGATGTATGCATGGCACGTCATTCAAACATCTTGTGAGGTGATATTTTTTTCTTTTTTGTGCTTGTCCCTTAGTAATGTGGGCCCCATGAAAGATTCTATTACCTTCTATAAATAAAGTGAGTGGAGTGGTTCATTCATACCATCCTCTCCCTCTTTCATTTGAATACTTACAAGTTTTGAGTAGATTTTGGGAGTTTGAAAGTTTGGTCCAATTATGCAACCTTTGACTTGGAGGTATGCCATCTATTTTGCAATGCCCACCTTACATTTAATTTGTTTTACAAGCATTCATTATGGTGTTTAAGCCACTTAGTTAATCTTATGTTTGGTTTAGGTTGATTTAATCATTTAGATGTGTCTTTTAGTTTTATTCATTGCGGTTTTTTATAGTCCAACTTTTAACAAAATTTCAGCAGCACCTTCTCAATAGAAGAGACATCTAACCAAAATTAGGACTTTCTACATGTATAAAAAGATACGCATGTGTGGTGTTTTATAACATCGTGACAACAAATCTTCCAATCTACCTATCTAAAAAGGTGCATATAGACTTTATAATATCTACATAATATCAAATACAATATATTTTGCACAATCACACACATTTTTTTTAATTCTTTTATGAGCAAGGTGGCTACTAAAGTAGCTAGAATAATATGTATTTTTTGTTTTTTTATTTTTGTTTTCTTTCAACTATAGGAGAGAGAGAGAGAGAGAGAGAGAGAGAGAGAGAGAGAGAGAGAGAGAGATGGGCTATACTAAATGATTATAATCTAATTATAGGCAAATTTAATAGCATGTTGGTATTTAAATTTTTTTTAAATTAAACAAGCAAATCATTTTTTGGTCAGACTCATCCAGTCGGATTTTAGTATAGCGTTGAAAAGATAATGAAAAGTAATACAACTTTCATGCTGATAATTTTCGACGATTCTTATACGGGTAGCCGCAGTTTTTGCGTATGTATAAATTTTTAAGGTGCAAAAAAAAATATTTATTGCAGCAGCCCTCGTTTCTTGGCCATATCGGGCTCATCCGGTGTCATATTTTAGAGTTCTTAGTATCGTTAGAAAGGTAATAAGAAGTACTACAACTTTCATGTTAATAAATTTCAATGATTCTTGCCCGGGTAGCCTCAAGTTTTGGATATGTATAAATTTTAAAGATGCAAAGAAAATATTTATTGCGGCAGCCATCGTTTGTTTTGGCCATATCGGGCTCATACGATGTCGGATTTTAAGGTGCTTAGTATCATTGGTAAAATAATGAAAAGTACTACAACTTTTATGTTGATTATTTTTGACGATTCTCGCCCGGGAAGCTGCAAATTTTTCATATGTATAAAGTTTGAAGATGCAAAAAAAATATTTATTGCGGCATCCATCATTTTTTGGCCGTATCGGGCTCATTCGGTGTCGAATTTTAGCATGGTTGATATCGTAGGAAAGGTAATGAGAAATTCTACAACTTTTATGTTGATATTTTTTGACAATTCTCACCCGGATAATCACAGTTTTTGCATATGTATAAATTTTTAAGATGCAAAAAAATGTTAATTCCGACAATCCTCATATTTTGGCCGTATCGGGCTCTTCCAGTGTTGGATTTCAGCGTGCTTAGTATCGTTGGAAAGATAATGAGAAGTACTACAACTTTTATGTTGATAATTTTTGACGATTCATGCCTGAGTAATTGTAGTTTTTACATTTACATTCTCTCAAATAGTAAACTCTAAGAAATTTATCACTCTCAAAATCAACCTCTAGGAAATTTATCACTCTCAAAATCAACCAGATGAAACATTGCATATTTTGTTATAACTAACTTCAATAAAATGCTCTTATTGAAGTGCAATTAACAAACTCTTAAGAGATATGACATATCATCAATAAAAATATACGTTAAGGTTCAACCTCTTATGAATGTATTGTGAGAATAAACTGAACTAAAGCAAATATATATGAACATAATGCTGATATTTGATGTAATCCAATCAAAACAAGAAAAGAATTAATATATACTTCAGCATGTGCAAATAGTTAACAACGTCAGAGATTATACAATTAAGAATTATATGGAGACTAGTGGGATTAAGTCTTGCAGTATTCGTAGAAATCAAACCTATGACTCAATGCACTCTGATTTAACTACTGCGAAGGCTAATGGATATAGATCGTTATTGGCATTAATCCCAACTGTACTAAGTAAAATCTCCCTATATTTACCTAGAAGGAATGTCCTATTAAGACACAAAACTGGACGACAGTACTGCCATTTTGAGATGGAAGGCTCGAATGCCCAAAGAAGTCATTGAATACGTCTTTGAGTGCACGTATCTGAATCATGCAGAACATACAACACCCATAAATTTCTCTAAGGTTCGATAAGAATCCTCCCAATTGCCAAAATTAACCTTTACTTCCTTGTGATGCGCATCCCAAGCTTTCATGTAAGACACTCTTATGTTAAATTTCTATTCGCCTATGATTTCTCGGGCTTCAAGTCTAGCATTATGCATCTTGAATGATATAATTGATAAAGCGAGATGTGCATTGTGTCCGGATTGAGCGAATGACTACAGGTATGATGTGAGACAATACTATCGATCCTCCATGCACTATCCAATCTCCTACTTGAGCTTACATGTAATCGCCACCTACATGGTGTAGTTGGGTGATCATAGAACATGCACATCACAATGAACTTTGTTTATCGAAGCATAGATAAAAATTCAACATTATTTATAATGGACCATCATTGAAGAGTGAAGTTATTTTTAATCATGGAAGCACATACCTTCAAGTAGCTCAGATGGAATGCTATTTTCTTCTTCAAATGCTGAAGCATCTGATGGCCCATCAAATGCCAGCTCGTCATCCCATTCTCTAGTTGTTTGAGCATAATACATATAGTAATTATTAGATAACAAGTGCTCTTGCGTATGATTCATTCTAACTGAATATTCCCTGATCAGGTCATCAACCCTGATTGATGGTTCTATGGCCAATAAAGTAGCCCGCTCAGCATCACTGTCATCATCATCAGCAAGGTCACTGCTTGTTGCAGAAGACATAGTTTCATACCCTTCATCTTTGGAAGATAGTGAATTTATGGGATCATCTTGAGGGTAACCCATAAATTTGAAACTTGTCCCAGCAAAATGGGCATGTTCTTATGGTGCAGATCTATAAGGTTCAACCTGTGAAGTTACTTGAGATGTTGGTGTGAAGTATTCACTAACAATTGGACCTCTCTGACACTCTTCAATATTATATATCCCTCTTTCTTCATCTGGCAGTTTCACAACTTCAACATACACTACTATTGGCTGAGCACATGTTGCGTTGATTATAGAGTCACATACTTTATCATTAGTAATGTGAGCTGCAATAAATCCAGCACTAATAGGAAACTGGCCTATCAGACTAACACTAAACTTTACTAGATCTAACTTCAATGACCTCACAATGCGTCTCTGTAAGTCCATGAATTGAATCCTCCTTAGGATTTATATTAGACAATTTTTCTCACCAGTATAAGTAGGAATAAAATCATCACTAACAGTTAGTTCACCATCATAATAAACAACTATACAAAAGATATCG
This sequence comes from Cymbidium sinense, assembly GCA_021442155.1. Classification (NCBI taxonomy): domain Eukaryota; kingdom Viridiplantae; phylum Streptophyta; class Magnoliopsida; order Asparagales; family Orchidaceae; genus Cymbidium; species Cymbidium sinense. The sequence continues at coordinate 155,138,264 of CM038220.1, read as the reverse complement.
AACTCATTTTTTAATTGAACACCCAAAACACGAGAATCCCTTTCTCACGGACAAAGAATAAATTCAATTTATTTTAAAATAATAGTGAATGGATCCACAATTCACACTATCTACTAGTTTACTAACTCTTAATCCTAAGAAATAATTTAAACAAACATCACACACGATCTAAAACACACAATCATGCTTAAAGAATTAGATCAAATACATTAGGTGCATATTGAAAGGGGGCTTTGGTGCTCAGTGGTTCAACTTCTGGAATCTAACTAGAGAAAAGGCTAACATAATATAAAAAGGCAGAGCCAGTTGAAACAAATAATGTTTCCTTCTCCATATTACAAGCAAATGCTATAAATGACGTACAAAAAGAAATCACTCTATGAGAGCCTATAATGAAGAATTATACCATCTTACTCCTCATAATAATCTTTAAAAAGATAACATTTTATAATAAACTAATAAAACAACTAAACTAATAAAACACATCTAATCACCACAAGATTTATTTTTCTTAAAAAAATACAAACAAATCATATAATCTAATAGATCTAGCAAATAAATTCACTAATCACACAACTCAACTAATAAAACACTTCTAATCACCAAATATTCGCAAACAAAGTGAACATTCAACTCTAGGTTAGTAAAAATTACTTTAAAAAATCCAAAATCAAAAACTAAATCGTAGCTCTATCAGTTTTTAAAAAAAAATACAAAATGCATCAAACAATTATATAGATATATCAAATAAAATCAAACACATAAAGATTTATTTTTTCCAAATATTTAAACGTACAAAAAGAAATCACGCTTCAAGATTTATTTTTTTCAAAAAAAATACAAACACATCATACAATCTTATAGCTCTAGCAAATAAATTCACTAATTACATAACTTAACTAATAAAACACATCTAATCACTCAATATTCGTAATCAAAGTGAACATTCAACTCTAGGTTAATAAAAATTACCTCAAAAATTCAGAAATCAAAAACTAAACTGTAGATTTATTAGTTTGTAAAAAAATGCAAACGCATCATACAATTATATGAATCTACCAAATAAATTTAAACACATAAAATTTATTCTTCCCAAACATTTAAACGCACAAAGAGAAATTACTCTTTAAGATTTATTTTTTCCAAAAAAAATACAAATGCATCATACATTCTTAGAAATCTACCAAATAAATTCACTAATCACACAACTAAACTAATAAAACACATCCAATAACCCAATATTCACAATCAAAGTGAACATTCAACTCTAGGTTTGAAAAAATTACCTCAAAAAATCCAAAATCACAAAGTAAACCGTAGATCCAACACCACGAGGAGCACAAATGAGGTCGGGCTGGTTTTGGCCGGAGAAAGAACGCGATCAAGGGAAGAGAAAACTGAAAGATTAATCTCCGTCGGCCCTACCATAAAGACCATTAACAATCGGGTGACGTTACCCAATCAGCAACAATGCCGAATTCACCGAATGACTTATTTATTTAATTTTTTAATGTGCCTAATTGCATAATTAAGATTATAACCATTCTTAGTATAAAAATTAGGTTAAAAAAAGGTGTCGATGGTGGGAGAGGAGAGAGGCTGTGAGAAAGTGTGTGGAGTAGGTTTGGTTTGGACTATTAGAGAGATGGCAACAAGGATTAGGTTGGCATCGACAGTTATAAGCCAAGGTGATAGGAGAAAAAGTGTAGGTTTACCAGAACTAAGGAGTTGAAGAGGTTAGGTAGATGAGATGGGCTTCACCGGGTGAGAGAGGTATGATAGTTCATCGATGGAGAGAGGAGAGAAAGGGGAGAGGAGATGAGGGAGGATCTCGAGGGAGAAGTTGTCAGGATATAAACCAGAGCCAACGGCTTTGAATCAATAGGTTTTGGACCCTTCAAAAAAATGTTTTGAGAGATGGAATGATGGACATAACCAGGACAGAGAAGGGAGAAAATATTATGTTCGGAGTCCGCGCGTAGCTTTAGGTGTGGATTCCAATTCTAGCCCGACGCGTGTCCAGTGGTTTTTTTCTCATTTTAGCGCTTAACGATGTCAGAATCGGATCGATGACCCGATGATTTTATCCCGGCCCGACCGCCTACCTTGTTCAAATAGCGGAGATGAAAAATGAGACTCCGCTCGACATGAGATGATAGGGCTTTCTAGCTCAACTCCAGCTCTCGATCGACAAACGTCTGGCTGTCGCTCAGTGATTTAGAAAATCTTATGAATAACTTTCATTGAGGTATTGTAGGTGACTACATGGGGTATTTACACCTGTGTTCTCGAACTTTAATAAATTTAAGATTTTCTCTATTCTTCTCACTGTCCAGTATGTGAACGTTTTAGAACATTTGAGTTCTTTAAATGAACAGGATGTATTTTAGTAATTTTGGAGATATTTTGCATGTACTCTCAACTTGTATTATTTCCAAATTTTGAACCTGATTAGCCTTGGAAATAATAGTATATCAGTAAGATGAATTAGATGAATTATGTGATGATTAGGGATGATGTTCAACATGGCATTAAAATTTATTTGTAGGTTGATTTTGGTTGGTTGTTAGCTTTTGCATGTGTACTCTTTGTACTCTTAGAAGAGTACAACCCATTTTGGCATTTTTTTAAATACTTCTGTCCTTGTTTGGATACAAAATGCTCAGTACATGGCTTATGAAGCAGATTGAAGGATCATTGCTTAGTTTTTAGGGGTTTTTTATATCTGTACTCTCTGTACTCTCATGAGAGTACAAAGCATTTTGGTCATTTTTTCCCAGTTTCTTTGGCCCGTTTGGAGGAAATATGTTAATTATAATCCATTAGGAATAATTTGGAGGCTGATTGGTTAGTTTTTAGTGTTATTTTGCATCTATACTCTCTCTCTTAGAGTAATAATTTTTCCAGCTTTCTTGGATTTGTTCAGATTATGTTCATTACATTCCAATGGAAGTAATTTGGTGGCTGTTTGGATAGTTTCTGGGAGATTTTTTGCATCTATACTCTATATAATCTCATGAGAGTACAGATGATTTTCTCAATATTTTTACAGTTTATTTTGGCTGGAGAGAATATGGTCATTCCATTAGAAGTAATTTTGTGGTTATTTTTTCCAGTTTCTTTTGGCCTGGTTGTAGAGATTATGTTCATTACATTCCATTGGAAGTAATTTGGAGGGATGTTTGGATGATTTTGGGATTTTGCACGTACTCAGACTCTCATGAGAGTACGTAACATTTTGGTCATTTTTCCAGCTTTGGAGGAAATATGTTCATTATAATCTATTAGGAATAATTTGGAGACTGTTTGGTTAATTTTTTAGTGTTATTTTATATCAGCATTCACTCTCATACGAACGATATTTTTGCTTTTGTTTGGAGGAAATATGTTCATTACATTACATTAGAAGCAATTTGGAGGGATGTTTGGATGGTTTTTGGAGGATTTTTGCTCAGTACTCAGAGTACATCTACCATTTTCTCGCTGTTTGAGAAAAATATGTTTATTACAATCTATCAAGAATAATTTGGAGGTTTAGTTGTATTGTTTTACATCTCAGAGAGAGACAAATGATTTTGGATATTTTTTTTTTTTTCTTTATTCAGATTATGTTCATTACATTCCAGTGGAAGCAATTTGGTGGCTGTTTGGATAATTTTTGAGAGATTTTTGCATCTGTACTCTCATGAGAGTACAGAGCATTTTGATTATTTTTTTCTATTTTATTGGTCTGTTTGAAGGAAATATGTTCATTACAATCCATTAGGAATAATTTGGAGGCTGATTGGTTGATTTTTTAGTGTTATCTTGTATCTGTACTTTTTGTACTCTCTTGAGAGTACAAATGATTTTGTCTAATTTTTTCTAGTTTCTTTAGCCTGTTTGGAGGAAATATGTTCATTACATTCCATTGGAAGCAATTTGGAGGGATGTTTGGATGGTTTTTGGGAGATTTTTGCATTTGTGCTCTCTGTACTCTCATGAGAGTACAAACCATTTTGGTCATATTTTTCCTATTTCTTTGCACTGTTTGGAGAAAATATGTTCATTACAATCAAATAAGAATAATTTGGAGGCTGTTTGGTTAATTTTTTGTATTATTTTGCATTTGTGCTCTCTGTTTGGATGATTTTTGGGAGATCTCTGCATATGTACTATTTGTACTCTCATGAGAGTACAGAGCATTTTGGTCATTTTTTTCAGTTTTTTTGGCCTGTTTGGAGGAAAAAATGTTCATTACAATCCATCTGGAGGTCAATTAGTGTTTATTTTGCTGCTTGATTTTATTATTTACATTATTTTCAGACTCTCTTGAGAGTACATACAATTAAAGCCATTCCCATTTGGAGGAAATATGTTCATTACAAATCAATTGGGTATAATTTGACCATTATTTCACAGGAGACCAAGACTCCAGACCATAAATAACTTCATACAAGCTACATAGAGAGCTTTATTCAGATTATTGATTTCATCAAGAAGACACGATTATTACCTCAATCTCGTCTTCTGAACATAGAGAAGCAAGCATTCTTTTTGGGTGAGCAGTGCATTCCTTTCACCCCCAATGAAGTTGGAGTAATTGTAGGGATGCCAAACAGAGGGGAGAAGGTCTTATGGCAAAAATCCCTGCTGTCGTAGTTCAGTTCAGTGGATTATAAGACTAAGCTTGAGCATGCAGATCATTGCACGCAGCAGCTTTGTACATACGCCACAAATCTTTTTTTTTGTATATCACTACTATAGGGTGGCATTCCAATTGATTGCCTAATTTATAGATAAATTTCTGAATAGAGGTCATTTGGGCCTTCCTAGTTTCACAATTTGATGGTATTACATCAAAGATTCATACCCGAAGATAATTACATGAGTGGCTTTGTACTCTATATGGTATGTTCTATATCTTCGGTTATGTATTATTTGATGCATTAAAGTTAACTTATGTAAATATTTCCAAAAATAATCTCAAAAACCAGTCCGAAGAAATTGGAGAAAATGTCCAAAAATCATCTGTACTCTCAAGTAATTACAGATGCAAAATAATACTAAAAAAATAACCAAACAGCCTCCAAATTATTTGTGATGGATTGTAATGAATATATTTCCTCCAAACAGGCCAAAGAAAATTATTTCTAATGGAATGTAATGACCATATCATAGGAAAAATAAACCAAAAATATTCAAAATCATCTCAGTACTCTCAGAGTACAGAGTACAAATATAAAATCTCTCAAAATAAGCAAAGTCCTCAAAGAACTCCAAACAGAAATATACACTAAAGAATAACACTAACAAATAAAAAAGTATCTATACAATGGTTGAGAAAAATTAGATGAATTTTTATTTAATATATTCTCAGCTATTTTCTTAAGGCCATAACTTCCAAATTCTTTCTCCATCTTTATGGTTCTTTCACAAAAAAGAAATGAGATTTTCTCTTTCTCTCTCTGAGCTTGGTTTGCAAGAAAAAAATACACCCATAAACCTAAAATCTAGATATATATTTCTTTTAAATTCCTCCCGTGCATTCCAACGATGCTTCTCTTAAACTGGTCGTCGATAACGACGCCGTCGTCGTCAAGATAACGCTAGCGCTAAAATGAGAAAAAAAAAACTACCGGACACACATCGGGTCGTGATTGAGCACAAAATACGATGACTCGGATGTAATATTTTCTCCAGAGAAGGACTGTAAGAGAATTGCGAAATTTGGTGTATGAGGTGAGAAAAATTTCACGATTTTTCAGAAGATAAGAATATATATATATATATATATATATATATATATATATATATATATATATATATATATATATATATATATATATATATATATATTATTTTCTATTTTTAATTTTTTTGCTTTTGACTTAGGGCTATTTGATTTGATTGTAAGGTGAAGTAAAGTGAATGTAGTAAATTTTATTTTTTTATGTGTTTGGTATTGCGCAAAGTAAAATTTAAAAATAAATTGAAGTATTTAGAATATATTGAAAGGGTTATTATTAGTGTATTTGGACGTCATCCGATTTAAGAATATACCAAATTTAAAGTGTTATATCGCCTCTGGTCATCAGCCTTTGCCGCTGGCCTCGCTATCGACAACCTTAGGTCTCTGGCTGTCCCACCAGCTCCTCCGCACACCGTTGATCATCAACATCAAAAATACTTTATATTATATTTATTTCATCAAAAAAAATAATAAACTTATATATTTATAAAATTCTTAATCAAATAATTATAAAATAATTCAAATATATTATATATTTTTTATATTATATTTTTTTTACACTGTATTTTTTTTTTTTAAAGCAAGATAAGCACAACCACGTGTGATGGTGTGAGATTCGAGTTTTAACTTCAATAAATGTATGTTGAATAACACATACATACTTTTCTATTTTAAATTTGTCCAAAGGGTTAACTCATTTCAGCCAATTGTTGTAAGAATATGAAACTTTCGTATATCTATGCATATAACCTAAAGTGGATTAATTAATTGCAACAGTCACAATTATTTTTTTTATTTACTTTATTATAATAGATAATTTTTATTTCATGAACTAATCTTGCTGTAACATATATGATGTTAAACTAATAATTTGTATATACGTAATAATTTTGATTTACAATAATTTAATTAATTTATTAATATGTGTCTTGATTAATAAAATAAATATTTCATTAAATTTTACTCAATGTTAATTTTAACTTGATTTAATTAAGCCGAATGATAATAATTAATTTATAGTATCAATTTTAATTTTAATGACTATAATTATAATTTTATTATATCTATATATCTATATATATAATATCAAATTAAGCAAGTATTTATTATGAACTAATTTTAATTTTAGCTCAATTTAATCTAAATGATCTAAATTTTCTAAAAAAATTTAACTAATTAATTTTTTAATCGTCCTTCATAACCCCGAATTGCATGTCATCGCCTCTCGCATGTAGCTAATTATGTCATTAATATTAATTGTGTATTATTATGTATACAAAATATGCACACAATAATATATAACCAATACACATCAATCCAAATGATCTGAATTACGCACGTAATAATTTCACTTCACAAAAACATATATTTTATACTGATCCTCCAATAAATTTAAAAGAAAAAAAAAAAATGCAATGTTGGACCTATCTTTTTCTCTCTCTAACTCAACCTTTGAAACTGACTAAATAACATTTTTAAATTTTTTCTTTTTTGCTTTTATTCAACTTTTGAGACTTTTTTTTTCATCTTTTGTTATTTAAATTGCCTCTACAATGCTTATTGTTGATCAGGGCATAAAAAGTAATAGATAAATAAATATTTAATTTTAGATGTTGATATATAAATGCATAAGATTTCTGTAATATATATATAAATCTTCCTCTTTATATATAACTTAGAAAATCTATGAAGCAATAATTTTTATACTTTAATTTTTCAAAATTTTAAATAAACTTAAATAAACCTTTAAAAATAAAGCTCAGATTAAAGATTCAATTTATGAGATATATGTATCAATCAAAAAAATCACGCATGGGCAAATCCGACAACAAAAATTTTGACAGAATTGATGAGATATTTGCGAGCCAAAGTTAATACAATTTAAATAATTTTTTTAACCTAAAATTAAAATCAAAATTTGATCAAAATTAAATCAAAATCATCAAGAATTTTTTAGGGATAGTTCTCAGGCTAGGTAGTCTTAGGTTCTCCATTCATTGGCTTGCACACCTACATTGATTACCTCTCTTCTGCTACAATAAACAAACTTTATAGCCGTCTCTATCATCACCATTTCTTTCTTTAAAAGGGAAGCCACTATTTCTCCAATTCACTCTCCTCTCATCTCTCTTTCCCTCTCTTGATAGAACAAAAAAAATTGTTTAAAATTATCGTCCACTATTTTGTAAATCATCATCATTGATAGCATCACATGAATGTAGAAAATGGGAAATGTGCAAAACTTTGTATCTATTTGTGTTGTTCCCAACATAACAAAGAAATTTGCTAAAAATAATTACACATTCGCATTGTTCCAATAAAGGCGAGGAAAGTCTAAGGTATTTAATTTTAGTGTAGTATCAAATCCCCATGCACGCTTTTTTATATGCATGATGGTTAGAGTTAGACTTTAGGCCTTGATGTTAGTCAACACTGACTGTGCATGCTTTTTTAGGCATGATAAGTAGGCCTAGTATACTCAATGTAGCCCATATGTGGGACAACGCCTAGATGCCGCTCGAAATGTTACTGAAATGCTATTGTATTTCTGATAAATATAAAAGCTTAAATATGGCAAAACAAAAGAACTCTTGGGACTAAAATTAAAAATTGAGTTTTCATAAAGTTAAATATGAAAAATAAAGTCCCCCAAAAAAAAAAACAAAAAATTTACAAAATTGAATTTGACTGGACACAATGGGTATTGATATCATACAAGAATGATCTAAGTGAAAATGATTGGGAATGAGAATGAACATGTAAAATAGGATATTGAAATATGATAACAATTGAGCAACAAGAAGCAAAATAGCTCTACTACGAGCTAAAAGATGGCTTGTCAACAAACACAAATAGAACTTGCAATGAATTTGATGTTCGTCTATAAGCAAGAACACATTTTGATAACTCTCTTATGAGAATAAATGTGACTTCTAGATGAATAACTGGAATTTGTTGCAACCTACAATGAACACGTTGAAAAAGGGTAGGAAGAAGGCATATAATAAATTCAATAGCTAAATAGCAAGCTTGAATGAAAACTTATAATGAACTTAAATACCTTACGACCAGCATAAAATGGATCCTCGTTGGACAAATGAATTGTGCTTTAACTGACATGACACAATTTGAAAGAGAATTGAAGAAATTTAAGCAAGTCTCACAAAGAATTTGATGGCTCGTTATCGATCTCGAACGTAATTCTTGCAACATCTCACATTGAATGATCCAAAAAGACATACATTTAAACATCTTATTGGATCACTAAAAACTTGCAGCAAGCTTGAAGGCTACCCTTCTAATATAAAAGCAATTTGAAGAAGGCTTACAAGGGGTTTATAGCAAACTCAATTGCTTATCAATGAGTACAAGCCAGATAATCATTGATGTGATGCTTATATTTAGAGTTGTAGGGACACCACATAGATCTTAGGGAGTACTTATTGAAATGATCAAGTACGGCATAAATGAATGATGTACTACCTCGAAAGGCAGAAACATCACCCTATAATGAACTCAATCATTTAAGGCAGATGGGTTTACACATATCAGAGATCTTTTCCCTACTTTACATGGATGAAGTAAAGTAGGATTTATTTTATGTTGGATTATTTAGTTTCATATAAAGGAAAGACCTCATACTTAATTACATCCTAAAAATGAGGATTTTATAAGAATACTCTCGATTAAAGTAGTCAATTAATATCTCTAAAGATTTTAAATGTTGATGGTTGAAGAATTGGAGATTATTGAAGATCAATTAAGAAGACTTAAAATGGGAAGACTTATTTATGGATTCCAAAGGAGAATGAGTAAGAAATACTCATGATATTAGGAAGACTAATGAGTGCTTCAATCTACCATATAACGAGACTTTATATTTTTGAAGGTAAAGATTATAATTATTTGAGTTAACATTTCATTAGATGTTAGGACTTAGAATTCAATAATATAAGATTGTGAAAATGCCTAACAGATGAAGAATTATACTCATAGCAAAAGAGAAGAATGAAGCCTTTGAACCTATATCTAAAGTGCTCTAACACAAGTTAAGAGATTGACCTAATTCTACTAGAGGAAAGTGGTATATATTGGTTCACTTCCACTAGAGAGAGCAAACCGATCCTGACTCTTCGAGACTTGCAACTAACTAGAGTGGCTGAAAGCTAACACCTCCTACGATTCAAAGCAATGTAGGCTAGTCTTATGTAAATATAAGATAGCTACATCATTATTTATTAGAAAAGAATCAGGAGTCATAAACTCACTCCTTATGAGACTAGATCATGTTTGGTGTGCAAATTATGATCTAAACTGATGCAATAAAATTTATATATTTTATTTTATTTTGACTCGTTATTTTGGACTCAGGTTTGGGAGAATTTATGCCTAAATGAATGATGAAACTAGCTTATAGTCTAAATCATTAAGGAGAGGCATTCTACACTATAATGAATTGCTCTTATAGGTCAAGCCTTGTCCCCATCATGCAAGAGTGGAGACCCTTTAATTTTAAGGAAGAAAATAATATGCATGCATGATGTTTTACAATCATACAACTAAGGGTTAGCTAAATCTTTTATTTCTTTGATTAAAATCTTAGGCTTTAAAGTGAGGTTATGAGCTATTAAAACTAATTAAAGTTGATTAATTAGAGTAGAAAATTTAAGTTCCTAAAGAGCCTATCATATCCAGGAAATACAATAGATAATGAAACTTTAAGAAACCTATAAAAACATACTATTTCTATTGCATAATAAAAGTAAACAAATAAGCAAACTGATTGAAATACTAAATAGTTAGTGCGGCTGGGTATAACCATACACCATATAAAAGAAAAGAAATTGGGTAGCCGAGCTCTACACTTATACAACCTAGATTATAATTAATTTACAAAATGAAAAATAAAACTATGGTGGTATTCAATTTTTCATATGCATCTTTACTTTAGGGATTAGTACTCTATGCTTCACAAGGCCTTCTAAGTCTAAGCCTTCTAGCCACTACTCATTTTAAACTCCATAGCTCTAATTCCAAGTCTATTACAATGAACTGAAAATCTAATTACATATACAAAATAGAGATTATATCAACATACATACACACCAAGAAGTTATATTTTATATATTTTGGCTTAACATTTTGCCTTGGGTCACCAAGCCCACTTATCCTAATGGATTATGCATAGCCACTTAACTAATACCTACAAGTAAGAAGCATTTATAATTTTTATTACAATAGTCCATTAAGCACAATCCCCTAAAAAATATCATTAGTCTAATATCATCCTAACATCTAGACTATGCACAATCAATCCTAGCAATCAGTTTAAAATATTAAATCAAAAAATAGAATATCACATCATCACAATAATCATCGACCTATCCTAACACTAGAGTGAGTGACTTAGCATTTTAATATGTGTGCTATGACTTAGTGTGGTATGTCATAATTAGACATTAATGTTTAAGTTATCTAATGATGACTGTTTAAGTCTTTTATTAAGGGTGATTGACTAATGATTTGAAATCAATTTTAAACGTAGAGTCTTAATTTCATTTTAGGCATTAGTTTTGATTTAAAGTTTTAAAGAGAGAAAGGGGAGTGCAATCCACCTTAATCTCTAACCTTAGGTTAATTATAAAAGGTGCATTTTATGACTTTTAATCATTTGGGTAACATGTTATGAAGTTTCTTATTGAGCCATATGTTTGTATTTGACTTAAGAAATTTTATCTAAACATAATAGGCATCTTAAGATTAATAAAACCAAATCAAGGCTAATTCAATGGAATTTTCTTAACCTTGCTTCATCATTCCTTAATATTTATTTAATTAAATAACTAGATGTAATGAATATACATATATCCTTTGATTATTCCACACTTAATGTATAACTGAATTAATATATATTTATTTAATAATTAATGTATAAGATTTGATGCATGAATTTTGTAGAAAAAGATTATTTAGTTACCTTACACATATACATATACAATAGTATATTGAATTTATACAAGTATGTCATTATTGAACCAGAAAGTGAGGTAATTAGAGACCCTTTTGAGACTACTTAAAGTTTTGTGCTCCTAGGATGTCTAGATTAGATACTTATTAATTCATACATGTGTATACATATATTAACATAAACATGAAATTATGAAGATTTTAAGATGCTTTAAATACATAGGTGAAAATAATTTATCCTTAATATGTGGTTCACTTCAATTTTCAAGGCACATGCCATTATTATACTAGGGGTATGAGGTACCAAGACCTTCTTCAGGCCAGTAGCCCTGCGACCTCGAGTTTACTATATACCCTTCAAATTGTAGTCATAGATATAAGATATAGATTTGAATTTTAAATATTTATATTGATTTATATTTAGATTAATAGATGCTTTTAATTAATTAAATAAAATAATTTAGAATTTACTAGTAATAATAGTCATACTATTTAATTCAAAGGCATGCAATTGAATGAAATCTTTTGTTTCATTTTTTAAACATGAAAACATGAAACATATAAAATACAAATTTATGAATAATTGAAACAAAATAATTAAACTTCATCAAATAAATATTTGCATTTATTAATTCCTAAGGACATTCACATTAAGATAAACACCCTTAAGTCAAATCAAGTTCATTAAGGATCAATTTTTAGGAATTTGAGTTATTTAACCCAACAAGGAAAGAAAATTATTAAAGTTATCCCTTAACCCATCTTTGTTCATTAAGTGATTTAGGTGACTTTATGAATTAATTATGGTTAATTATTTATTTAACCAATTAAGCCCAAGAAGCCCATAAATTTAATTAAGCCCAAAGTATAAGCTCAAAAATTATGATAAAATTGCTGGAAGTGCATAAACATGAAATAAATATATCCTAGAAATTCTAATACAATTGGGATTATAATTAAAGGTTAATTAAATAAATTGGAAAACCTAAAATCACTAATAACACCCAAAATATCCTAAACCAATTGGAGATTTTGACTTCATTGAAAATCTCTTTATTAGCTGAGCACATAGAGGACTTGGTCAAAATTTTTGGAGATTTATATTAATTATTATGATTTTTTAAGCTCTAAGTTAATTAGTGATTTAATTAATTACATAAAAGCTATTTTAGGATGACTTTTAGAAATAATTAAGACTAGAGGTCCTAATTAATTTCTCTAATCACTCTCACTATTTTTATACATAATTAGGTTCACTTAATTAATTTCATAATTTTCTTAATTTTATATAATTATTAAATGCATAAAAAGTTAATTAATTTTAAAAATTTGGATTTCCCGAATCAATTAGCAAATTAACTTGAAATTATTAGGGGAGCCATAGTGTTTTTATTTAAAAAAGAGAGAATGATGAAATAAATGAAAATGACAAAAATTTACACATCTTGGCTTGGGGTGCCATGGCGTTACAATCGTAAGGCCTAGGTGTTGTTGCCACCTTAAAAAAAAAAAATCTAGAAGCTTAAACCACCCCTAACAGTTCCTCGATTAAACGACACAGTGCTACAATGCTATGATACCAGTGCCAAGCCAGTATCACAAATTCTCGCTTTTAAAAAAAGCCACCATCCCGCCCTAGCAATAAAAAACCTAAGAGGAGTGGGAGGGATGGGACCCTTAAGAGAATTTCCTATAAATGGAGAGAGAAACCCTCCTTAAGCTTTCTTTCTATCTTTTCTCCCACTCTCTCTAGTTTCTTACTGCAATGTTACTTCTGATGATCTGTGCTTTCTAAAGGCACGATTTCCACTTCCATAAGAATGATCTTTTGTCCACTCTAGGTAAATGATTTTTGGAATAATATTTCTTTTAAGAAATTTTCACTCTGAAAGTTATGTTTAATCAAAGTTCCATCATCGATCTTGGATCTGTTGAGGAATAAAAGAGCACATCTCCATCGATCTTAGATTAAGAGTAAGAAGAATGCTCTCTAAGACTTAAAAAATATTCCAAAATCTTAAATGTTTAATGTTGAAGACCTCTGTTGTTGAACTTGGTTTTGGGATGAGAAGAGCACCCTCCCTCTATTTATCTTTGATCCAGAATAAGTGAGAAGAATGCTTTGTACTAAAATATGTAAAATTCTAGCACTACTAAGGCATTATGTCATCAAATTTTCATATAAACTTGTTATAATATTCTAGAATTCAATTCAATACAAGCATTTTTGTCCCACAGCACCAAGACACTAAGGCTTAGCATCGAGTAAAAAAGTTATCAGAAATGAATGCTTTGTTTAGAGGGCCGAGGCATCAAAAATTGGGTGCCGTGGTACTAAGCTCTCAAGTTTAGATGCAATCTTTTAGCTCTGAGGCACTATCATATTGCGCTGCCACGCTAAGCATTTGGGTCCCCTATCTCTTATACAGCCCCACAATGTTATCTTTCCGGCATTGATGCACTATATCTTCTACTACTGAACTTCGTTCCGGTGTGAAATGAAATCCTCCCTCAGTTGATCTTGGATCTGGAAAAGGGGAAAGAGTCTTTTGCACTAAAATATATAAAAGACCTAGCATTGCTAAGGCATTATGTCGTTGAAAATTTATATTATTTTAAAACTATTAAATTTTAGGCATTGATGAAATAGTACCAGTGGTTTTAGCACCGATGAGCGTGCTCTTGGATTATTTGGTAAAAGTTTTTTGGCGATTACTGTCTCTTAGTTCATAGTGTTAAAGAGATTTCATGATTTTAAACACGTGGAATACTGAATTTAAAAATTTTAAGTATGAGACTTGTCCATTCAGTTCTAAAAACTAGTCTCTCAAGTAGAATGATAAAATGACTATCTTAATAGCATTGCAATGCCAACCTCTCGGGTGAAAGGGACAAAATGGCTATCTTAAGAGCATCACAATGTCATCTATATAGCCAAGCAATGCTGGACTCTCAGGTTTTAAGATTATATCTTGTAGGTTACGAGAGTCTAAGCATTGCATTCACAACGATGAGGCCTTACTTATGTGATATCATTTTTTAAGTTAGAAAATTTTTATTATTTCAATCCTAGAACTTTTAAATGATAAATAGAAGGATACAAACACATCAATGAACAAATATGTAAAGAAATCAAAATATTTATTAAAATTAAAAATGATTACATAAGCTATATAAAAAAGGGGAAAATATAATAAAAAGAGATGGGAAATTATTAGTCATAATCATCTACCTTCTCCACTATATTTGGCTCTAGCGAGGTAGCTACATAAGATGGATATTGAGATTTTGCAAGAAAGGAAGGCTAAGTTGGATTCCCAAGACCATAATTTTCAAACAAATGGATTAGTTCCATATTGAACTAGGCTATATAATTAAATTATTTTTTATGTTGATCCATATGATAATCAAATTTCTTCTTTAGCATGCCTTGCAGTGACTATCACTTACCACTCTTCTTAAATCTAAGACTTTCTCATTTAAGGGTTTATAGGAGTGAGGACGAGGTCATGGGGTGTGTGAGCTCTCCACCACTTCATACCTCGAACCAAACCCCTCAGTAAGCCTTTTGAATAAGAACTTCTTCATCTAGCTCCCTTAACACACCCATCGTAGTGCATAAATCATAGATAAGAGAGGGATGCCCATACTTTACTATAGTACTGCTCTTAAGCATATTACAAATAGAATTATAAATTATCTTTCCAATATTAATTATAAAGCCCTTTTGAATTATAAAATTCAAAATGACCCTATCCTTGGTTACCTCATTGATATTATCAATGGGCATCAGCTTGACAATAATAATAATAATAATAATAATAATAATAATAATAATAATAATAATAATAATAATAAAAATAATAATAATAATGCTAAGCTTTTAACTTTATTATTAGGCTGGTGGAAGGAAAGTTGATAATCCTTTACTCTCGTCATTTATACTGGATGTTGGCATTTATATAGTGAGAAAACCAAAAATTTTATGAAAATTTGAGTGCTCATTATAATATGAAAGATATTGATTGTAAGACACATTTGGCAATTCGTAACATGCATTTATAGTAGTGCTATCAAAACTTACTAGTTTTCTCTAAACAAAACTTTATTGTTCTAGTGCTCCTTACATTGGAGAAGAACTCTCACACCATAGGGATGACGTAGGAGCTATTCTCATAGGCCGACTTCACGTGCATTCATTGATCACCCCTTCTACTCTCCCACCAGAATTGTAGAAGCTTTTTTATACTATGAGATGCTTATGAGTGAGAGCATACTGATACCTCTCTTAAGCTTCTACACTAACAAATCTATTGGCCTCACTTGAAGTAGCCCTCCTCTTGCTAGCAAGCCTCACGATTGGCATGATTACTTTCTTAGGGAGGTGAAAAGAGAGAGAGAGAGAGAGAGAGAGAGAGAGAGAGAGAGAGAGAGAGAGATCTATGGAATAGAAAATATAGAATGAAAATATCTTCATAGCAAAAGGCTATTTGTAAACCGTGTAGCAAGTGACACCATATCCGACACCAAGGCACTAGGCTCTTGTGTTATAAAATAGGGAACCAACATTACAATACTTACATGTAGAACCTCGATGCTAGTTAGCTAGTCAAGTCGATTACTATGCCGGTAAAAAAGAG
The DNA here is from genome assembly GCA_021442155.1 of Cymbidium sinense. Lineage (NCBI taxonomy): Eukaryota > Viridiplantae > Streptophyta > Magnoliopsida > Asparagales > Orchidaceae > Cymbidium > Cymbidium sinense. Next base: position 155,121,926 of record CM038220.1, on the reverse strand, counting down.
TATTGATTACCATTAATTTTATAACCAAAATTTCCATTGATGTAGTGCCATAGAGCTCGACACAATGGTAAAAAAGTTTGTTCTTTCATTTAAAGCCCTTGTCCATCTTCTAGCTCTTCCGAATTGACCTTTGGCTCCATAGGGCCATATGGTTAGCCAGAGGCACTAGTTAGCGGTAACATGAATAAATTAAGATAAAAAATCCAATCTTAAACACTACAATAGTGGATTTGTAGCGCTAAAACCGATATTTCACCATAATGTTATAGTGCTACTCACTAAACACCAAGGCGCTATATTTTCAGCATTGTGGTGCTATACTAATAATGCCAAGGTGCTCTGCTTCATAATGCTTAGGTGTCATATTTTCAACATTAAAGAAGGTTAATATAAAATAAATTTGAATTACCTACATGTGTCTTGACCCATGTATAAAAATCTATATTAAAATGTCTCATGATGTTGTAAAGTTTAATTTCTCGATTGGGACTTATAACTGGGTCTGAGTCAACAAACTCTAATCATTTCTCGATGATGTCCATGCTGATTTTAAAATTCATCAGGAGGGGATATGTTTAAACCGAATGAAGTTTATCATTTAAAAAAAAAAATTAAAGCAAACAATCATCTACCCATCCATCATTATTTATGAAGCATGATAAATTAAGAAAATATTTGCTCTTAAATAGCTAATGTTAGATTAAATATATCTATGTTCATACTCAAATAATCTCATGCAAGTAAGGGCATGGCCTGTGTCCTTTTTCTATGTGATTTTATCGTTAGATGACATCACATGACATGCAGATACCACCAAAACCCTTTGACTAGGTGGCTAGGCTCTATATGGCTCCAATATATTTTTGTCATGGCAATAGCCCGTATGTCCCATAATGGTTTTGCTCCTTGAGCCATGAGTTATAGAATATATTTAATAAGTAAAAATCCTTTTGTTAGCTAAGGTTGACTTAATTTATTACCTTAGAAAAATATCATCTCAAGACTATAAGAACACTTGGACAATGTAATCCATGATGACAAGGAATCTTGAATTTATTTCCACTAGCTAAGTAGACTAGAAATCACATACTGGGATGATGGAACATGGGATCTTGATCATTCATGTCATCATCCCTCCCATATATATTTTGAATTGAAAGAGGTCATTTATGTTATATTACACACACCATTAGACACCAACTCATATTAAGAAGATATGATTATTTCCAACCTTAAGAGTGCTCTCTTACTACGATAAGAGGGGTAATTAACTATATAGGCTTGTGTCCATAAGAACTAGAACCCATATATAAATAAATCCTAACGTAATGTGTTGGAGAAATCTAGTTGAATATACCAATCCACCTCACAAGAAATATACTCATGCCCATCTTAGTAAAGATGATGGAGAGCATCCTCAAAGGTATTTTTTTCTGAGCGATCAGATATTTAGCCACTCCATTGGGGATTAACTATCTAACAATCTTTGGTTGGAAACATTAAAATATATGGTGTCATCATAGACTTAAATAAAGTATTATAATCTCTTAAAATTTCAAGATCTACAACTAGGTTTGTCAAATGGGAAACATCAAGATTTTGATGGCTGTCATGCTTAGTGAGTGATCCACTGTAAGATTCCCTCAAACCATAATCAACACTAGTTCTACTAAAGCTATTCTCTAGTTAGAATAATTTTAGAAGTTGAGTTTCTACTAACCGGATCTATCACTAAGCTCATAGTGGAGGCAGAATCAAACACATTCAATAAGGGAAAGAGGCCAAATGTAACCATTTTGAATGAGCCCAACCCTAAAGTCTTGAACTCCAAGAGGGCTTCTATCTTTGATAGACTATCAAAGGCAATGCCAACTATCCCTGCTAAGAATAAGACATCTATTAGGCCCAAGTTGAAGTCCATTATAATAAATCCACTTAATAGTACATCAGGGTAATCATATGCCCAACATGATGCTACCTTTACTCTGGGCAAGCATGTCCACAAAGCATCTTCCTCGGGCACTAAAATGTCCAGGAGAGATCATAGAAAATACAATGTAGGGCCACATAGCTTTATTCCATTTATACAACGATCCATTGGTGAAGGAAAATATACCTATCACCAATAACTTCGATCCACTCTGATGGCATCAAAAGAAATAGCTAAGGAGGAGCTATAAAGAAGTCATTCTGGGATAAACATATGCATCCCAATCCATAAAATTATCCACTAAAAGAGAAATATGTTTCTTCAAAATCTATAAGGTTTTAAAAGCAATCAAAAATAGAAACCTTGATAAGAATAAAGAAGTTGGTGAACCAATCACCAACCCAACAAATTATTACCCTAAAAAAGGTGGGAATATTAAATAACAATCACATAAGACTCAAAGTCAATGGGTACTACATTGATTGAACACGAAAATGATCTTTTAGATACAAATATACTAAGTGGCCAGTTATTAAAAGGTCCCGACAACCACTAGAGAGAAATCAACATAATTTCTTTGATGAATACCAGGGTGTGACATCTAGGATGTATTCCTAGAGATTCACTATTGGAAGTCCTAATCAATTTATGTACCAAAAGGTTCCAAATTATTGATGATGAGAAAGCTTAACATAAGCCCACCTACTAGATGATGAAGGAACATAATCTTATTATCTACTCAAAACATCAATCTGAAGAAAGTTAGTAGATGGTGAGAAAGATAATTTACTTTTATGAGAAGATGAAGATTTTCTAAACAATGAAGAGCAATTAATCACAGATCTTCAAAATAATGATGATATTTATCACATGGAAATTAAAGTCATTTGTATGGTCAACACACGTTTACAAAATAGAAAGGTGGCATTAGAATAACAAAATGAGGAGGATCATCAACAAAACCCAAATCATCAGGAGCCCAGAGGTGAAGCTCAAGTAGAAGTTGAGGTAACTAAAGAGTTAGCAGATGTTATAATAAGGTTATAATGACAAATGGGTTCTCAACTTCAATAAAGAGACCAATAAATTAGTTAGCTCAACACCCACCTCAATGAAATGAATGGGTTAATGAAAGAGTTGCTTGGTAAACTCAACCTTATAACAATCGCAACATACAAAATACCTCATAAAAATTCTCTAGAAATGAGTAACCCAACAGCTAAAACTAGGGGCACAAATTGCTATACCTAAGTTGCCAATAATTCCAACACAAAGGTAAGAAGCCCTAGGAGAAGCTACACCAAATACCTATCAGAGGTTGGTGTTGACCTCATTTTTGGACGAGGCTAATAACACTCCCAAAGATAATCATTAGGACTCCTAATCCTTAATTAGAAGTCTTGTAACTAAACACATAGGGTACTATACTTAGTGACCTAGTGCATCCTCTTTGGATTGATCTAACTTAATGGGTTTAGTTTGATTCAACTCAAATCTCCAACCTAAACATACATCACTCCAAATTTGAAATTAATTAAACTTTAATTAAGGTTTAATTATGGACCTAAACCTAATTACCTTAATTAAGCTAAGAATCATATAAACCTAAGAAAATTTAAATTAAATCCAAAAAATCCCAAATCAAATAAAACTAAAAGCATGAAGCCATGACATGAAATTAAATAAATCCAAATGCAACCAAAGGTCAAAAATTGGTTAACCCTTTTGACATGGGTTTGACTTATGTGGGTCCCACCAAATCAAAGGTTAACCCACCAAAATTTGACCAAATAAAATCATTGCAAATGATTTGGATGATGATATGAACATATTTAAACATGAATTTAAAAGAATATAAGTCTAATGTGGCCTTAATTAGGCCAATTAGGTCCTTTGACCTAAATGGGATTAAATGGGACTTATTAGACTCAAATCTAAATAAAACTCAAATAAACTCAAATCAATTGTCCAAAACCATTTGAAAATGGTTAATGAACATAAACCAACCCATCATTGGGTTCCAATTTGCCAATTTGGCCATTTCACCCAAATGAACCCAAACATAACCCATTAAGCCTAATTTGGGTCAAGTGGGTTCAAATTGAAATAAAATTTAAATTAAATTGAATTTAAATAAAATTAATCACTCTAAATCATCTCACATATGTGATTAAATATAATCGAGTGTGAACATAACTCAATTGATTTAAAATGGCCACTTGACCTAAATGGATTCCCACTTAACCTAAATTTGACCCATAGTAACAACATGGGTCAAATTGAATTTGAAACATTAAATAAATGAAATGATTTGATCAAATGCATTCCAAAGTGCTTGGATTACCTTAACTAAAAGATAAATAAATCATTTGACTCAATTAGGTTCAACCTAAATCCACTTGAATCAAAATGGGTTAAGACACAAAATAAGCACCCTTCAAATTCTATAAAACCTTTGATTAAAAAGTTCATTAGTGATTAAATGAATATAATCCAAGAATTTATTTAAAGATAATCCATCAAGTAAAGCAACCTAGATCAAGCTAATTGAAAAATCTTTAAGTGGCATAATTTAAAGATATTTTGAACCTAATCTCCAATAACCTCTTGAGATGCAATCAAATTCTTCCCAAATTGAATTAGCGTTGATTCCCAACAAACATTAAGCCATTTAATCAAATTCAAATAGTGTGAAAACCAAGGAATATGCTATAGAAAGTCAAAGAATAAGAAGACAAATCCAATTTGCATAACCCTATTTTCTCATTCCCTACTCCACGTCTTAAGTTTAGGATAGATGTTAGAGAGGTAGTGAGCTATGGAACTAACTTCCAAAAGCTCTTATCATCCAAAGCTGACCAAAAAAAATGGAAAATGAGCTTAAAGCTCTCAACTTCAATGGAAAAACCCAAGAGAGACTTTCTTAAGTGAAATTGACTATCCCATCACTTTCCTCAACTTGCACAAAGATGAACCCGATCTTCCCCTGATCCCTTCCCCATTGAAAGGCTGGAGAACGACCAAGGCTGACGGAACTCAAGCAAAACTTGGTCTAAGAGGTGATCAACAAGGAGGCAACTCAATTCCTTTTGCAAATAAGCTCCCCACATCATTCTGAAGCTACTGGAGTCAATTCCACTGCCAAAGATCTCTGAGATTGAGGTATTCCATTAACGACCTCTCCAAGCTTCAATTTTGGTACTTTTCAAATAAAGTTGATCTCAAGTGAGATCAAACCATTCAAATCTTTATGATTTCATCCACAGATGGATTTGACATCAAAATCAAGTGATTTTGATGGTCGAATGGGCAGAAATCATGCAAAAATGATGGATGACTTTTAGCATTTGCCATCATCATAGGAGAAAAAATCTCTTTTGTTCATTCCTTTATAAGGAACAAAAGGCTGAGATCTACCTGGATATTTGATTAAAACCGTAGCAAGAACTGCTGGTCGAATCATGACCATCTGATCAGATCGGACGACCCGCAATTAACCCACGTGCATCACCATTTTAATTAGGAATCTACATTGATCCGTGTGGCCCAATGATGTGGCACCATGTCAAAAGCGGTGCCATGTTAGATGCATGTGGATACAACACGCTTAAACCAAAAATTCGGGTTTTTTGAATAAAAAATAAAGAAAAATGCTAAAAAATTTAAAAATTCAAAAATTCATAAGAAATTAAATATATATCCAAAATTACAAACTTGGGCTCTATTGATTCGAATTAATGAGAGGAATCCATTAAAATTAAGATCCCCAAATTATATGGGGGTATTTTGGCCTTAATTTTAGTTTGGATGAAAATTTTCAAACCCTAATTAATCCCGAACCTTTGATCAAAATAAAACAAAACTTTAGGGAGTTGAAATTGATGATAAGATACACATTAGGTGAATATTTCATAGTTTATTGAGTAATAAATCTTAATATTTGAAATTTAAAACCCTAAACCTTAATTTTTATAAAATAAATTAATAACAAATTAAATAAATGATGGAAAATTGTCAAATCAACTTAAAACATCATAATACATTCTAATGAACAAAAATAAATCACGAAAATCCATTGGAACTTAATAAATCACTAAATGACTCAATTGACCATTAATAAATCACTAAATTAATTGACCCTTAAATGATCCTCACTAAATTAGGCCTAATTTGGGTTTTAATTAAATACTTGAAACTTTAATTACACCATAATTACACATCTTATTAAAGTGACATTTTAGAGAAATCAAATTGGCAATAGACAACACTTGCCATAAAATTTCAAACTCAATCGACCTCTGGATTGGGAATATTTGAATTTCCAAGTCTCTAGGTCATTAAGAAAAAATAAATCAAAGAAACCACAAAAATTATAAATCCTATAATACAAACTGAAAACATCATAATTGACACAAAAAAACTTAAATAAAAAATACCATAAACATTAAACTTAATCAATCAATCTAAATTATAAAAGTACAAAAAAATTTAATGAACAAGTAAAGTAAATCTAATTAAAGGACTTTAAAATTGAAAAAAAGATACAAATCATCATAATCAATAAAGAAAACCATATAAAGTAAGAGAATAATAAATCAAATTAAGAAAAGATTGAATGTAAAATAAATGATAAAATATAAAATGTCAATAATATAATATTAAACCAAAGAAATTAAATGAAACTAAATCATACTAACTAATGAGTTAAATTTCAAGTGAAAATTAATTCAAATTAAATCACAGTATTATTGATAAAAAAATATACCTTAAAGAAATCAAAACATAAAACACTAAGTAAAGAAGAATGAATAAATATAAAATAAAAATAAATAAACTAAACTAATTCAAATCACCTAAATTTAAAGAAAGGATCAATTAGAATACTTAGGATTTTAGTTAAATTTTTAGGATGAATCTTTACCTTAGAATAAAGCTATCATCCTATTAGGATTTAGGATGTTGATTAGAATGGGTTTCACCTAAAAATGGAATTTAATTTATTCTTCATTCTTGAAAATTTTAAGTTTCACTTTAACATAATAAAATGAATATAAAATGAAAACAAAAAAAAAATCAATAAATCATTAAATTTTTTGAATTGAAACCATTTGATGGTAAATAAACAAATACTCAAATCCAAAATTGAAATTGTAACCCAAAGCCTAGTATTAGTCTTACTACACGAACCCTTTCTCTTCAGACACTAGAATAATAGGTCACGAACCCTAGACTCAGGATATGTCGTTCAGTGATTTCTATAATATTTTGTGATGCTGTATGTGAATTATTTTTATTATTTTGTGGTGTACCATTTTAAAATATATGGCTATGATTGATTAACGTTAGTCTAGATGGTAGGACGTTATTTTTATACTTAACTTTATTTTCTACAGGGGGTTGTGTAAAAGGGTCAATGATCATATAAATCTATAAAATTATTGTTTGCTTGCAGGTGCTAAATAGTTCTTTAGCATAGCCCATAGGATAGGTGGGCATGGTAAGGAAGCAATGCTAAGCCCGTATGTTTGTAAAATATAACTATTGTGTGCTGTTTATATTTTCTTAACATCTATTTTGTAGGGCTTAGGATTTATTTTTGAATTTAAAATGTAAAATTGAGCTTAGAATTAGGTTAGGATCTATGGGGTCTAGAATTAGTAGGAGCTAAGCCTACCAGGAGATGGTGCATAGGTCCTTGAAGAAGGAGATGATCTTGGAAAGAAGACCCATAGATCTAGACTTATAGTTCTAGGCTGGGCTGTATAAGGGTAGAGCTCAGCTGCCTATTTTGTTTTCTTCTAGGGTGTATACTGGTACTTGGCTACATTGGCCTTTCTTTAATTAAATTGGCTTAATTTATTTTGGGTGCGTAATAGAATCAGCCTACTTTTTTTAGGTTTCTTTCTATGTTGTGTTTTCCTATGATGGATGCTTGGACGATTAGACTCATAGAAAAAAAATTAAAATTTCTACCCAATCTAATTCTAATCAACTTAAACAAAAAAATAAAGAAAAATTAAAACTTCATATAACTTATATCTCTAACCAAAACATAAAATCAATTAAAAATAATTAGATCTTAAAAACCTTTCAATCATATTGCTTTGAACTCTTGAATAGGGCACTTCACCAATTGCACATAAGGGGTATCTGACCTGTGAGGATGACCACCATCTTGGAAAAGTCTGCTTATCTTTTATTAGTTTGGCCTATAACCATTTTTAATTACATGCCATGTAAGCATAAATTGCATACCCATGGCCTAAAATGATTATTGAGTTAAAACATTTAAAATTTTAAAAATGTGCATTAGTTAGTGCATTTCATATCCTACATGATCTTAGGGATTAGGGAGTGAGTCTAGGATTCCTAGATTTCTTTCCTAAAAGACAACAACTTTGCCATCTTGCATACATAAGACTCAACGTTATAAATTTAAAATGAGCTTAGGTGGTGTTCGCTGATAGCCCCTCCAAGCGGGTTGTAAATCCAGAAGAGTAAGGGACAGGTTTGTTCCATCAAGTGAGAGGAATGACTAATAATTCTCAAAATGGAACTAAGTTGAGCATCTGAATTGTGTCAGAAGCACTTGTAGACTTAGATTCTAAAGCATCCTCCTTAGAGTAAGTCTTCAACCCTAGGCATTTTTTTGGTCTTGTGCTACTAGTATTTAAGCCCTAGACTTCTAAAAAAATATTAACTCAAAATATAAATTAAATTTCAAATTCCAAAGCCTAATGATAGGATAGTTAATGCTTACTGGGTATCCTAATATCAATAAAAATTTTCTACTTCATCCTATTTGGCTTCCAAAAATAAATCTTTTCACATTGGATCATTCCCAATTGAAAATTCTAATTATCATTCCTTTGTAAATCTACTTAAAAACTCTTTAGAAATAATGGCTTATTTCTTTAATCAAGATTTTTTTTAGGAAGAGACCCTTCTTAAGATGTAATTAAATATAGGTCCTTATAGGGGAACCATGAACACAATTTAAAATAAACCCTATTATACTTTCCATGTAGGTCACAAAAAATCTCTTTGGTACTTGAAAGACCCCATTAGCCTTAGTCTTTTATTAAATGATCAAATCCATTATAAGATAACATGTTTATCTTTCAAGATAATATGTTTATTCCTGTATAACACATTTAATCATCTAAACAAAAAATTCTTAAACTCTATGTGGTGTCATAAATTTTTCCATAGTTGGCGTTATCTCTAAAACTCAAGTTGAAGATCTCATCAGCTAGAAAGTCAAAGTAGTCATCGCTTTAGAAGCTACTAAATAGCTAGTTGGAAAAGGTCGATAATATTTGGCTAAATACAACTAAATATAGTATCCTAAAGGTATGGTTGTGCCCAAATTCATCACATTTTCAAGCACAAAAAATCTATGGCAACATTTAGCTTAGTTCAAAGCCACATGTGGAAATATGGAGGAAATGATGCCTTGCTATGAAAATTCATTAGTAGTCTTACTAATATGGCCTTTGAATGATAGGTTGAATTAACTAATGACTTAGTAAAGACTATCATCAAATTGGAGACACTCTTCTTAAGAGATTTACATACAACCTAAAAGGTAACGATAGTAGGTCTCATCTTGGAAAAGAGAATGAAAGATGAAAGTGTCACAAAATACATCACTAGATGGAGAAATCTAAGCATCTCACAGAAAAGCATACAGTGGAACTCCTCATAAGAAATATTGATGATTAGATATCCCCATATCTGTCCATGGCCATGATTAATATGTTCCAAGAACTATTGGATTGTGTAGCCAAATTTGAGAGATTACCCAAATAGAAAGCAATCAAAATCACATGTCCCAAAAAAAAGAATGATGTGAATATAACATTCATGTTCATGATTGATAAAAAAAATAGAGGTGTGGCAACCTTGAGACCAGCAACAACTTCATGACTGGAGGCAAAGCTGATAGAAGATAACAAAAAAAAAAAAGAGTCAACCCTCCAAGAAAAGATGTCCAAGCATTACTCATTTAAAAGAGAATGTATTGCTAAGAACTTTATACATGCCATGAAATTGAGATTACAATTGCTAGAGCCATAATAGCCAGACCAAGTAGACAAACTATTATCCATTTCACAGGATCATAAGTCATCTAATTAAAGATTATTTTATCTTCAAAGATTAGGTAGAAAAGAGTTATCAGAATAGAGAACTCACCTTATCAGAGACTATATTGATACACTCTAAGAAGAAAAAGGTGAAAGTTATTACAATACACCCAATCCAGAATACAAAGGATAAAAATATTAAACTAGCTAGAACTCAGGATATAAATGAGGATAAGAGAAAAGCCCCATAGATACAAGAAGAAAAAGAAGGTGGTTAGGAGACCTTCATCTAAAGGAAGGCCAAACAAACGATTAATGTTCTTTAGCCATATAAGGCATTTGATGGAAGAATTCCTTAGAACTTGAAATAGATCTAAAAGATTCCTCTCTAATAGGGAACATTTTATATAAAGAAGTAGATGAAGAACAATTAGTATTCTTAATCAAAGCCTCATAAATCAAAGAAAAAGAGGAGATCCAAAAAAAAAAATTTGAAGCACATAAATGATTAACTCTTTAAAGGAGTATGAGCAACCTCCTCGAAGGCCAATTAAGCTAGAAGAATACATGGCCCATTTAAAAGTTGACATAGAAAATTTTGAAGCTGAAGTTCTAATAATAACATATTATGTTATAAATGTGGTTGCAACTTTAAATGACTTTGAAGAAGAACTATGCTTTCATAGAGATAAGCCTACTAAATGGAAGGTCAAGTCAAGCTACAAGAAATTACATCCTAAAATAGATAGTACTTTTGAGAGTACAGAAAACTTTGAAAATTTTGAAGAAACACAAAATTTAGAGACATCTTCTGATAAGGACATCAGATAAAAGAATTGACCCAAATTCAGTTGAGTAGAAAAAGAATTCCTCCACCTACATAATGAAAAGACAGTGATAAAGGAAAAGAAATTTAAATTAATGAGAATGCCTTACCTCCACCACTAAACCTTAATATGCTATAAAAATTGGAGTAGACTATATTGTTCTAGTGCATTTACACAAGCTCCATACTTTGCTAAGTATTTATGATATTCTCATGTTGTCCAAAGATGCATGTGATATATTAATCAAAGCCTTACAAAGCCTAAAACAATATGAAGCATTTTTTGCTTAAGAAAAAAAAAATGAAAGAGGACTTAACCTCTTAAAAGTCAGCAACCATTATATTAAGTAAGAATGATCTACTATTAGGGATGATCAAATATAATCGACCCCTTTATGTTACAAAGAAATCATATTCAAATAAAAAAATATTTATTGATCCAAGAACTTCAGCCAATCTTATAATAGTTAAAATGCTAGAGTACTAACTTTAGAGGCTCACTACTTGGATAAAAGTATAGTATTCTTATAAGAATTCAATAAATAAAGACAACAAATCTTGGGGTCTCTTATCCTACCAATATGCTTTGGGAAACTATACACAGAAGCTAAATTCCATATAATCGAAGTCCAAGTTGCTTACAAAGCACTCCTTGGTAGGCTGTGAATTCATGAATATGACATTGTGTCTTCAACTCTTCATCAATGTATGAAGTATATTCAAAATGATGAAGAGCATCGAATTGATGGTGACTTGAATTCATTCCTGATATATGAGATCAAGATAGATGATGATGCCAAGTACTTCATACCAAAAAAGGTAGAGGAAGTCAAATCTTAAAAATAAATGGCTCCACTTATCAAACTAATGTTAAAAGGTAGTAGTTCAAAGAATAAAAGTACCAATAATACTAACAGATCCTGAAGATGATGAAAATGAATACATATTTTATCAATCTAAGAAAGTTTTAGCTAACCAAAGGACAGAGGAAGCTAGTACCAGTAAATTGATAAAGCAATTAGAGGAAACTTATGTTTCTCTAGTAAGGGCACTCGAATCCCAAGTCTCCAACAAGGTTATGAAAATAACTATAGTGCCAAAAGCACACATAAAATCCTTAATAGCTTCAAGAAAATAGAAAATGGAATTGCTAAAAATTTTCTAAGTTCTTCTTAGAAGAGGCTATTATGAACATGAGATTCTCTTCTACTAGACAAAAGAGGAACTCCAAATCCCTCACAAACATTATTAGAAGAAGAATATTTTGAGGAAGAAGATATTTCAGTAATAATTCATCATTACTTCTCCATCTTTAAAAAAGTTGATTAAAAATAACATTCATCTTATACAATCAAACATATAAGCTTAGTTTTTTAAGAAGCTTTAGTAAGGGGATAATGCCCAAAAATCCCATAGGATATGAAAAATTCAATACATCAGAATTAGGATACATTTCTTGAACATCTACTTCAATGAGCTCATGTTACGCCATATCCTGCAAAGAAGAAGACCCAATGGAAACTACATAAGAACAAAAGAATGTTCAAATTAGAATATACTTGAAGAAGATTTAATCATTGACCTCAAAGAGGCCCCAAAAGAATTTAAAGAAGGCAATTAAGCTACCATTGATGAACTCTAGGAAATTAACTTCTGAAGAAGAGCCTAGGCTGACCTTTTTTAGTGTTAAACTCACATAAAAAAGATTGGATGAATTAAACACACTGCTCTATGAATAGAAGGATTACTTCACATGAAATTATAGTGAAATAAAGCATGCCTAAAAATGACTTTTCACTCCCTAATGCAGAACTTATGGTTGAAAACACATCCAACTATGACATATTCTCATTCATGGATAGTTCATCAGGATATAACCAAATTAAAATGGCTCTAGAAGATGAAAGACATGTTACTTAACTATAACACCGAGCGGTGGATCGAATTTTTAAAAATAAATTTCAGAAAAATTTGATTTATCTTTTGTAGAAGACATACATAGTTAATAATAATGCTTTAGTGAAATGAAATAATAGAAAAACAATAGAAAAAAAAGTTAAGTGTATAAAAGTAAAAAAAGAGAACACAGAGATTTTTATGTGGTTTGACCAAACCCCAAAAATTGGCCTACGTCCATGCCTAGCCATTGAGGCTAGGAATTTACTAAAACAAAGTTGAGATTATAACAAATCTCTCATACTCTCTTTCATGAGCAAGTTCAATCCAACACGTACTCTCTTTAATGGGCAAGTACAATGCAACACATACTCTCTTTAATGGGCAAGTACAATGCAACACATACTCTCTTTAATAGGCAAGTACAACCCAACACATACTTTCCTTAAGCGCATGTACTACCCAATAAGAAATCAAGATAAGACAAAGAGAAAGATACATATCTAACTCTCAATTTTATAATATTTTTGTACTCGCAATCCAATATATACAATATTAAGGCAATTGAGTATTAATGAGAAAGAGAGCTCACTTTAACTTTAAATTAAAATTAAAACAAGATATTCAATCAAGTATTTATTGCAAGTAACTAACTTAATGTTATTTTGAATGATCTTTAGAAAGAATGAAATGATTTTCTTGTATGACTTTGAAATACAAACTAAAATGCAATCACAAAACTTTACTTTGAATTCTTTTTTACACAAGTTAATTTTTGTTCAAATGATAAGGGTATTTATAATTGGAAGAACTAAACAATCACTTGAATAAGGATTTGAATGATACCACATAAAAGCTATCACATAACATATATATAAACCAATTGAAGATAAGTAGTTAACAAGCACAAAATAATTTATGCAAGAGATAAAGTGGTCAGCCAAATAGAAATCAAATGAGATAAGATGTTAAGCACAATCAAATTTAACCAACCTATGTTACCCTTTAGGCCAAAGTGATAAATAATGGATATTCAAATGATTAAGCACTATGAATTAAAAAACCTTTGAAAGAGACTTCAGCCAAAGAAGAAGCAAAAGGATTATCAAATGATTAAGCACAAAATAAATTGATCTCCTTAAGTTATCTTTAGGTTAAATAAGAAATCAAAAGATTATCAAGTAGTTAAGTCCAAAATAAATTAATATTCTTATGTTTGCTCTTGGCCAATAAGAGCTAAAGGTTATGAAGTGAATGAACACAAGATAATATAAAAAATCTTGTGAACTTCAAAGCCAAGAAGAAATGAAAGAAGTATAAGAACTTAGCACTTTAGAAATTTAAGGCCAATGTTATGATGCTTTCAAAGGGAGGATACTCACCAAACCTTTAATTTTCCAATCAATCTTTAATCCAGCTAAATGTCCAAGGGAAAGTGAAGAATGATGAGGAATTCTTGCACTTGAATCACCAAAAATCACCAAGTATTTGCTTTTGCAAGGATTAGCCAAGGTGGAGAAGATGAGCAAGAGAGCAAGAGAGAATATTAGATTTTTGGAACCTTTTTCAAGTTGGAAATGCCCTTAAATAGAGAAGTGTGGAGTCTAGGGTCAGCCAAAGATGATCCAATGAGAGGGAAATTGATTAGGCATCAATTGGAATTTCAAATTCAAGGAATGAAGGATCAACCAAGGAGATCTTCAATAAGCTCCTTTATAAATTTGTTTCAAGCCAATATGAAATATTTTCTATGTGATTCATGGCTAAAGAGAGAGGGGATCCTACAGGAAATTCGGCCTAGGATGTTTTAATATGAAGGAGGGAATTTTGAAAAAAAAAAAAAAAATCCATGGAAAGTCAATTTAATGAATTCGGCCAAAGGAGTTTCCAAAAATAAAAAATCCTGACATTGATGCATGAATCAATTTAGATAAAAGATGATTATATTATATAATTATTGAATGTTTAAATAATATGTAAATTTATTAAATTTAAACCAAAGTGGCTAGCCTCTAAAGCTTTCCAAAATAGATCAAATTAAAAAAAATTATTTTGAAAAAGAGGGCTGATTTGAATTTAAATTTAAAATAACTTGTAATATATTAATTTGGCTTTAAATAATCATAAATAATCATGATTGGGACGTTCAAAATATTCCATAAAAATTGATTTGACTTCACAAGTATATCTCATGCATAAAGACGTTTGAAATAAAGAATAATTCAAAATAATTCAAATTCAGAAATTCAAATAAATTAATTTTTAAAATATGAAAAATGAGGGAATATAATATTGAAATATTTTGAATGATGTTCACACATTTTACTACTTAAAATGCATTAAAAAATTCGGTCAAATCAATGTTAAGATGAAAATGATAGTAGGAGAGGAAGAAAGAATAATAGGAGAGAGAATAAGAGGAAAAAGGATAATTTTAGGATAATTCAATTTTCATGACTAAAAATATGAATAAATATTATTAATAGAATCAAAATGATTTAATAAAGTTTAAACATAATTTATGTTGCTTGACCACCCATTTAATGGAACTTATTTCATGCATTTAGTGTATACTATCCAAAATGCATAACTTAATGAATAATTATAATATAAAAAATATAAATAATTTAGAATGATGAATATAAAAATGAATGAATCATTTAGTTTATTATAATGAGTATTTTTTGCCTAAATATAGTAATTCCTAGAAAAATTTCCACCCAGTCCATGTCTAATATCTTTAGCAATCTAATATAACTGCAGAACCAGGAGTTGAAGAATGTTTTCTGCACACTTGAATTTAACTTGATTAGTAGCATTTGAACATGTGTTTGTTATCATCAAAATCAATCTCATATGAGATGGGGCTCATGGAGTTAACAAAGAATACATCCTTCTACACACCAATCATCATATATTGTTATAAAGTGATGTCATTTGGCTTGAAAAATGACAGTGCTATAAACCAAAGGGCAATGACCTACATCTTCGATGACCTTATACATAGATATATGGAATGTTTTGTCAATGATTTGGTTGTCAAAGGAAAAAATCAAAGTGAGCACATAAATGATTTAAGAGTTATATTCGAAATGATTCAAAGTTTCAACTTAAAGATGAATCCACTTCGATGATCTTATACATAGATATATGGAATGTTATGTCGATGATCTAGTTGTCAAAAGAAAAAATCGAAGTGAGCACATAAATGATTTAAGAGTTATATTTGAAAGAGTTCAATGTTTCAACTTAAATGAATCCACTAAAATATACTTTTGGTGTGGCTTTTGGAAAATTTTTAGGCTTCATTGTGCTCCATAGAGGGATTGAAATTGATCCTTCAAAATAAAAGCTATAATCAAAATTCTAGCACCAAAGACCTTAAAATAACTATGCTCACAATAAGATAAATTGGCTTACAATAGAAGATTTATTTTTAATCTTTCAGAGAGATGTCAACCTTTCACTTGATTGATGAAAAAAGATGCACCTTTTATATAAGATCATGCTAAGTCTAGAAGTGTTTGATATCATAAAATAATATCTATTACATCCCCCAATTCTAGCAGCACCAATAATAAGAAAGTCATTAATATTGTATACGACAACTTTAGAAGAGTAAATAATGCCTATGGTAGCTCAAAATAATGAAGAAGGGAAGAAAAATGCCCTATCCTATATAAATTGACATTTGATAGGAGTTGAAATAAGATATTCTCCTATTGAGAAGAATGTCTAACATTAATATTTACTTAGAAACTTTAGCACTACATGTTATCACATAACATAACTTTGATATCCAAAGTTGACCCTCACAAATTCTTGATGAATAGACCTACCTTAGCATTGATACATGCTACATAGGCAGTTTTATTACTTCAGTTCGACATAACATATGTGCTGCAAAAAGCTATAAAAGAACATGCTCCGGCTGACTTTCTAGCCAATCATCATCTTATTAGAAAACTCTCCACACAATGATGAATTGCCTGATGAACAAATCTTTAAAGTGAAAGAAGCTCAACAACCATCAGAATGGGAACTTTGCTTTGATGGAACTTTATCAGTAAAGCTAGCTAAATCACCTGGTTTACCTACAGTACATGTCAGAGTTGGCCTAATATTTGTAACACTACAAGGAAGTATTCTCTGATATTCATATAGTATAACAAAACTTTGAACCATCAACGAGTTGAATATGAAGCACTAATTATAATCTAAAACTAGTAATTAACTTGAAAATTATAAAACTTCATATTTACAGAGATTCTCAATTCATAATCTGACAAATAATTAGGGCTCTCAAAATAAATAAGCCTAAATTTAAATTTTATCATTAGTATGTCCTAGAGTTTCTAAAACAAATCCCTGAAGTAATAATTATTAAGGGTGTCATGGCGAGATAATGGTAAAGTTGACGTATTAGCTAAATTGGCTAAAGAATTGATAGACTCTTAGGGAGAGCCAATTCAAATAATAGTCCAAAGCAAGATAGCTTTGGCATCAACCCTTCTACAAGTCCTTAAAGCCAAAGAAAATCAAGAGATCTCAATAATAGTAAAAAAAGATGATTAGCAAGAACCATTCATCACTTATCTTATGGGCGTAGATTACGAAAAGATAAATCAAAGGCTCATAAAATATCACAAAGAGCTCTATGATATGCCCTTGTGAATGATATATTATATTAACACACATTTGACCAATTGTTGTTATAATTCTTAGGACCAGATGAAGCAAAAATAGTGATGGCTAAAGTCTATGAAGAGTTCTGTAGTGCACATTAACCCAGTCTTAAAATAAAAATTAAAATTAAATGAATGGGATGCTATTGGCCTAGTATGATTCAAGATTATATTAAATATGCCAAAAGATGTCATTAGTGTCAAATATAAGAAAACATGTTGCATCGACCACCCAATGCCTTACATCTAACAGTGACATCTTGGCCATTTGAATGTTGGAAATAGATATAATTGGCTTAATAGATCTTCCATCATCTAGAGGGCATTGCTTTATACTAGCTGTCACTAATTATTTCTCCAAATGGGCATAATCAATTCAATTAAAGAAAGTTAAATCAAATAATGTGGTGAATTTTTTTCAATACCATATCATTTATCGTATATTTGATAATGGCACTACTTCAATAACATCAAAGTCTATCATTTCATTGAGAAATATAAGATAGATTTGTGATATTCTTCAATATATAATCAAAGAGCCAATGATTTTGCAGAAGCATTCAACAAAATATTGGTCAAACTCCTCAAGAAAATTTTCTCAAAAAATAAAAGAGAATGACAAGAGAAATTAATAGAAGCCTTATGGTCATATCATACCACATACAAAATTGCTACAAAAGTAACACTATACTCCTAGTCTTTGGAGCAGAAGCAATACCTCCTTTTGAAGTAGAGCAACCTTCACTCTATATAGCAGTTTAAAATAAACTTACAATAGAGAAAAATGTCTAAATATACCTTAAAAAAAGCTCTCGATGAAGTACGATTATAATCCCAACATAATCTTATATATATATATATATATATATATAAAGAATGGCCTGAGTTCATGACCGCATGGTTCGCCTAAGAAGCTTTAAACAGAGGTGAACTCATGTTGGTATGTAAATGCCTATCGTTACATATCAACGAATAGGGGGAAAGTATGACCCAAACAAGGAAGGACCCTATATTATTGAAAAAGTGTACGAAGGAAGAGCTTATCAGCTCATTGATGCAAAAGGGATAAGACCTATGCCCCTATTAAAAGGACAATATCTAAAGAGATATTATGTATAACTATTAAAAGTGTTATTCTTTATAAATGCAAGAGTTGAAATCAACTCTAAAAATGATAAACTGAAGAGATGCTCTTACTTGAAAGTATGTAAAAAAAGTGCTCATCTTAAAGAAAAATCCTCTATTAATAGGCCAATTTTACAAGCTTTGCAATGCAAGGAACATACTCCATCAAAAAGAAACTTTATCTAATAAAAAATGGTTAAATCAAACCCATAATGCAGAAAAAGGCTAGATCTAAATTTAATATAAGATTTATCATGGGCTAAGGGGCTAGATCAGATCCATTATGCCCAAAAGGGTTGGATCTAAATTTAAAATAAGATTCATCATGTCCAAAGGGCCTGAATTAGATCCATCATACCTAAAAGGGCTTAATCTAAATTAAAATTAAGATCCATCATGACCAAAGAGGTCAAGTCAGATCCATCATACCACAAAGGACCAGATTTAAATTTAAAATAAGATCTAACATGCCTAAAGAGGCTAGATCAGATCTATCATGCATAAAAGGGCTAGATTTAAATTTAAACTAAGATCTATCATGCCCAAAGGGACCAAATTAGATCCATCATGCCCAAAAGTTGCTGGATCTAAATTTAAAGTAATACCTATCATGCTCAAAGGGGCCATATATAAATTAAATAAGATATCCATTATGCTCAAATGGGCTGGGTCATATCCATCATGCCCGAAAGAGGCTAATCTAAATTTAAATAAAGATCCATCATGCTTAAAAATGTCAAATCAAATCCATCATTCCCAAGAAGTGCCAAATTTAAATTTAAACTAAGATTTATCATCCTTAAAGGAGCCGAATCAGATCCATCATGCTCAAAAAAAGGGTCAAATCAAAATTTTTTCTAAGATATATCATGCTCAAAGGGGCCATATCTAAATTTAAATAAAAGATCAGTTATGCCCAAAGGGGTTGGATCAGATCTATCATGCCCAAAAGGGGCTAGATGTAAATTTAAATAAAGAATCCATCACACCCGAAAGGGCTAGATCAAATCCATCATGTCCAAAAAGGGCTATATCTTAACCTAAATTTAGATTCCATCATGCTAAAAAGGGTTGGATATGAATCCAAAATTTAGATTCTGTCATGTTTAAAAGGGCAGTTATAAATCTAAGCTTAAATCTAACATAGGATTTAAGTCAATATATATATATCTGATTCAATAAGTTAAACTTAATCTCTTTGAAATCAAGAGAAAATCAAATTAAAGCTCACAAGGATAGCTCATATATAAATTCAGATGTTATTGATTTTCATAATAAATGTGAAATTTATATGCTTCTATTATTCAAATTTGCTATAGATTGGCTACAATATTTACCTAGAGATGGAAAGATGATATGCCTCTTATAGAGCTTACTGAGGAGCAGATATGAGCCACTATTGAAGGCCTTAATCTCATGTTACAGAAGTGACTCTCATGGCATCAGGATATGGTGATGGGTAGGGATGTGTTTGAAGATTCATTTGCTTGATCATCACACATTCTATTTGTTAATTTAGAGCTTCCATTAGGCCATGATCCTGCTGATTGGGTAATCAATCTAAAGCTAAGACATAGTCAAGATGTTTCTTTATAGAGGGTAGACCACATTAACTATGGAGATCAGGATGTGCTTAAGCTAGTTGTAGATGCATCTCTTCTACAGGCACAATTAGACTTTTGGGTTATCACATATTACACCATGAGGCAAAAGATTCAAGCCTAAGGTTGCTATTTAACACACCATTGTTAGTTGTCAATGGCTATGTATATTGGGCATGTTATCACCTATAGATGCATGGTGACATCCTTAGTAGTTTTGGCATATATCATGCAGTATATGCATCATTTTGACTATAAGCCTTCCATTTACTTAGATCTAGAGCATAGTGGAGCATTGTGATAAGAACACCAATACCTGCTAAATTGGTCAACATGAGATGATGATTACCTTGGACTACATGTAGGATATAATATGTCTCCCTATTATAGGCATTCTCTATGAGGAGTACGTGCCTTGAGATCATGAACTCTATCAGCATCAGTCAACTGATCAGCAAAGGAGAGGCAGTCATGTATATTCCTTAGGTCTCCATCATGCTTAGCTCATTACTAAAGATTATTTAGAGAGCAGAGATCAGGTCATAGATAGAACATAGTTACTATAGACACATGGTATGAAAGTTTTCTTGATGAAGTAATATATTTACCTCAATTGGAATGACTAGTGGATCCATTTACTATGGGATTTCATTCAACTGAAGAGACATTTAGTGCCAGATTCATGCTAGAAGGAAGAGTGAATTTTTGGTGAATCTTAGCATGGGATGTGAATTAGAGTCTTTAATGGCTTTTATTGCCACTTAGTTATGCTATTTCATATTTTTAAGATAGTAGACTATTATGTCCTTCAGCTCTCTTAATGGTCAACTTGCTTAATTGAGGTGCGAGGATAACATTAGCACCATCATCATTATCCTACATATACCATGGATTAGGCAAAGTGAGTGTGATGACTAACTCATGTATCTATCATGTAGATGCTCCTTGGAATTACTTACATGGATGGATTCATGTACATATATTAGGAGCTTTTAGTTGTTCTAAGATGCCATCCTATTTCAAAGAGCAACATTTCCCCATGATCATGTAGTTGAGAAGAGGTATACTTTGCTTAGATAGAGATCAAATTTGAACATTCATGTTTGCTCCATCTTGCATGATAGATCGCTTTCAGATCATTAATAGATCATAGTTTCATAATCTGTCTACTTAGAGCTTGGGGTAAAGATTCATAGATTCTCTTATTGATAGAGAAACAACATTGCTAGTATTAAGGTCAAGATATAGAGGCATAGAAGAATACCTTATTGAGCAAAGAGATGCTTGGCTTTGTTATAAACATTATGAGCCCATCATATTGAAAGAATACAATCCCAATATAGTATCTAGACAATATTGTTTCACTTAGGCTATGCCCATATATAGACTACCATAGATAGTAAATATAACAAATACTCATTCTCTAGGGATGCTACCACTATTTGTTCGATTAGCAACAACTTCCACAACATGGGTTTTCTTACTTTACCTAGGGACCAGTTTCGGTTTTCATATAGCTTCATAGGAGACTTACAAATGAGTTAGTTATCTATGGCTATTATGGATCCATAATACATACTCTACCTTTTTGGAGCTAGGATTTTGTATATATAGTCATAGATTGGGGAGAGCCAGACCAGTATGATATTTGTATTCCCCCTAACATGTAACTCATGCTCCTAAGAGATCATCAGATGAGCTAGGAAATAGTAGGAAGCGATGATGAAAGGCTACATTAGCTCAAAAGAGAGATGATAGAGATACACATAGCCTCTTGATAGGTGTTCATGATATGGGAGTAGTAGTGATAGACGAGCCTACTAATATTCCAATCCCACCAATAGCAGCTAAGCCACCCATAGGGAAAATGGGTGGTGATATCACATTGGTATTATCGACAAACACTAGTGCTGCTTCCCTAGCAACTACTGAGCCTATTAATAGTAAGTTTATGCATGTTGAAGAAGATCCACACATAGAGGAAGCTAGCACTTTGATGATTAACCATGAGCCACTTTTTTCAGATTCAACTTAAGTGATAGTGAGCTCCACTCAAGATGATTCCTCAGATATTGATTCCTATGCAGAGAGTCATCATAGTCCTAGTTTGAAAGATACAACTCAGAGGTTATTTGATTTGGAGATCTCATGATTCATCTCTAGGATATGCCACATGACTTCAAATTCGTTACATTATGGTTTTAAAGATCTTATGCCATATAGTGAGGGCATTGCACCATCTACTTCTGAGTATCGATCGTAAGTCTTGCCTAAGCTTTTTAGCTTCTTTATTGAAGAAAACTCTCTATTAGATTGTGCTACTATCTTGGGCCTTGAAGTAGGAGAGCTACAGCTTTAGAAATCCCTATACAAAGATGTTGAGTTTGGGATATTCTCATTAAGTAGTACTTATCAGAAGGTCTTGTCTAATATAATTACTATCATAGAGACCTCACTCAGCAGCACTTCACATTAAGTCTCTCTAGTTTGCCATGACCTATATTAGTCTCAGAGCTTTGAGATCCTATGAGAAAGAGCATTCTAGAGAGTTATAAATGAGGAGATTGTGCTTATTAGAAAGAAGAACTATAATCAAGCATGTCATAGCTATGGAAGAAGACTGCTCACAGATAGATGCCCAAGTAACTAAACTTGAGTGGGTCCTTCCATGGTTGATCCGTTACCAGGAGGTCATTGTTCAACATCTCCATGAAGCTAGAGAGAGGTCAGTCTATTATGGCTTATAGAGCTCATATAGCTTTTGTTTGTATTAGAGAAATTCAAGCCAATCACCTATAGGTTTAACCTCTACTATTCATTATCTTACATGAAAAATGAAAGTGATTAAAGTTCATAGTTTCTCTTTATTTTTTATGCTGCATAAAATCAAAAATAAATAAATAAATAAGCAATGAATGCATCAAGTTCAATCGATATGACACATCCATTGGTGTGCAATTTTTTGCATCTAAAAGAGAGAATGATGAAATGAATGAAGAATGATAAAAATTTACATGTCTCGACCTAGGATACCAGGTTGCTACAATTGCAGTGCCTAGGCACTATTGCTGCCTTAAAAAAATCTAGAAGCTTAAACTGCCTCTGATGGTTACCCGATTAAATGGAAAAATGGCACAACACTATGATATCAGCGCCAAGGCACTATCATGAATCCTCAATTTTTAAAATTAAGAAATCCACTATGCCCACCTCAACAATATTTACTACCTATAAGGAGCATGGGGAGTAGTCACATTAGAAAAAAAAACTACCCCTTTGGAGAGAATTACTTATAAAAAGGGGAGAGCAACCCCCCTAAGCTTTCTTTATCTCTTTTCTCTAACTCACTTTCTCTAGTTTCTTGTTGTATTTTTGCTTCTGGTGATCCATGCTTTCCACTACCATAAGAATGATCCTCATCTACTCCAAGTAAATGATTTTTGGAATAATATTTCTTTTAAGTGATTTTCTCTCTAAAAATTAAGTTTAATCAAATTTCACCATCGATCTTGGATTCGATGAAAAATAAAAGAGCACAACTTCATCGATCTTGGATTTAGAGTAAGAAGACTATTAAATGTTGAATGTTGAAGACCTTCATAGTTGAACTTGGTTTTGACATGAGAAGAACACCCTCCCTCCATTGAACTTATATTTGGAACAAGAGAGAAGAGTGTTTTGCATTAAATTATGTAAAAACCTAGTACTATTAAGGCTTTATGTTGTCAAATTTTTATAAAAATCCATTAAAATATTTAAGAATTTGGTTTAATATATGAATTTTCATCCCACTATATGAGGTGCCAAGTTCTTGGAAATGAAATCTTGACCGCTCTGTTTAGAATCGAGGCATCAAAAATTGGGTGTCGCACTACTAAGCTCTTGGGTTTAGATGCAATCTTTTAGTGTTGAGGTGTTATCTTACCATGTCATAGTGCTAAGCTTTCGAGTCATCTATTTCTTATATTGCTCTGCAATGCTATATCTTCAGCATTGAGGCACGATATCTTCCACCATTGAACTTGGTTCAAATGTAAAATGAAATCCTCGCCCCTTTGATCTTGGATCCAAAATAAGAGAGAAGAGTGCTTTGCATTAAAATATTTAAAAAACCTAACATCACTTAGGCATTATGTCACTAAAAGTTTAAATTTTTTTTAGAGTTGTTAAAGTTTAGGAACTAATTAAACATCACCTAGGAACTATGGTTTCAACACCGAGGTGCTATGATTTTAGTGTCGAGGCACCATGCTCTTAGATTGTTTGATAAAAGTCTTCTCGTAGCCCCACAACACTGTCTCTCAAGCGACGTGGTGCTAGAGTAATTTCATAATTCTTAAACACTTGGTTTACTGAACTTAAAAAAATCTTAAGTTTGATTCTTTTCCATTCAACGCCTAAGCGCTTGGACTTTCGGGTAGAATGATAAAATGACAATCTTAAAAGTCTAGTAGCACCGCATATCAAGTGCCATAGAGTAGACTTCTCAAGTAAAAAGGAGAAAAATGGCTATCTTAAGAGCATCATAGTACCACATATATCACATTAGTCCTGGACACTCGGGATTTAAATTTATGTCTTCTAGGCTAAGAGCGCCTAAGTGCTACTTCTATGATATCATTTTTTGAGTTAGGGAAATTTCATTATTTCAGTCCTAGAGCATTTAAATGATAGATAGAAGGTCACAAACACAATAATGCATGATTATATAAAAAAATCAAAATATTTTTGAAAATTTGAAAAGATTATATAAGCCATATAAAAAAGGGAGAAAATACAATAAAAAGAGGAAATTAGTAATCATAATTATCTGGCTCCTCCTCTATGTCTGCCTTCGACAAGGTTGCAACATAAGGGGGATATTGAGGCACCATAAAAAAGGTGCTTGACCAGGATCCCTAAGACCATAATGTTCAAACATATGGACCAATGCCATATTGAACTAGGCCATAAAATAAAATTATTTTTGATGTTGATCCATATGATAATAAAATTTATTTTCTAATGCTGCGGCTACTCTCACCTACCTCTCTCTTTAAATTTGAGGTTTGCTCATTTAATGGTTTAGAGGAGTGAGGTTGAGGTCTTGGGGTGTGTGAGCTCTCCCCTACTTCATACATCAAACCAAACCCCTCAATAAGACTTTTTATTAGAGGAGCCTTTTGAATAGAACTTCTTCATCAGGCACCCCTAATGCACTTATCATAGTGCACAAACCATAGATAAGAATAGGATGACCATACCCTATTATAGTACTACCCCTAAAAAAGTACAAATAAAATTATAAATTATCTTCTTTATTTCAATTATAAAGCCTTTTTGAATTACAAAATTCAAAATTTCCTTGTCTTTGGTTATCTCTTTAATATTACCAATGGGTATCAGCTTGACATAAATGACATAATGCTAAGCTTTTGACTCTACCATTAGACTGATGGCAGGAAAGTTGATAAACCCTTTCTCCCATCATTGCATTAGATGTTGGCATTTCTACCAAGGAAACTAAGAGTTTCATCAAAATCTAGGCGTTCGTTATAATAGGAAAGATATTGATTGTAAACCACATTTGACAATTCATAATATGCATTTATGGCAATGCTATTGAAACTTACCAATTTCTCTTGAATAAAACTTTATTGTACTAGTGCTCATTTTCATTGGCGAAGAACTCTCGCACCATGAGGACTACATGGGAGCTATTCTCATAGGCCTACTTCACCCAACCGTGTTCATTGATCACCCCTTCTACTCTCCCACAGAAGCTCTTTTCTTGTATGAGATGCTTGTAAGTGAGAGCA
The DNA here is from genome assembly GCA_021442155.1 of Cymbidium sinense. Classification (NCBI taxonomy): domain Eukaryota; kingdom Viridiplantae; phylum Streptophyta; class Magnoliopsida; order Asparagales; family Orchidaceae; genus Cymbidium; species Cymbidium sinense. The sequence goes on along the minus strand of CM038220.1, from coordinate 155,095,978 downwards.
TGTTGATACCTCTTTTTAGCTTTTGTGCTAGCAAATCTATTAGCCTCACTTGAAGTAGTCCTCATCTTGCTAGCAAGCCTCTTCAATGGTGTGATTACTTTCTTAGCAAAGGAGAATATTGAGAAAATGTGTGTGTGTGTGTGTGTGTGAGAGAGAGAGAGAGAGAGAGAGAGAGAGCTCTAAGGAATAGAAAATACATATTGAAAAAATTTTCTTAGCCCAATGGAATATTTATAAACTAGTTATAGCACTGTAGCGCCCTTTTCGGGTCCTGAGGCACTAGGCTCTCGGGTTCTAAAATAGGTAACTAGCACGATGATGTCCACATGCAGCCAGATCGGTCAGTCAAAGTTACTATGCAGTCAAAAGGTATTACTATTAATTTTGTAATAAAAAATGTGTAAGGCATTGATGCAACACCATAACGCTAGTCAAAAAAGTTTGTCCTTTTTATTTAAAAGGCCTGTCCATTTGCTAGCTCTTCTGAACTAACCTTTAACTGTCACCAGGTGCCATATGGTTAGCATTGAGGTGCTAGTCAGCCGGTCAACATGAATTAACTAAGAAAAACAAATCCAATCTTTAACATTACAATGTTGGATTTATAGTAGCGAGGCGTTGATCTTTCACTTACCCCATAATGCTATGGTGCTACCCACTAAATTCTAAGACACTATATTTTCAACTTCAAGATGTTATACTAATAATGTTAAGGTGCTCCCCTTCATTGTGCCTAGGTGCCATATTTTCAACATTGAAGTGGATTAATATAATATAAATTTGAATTACCTGCATGTGCCTTGACACATGCATAAAATCTAAATTGAAATGTTGGAGGATGCTGTGTGGGTTAATTTCCCAGTTGAGCCTTATGACTGGGTTCGAATCAATAAAACCTAATCATTCCCTGATGATGACCATGTTAATTATAAAATTCATCTGGAGGGAATATGCTTAAATTAGATGAAGTTCATCATTCAAAATATCTTAAAAAAAATAATCATCCACCCTTCCTTCATTATTTGCCAAAAATGATAAGCTAAAAAAATCTTTGCTCACAAATAGGTTATATCAAATTAAATATATCTATGTTCATACTAAAATAATCTTATTCCATTAAGGATGTGGCCTATGTTTTGATTGTGTGATTTTACTGCTAGATGACACCACATTAAATGCAAATATGACTAGAATGCTTCAACTAGGTGGCTAGACTTCTATAAAGCTTCACTATATTTCAATCACAATAATACCCATATATCCCCTAATGGCTATACTCTTTGAGCCATGAGTTATAAAATATATTTAATAGAAAAAACCTTCTGGTTAGCTAAGGTTGACCTAATTTATCACCTTAGAAAAGTTTTAACCCAGGTCTACAAGAACACCTTGGATGACACAACCCATGGTTGACAAGGATTCTTCAACTAGGAACTATTTCCTAAGTAGACTAAGATCCATGATAGCCAGGGATGGTAGAACAATAGGATCTTGATAGAGTGCACCATCATCCCCCAAATAAACATTTTAAATTAAAGGATAATCATTTATTCCATATTATGCACACCACTAGACACCAACTCATATTAGGAAGATATAATTATTCCAACCTTAATCGAGAGTGCTATCTTATTGTGATAAGGTAATTAGTAGGAGGCTTGCATCCATAAGAAGTAAAAATGAGATCTAAAAAAAATCTAATGTAATGTTAGGGGAAATCTAGTTGAATATATACCAATCTATCTCACCAAAAACATACTCCTACCCATCTCAATAAAATTCTAAATCATAATTAGTTAGTAGTCATTTAACAAAAAATTGGGTTTTATTTTTTCAAAATTCTCCTCCATCTAATCTTTCCAAAATGAGAATATTTTTTTATATTTTTTTATAATTAGTTATGTTATTTAAAATTTTTAGCTAATTAAAATTATTTTTTAATTCTAATTAGTCAATTTACAGAGTCGGCGCTGCATCAGGGCTTACATGTAGTGCTTTCTACAAGGCACCATGGGTGGTTTTTTAAAATGTCTCACATGGCTATTGACTCAGTAGTTGCAGACACGCTTTCTTCTCGATCATTTGATCAAATCAAATGACCCAAATTAATTAGGCAAATTAAAAGGAAATAAATCATAAAATCTAATGTGATTAATCATGGCCATCCATTTTAATCACACGGAATGGATGATGAATGATTCATGATTGACCTCCGGTGAGAGGAGAACACCGTTCATCTATCACCACTCAATGTGAGCTCACTAGAGCTCATTTAATGGTATAATTGAATGCAAATCAATCAAGGGGTGAATATAAAGGGGATCCTATGGTTCGATCAACATTATCACATTCACTTTAAGAAAGACCAACAGCTAGTCAATTTTATATAATTTTTTAAAATTTACCCCATAGGAGCTAAAGATCGATGGTTCATCAATTGAAGTAACTTTAGCTTGAATAGGAGAAGCCCTAGTAAGAAGATCATGAGCTGCCTCCTTGTTGATCATCCTCTGGACCAAGCACCACTATGAAACTCGCTAGAGTTGGTCTTTGAGTGCCTTCCAGTGGTTTAATTGAGTGGTTCTCAATTTATTTTGAATCACTAGGGTGGGGGGAGGTGTGGGTAAAGTTAATTTGGATTTAATGAAGGTTTAGTGAAGGTGAAATGTATGGGAGGCTCGAGTTTGAAGTTGTGTTGGTCTCACCCATAGTGAGGTGTACATGAAACTTTAGGGAACCAGAAGGACTGGCTCTCATGCTATGAAGAGTGTGTATTATAAGTTTGAATGGTGGGGAGGTGTATTCTCTTCTCCCCATGTGAACCAACCAAAAATGGTTGGTTTAAACCATGGAAGTCGATCATCTAGTGAGGGTGGTCAAAAATGGCAAGGGATTGATGAGGTGGAAGTCCCCTAGTAGTTGGTGGAGTATGGTGACGGGCTTAATGGTTGAACTAATGATTAGCCAAGGTGAGAGGGACATAACCTTGGTCAATGGATAAGCTTAACAACTTTAGATTTAGTTTAGCATGGGGGAGCTCAAGGCTTGTTGAGGAGGCTCTCCATGGCAAAAGGGAGGATTAGACCTTCCTATTATGGGTTTTTATTCTACTTGAAACCCTTGGTTCACTTGGTTTGGGTTGAACTAGGTTCACCTTGGGTTGGGTCCACATGGTCAAGTCAATGAAGACTTAAGGGTGAGTCATGCAAAGTTTGGTTGAGTTTTAGGCTTGATTTGATTGGATTTGGCTCAATTTGACCCATATAGATCAATTTGGGTTCAAATGAATTAGGTTGATCAATCAACTAGACTTGGTCAAGATGGCTATTAAATTAAGTTCAAATGATCATTTTGAACTTATTAATGCAATCAATTTAATTCAATTTGAAGTGCATTTGAATTTGACTCATATGAGTTCATATGGTTCAAATGGGCTAAGTGTCAACATTTTGGTCAAATTGGGTTGGATGAAGGGTTAAGTCATGTTTAATTGATCATGTGACATTGATTGGAGGCTTTAATTAGGAATGATTTCGTTTAGAATTTGTTTTAGTTCAATTTGACATTTTAGGCCAATTTGGGCTAAATAAATCAATTGGGTTGGGTTGATCAAATTAGCTTCCATTGGTGGTTGGAGAGTGTTCAATAGTCAATTTATGATTGATTGAGGCATAAGTTCAATCCAATTTGGTTTAGATTGGCTTTTGCCCAACTTGGCCTTTTTGTTGAATTCAACTTGGGTTAAATGGCCAAATTGGCTCAATTAGATTTAATTAATTATAATTAAGTGATTGGACATGATTAATAATCAATTTGGAAATAATTGGATAAATTGGTTTGGTCCAATTTGGATTGAATCAAGATTTGACTCAATTTGTTCTTCTAGGCTAAATTGGGTCAGATGAGTGAACTAGCTTGATTGGGTTCAATTGAGGTTAATTGAATGTTGGAACATGTTCAATAGTGGACTTGGAGATAATTGGTATCTTTGATTACATTCAATTTGGGTTGGATTGAATTTTGGCTCATTTAAACCTTCTAGGTCAAATGAGTCAAGTTTGGTTAATTGGACCAATTGTTGAAATTGGGTTGGTTGGAATGAATTGGAATATTCATTTGAGTGTTTGGGATGATCATGAGGATTGGATTGGTACCATTTGGCTTAGATTAAATTGAATTGAATTTTGGCCCTATATTGTTCGAATGGGACCACTTAGGTTATGGCCAATTTAGCTTGGTTTGATCCAATTGGGTTGCAATCAAAGGTTTAGTTAAGTTCAATCGAAGTTCACATGAGTTTGGACAATTTAAATAAGATTGGTTTAATTTTGGATTTAACTCTTTTAAAACTAAATTGGTTAAGTTGGCGCAACTCAACCATTTAGCCAAATTGAACCTTAATGGGTTAAGCTAGGTTTGAAATTTGTTGGCTTTGATTAAGATTTAATTTGTAATCATTTGGTTTGTTTTTGGGGAATTAACTTGGCATAGGGTTTTGATTGGGTTTAGGGTAGGTGAGCCCTACCTAACCTAAGCCAGGGTTTAACCTTAAGGATGAATCTTATGAGTCTTTTAGGCTTAGAGTTAGTGTTCTTTTATCCACTAGAGTGTCTTAGATCTAGGAATACCTTAGTTCCTAGATTGATCCCAGTCTTAAAAAATGATCATCAACCTTACTCCAAAAGTGAGGGAAACAATTGAGAATTAAAAGATTTAAAAAAGTAAAATGTCTTAAATTGTAATATAAATCTAAAACAATTTCTACTAGATGTAATATTATCATACATTTAGATAAAAGGCGACATTAAATTAAGCTTTGCATGTATTATTAAGCGATTAATTCAACAAATTAGGTGAACTAAAATGTATACAAATGACTTAAAATGCACTTTTACATACATTAAGAGGTAATGATGTGCCAAATTTATTATATTATAATGCATGTGAATGTCTTAAAAAGATCAAATTTTGCATGCGTTGAGCAATCTTTAATTCAACTTGAATATAGTAAAATATATGCAAAAATTGGATGGACTAAAATGTGTGCAAGAAATTAAAGTTGAGAGTTATGTACACATTAAAAAGGTGCCTTCAGTCCAAATTAAGTGATTCCACTTTCAAATGTATTTCAAAATTAATAATTTTGATAATTATACTAATCACTTATTAAAAAGGCTTGCATGTGCTTAGAGCAAAGGTGTCAAGGCACGATCTTAATATTTAAAAAGGTTGTGAGATTGAATATGAGATTAAAATTGAAATGCAAAATCAATTTTCTAATTTGGATGTAAAATTATATAAATTACAAAATGCCCACATGTGCTTGGATTGATGGATTTAAAATACAATAATAATATATGAAAAATGCTACACATGTTAAATGTGGATTAAATTTAAGTTGCAAAGTCATTCTACACATTTGGACATAAAATTATCTAAATTTGAAATGCTCATATATCCTTGACACAGTGCTAAATGTAGATTCAGTATCCGAGGATGATGCATTGGTTAAGTTAAATAAACTTAGAATTTGTGTTTCTTTTGAAATATTTGGAAGCATATCAATTCCTTTAGAATTTTTATAATCTAATTTCATTTAAAATCTAATACACCTGTATGGGCCCTAACATGGTGCTAAACCTAAATTTAGTGACTGAGGATGTCACGTAGGTTAATATTAAATAAACCTAAAAATCATTTTACTATTGAAGGGTGTGTAAGAAAAGCAATATGTTACATAATTTTCAAATTTTAAATTAATTTAATACCCAAAACACCTGCATGTCTAGATTCAATGTGTAAGGATGATGCACGAGTTAAGTTAAATAAACTTAAAATTTATTTTGATCAAAAAATGGTGTATAAGTTAGGAAAAATTTGTGATGCTATATAAATTTTATAAATTTCTTATTTGGATGATCAAACTCATCATTAAGGAATAAACATATTATCCCGAAAGATAAACATGTTATCTTATAATGAATTTTATCATTTAATAAAAGACACTTAAGACTAATGGGTCTTTAATATACTAGAGTTTTGCCCTGAACTATATAAGGAAGTAGAGCAAGGTTTATTTTAAACTGGGTTTATGGTTCCCTATAAGGGCAAGCCCCTATAGTTAATTACATCTTAGGAATAAGGATCTCTTCCAAAGGATACTCGATTGAAGAAATAAATATTTATTTTTATAGATTTCTAAGCTAGTTCCAAAGAAAAATTATAATTTGGAATTTCATAAGGGAATACTACAAAGTGGAAGGAGTTATTTTGGAAGCCAAAAAGGATAGAGTAGAAAATGTCCATAGATACTGGGATACCTAGTGGGCATTTCAACTATGCGACTATTGGGCTTTAAATTTTGCAATTTAAATTAAATTTTGAGTTATAATTTTTTATAGATCTATGGTTTATATTCTAGTAGTAGAAGACTATAAAAATACTTAGGATTGAAGACTTACTCTAGTAAGATGCTTATAATCCTAAGTCTATACTTGCTTCTAACATAAGTCAAAGCCTCAACCTAGTTTTACTTTTGGGAATTATTTGCTCTTCCTCACACTGAGGGAGTGAACCTATCCTTGACTCTTCTAGACTTATAACTTGATTCAAAAGGCTACTAGCTAACACCACCTAAGAGAATTTTAAATCGATGATTTCAAGTCCCATGAATGCAAGATGGCTAGGATGTTGTATTTTAGAAAGGAATTTAAGAACCTAGACTCACTCCTTAATCCCTAAGATCATATGAGGAATGATACGCACTTAACTAATGTAACATTTTCTAGCTTTTACAACTTGATTCATAATTCATTTAAGGATTTTAGTGTATGCAATTTATGTCGCAATGAGATGCAATTAGAAGTGGTCATGGGCCAAATCAAGAAGAGAAGGCAAACTTCTTTAGGAAGGCGATCATCCTCAAAAGTTAGATGTCCCTTATGTAATGAGTGAAGCATCCAATTTAAGAATTTATAACAATATGCTAGCATGGTTTACTAAAGCTAGTTATTTCTAGTTGATTTTAAGTTATTCATAGGGCTTTAATTTATGTGAAATTTTAAGTTTCTTCATTTTTGCTTAAGTTGGGTAAAAAATGTTTTTTCCTAAGAGCCTAATTATCCAGGAATTCAACAGAAAACTCACAACATAAAAATAATCATTGAAAAGTAGGTTGATTTTATTCCACACCCAAAGTAAATCAAGCCAATTTTAAATTAAAAGAATAAGACATTATGGTCGGCTAGTTGGCATTTATATTTGTGTCTAATTGGAATTATATAAGAATAGGAATAAATAAACATTCCACACCCATGAAGCATAATGAAGCTAAAGCACAATGAAGTTAAAACATGATGAAGGCCTAAAGAGTACATGTAACTATCTCTCCTATGCATATGGCTAGTTGGCATTGAAAAAGCTCATGATCTAGAGGAATGTATTTCACATAGGGAGTGCTAATAATAGGGAGGCCAACTATATTCTACATATTATCCATTGTGACTTTCATTTCATGTGGACTAATCCAACAAGTATTGGTGGCCCTATCCCAATATTCTTCAATACTCGGATCCAAGTAAAGGGCAGGAGGCTATAATCAAAGAGTGAAGCATAGATTGCATGATATATACCACTTTTTCTAAAAATATCACCATGCATCTATAAGTGATGATGTGCCCAATATACATAACCATTGACTATTGTTAAAGGTGTACCAAATACTAATTTGGAGCCTCAATTAGACTATGCATGTAGAGAGAGCTGTATCATCAACTGGCTAAAGTATATCCTGATCTCTGAAATTAATATGATATACGACCTGCTCTAAAAAAACATCATGGCTATACCTTAATTTTAGATTGTTTACATCATAATTTATTGGAAACTCTAAATCAGCTAGCAGAGTTCGTTATGATCTAGTAAATAAATCCTCAAAAATATCTCGCCCATCAACATATCTTGATGCTATGAGAGTTGCTCTTGCAACCTGACTGTACCACATGGGTCATGGGCATCCATATTGGCCCATATCTGCTCCTTAGTAGAATTTGTAGGTGGCATATCATATGGCATAACATTATTGCCAATCTGTAGTTGATCTGAACAAGATATGCATGTAAAATTCATAAGAATTATAAAAATAGTAATTTCTAAATTTATAAATGAGCTGCTCTTGTATGTTCTGATTCAATCTTCTTTGAATTCAAAGAGTTTAAATTTATATTTGAATTTAACCCTTCTTTGAACATATAAAATCCATATTTATTTTTGGATTCGCCCCTTTTAAACATGATGAAATCTAAGGTTTGGATTTAGATCCAACCCATTTTTTGGCATGATGGATATTTAGTTTAGATCTGGGCCCCTTTGGATATGATGGATTTGATCCAGCCCCTTTGAGCATGATGGATTTGATTTGGCCCTTTTGGATATGATGAATTTGATCTAGCCCTTTTGGGCATGATGGATCTTGATTTGAATTTAGATCCAACCCCTTTGGACATGATGGATCTTGATTTAAATTTAGATTTAGTCCCTTTGGACATGATAGATCTGATCTGGCCCTATTGGGCATGATGAATTTTGATTTAAATTTAGATCCCACCATTTTTGGATATGATGAATCTTGTTTTAAACTTTGCTTACTTGGACAACATTTCTTTTTGATGGGGGATTTTATTTTGCAAGATATATAAAACTACTTATTTATCAGGGGAATTTCTCATTGAAATGAAAATATTTTCTTTGTAGTTATGCATTATTTCTTTGGAGATATTGTTCATTTATTGGGGGCAAAAGATTGATACCTTTTGCATTAATATGTTGATATGCTCCACCTTTGTATACTTTTTTGATAATATAAGATTCCTCCCAATTTGGATCAAAATTTTCACCAAATGGTTGATATAGAATGATGAGCCTTCATTGAACCAGTCCTAGTTCACCTACTTTGAAGCTTCTAGGTGATCCATACGGTCATGAGCTTGGGTCATTATTGCTTTATATGTTTCTAAACTTTGTTGGGCTTGTAGTCACAGTTCATCTAGAGTTTCAAGCTCTTTGAGTCATATTTGGACATTTTTCTCCATTATAAGCTCATTTTAGACGACTATGTGGAGTAAAGGTAGTTCTACTTTAAGAGCCAGTATTACTTCTGCTCTGAAGAATAAAGAGTATGGCATTGCTTATGTAGTAGTTTTGCATGTGGTACGGTATGACCATAATGCTTCCATCAATTTATTGTGCTACTCTTTTTAATTTTTAGAGAGAATTTTTTGAGATGTTTAACCAACATTTTGTTGAATGTTTCTACAAGACCATTGGCTCTTGAATTATATATTTAAGAATATCGTCAGTCTATGTTATATTTCTCAATGAAGAGATAGATTTTGGTATTCCTGAAGCTTGTGCCATTATTTATATAATTCTTTGAGATACTTTAAATTAATAAATGAAGTGCTCTTAGAAGAACTTTATGACATTGTTGGCCTTTACATCTCTTAATGGGATTGCTTCTTCCCATTTTGAGAAGTAATCAGTTGTGGCTGGAATGAAGCGATATCCCTTAGATGATGGAGGATCTATTAGACCTATTATATCAGTTCCTTAACTTTTGAATGGCTAGGATGCTACTATTTGGTGTAAAGCATTAGGTCGCCAGTGTAGTGTTTCTGCATGTATTTGACATTAATGATAATTTTTAGCATGCTCAATGTAATCTTGAACTTTGTTGGGTTAGTAGTATTCAATTCATTTAATTTTGATTTTCATTTTATGCCTATATTTGTGTGCATCACTTAATCCCTCATGGACTTTAGCCATTACTATCTTGTCTTTGCCTAGTCTTAAGCATCATAGCTACATTTGGTCGAATGAGCATCGATAATATATGATTCATAAGAGCATATCACAATGCTCTTTGTAAAGTTGATGAGCTTTCAATTTATCCTTTGGCAATACACCTCCTTTAAGATAAGTGATGAATGGTTCTTGACAATCTTCTTCTTCTATTATCATAAAGGTTTCTTGGTTTTCTTTAGCTTCAAAATCTTGCAGGAGGGTTGGTACCAATGCTATTTTGCTTTGGACTATTTATTGTAAGTGGCTCTCCTTTAGGGTGTGTCATTCTTTAGCTATTCAACATGTACTTTAGGTAAACCAAGTGGTTTAGCTAGCTTTATTAATGAAGCTCCATAAAAGTAAAGTTCAAACTCTGATGATTGTTCTCATTTTTATGATTGTTGAGCTTCTTCCACTTCGAGGATTTGATCATCAAGCAATTTATCATTGAGTGGAGAATTTGTCGGTAAGGGATGAGAGTGGGTAAAAGTTAGCAAGAGCTTGTCCTTTTATAACTTTTTGTGGGATATATGTTATATCAAATTAAAATAATAGGACTACCCATTTAGCTAAGTGGACAATTAAGTAGGTTTAGTCATCAAGAATTTAAGAGGGTCAACTTTAGATATTAATGTTATCTTAAGTGATAACATATAATACTATTTTGAGTAGCTATTAATATTAATGTTAGGCTTTTCTTCTAAATAAGAGAATATTTTATTTTAGCTCCTATTAGACATTGATTTTCCTTCCCTTCCATAACTTAAATACTTAATAATAATGATTTTGTAAAATGCAATAATAGAAAAGTAAAGAAAGAGAACATAGATTTTTCCCGTTACTTAGTAGAAAGAAGGGGGTGGGGGGAATTGTGTTTAAAAATAAATATAAAAATTTTAATTTTATCTTTAGTAGAAGACTTAAATATTTAATAATAATGCTTTAGTGAATTAAAATAATGAAAAATAATAGTAGAAATGTAAAGAAAGAAAACACAAAGATTTTTATGTGGTTCGAAACCCCAAAAACTAGCCTATGTCAATGCCTAGCCACCCATGCTAGGAATTCACTAAACCAAAGTTGAGATTACAACAAATCTCTCATACTCTTCATCATGGACAAGTACAACCCAACATGTACTCTCCTTAACAGGCAAGTACAAACCAACACATACTTTTCTTAACAGGCAAGTACAACCCAATAAGAAATCAAGACAAGGCAGAGAGAAATATTCAAGTTTAATTTTAAATTTTAAAATGTTTTTGCATTCACAACTCAATATATACTAATATTAAGGAAACTAAATATTAATGAAAAAGAGAGCTCATTTTAACTTTAAATATAATTTAAACAAGATCTTCAACCAAATATTTATTGCAATTAAGTAACTTAATGTTGCTTGAATGATCTTTAAAAAGTTTGAAATGATTTTCTAGAATGACTTTGAAATGCAAACTAAAATACAATCAGAAAAACTTTACTTTGAATTCTTTTTCACACAAGCTAACTTTTATTCAAATGATAAATGTATGTGCAATTGAAATAACTAAACAATCACTTGAATAATGGTTTGAATGATACCACATGAAAGCTATCACATAACATATACATAAACCAATTGAAGACAAATAATTAATAAGCATAAAATAATTTATGTAAGAGGTGCAGCAGTTGGGGAAATAGAAAATGAAATGAAATAAGATGTTAAGCACAATCAAATTTAACCAACCTATATGAAACTTTAATCCAAAGGGATAAATAATGGATATTCAAATGATTAAGCACTAAGAAATTAAAAACCTTTGAAAGAGACTTTAGCCAAAAATTTAGTGAAATGAAATATCATAAAAGTATTAGTAAAAAAAGCAAAGAAAGAGAACACAAAGTTTTTTACGTGGTTTGGCCAAATCCCAAAAATCAACCTATGTCAATGCCTAGCCACCCAGTCTAAGAATTAACTAAACCAAAGTTGAGATTACAACAAATATCTCATACTCTTCTTCATGGACAAGTACAACCCAACATGTACTCTCCTTAATGGACAAGTACAACCCAACACATACTTTTCTTAGTAGGCAAGTACAACCCAACAAGAAATCAAGACAAGGAAAACAAAAATATTCAAGTATAATTCTCAATTTTAAAATATTTTTGCATTCACAACCCAATATATACTAATATTAAGGCAATTAAATATTACTGAAAAAGAGAGCTCATTTTAACTTTAAATAAAATTAAAACAAGATCTTCAATCAAATATTTATCGTAATAAATTAACTTAATGTTGCTTGAATGATCTTTAAAAGTTTGAAATGATTTTCTCAAATGACTTTGAAATGCAAACTAAAATGCAATCACAAAAACTTTATTTTGAATTCTTTTTCACACAAGTTAAATTTTATTCAAATGATAAATGTATGTGTAATTGGAATAACTAAACAATCACTTGAATAATGGTTTGAATGATAGCACAAGAAAGCTATCTCATAACATATACATAAACCAATTGAAGATAAATAATCAATAAGCACAAATAATTTATGTAAGAGGTGTAGTGGTCGGCCAAATAGAAAATGAAATGAAATAAGATGTTAAGCATAATCAAATTTAACCAACCTATATGAAACTTTAAGCCAAAGGGATAAACAATGGATATTCAAATGATTAAGCACTAAGAAATTAATAACATTTTAAAGAGACTTTAGCCAAATAAGAAACAAAAGGATTATCCAATGATTAAGCACAAAATAAATTTATCTCCATATGTTTGTTCTAGGCCAAACAAGAAATCAAAGGATTATCAAATAGTTAAGTTTAAAACAAATTGATCTTCTTAAGTTTGTTGTTGGCCAAACAAGGGCTAAAGGTTATTAGGTGAATGAACACAAGATAATTGAAATAACCTTTTAAACTTCAAAGCCAAGAAGAAATAAAGGATGTATAAGAACTTAACAGTTTAGAAATTCAAGACCAATGATATGATGCTTTCGGCCAAGGGAGGAAACACACCAAACCTTCACTTTTCCCAATCAATCTTCAAGACAACTAAATGTCCAAGGGAAAGAGAAGAATGATGAGAAATTCTTGCACTTGAATCACGAAAACTCTCTAAGTATTTGCTTTTGCAAGGATTGGCCAAGGTGGAGAAGATGAGCAAGAGAGCAAGAGAGAATATTAACTTTGTGGAACCTTCTTTTAAGTTAAAACATGGCTCTTAAATATAGGAGGGAGGAGTCTAGGTTCAGCCAAAAACTGATCCAATGAGAGGGATATTGATTAGGCATCAATTTGAATTTCAAATTCAAGGAATGAATGATCAACTAAAGAGATCTTCAATAAGCTCTTTTACAAATTTGTTTCAAAACAATATAAAATAGTTTCTATGTGATTCATAGATAAAGAGAGAGAGAGAGAGAGAGAGAGAGAGAGAGAGGATATTTTAGGAAATTCAGCCAATGAGGTCTTAATATGAAGGAAAATGTTTTGAATAAAATAAATCCATGGAAAATCAATTTAATGAATTCGGCCAAAGGAGTTTCCAAAAATAGAATATCCTCACATTGATGCATGAATAAATTTAGATCAATAATAATTATATTATATACTTATTTAATGTTTCAATAATATATTAATTTATAAAATTTAAAGCAAAGTGGTCAGCCCCTAGAACTATCCTAAAATAGATCAAATTAAAAAAATTATTTTGAAAAAGAGGGTTGATTTGAATTAAAATTTAAAATAACTTTTAATATATTAATTAGGCTCTAAATAATCATAAGCATTTATGCTTGGAACGTTCAACATATTCCATAAAAAATTTGACTTGATTTAGCAAGTATATGTCATGCATAAAATAGTTTGAATTAAAGAATAATCCAAGATAATTCAAATTTAGAAATTCAATTAAATGAATTTTTAAAATATAAAAAATGAGCAAATATATTATGGAAATGTTTTGAATAAACTTTACACATTTTATTAGATAAAATGAATTAAAAAATTTGGTCAACATAATGTTAAGATGAAAATGATAATTGGAGATAGAAGAAAAAATAATTGGAGAGAGAATAAGAGCAAAAAGGATAATTTTAGGATAATTTAATTTTCATGCACTAAAATATGAATAAAAATTAAGAATCATGTGGAAATGATTTAATAAAGTTTAAACATAATTTGTCTTGCTTAGCCACACATTTAATGGAATTTATTTCAAGCATTTAGTTTATACTATCTAAAATGAATAACTTAATGAATAATTGTAATATAGAGAAATATGAATAATTTTATAATGATGAATCTAAAAATGAATGATCATTTATTTTAATTTAGTCAAATTTTTATTTGGCATAATATAGTAATTCCTAAAAAAATCTCCACCCGATCCATGCCCAATAACTTTAGCATTTTGATATAACTGAAGAACCAATAGTTGAAAAACTTTTCTTGCACACTTTAATTTAACTTAAATAATAGCATTTTAACATGTGTTTGTTATCATCAAAAATCAATATCATATGAAATGGGGCTCATGGAGTCAACAATCTCCCCCTTTTTGATGATGACATGCATGTGTTGGTGTTAAATAGTGATGAAGGTGCAAAGTGACCTTTCATCAACTTTTAAATATATAATTTACATTAAAGAGAAATTATAGTAAGTAAATAAACAAGATTTTAAATAATTTAACATTTTAAGCCAAATAAAGCAAGAATATAACATGAGTATAACATGAAAAGGCTCCCCTTATAACTATGTATTATAAAGAGAAAGAACCAACATACTATTTTCTCCCCCTTTTGACAACATCAAAAAGGTTTAACCATGAACTGTAATAAAATTACATGCTTGGATCTAATATGCCTTAGATGCGTCTTAGGGTACAAAATCATTCTTTTGGTAATGGTTTTGTAAAAATGTTCATAATTTGTAAAGTTGTGTTAATAAAATTAATATTCACATCTCTTTTTCTCACATGATCATGAATAAAGTGATGTTTAACTTCTATGTGTTTAGTTCTAGAGTATTGGATAGGATTTTTTTGTCAAGCAAATTGCATTAGTATTGTCAGACTTAATAGGAATGTGATCTAACATAATTTCAAAATCTTTCAATTATTGCTTCAACCAAAGAACATGAGAAACATAACTTCCAACATCTATATACTCAGCTTCAACAGTTGAAAGAGCAACAAACTTCTTTTTTTCTAGATGACCAAGATACTAAAGATGATCCTAAAAATTGACATGTTTCTAATAAGGTTTTCCTATCTACTTTTCATCCTGCAAATTCAACATCAGAATAAGTAATCAAGTTACATGAAAGTGAATTTTTAGGATACCGCAAACCTTATCTAGTAGTGCAAATTAAATAATGAAAGTTATGCTTAACAGCAGTTAAATTAGATTCTTTCAGAGCAGCTTGAAAATGAGCACATAAACATACATCAAACATAATATTAGGCCTACTAACAGTAAGATATAAAAGAAAACTAGTCATACTTCTATAAAGTTTTTGATCCACTTGTTTTCCTGACTCATCTAAATCAAGTTTAATAGAGGGGCTCATGTGAGTCTTACTAGATTTAACTTTTTTCATATCAAATCTATCTATGAAGTCATTGGTATACTTAGTTTGACAAATAAAAGTGCCTTTTCTTATTATTTTACTTGAAGTCCTAAGAAAAAATTGAGTTCACTCATCATGCTCATCTCAAATTCTTTGGACATCAAAGATGAAAAGTCAACACATAAAGAGTAATTTGTACTACCAAATAAAATGTCATCCACATAAATTCGAATAATAATCAAATCATCACCTAAATTCTTAAAGAATAGGGTGGTATCTACTCTACCCTTCTTAAAACCATGATCTATTAAAATGCTACTCAATCTATCATACCAAGCTCTAGGAGCTTGTTTCTATCCATGCAATGCTTTCTTCAATTTAAAAACATGATCCAAAAAATCCACATTTTTAAAACCAAGAGGTTTTCTAGAAAGACATCTTGATCTATAAAGTCATTTAAAAATACATTATTTACATCCATTTGAAATAATTTAAAGTCTCCAAAATAGGCATAGGAAAGGAGCAATCTAATAGCATGGAATCTAGCTATCGGGGCAAAGGTTTCTTCAAAATCTATCCCTTTAATCTGAGTATATCCTTGAGCAATCAATCTAGCTTTATTTCTAACAATGTGTCACGAGTCATCTATCTTATTACTAAAGACCCATTTGGTTCCTATAACATTTTGATTTTGAGATCTAGGAACTAATTCCCAGATATCATTTCTAACAAACTAATTTAATTCTTCTTCCATAGCTACAATCCAATAATGATCCTCTAAAGCTTCATTTATTGATTTTGTTTCAATCTCATATAAGAACACATAATAATTTATCATTTCTTTAGAAGATTTCCATCTAGTTCTAACTCCTTTAGAGGGCTTTTGAATGATTTCTAATGAATTTCCAATTTTTAGGTAAAGAATCATCTATATTTTCTTCCAAACTCATTTTGTTAAGTCATCTACCTCTTCTTCAATCACATCATCATTAATAGGATCTATAGGATTTTAATCAAATATGACATGTACTAATTTTTCAATAATCAATTATCTTTTAACATAAACTCTACAAAATCTACTACTAAAAAAATATCCTAAAAAGATACCATCATCAGATTTACTATCAAACTTTTATAATGACTTTTTACCATTATTCAAAATGAAACATTTACAACCAAAGAAATGAAAATAACTATTCTTAGGTTTCTTACCAAAGAACTACTCATAAAAGAGGTCTCAAGTAAACACGATTCATAATATACCATGCAGCGTTAACAACTTATGTCCAAAAATACTTAGGCATCCTATAATCATCAAACATAACCATACTCAATTCAATTAAAATCCATTTTTCTTTCAACACCATTTTGTTGAGGGGTCCTAGGAGCAAAAAAATTGTGTTTAATACCAAATTCATCACAAAAAGTTTCAAAATTTTATTTTCAAATTCACCACCATGATCATATTGAATTTTACTAACAAGAAGATTTCTATCACACTGAATATGTTTAACAAATTTTCTAAGATGTTCAAAAGCATCATTTTTATGAATTAAATACATAACCAAGTAAATCTTAAAAAATCATCAATAATAACAAAATTGTAGAATTTTTCACCTATGTTAGTAGTGCTAACATGACCAAATAAATCTATATACAATAACTCTAAAGGTCTAGTTGTAGAAATAATATTTTTATTTTTAAAAGAACGTTTAGAGTATTTTTCATGAATAAATGTGCCACAAACATAATCAACATGAAATTTCATTTTAGTTAAACCTTTATCAAGATCAAGTTTTACTATTTTGTTTAAAGAATGCACATTAATGTGACATAGCCTTTTATGCCATAACCAAACATTATCAAGTGAACTTTTACGATAAAGTATGTTAAAATTTGTATTACTCACATTTTCAAAATCAATAAGGTAAATCTTAATGTATCTATGACCAACAAGCAGAATAATTTTATTATTTCTAATAGTATTGAAAGATGCATGAAATTCAACAATAAATCCTTTGTCGCATAATTGACTAATGGAAATAATATTATGCTTTAAACATTCAACAAAATAAAATCTTTCTAAAGTAATTGAATCTTTACAAATAAAACTAACTCCAATTATCTTTTCCTTAGCGTTATCACCATAAACTACAAATCCTTCTTCATAAGGTTGTAAAGTAGAAATTTTAAATTTATCACCTATCATATGTCTTGAACATTCGCTATCTAAGTACCACATGCCTTCTTCAATTTTGCTTTGAAGGCATTCCTACAAAATAAAATCAAGGGTCAACGTTTAGAACCCAAACATGTTTAGGTCCACATCCAAACGAAAAGGCATGTAATGAATGTTGTGTAGTATGTGTTGTTATTTTATTTTTAGACATCCAAATAAAATTTGAATTTGAAAATTATTGAGATTTTTGTGCATGATAATGAAAAGATACATGAACTTTCTTATTGAATAAATTACATGTAACATTTGTATTTGTATAAGGTCTAAATTTAAATAATCTTGATGCATCTGATGACTTATTTCTAATAAATGAAACATGTGAATGTGATCAACTACATGAATCTAATTTTGCATGAACTAATAAATTTTCCTTTTGAACTTCTCCATAAGTATTGATTGATCTAATAAAGCATTATTCTTAACCTTTGAATCAACACATTCTTTTTCTAAAGATAAAGATGCATTTTTAAATTTTCCATTTCTTTTTCTAGAATATTAAATTGTTTTTCAACTTTTTATATATTAATTCATTGAAAGCATCATCTAATTATTTATAAGAAATATCTTTACATACTTCACTTGTAGAATCCACATCAGCCATAAGACATACATTTGCTTCTTCCTCTTTTGTGTCATCACTTGATTCTTCTGAATTGGAGTTTGCCCAAAGTGCTATTTTCTTTGTCTTCTGAAGCTTTTTGTTTTTCCAAGACTTCTTTCTTTTAGCCTTTTCTTTTTCAGCTAAGTCTAAACAGTCACTTCTTACATGTCAGGGCTTTTTACAATTGATTCATACTATTCCTTCTCCTATATTCAATCTTTTAGTAGGAAATCTATGTATTTTAGATTTTGCATACTTGTGTTTTTTCTTTGTGATCTTACTTTCTAGGATTTTTAAAAGCAAACCAATCTCATCATTATCAGCATCTAAACATGAAGAATTTTCTTCACTTATGTCTTCCACCTATAAAGCAATTAATTTTCCTTTCTCTTTCTTTTGGAAAGAGTCATTTTGATCCGTTTGTGCAATAAGATGTTCATATGCTATCAAAAAAACCAAGAAGCTCAACACGTGTATAAGTAATTAAATCCTTAGGTTCACTAATAGCAATAACTTTTTGCATCCCATTCTTTCGGAAGGCATCTAAAATTTTATATACCAAATCTTGATTTTTATTCTTTCTTTTAAGTGAATGCAAGGTATTTATAATTTTCATGAAATTAGTATGAATATCAAAAATACTTTCATTTGGTAACATGTACAATAATTCATCTTCATGTACTAGCCTATTTATATGAGTATCTTTAACTCCATTATAACCTTCATAAGTAAGAATCAGTTTATCCCATATTTTTTTTGCAATAGTAAGCATGGAAATTATCATGTAGTAATCGAAGTAAAACACAATAAAGAATGTTACAAGCCTTTGCATTTTGGTCATTAAATTCTCTTTCAGAAGTAGACCATTAATTAAAAGGTTTGTCAACTTTTAAATCATTTGTATCAGCAGTGAGTGTGTGATACTGATGTATCAACATATGCCACATTCTAGATTCTTATCCACGAATAAAGTACTAATTCAATTTTTCTCAATAATCAAAAGGAACATTATCAAATAAAGGTTGTCTATGTGTAGACTGTCTTTCAAGTAGTGCACCTTTAGGAAAAAGCTTGTGCCATAATAATCAAACTCAGGGATGTTAAGCCACAAATTGAGTCGAGACTCTGATACCAATTGAAAAAATATGTGATAATTATGAAAATAATTTGAATAACTCTCACATAATTTATTTAAGAAATAATCATGAAAAAATTCAGCCAAAAAGGTTTAGGATAAAAAATATGATAGGAGAGAGAAAATTAGGATAATTGGAGAGAAAAAATAATACAAAAGATAATTTTAGAATAATTGGATTTTAGGCAAGTAATGTGAAGCAATCTTTATATTCACCAAGTAGTGCTTTTAATTCCTCAAACCTTTCTGATGTTAGGTTAGCACTAATAAAAGTTGGTTTAAGCTCTTCTTAAGTGCCTAGGTTAATTTCTTGGGGTTTATAAATGGTTTCTTGATTACCTTCCTTGAATTCTTTTGGGGCCTCTTTGAGGTCAATGATTATTTATTCTTTAGATATATTTGCATTTGAAATATTCTTTTATTTTTTTTAGTTTCTATAGGGGATTCCTCTTTATAGGATATGGAATAACATAAGTTCTTTTAATAAGACACTAAAGTAATATATCCTAATCTCCATGTGGTGAATTTTTCATATCCTATTTGGTTTTGGTCATTATCCCCTTGCTAAAGCCTCTTAAACAACCTATCTTGTATGCTTGATTGTATAAACTGAATGTTATTTTTAACCAATTTCTTTAAAGCTGGTGAAAAGTATTCAGAAATGATTATTGAAATATCTTTTTCCTTAAAATCTTTTTCTTCCAACAACATCTGTGGGATTTAGGTTTCGTTCTTCAATCTTGTAGAAGGGAATCTCGTGTTCATTATTGTCTCTTATAGGAAGGACATTGAAAGTTTTTAGCTATTTTATTTCCTCATTCCTTGAAGTTGTTAAGGGTTTTATGTGTGCTTTTGGCACTGTAGTTATTTTCATAGCCTTGCTAGAGATTTGGGATTCGGGTATCCTTATTAGAAAAACATGAGTTTCCTCTAATTATTTTATCACCGTACTAGGACTAGCTTCTTCTGTCCTTTGGTTTGCTGAGTTTTATTTAGGTTAATAAAATACTAACTCATCTTCATTGCCTTTAGTATCACTACTAAGATGAGATATTACTTTAGACGCTTCAATGCCCTATTGTTTTTACTCTTTGAATGATGTCCTTTCAGTATTTCTTTAATAGATGGAGAAACTTGTTTTTAAGCTTTTACTTCTTCTACCTTCTTATGCATGAAGTACTTGGCATCATCGTAGATCTTGATTTCTTGTATCAAGAATGGATTCATGTCACCATCAATTTGATGCTCTTCACCATTTTAAATATACTTCATATATTGATGAAGAGTTGATGACATTATGCCGTATTCATGAATCTATGACTTGATCTTTGATCACATGGAATTTATCCTCTGTGTATAATTTCTCGAAGAGTATGGGTAGAACAAGAGACCCTAAGGTTTGCTCTTCTTCTTGATTAAATTCTTGTAGGAATACTATACTTTTATCCAAGTAACGAGCATCTAAAGCTAGTGCTTATAGTGTTTTAACTATTATGAGATTAACTGAAGCACTTGGATCAATCAATATCCTTTTCATTCGAGTAGTGTTGCTTTCAACTTTAACATAAAGGGGTCGGTTATGTTTGGTCATCCCTAATAGCAGTTCATTCTTATTGAATGTAATGGTCAAATACTTTTGAGAGGTTAAGTCCTCTTTCATTACTTTCTTAGACAAAAAAGCTTCATATTATTCTGGGTTTGCAAAGCTTTGATTAATATCTCACGTATATCTTTGGAAAACATGAGAGCATCATAGATACTTAGTAAAACATGGAGCTTTTGTAAATGCCAGAACATTATAGTCTACTTCTATTTTGGAATACTTTTGATATTTAGTCAGTGATGGGGGTAAGGCATTTTCATTAACTTAAATTTCTTTGCATTTATTACTTACTTTTATTAGGGGTGGAAGAATTCTTTTCTACTTCTTAACTAGACTTAGGTTACTTTTTGTTTGATCTTCTTTATCATAAGAAGTCTCTAAATCTCGTGCTCTCTCAGAATTCTCTAAGCTTTGAGGATTTTCAAAACTACTGCCTAATTTAAGATGTAGTTTCTTTGAGCCTGGCTTGTCTCTTCACTTTATAGGGTTTTCTATAAGAAAGCATAATTCTTCCTCAGAGTCAGCTGAAGTCTCAATCACATTTATGACACGACGAGTTTCTTTTAGAATTTCTTCTTCAGGTTCTTCCATGTCAAGCTTTAAATGGGTCATGTATTCTTCTAGATTAACTAGCTTTCAAGGGCATTGTTAGTATTCCTCTAAAGAGTTAATCATATTCTGATTTTCAAACTTTAGCTTTAGAGTTCTTTTCTTCCTTGATTTATAAGGTTTTGATAAAGAAGACTGGTCAATTTTTTCCTATTTCTTAATATTATATATAAATTGCCCCTTGTTAGGGAAGAGCATTTTGGATCGAGTTTAGGCTAAAGAATTCTTTCCAGTGAATACTTTCTATTGTCAGAAGAATATTGATAATTCTTTTAGTCTTTTTTGAGATGATGGTCTCCTAACCACCTTCATCTTCATCTTGTGTTTGGTGGGCTTTGACCTTATCATTTCTTAAATTCGAGTTCCAACTAGCTCATCATTTTTGCTTTTTGCATCCTGGATTAGGCATGTCGTAACAACTTTGACATTTTTAATTTTAGGATATATCAGCAAAATTCCTGATAAGGTGAGTTCTCCATTATGATAACTATTTTATACCCAAGGTTTGAAAACAAAATAATCTTCAATTGGATGATTTATGAGCGTGAAATGGACAGTAGTTTGGATCATCAACTTTGTCCAGTTGGTCTAGCCTTCATGGCTCTGGAAAATGTAACCCTAGCTTTTGGGCATGCTTAAAAATTTTATCAGTGCATTCACTTTGGAATGAGTATTGCTTAATCATTTTCTATTAGAGGGTAAGCCTTTTTTTCTTTTCCTTTACTAGCTTTGCTGTTGGTTGAGAGGATGTCGTTGGTTATGAGGTTGTCGTATCTATATTTTCCTTTGTTGACCTCATTTTTAGATGAGGTCAACATCATCTCTAAACTAGTAATTAAGACATATAATCTTAGATTAGAAATCTTTTAATTAAGCATTAAGAACACTACACCTAGTGACCTAGTGCATCCTCCTTGGATTTGATCTAACCTAATGGTTTAGGTAGATTCAACCTAAATCTAAAACCTAAATAAAAACATACACCACTTGAAACTTGAATTTAATTAGGCTTAGATTAAGGTTTAATTTAAGGAATTAAACCTAATTACCTTATTCAAACTAAAAATCACATAAACCCAAGTAATTCAAATTAAATCAAAATAAATTCAAATCAAGTTAATTGAAAAGCATGAAACCATGACATGAACATGAATGAATTCATATCCAAATCAAGGTCAAAATTAAAAAGTGGTCAACCATTTTGGCAAAGAGTTTGACTTATATGAGTCCCACTAAGTCTAAAACCAACCAAATTTAATCATTTCAAATGGTAAATGATAAAGCAAACATGTTTAAACATGAAATTAAAGAAAATAAACCATTAAGGTCTTAATTAAGCTAATTAGATCATTTGATCTAAATGGGCTTATATATATATATATATATATATATATATATATATATATATATATATATATTTGATTCAAATCTAAATCAAGTTAAAACCAACCCAAATTGATTATTCAAAATCATTGCAAAATTATTATGAAACATAATATAATCAATTATTAGGTCTAATTTGACCAATTTTGTCATCTGACTCAAATGAACCCGACTTAACCCATTAAACCTAGTTTAGACCAAATTGGTAAAAATTGAAATTAACTTCAAACCAGTTGAAGCCATTCATTCTAAATCACTCCATATATGTAATTAAACATGATTGGAGTCTTCAATTAAGCCAAATGGGTCATTTGAATCCAATTGAAATCAACGAGGAGAGAATTCAATTCTTTCTTTGCACAAGGAGAAAATTCAATTCCTTCTTTCCACAGCCTCACCAGGACAACATGAAGCTAATCGAATCAACCCCACTGTCAGAGATTGTTGTTGATGAGGTATGCCATTAAACTGACCTCCTAAGCTTTTAGATTTGGAGCTTTTCAAAATAGATTTGATCTCAAGGGAGATCAAACTTCATTTCGATGATGGTTTTGCAAATGAAATCGAGAGATTTCACCTGGTGAATCGCTACAAATCACCTAGAATCGATCGACGGCTCATGGCTTTCATAACCATTGAAAGGGAAATAATCTTCACCATCCATTCCTTCATTAGGAATGGACAATCTTGATTTAGTCACACACTATGACTTTTATCCCTATAAGAATCCACTAGACGATTTGATCCATCAAATCTTCAATCAGATGGTTCGAATCAAAACTACGTGCATAGTCAAAATGATGCGGGATCCACGTGGATCCCAGATAGCTGAAAATTAAAATATACATTAGAAAATAGTGATTTAAAATTATATAGATTCCTCTCACTTAGAGGAATCCATTAAACCTAAAAGCCCCAAATTCTATGGGGGTAATTTTGGGTTAATTTGAGTTTGAATGAAAATAGTCAAACTCAAATTAGTTTCAAACCAATGTTCAAATTGATTTGAAACTTTAGGAAACTAAAATTAGGGTTAAGATATACATTAAGTGAATTTTTCATAATTTATTGAAAAATAAATATAAAGAAATGAAATTTCAAACTTAAAACCAAATTTAATAAAAATAAACTAAATATAAATCTAATAAATTAACAAACCTATGAAAATAAATCAAATAATTATAATAGATCATGATGAACTTAGAAACATCATTAAAGTTCACGGAAACCGAATAAACCCTACAATAGTCTAATTATGTAATTAATTAGATTAATTAATGCAAATAATCGACCTAAACTAAGAAAAATCATAATAAATCAACCCAATTCCTTAAAATATCAAATAAACTCTCTATGGATTAATCTTGCAGAAAGGAATATAGGAAAATTAATACCTCTAATTAATTTTACCTAACATAAGCTTAATTTAGGTTTTAGTGAAATAATTAAAACTTTGACTAAACCCAAATATGATCAAAATGAAATTTAGGGAAATCAAATTGGCAAAGAACTCCACTTGGTATAAACATTTCATGGATAATTGACATGTTGAGTGGAAGTTATTGAATTTCCATGTCCCTAGGTCAATTTAGATGAAATATTTAATCAAAAAATATAGATTTTTTAAAAATTCATGAAATCAGCTTGGAATATTTCAGTTAACATCGAAACATTTAAAGAAAATTATCTAAAACTATAAAGTTAGAAAATTTAATTTATTATGCATTAGAGCCTAATGAAACAATTAAGAATATGCAATTTAATTATACTTACATAATTTAAAAGTTAGAAAATTAAACCCTTACTTATAGTGAACTAACCTAAACCAATAATTGGAATCATAAGTTGAAGTCAATAAAACTAATCCAAACTTCATAATGTAATGCTAATGACATGATTATATGAATATAATTAAAATCAAATAAATCATTCATTGAAAACATATAAGTCAATACATTATGAATTTAAAATGTGATGACTT
Organism: Cymbidium sinense; assembly: GCA_021442155.1. Classification (NCBI taxonomy): domain Eukaryota; kingdom Viridiplantae; phylum Streptophyta; class Magnoliopsida; order Asparagales; family Orchidaceae; genus Cymbidium; species Cymbidium sinense. Next base: position 155,071,022 of record CM038220.1, on the reverse strand, counting down.
ATTTAAGTGATGAAATTAAACTAAAATGTAATACATTAATCTAAGTTACAAAACCAAACATAAACATAAAGCAAATATACAATGAACATGGATTAAACGAAACATAAATATAAAACAAACATATAATAAACATAATCAACAAATAAAATTAATCTAAAACCAAAATTAAATGAATAAGAAACTGAATTAAAATAAAAATACAAAATAAAAGCCATAATAAGAATAATATAATAAAATAAATAAACTAAACACATTATGTAAAGAAATCAAAATGAAAATTAAATCAAAGTAAATTATAATAACATAAACAATAATGTAATAAACCTAATTAATCCAAGTTACATGAATAATACAAATCAAATAAATGAAATGAATCTAATCAAATGAATTAAACAAAATAAAATTATAAAAAACCAAATTATAATAAATGAATTAGACTTAAAGTGAAAACCAATTCAAATCAAATTATAATAAAGGAGCCTTAATTGAACTTCATTGAAGAAACATGCCTTAGAGAAATAAACTAAATCAAGATGTAACAAAATAAAAAAAATCAAAAGAAGAATTCAAAACAAAATTAAAGTATTCATTAAATTGAACTCAACTCAAAATAATTCATTTAAAGGCCAAAAGAGGTTAACTAAGATGCCTAAAATTTTAGGTAAACCTCTTAGAATGAATCCTCACTTTAGGGTAAGGATTTTATTCTATTAGGACTTAGAATGTTGAATAGAATTGGTTCCGCCCAAAGTAGAACTTATTATATTCTTCATTCATGAAAACTTAATTTTATCTTAACATAAAATGCATCTAAAATGAAAATAAAATTATAATTCACTTAAATTGAAACCATCCATGGTAAATTAAACCAATTTTAGGACTAAAAGAAGTTAAAATAGTAAAAACAAAAAAAATTTATAATTAACAACATATGGTATATATTTTGGACACTCGAGGTCATAGGGCTACTAGTCGGAAGGAGGTCTTGATACTTTGAATCTCTAGTATAACAATGACATGTACTTATGAAGAAAAATTATGAAAATTAAAAATCTTAAAATCAAATTAAAGTAAATATTGAAAATATAAATTGAAACTTGAACTTAAAGGACCTAGTACAATTTTACCACACAAGCCCAATTTCTTCACACACTAGAATGTTAGGTCATCGACCCTAGATTTAGGTTAGGTCAATTTGTGATGTTATGTGATGTGTGTGATGTTTTTATTATTTTGTGATGTAATATTTTAGAGGATGCCTAATAGGATTGTTTGCCCATTAGGTTGGATGGTAGGATGTTCTTTCTAAAACTAATGATGTCTTTTGTAGGGTTGTGCTAAAAGAGACCGTCATAATAAATTATATATAACTGTTATTTTTTACGCAGGTATACGTGGCTCCCTTAACATAACCTAATAGGATAGGTGGGCTTGGCAAGCAACTAATGCTAAACCCGTATGTTTACAAATATAACTACTAGTCTATTTGTATTTCTTGACATTTATTCTGTATGGCTTTGAAATTTATTTTTAAATTTTAAATGTAATTTGAGCCCAAAATTAGGTTAGAATCTATAGGGTCTAAAAATAGTAGGAGTTGACCCTACTAGCAGATAAGTGTAGAGGCCTTATGTGAAGCCCAATGGAGGTCCTTGAAGAAGGAAATGATCCTAGAGGAAGACCCATAGATATGGATTTGTAGTTCTAGGCAGGTTATATTAGGTCAGAGTTCAACTGACCATTTTTTTTTTGAGGTGTACAGTGGTAATTGGCCGCAATGGTATGTTTTTTTAATTTGAATTAGCTTGATTTACTTTAAGTGGGCAATGTAATTAATCTACTTTCTAAGTTTATTTTTGTGCTATATTTTCTATGATAAATGCCTAGATATTAGTCTCTCAAGAAAACTAAACTTTTCTACCAAACTTAAATTTAATCAATATAAACAAAAATAATGAAACTTGAAACTTCTCATATTAATTAAACTAGGAATAACTTAAATGCAACTAGAAATAATTAGCTTTCTTGAATCATGCTTGCATGTTGCTCTAAATTTGAATTGTGGACTTCACCCATTGCACATAAAGGGCATCAGCCTTTGAGGATGACCATCTTCCTAGACAAGTTTGCCTTCTCTTCTTGATTTGGTCAATGATTACTTTTAACTGCATGTCATTTAGGCATAAAATGCTGATTACTCTAAAAAACACCTTTAAGGATGAGGTCCACCATCTTTATGAGATAGGTAGGAGTATATTTTTCATGAGTAAGATTGATATATATTCAACTAGATTTCTCTTAAGATTTAAGTTAGGGTTTATTTTGATCTAGGTTCTACTTTGTATGGATGCAAGCCTCCATAGTTAATTATCCCTCTTATGTAAGAGAGAACTCCGATTAAGGTTGAAAAAAAACATATCTATTTGTAGCATTGTGGCATCACTATTATTGGTTATTTGACTTTTGAACAACACTGGGAAGCTGCCTTATAGCACTGCAACACTTGTCAAGATTCCTGACAGACATGCAATAAGTTTTAAAGGGAAATGATAGCCTCATTTTAATGAGCCATGGTGATGGAGTGCTGTGCTCTTTTCATATGCGCCAGTTATGAAAATTTATTATAATTAGTTATATCTTCTTGACTGCATAATAACTAAAAAGATGAGCTGATCAGTGCCTCCACATTGTATGTGGGTGCCACGGCACTAGGGCTATGCTCTGCAACCCGAGAGGGTCATGCCTCGGTGCTAGGTCCTAATTTATAAATAGATTCCAGGCTGTTAAAAATTCTCATTTAGTGATCCCTTCTCTTAAGAATTTTCTTTTCTTTCTAGCTCTTCAATTTTCAATTGTCCAGCACACTCTTCTCCACAAACACTTAATTCTAGAGAGGGGATTCCAGAATCTAAGTGGAAGTGTGGAAGGGATGATCATGGAGTAGAGGTGGCTTAAGCTGATTTCTAAAAATAATTTATGCATCATTTTGATGATGCGTGAATTCTTCACAAATGCATGGGATGGCAAGGACAACAAGGCCTATCTCTCGAGAAAGCTGGTGAGTTATGATAATAGTGCTATAAATTCATATTAAAGTTTTTCCAATAATGAATATGATTAATATATCTTCTACTATAAATATCGTCCTGATTTTGATAAGATTATTCTTTTTCTTTATGGCGAGAAATGAAAGTGTGCAATGGAAATGATAGAAGGAAAGGATTATCAACTTTCCTATCACTAATATGATAGCTACCTCTAAGGCCTGACACTTTCATTTTTCCCAGGCTTATGCCCTCCAATAACATTAGTGAGGGTACCAAGGATAGGGATGTTTTGAATTTTTCTATTCAAAAGGGGTTCTCGATTAATATCGGGAAAGATATTTTTAATTAAATTTGTAATATGCTAAAGGAGAGCACTACTATTAGGTACATCCTCCCTTCTCTTATTTATGGTTTGTGTGTAGCAGTGGGTGTGGTAGGGGTACCTAAGAAGGCACTCCTTTAAAAAGCTCCTCTAATGAAGAGGGTGATCAGGCAGTTCATGAATAGATTTGAAGTGGGAGAGAGTTCACATCCTTTATGATCTAGATTCTAACTCATAAGTCGTTGGCCGAGCAAGTTCAAGATATTAGTAGCCATGTCTCGAACTTATGAAAGAGGGTGGATAAGAGTAGTTGTAGACAAGAAGTTGGAATGCAAATTTGATCATCTCCTGGATTAGTAGCAGATGCAATTCTTCTACATGGCCTAGTTCAACACTACATTGGTGAACAAATTTTAGAATTGCAATCTTCCACATCCTAGCAAGGTCTCCTTCCATACGATGCCTTAATATCAGCTTTGTGTGATTACCCCATCAATGTCAGGCATGAAGAAGGAGGAAAATGAGGAAGACGAGAGTGGCAACGAGTATGACTATTAGCTTTCCCTATTTATAATTTTATTTTTTTATTTATAATTTGTAATTTTCTTTTAAAAAATAAAATTATTTTTTTATTATCATTATGTTATGTTCTTGCATATATATTTCTTGCTTCTATTGATGCTCTAGGATAAATAAATAAAATTGTACTTATCTAAAAAAAATTAAATTAGGGTATAACATCACAACACTGGTATGTTAGTGCCTCGACGCTACAAATATACCAAAGGACCCAAAAGGAGGGCACCATGACACTGTCTTGCAGCACCGTGAAACTATGGGATATTATTTTCTCCCCCACAAAAATTTTTAGAAGTTGTGGCACTGTCCCCTCAATGCCACGGTGATGTGGGATTTTTGTCTCATGTTTTGATCAAAATAATCAAAGTCATATTTCAAGTGATAAGTGAGTATGGTACAACAGTACCCAAGACCATGGCGCCATAATGTTGATATCCAGCACCTCGGTGCTATATGCCCAATTTTAAATTTAAAGTGCATATTTTTAGAATTTTTTTAGAAGTTTTGATAGAATTTTGCCTTAGCAATGTTATGTTTTAAAATTGAATTGTGCAAAGCACTCTTCTCCTTTATTAAAAACCCAGGATCAATGAAGGGGAGGGGGTTTTCATCTCTCGCCAGAATAAATTTCAATAATGGAGGTATTCAAATCTCTAAGCTTTTCACACTGAATCAAAGATCAATGGTGGGATTTATCAAACTATTAAGACAAAAAGTACAAATTCTTTCCCTAAAGTGAGAAAATCAGAGAGAAGTGTGACCACTGTTCAAAAAGAGTAGAGGGGAAAAGTGAGTGAAACAGTCTCTTGAGTGGACTGCTCACTCCTATTTATAGTAGTAGGCTGATAATTATTCTCTCTTAATGGCCGGTGTAGTACTTAGATCACGACCATGGCATTGTATCATAAATTGATAGTTGGACCAGTTAAGCAGCTCCTCAATGCCAATATCAGTGCTATACCATTCTTTGACACTTGGATGGGGTAGTCATTTCTTCTAGAAGACTAAGCAGTTGCTCGAATATATGGATGTAGCACTATAGCATTATAGCCAAATATTTTTTTTATTTATTTTGTTTTATTTCTTTTTTGATGTAAACAAAATTTCCCCCCAATAAATGTATCATGTCATTAGGACATGATGCATTTATTGTCTTGATATTCTATTTATTGTACTATACATATATAGAGATGATTTAATAAAATGAGTTGAAGCCCCTGTCATGCTACTCTAATAAATTTTATGTATTACATGATAATAAAGATAGTTACATGAGAAAGTTTTAGCTGTAATAGTTGGCCTAGATTTCTCTAATAGTACATAGATTTGTGTATGCTGCTCTCTTGGAGAGGTTTCAAGGAAGCCTCTTGATCACACTCTAGTGAAGAAAGAGTTTGCTCAAGCTTGGACACCTAAGAATTTACCTTTGAACAATCTTCTTCTATGGTTGTGATAACTTATTTGATCATAGCCCTCCTTTCTAGAAAATATCATCTCCTCTGCTATAATTCTCTCAATTCAATAGAGATATTGAGGAGTTCCATTTGTGCTCTAGAAAGCTCCCTTTAGAAGGATCTTAAGGCTTTAAGACTGTGCTCTAGATTTTGGTGAATTAAGGTGACTTGATGCGAAATGACTCTAACCAATGTTTATGTAGTAGTAAATTTATCTGATAACACCTCTTCATAGGTAGTGCGCAAAGAGAACATTCTAAACTCTACCTTCTACAGAGGGCTTCCCATAATTATAATTCTCTTACTTCAAGACCTAGAGTAGTAGCACAATGTATAAAGAATTTTCCTCTACGCAGAAGTTGGACAGAATAAAACTTTTAAGTTGACACTTAGAAGTAGTTGATGCAAAACTACTATTATATAGTATAAGCTTTTTTGAAGGACTACCATGCAAGAGAGTTGAAGCACTTGGGCATATTCTAGAAATAAACATGAAATTTTTAGGTCAGATAATTGCTTTTGTACTATATATTTCTCACTAGAGGTAAGGTAATTTTATGCACAAGAATCCATGTTTGAAGAGTCATCTTGGGTAACACTCACCATTTCCCAAGTTGAATATGATAAAAGATATTCAAAACTAGTAACCACAATGCCAAACTCTTCTACATACATACTTTATCTAGTATATATAAGATCAGTGCTAGTAGGTTGGATGTATATTAGAGAAACTGTAGTGTTTGTGGATAATATCATAGTGACATCACTCTTCTTTTGTTCTACTAGTGGCTCAACTACTATTGATGAGCTAGAGATATGACTAGAGTTGTTTATATTTATAACTCATATATTAGAATCTTAATTTTCATATTAATCACTAGCTCTAGGCTCATAATTAATGCTTCATATTTGGCCTCATTATTAGTTCGAGGGTCAGCAAGATAATAAAAATATCAGATACCCCTTTATGATGTTACGAATATCAGATCCATTCTGACTTGTATTGAAGGTAACATAGATAGTTTAGATAAATTTAAAGATTGAGCTCCATTAAAATAAAGCTCCCATTCTAATGGTTGCTGAGCTTTTTCAACTTTGAAAATCTGTTCATCATGCAAGTCATCATTAAGTAGAAAGTCTGCTAGTAAGAGATGGGTGGTTAATAAATTAGCCAAGGCTTTCCCTTTTGTAGCCTTTTGCGGGACATATGTTATATTGAATTATAGTAATAGGACAATCCATTTAGCTAAGAGATCTATTAAGGTGGGCCTCTTCATCATAAATTATATTAGATCGACTTTGGATATTAATGTTATCTTATGGGATAACATGTAATGCCACAGTTTTTGAGTAACAAATATTAATGCTAAACACTACTTTTTAATAGAATAATACTTTTTAGCTCCTATTAGATGTCAACTTATATAATATAGAGTATTTTCCATTATCTTCTTTATTATTTTGTACCAAAATAGCTCCTAGTGACTCTTCTAGGGCTACCATATATAATATCAATGGTTTCCTCGTAATTGGTGCCGCTAAGATTAGGGGATGCAATAATTATTTCTTTATGCTATAGAATGCATCTTGAAAAGGATCATCGCATATAAAAGGTGAATATTTTTTTCATAAATCAAGAGAAAGGTTATCATCTTCTTGAGAGATTAGAAATAAATCTTCAAATATAAGCCAATCTGCCTTACAGGGAGCGCAATTGCTTCAAAGTTTTAGGTGGGGCATTTCCATTATTGCTTTTATTTTAGAGGGATTCATTTCAATCCCTCTAGAATTCAATAAAGCCTACAAATTTTCTAGAGGTCACACCAAAAGCACACTTTAAAGGATTCATTTTCAAATTGAAACTCTGAATCATATTGAATATGATCCTTAGATTGATTATATGTTTGCTTTGTGTTTTTCTTTCAACAACCAAATCATGAACATAAGAATCTACATTCTTATGTATGAGGTGATCGAAGTTGTGAGTCATCGCTCTCTAGTATGTGGAACCTACTTTTTTCAAACCAATAGGGCATTACTTTAGTAGCAATATATGCTGATTGGCATGAGAAAGGATGTATGCTTCTCATTTTCTAAAACCATTTTAATTTGATTATAGCCTGATGATCCATCCATGAAAGAGAACATATCATATCCTCCTTGAGTTCTACATTGGGTAATTGGAAATAACCTTTTGGGCATGCTTTATTTAAGTCTTAGAAATTAATGCAAACTTGGATCTATCCATTTTTATTTTATACTAGGATAATATTTGTAATCTAATTAGCGTAATTTTCTTTCCGAATAAATATTTCTTTGATGATCTTTTTTGTTTCAGTGATTACTTGTTCTTCAATTTTTAGTCGTATTCATCTTTATGCTTGCTTCACTAATTGTACATTAGATTTAATAGCTAGTTTATGTACAGCTACATCTGGCAATAAACCGATTCTCACTATAATTCCATGCAAAGTAGTCTTTATATTCATAGAGTTGTGCATTTAATTCTTCAAATTTTTCTTATGTAAAATTAGCACTAACAAAAGTTGGTCTAGGCTCTTCTTCAATACTTAGGTTAATTTCCTAAAGTTCATCAATGTTTCTTGATTGTTTTCTTCAAATTTTTTTGGGGCTTCTTTAAGGTCGATTATTAATTCATCTTCAGCATATTCTCAATCCCCTATGAGGAACTCTTTTGTTATTTATGGTTTCAAATGGAATTACTTTTTTGTTGGGTATGGTATATCATGAACTCATTGAGGAATTTGATGAAAGAATATATCCTAATCCCCATGTAGTGAATTTTCCATTTCCTATAGAACTTTGAACATTATTCCCCCTGGCATAACCTTTTGAACAATCAAGCTTGTGCATTTGATTATAATAGTTGAACATTATTTCGGATTAGCCTTTGTAGAGCTTATGAAAAGTATTGAGGAATGATGATTGAAACATCTTCTTTCTCAAAGCCATCTTCTTCAAATGATTCTTGCATAGAATTTATAATTCACTCTTGAACTTTATAGAAGAGGATTCCATAGTCTTTGTAACCCTGTCTAGGAGGAACATAGAATGTTTTTATTTATTCTATTTCTTCTCTCTGTGGAGTTGAAAAAACTTTTGTATGTGCTTATGGATTAATATTATTTTTATAGCCTTCTCAAAAACCTGAGACTCAGACAATTTTGCTAGAGATATGCATGTTTTCTCTAATTATTTAGTCATGCTGCTGGTACTAACATCTTCTTTCTTTTGACTAGTTGAGGCCCTCCTAGGTATCAATTCTTTTTCATCTTCTTCAATATCACTACCAAGGAGAGGAATTACCCTAGCTTATTTTGATTCATTAGTAATTTTACTTTTTGAATTGCCACTCTTTAACATTAGTTTGATAGAGTTTCTTTCTTTTGTGTTAACCTCTACAATCTTCTTAAGGATATAGTACTTGGCTTTTATGTATCAAGAATGGACTCATCTCTCTATCAGTTCGATGCTCTTCACCATTTTGGATATATTTCATGCATTGATGAAGAGTTGAGGGTACTATACCATACTCATGAATCCATGGCCTATCTAGGAGTGCCTTATATGCAACTATGACCTCAATTACATAAAATTTAGCTTATGTAAAAAATTCCTCGAAGTGTATGGGTAGGACAGTAAACCCTATGGTTTGCTATTCTAGTTCAGTGAAACATTGCAAAAATATTATGTTCTTGTTGAGGTATCATCCAAAGCTAATGCCTTAAGTATCTTGGCTATCTAGAGATTAACTAATGCACATGGGTCTTTTTTTGCACATGTAGAATTAATTTCAGATATAACATAGAAAGGTCGATTATGTTCAGTTGTTTTGAGTAGTAAGTCTTTATCATTGAAAGTGATAGTTTCTAGCTTTTGCAAGGTAAGTGTTGACATCACTTTTGGAGTGAGGATTAACCTTTCTCATCTTAGACTTAGGAACCTTCTAGACACTTAGAGTTTCTTAGTACTAATACACTTCTAATGATTAAGGAAATACTACATCTAAGCTCAAAGACTTAGAGAGCATAACCCTAAGCCTAGGATACCTTAGAGACAAATAGGTTCTACATAGCCTATAGCTTAAATGAAAACTCATACCTAAGCTCACTCCTCCAAATTTAAGCTCATGTAAATGAAACACAACCAACCTCAAACTTATTCAATTAATCTTACTTGAATTTGGTATTAACCCAAGTTAATCCCTATCACAATCCTATAACTCAACTTAAGTCCGTTCAAGAAAACTAAATCCAACTTAATTTGTTCAACCTTTTCAATTATTCATTAGATCATTACAAGCCATGACAATACTTGCAATCAAGCCAATTGAACCAAATGAAAGTGACCAACCCAAGCTAGCTCATTTGACCTAAAGGGTTCAAATGAGCCAAAAATTGAGGCCAAATCAATTATAACCAAAGTCACCAATTAACTTTAAATTCATCATTGAACATACCCCAACCATCCATAACCCCATTTGGCCCAAGTTGGCTTGACCAAGTCACTTAATCCAAAGTGACCTAAGAGAGGTGATTAAGCCAAACTCTAATTAAACTCCCATTGAATCAAATCAAACCATCCAATCCCTTCATTGGTGATTGTAGATCATTATTGGACACTCAACTATAATAAATTGAGCCTAACCAAGCTAATTAGACCCTTTGATCCAAGTTGACCCAATTTGACCTAAATGGTCAAATTAAACCAAATCAAATTCTAAAATAAATTGATTGAAACCAATGCTTCCAACCAATATCTAATCTAAAATTAAGCATAATCCAACCTTCAATTGAACCCAATTTGGTCAACCTAACCCAATTAGCCCACTTAGCCAAATTTGACCTAAAGGGTCAAATTGAACCAAATCACTCCATAATCCAAATTAATCCAAATCGGATCTTCTAATCAATCACCAATGATCAATTAAACTTAAACCACACCCATGCTCAAGCCAATTTGGCCAATTTGGTTTAATTGGTCAACATGACCCATTTGACCCAAATTAAACTATATGAGCCAAATTCAAACCTAACCAAAATTGAATCAAACTAATTGCACTCACTCACTCCAAATGACCAATTGAACTCACCCAAACCATTAGCTTGACCTAATTTAGTCAAATTGATCAACTTAACTCAATTGAACCAATTTGACCCATATGGGTTAAATTGAGCCAAACCTAACTAAATCAAGCCCAAACCCAACCAAAGTTAGCATGACTCATCCTTGGGTCACCATGGGGCCCAAGTTGGCCCAACCATGGTGAACCTAATTTAGGTCAAACCCATTGAACCAAGCCATGCAAATGGGGTAAAATCTTGATTTGGGTGGGTTCTCCACCACTTTACCACATGATAGCCACCTTTTGCTCTTCTTGGACAAGAGGACCACTAACCCAACCTACCACAAGGTTGTTGGGCTTAGCTTTAGCCAAGAGAAGGTGGGTTCACCCATGGAAACCCATTGGTCCACCTAAGGGAGGTTGTACACTCCATGCTATACCACTACACTCCCTCAACTTCTCACCCTCAGCCACCTCAACAGTCCTCTGTCAGATTTGACCACCTACCCTGATCGGATGGCTACCAAAGGCTGAACTAATCTCAACCCTTAGTTTAGTTGGGAGGAGAGTATGTTCCTCCTCGTGGATTCAAACTCAACACACACCTTCCCTAGAGCATTCTACATAATCCCATACACTCTCTCTGAGCTCTTCATGTGCTCCACCTTTGGCAAGATCAGCCCCCGATCAAACCCGAGAGCTCTATCCATCCAAGATTCCAAAATCTCCACCAAACCCAAATTAACTCTTCTCACTTTTCACCTCACTCTCGTTGAATCAAAATAAATAGTTTTCTGAGTGATTTGATCACCATAAGACATCTCAAGATTAACTTCGATGAGCTTTACGGTGGCATTTTGTCCATAGAAAATTTGGCGAGGCATCTCGTGATCTTCTTAACAAGGCTTCATCTCTTCAAAATAAAAGTACCTCTATCAATGGACAGCCGATCTATAGCTCGGTAAGGCAAAAATTTGGCAACCATAGTTTCCCCACCAGGTGTTGGTCATTTTTTGAAGTGAATTGTGTTTTCATGCAATTTTCATCATAAGATCCATTTAGATTCATTCCTTGATCATTTTGGAGTTAATTTTTCCATCGAACGAGCTCTGCCAACTCAGATCGAGTAGCAAAATGTAGACTGTGTCCATCTTATGGCGCTCGTAGGACAACGAATCATCGGCTATTTGTTCCGTGTGATTAAAATGGATGCTCATGATTAATTGCATTAGAAATTTTGATTTAATCCCTTTAAGATCATGGGATTGATTTTAGTCATTCGATCTCGTGACGAGACAAAACCACATCCTTTCAGTTAGGCATTTGCATCGACGATTTGAGAAATAATACATTAAAGCACTATCATCGTGTCGGTGCATGGTGCCAATGGTTTAATTGGTTAAATAGGCTTTAAAAATGTAATTAAATGGTTAAAACTTCAAAAAATTATAACTAATTTTAGAAAAATCTAAATAACACAAATAACCCATTTTGGAAAGGTTAGTAGAGAAGAATTTAAGGAAAATAAATTTCCTAATTTATGTTGAGTGAACAATGTTTAATTAAAGTTTGAATCCTAGGCTAATTACTTTAATTAAAGCTTAATTACTTTGTTAATTAATTCCAAATTTGGTGGGATTATTCCATGGGATATCTTTTGCTTCTCATAATTTTCTTGAAATTATTTGCCATGTAATTTAAAGGAATTAGAATTTCAATCCTAATTACCTTGATTTATTAATTTAACAATTATTAAAATTGAAAAATAGTGAAAATTAAGTAATTAATGATAATTAATCATTGTGAAGGTGGGAATAGTTAGGAGAAATAATTAGGGCCTCTTTCCTATTTAGCTTGTTAAATGTATTTCCTAAGAGGGTTAATTAACATGTGTAATAATTAGGAAAATAATGATAAAATGAAAATAAAACAAAATTTATAATTAGTTTAAATGATTTAAACATAATCCATTAATTTCCCTTTATGTGTTTAATAACATAAAGTTATTAAAGAAATTATGGTTAACCCATTGGTATGGAAAATCATAAGAGTACCTAACTTAGATTCTTTTCTTCTTTAACATAGTTAACTCTTAAACATGAGTTTGATTGCATTAGATTCCTTTAGGTGCATTGCAAATTTTATTTTCCCAAGAGCATATCACTGAAGGCTCATGGTCAAGTAGTTAACTAGATTAAAGAAGTTTAGAGAAGGGTAATTAAATTGATATGTTTAATAACTTGAACTTAATTAATCCATAAAATCCATTTAATTACCCTCTTTAAATATGCTAAATCATAAACATGGGATGGAGTAAGTATGTATCTTATCTCCACCTTAGGTTTTAATAATTCAAATATCAAAATCAAACCACATTGGAACTTTGGTTAGTTTAAGGAATATTTATTTGGCTTTGTTGTCTTTAGGACTTAATGCAATTGAATATGTTATGTGGCGATGTTTAATTACTTCTTTTCATTCATCATAAATGTGCATGCTATTTGTGTCATATGCCATATTTTTTATTTTAAAAAAGAAAATAAAAAGAACAAGATTACATTTAAGTTGCATGTGTTGGACATATATTATTATATGGTGTGGCTATTTTCACTAATAAATCCTAAATTATTTTTAAAACTATAAGCTAATGACGAAAAATATAAGTTAATGTTGGTTATAAATATTCAATAAAGTTTACATTTAAGTTATTATTTCAAAATAATAAAGAATTTATTTTATCTTTATGTTTCATGTACATATTTACATACATTTGAATTGGTAAGTATATAGTATGGACATCTCGGGAACACGAGGCTTTAAGTAACCCCAGGAAGGTCTTAGATAACCTCACTTCCTTGGTTTAACAGTGGTGCATACTTCCTTAATTTTATTTATATGTATCATGTGTTAGAACTTAAGATAAAACTTTACTCTTCATGTCACTAAGCTTTGCATGAATAAAAAGATTTACTATTATATAATCTTTGCATATTTTTTACCCTTAAGCTTGTGTATATGTTTACATATATTTAATTTGGCAAGTATATAGTCTAGACATCCAAGAAACACAAGGTTTTATGTAGCCCCAAAGAGGTCTTAGATAATCTCACTTCCCTAGTTTAACAAGGGCACATACTTGCCTAAATCTCTAATACATGTCTACATATGCTTAACTAAGGAATTGGAATATTTCTTTTCTACTAAAATACTTGCATTAATGATTATTTAAGTGTGCAAAAAAAAATGCAAATATGTATTGTATGTATAAATGAGTGTATTAAATCAAATATCATGAATAATAAAAATGAAGAAATGTGTATACTATTGATGATGGAAAGGAGTTGTGGAATGTTATCCATGTAATAGTGATTCAATTTTATTAATCCTAAGATGTATTTCATGTTTGAATAAGATTCCTTCAGACTAACCCAAACTTAGGTTTAATAAAAATAATTAATAAACGGTTCATTGAAGAAACCAAAGTCATAATAATGTACCTTTAGAAAATAACTTAGGATAGGGATGAATGGGATCAAACCCCCTTTCCTCTCTTCATAATAATTATATATTAAGTAGGCATAAATAAGCAAAAAACCATAAATAAAATTAATCAATTCATTCAAAGATTTGAAGTAGAACTTCCCTAATGTTTAACATAAATAGTTTTGAAATTTAGATAATCACACTTCTAAAGCCTAATTAGGACACACCACATTAAATCTTAGCACACACATTAGAATACTAATTCACCAATTCAAGCTTTTATGTTAGGCTAGTGTATGTTGTCGTGTTATGTTTTATTTTATGATGTAATATTTTAGACTGAATTTTAGGATAATTTGTGTGTTGACTAGATGTTACATCGCTAATAGTCTAATGATGTTTTCTATAGGGGATTATGCTAAAGGAGTCACTGTAATAATAAGTAAATTTAAATGGTCTTGCTTGCAGGTGGTGCTTATGCCCCTAAGCATAAGGTTAAAATTTTTACCAAGTGCGTGCTAAGTCTAAATATGTGAAATATAATTTCTTGATTTGTATGTTTATTTAACTAACATCTATTTTGTAGGTGTAGTTAGGTTTCATTTTTCATAAATTTGTAATTTTTTGTAATAAGATTAGGATTAGTGCTATGGGGTTTAGGATGAACAATGGCTAGAAAGAAAAGACCTGGGAGGCCCTGGGAAGCTTAAAGAAAAATAAATTTAAAAAAGAAGAGAAGAACAAGAGGTTGAGAGCCCCTAGAACATTCATTATAATTATAATATTTTATTATAATCAGGGTTGTATAAGAGTAGAGCTCGACTACCAATTTTTTTTCTTTTCGAGGTGTATGGAGGTAACCACACTGACGTCTTATATTTTTTTTATGAAATTCACATGTTTTATTTTGTGTTTAGATTGTGCATTAAAAATGATATGCTTTTTATATGTTTCTTAAATTTTGATGATTTGGATGTGTGACTTTAATGTGGTAGGCCCTATACGATAAATTCAAATCTTCAACCCTCACTAAAAACTCATAACTAAATTCTAATGCAACTCATAATTTAATTTTAAAGCCTAGGTTCTTAATCAAGATAAATAAAATATTTATAGAAACCTCTTAGTTGAATGTTGTGTGTTATCACACCATGCATATCATATTGTGCCACTCTTAAATAGGGAAAGTCTCTCTCTTACATGATGGGGGATATGCTTGACCTTTGAGGACAATCCTTTATAGTGGAGAACACCTCTTCTAAATGATTTAGCCCATGACTTAATTTAATCATGCATATAGACATCATTATCCCAAGCCCTTGGTCCAAAATGAATGTGTCAAAAATGGTTTATAAAGTTTTAAATTTTGTGCATTAGTCTAAGTCATATTTTGATGCCAATCATAATTTAGTTGTTGGCTTAATTAGCCTCATGTTCAATTCGATTAATTTTGATGATAATAAACCAATGCTTGGATGTTCTAATGAATATTTTTATGTGTTTCAGATATATCAATTGCTAATTATATATCTAATACATTAGAGAAAATTGTAAGAGTAGAAGAATGAAAAGGATAATGTGAAGCTCAAGATACAATATTTTGGATTTTATGACTATTCATATGAGTTCATTAGCATGAATCAATTTGCTCACAACTTAACATATTATTTTAATGAGGTTAATTTATATAAATCTCTATCTAATTAACATTCAATTATATGTTTCATACATAGCATTTGAATTATCAAAATAATAAATGATAATGACTATTAAGTGTAATTATTTTATTTACTTAATATAATTAAATATTTTAATTTAATTTGATGGTTATATGATAACTAACATATGTATGATTATATATAAATTATATCATAATTTTTAAATGTCACATGTCAAAATTAACAAAAATATATAAAATATTATATTTTAGCCAAAGTCATTTTCTAATCAAAGAATTTGTATCTGATTTCATCTCCAATGGATTCCTTGGATTTTTTTATTTAATTTAAGAGATTAAATGATCCACTTTTGATTAAAATTGAATTTATTATGATTTCCTAAACATTAGCTGATTTTTATAATGAATGCATGCTACATGTTTTGAATATATTAAAAGCCATATTTGATTACTTTTCGATGTGAATAGCCAAATTTGCTAAATTTAATATTTATTTAATATAAATTATGTTTTTATTGAATATTAAATTATTAGATGATAACATGAGGTTTGCATGATATATTTTTAAATATGACCTTCTTGCCTATAAATAGCCCTCATTCTATCATGAAAGCATTCCTCATTCAAAATTCAAAATCCCTCCAGCAAATCTAAGAGAAAAATTTCTTAGATTTTCCTTCCAAGTGTTCTCCAAATATTGCAAGATCAAATCCTTGGTTTGGAAGCTTCAACATCTTCAACTAAGCAAGCCTTCTCAAATTACTTGAGTTTGTTTTCTTGATTTTAATCCTCTTTAGTTTTTCATGCTATTTTCACCATCTATTTATTCTTTCTAATTTATACTTTTTGGTGGATTAGTCTTTGGACATTATTTTTCACATCAAAGTTTCTCAATCATTTTTTTGTGATAAACTCTTGTGATAATTTGTTGGATCTATTTCAACTTGCAGAAAATTTTAACTTCCAACAAATTTATTTTGGTTTCTTGAAATATTTCTTCATTAGTCTTATTTTGAAAGATCATTTATTCTTAGATCTATTTTAGAAGTATATTTTAAGCATTTAAAAATAAATTATTGTGCTAAAATTATTTGTATATTTCTTAGATCTCTCTTTAATTATTACTAAAGCATACTTAGATCATATATATCATTTTATTTAAGTACTTTATCATTAGCATTAATTGAAAGAATCTTTTTGATAAAAATAAAATAAATTATTCATTGCTGAAATTTATTTTATTGTGTAAAAGAATATTGTGAAATTATTTTGAAATTATTTTTAAACATCTTAGTAAGATCACTTTAAAAATTGTGTGCCTATTGTCTTTCTTTACTTTACTGTATTTTTATTTTGGCTTCATTTAGAATTATATCTTGTCATTATAAAATGAAAAATTAATTTTACTACTTAAAATTTAAGATTTAAGTTTTAAAATTTTAATATCACCCAATTCTCTTGGGTGTTATAGTGTCTCACATTAGTCTCTGTGAGCTTAGGATTCTAGATCCTTTCCTAATTAAATAATAGCCTAACTATCTTGCATCTACATAAGACTAGCGTATATTATTTTAAAGTGTAGGAGGTGTTAGCTGGGGGCTACTCTAGGCGGTTGTAAGTTTAGAAGAATCGGGGTGTGTTCATTCTCTCTTGTGGAGGTGAACGATATCCCATTTTTCCTAATTAGACTTAGGTCATTCTTCTAGATTATGCTAAGTCAATTTAGATTTAGGTTCTAAGGCTACTTATTTTCTTCAGGCTATGAGCATAAGTCCTCATACCTTAGGCATTTCTACAGTCTTATGTTGTTCAACTATAAGCCCTAGCATTCTAATAAGATTCCAACTTAAACAAAAGTAAATTATCTCCCTCAAATTTATAAAGCCTCATTATAGGGTAGATTGAAGTACTCACTAAGATTCCTAGTATCATGGGAATTTCTTACTTATTCTTCTTTGGAATCCATGAATAAGTCTTTCTATTTGAACTCTCCCATTTGATTTCCATAAATGCTTAATCTTTTTGATAGTCTAGCCTTGAAATCTTTGGAGATATTTATTGACTACTTTAATCAAAAGTGTTCTTAGGAGATTCCATTTCCTAAGATGTAATTAACTTTGGAATCTTTCTTCCATAGGGAACTAAATAACTCGACATAAAATAAACCCTGCTTTACTTCTCCATGTAAAATAGGGAAAGATCTTTGGTATGTATGTAGACCCTTCTGCCTTAGAAGTCCTTATTACGTGATTAGATCCATTATAAGTTGATGCTTCCATCTCCTAAGATGATACATCACACTTTAATATATCTCCTGATCACTTCAATATGTATGCCCTAAGATCTAATGATATCCCTATGGCTCCAAATTAAAACACCACAATAAGATCTTCTTTCATCCTCTCTTTAGTAAAGAATGCTTTATATTATTCTAAACATTGAAAGACTTTTATTAAGGTCTCTCATATATCCTGAGATAGCATGAGAGCCTTATATATACTTAATAGAGTAGGAAGCTTGTGTAAGTGTGCCAAAATATTATAATTTACTCTTATTTTGGTAGACTTTTGGGGTTTAGCCAGTGGTTGAGGTAAGGCATCTTCAATAATTTGAATTTCATTACCTTTTTCACTAGCTTTCTATTGTCGAGGTGGAGGAAACTTTTTTCCACTCCTTAATATATTACTTCTTTTGCTTAGCTTTCCTTATTAAAAAAAGTTTCTAAGCTCCGTAACTCTTTGGGATTCCAAGAAACTTCATGACTTTTAGAACTTTTGCTTGATTCAGTTGTAACTTCTTAGAGCCTAGTTTATTTTTCCACTTGATAGGATTTTATTTGAGAAAACAAAGATCTTCTTTAGAATTAGTTGAAGTTATAACCATACTTTTCATTCAACATGTTTCTCTTACAACTTCTTTTTTAGGATATTCTATGTCTAGCTGTAAATGGTGCATATATTCCTCCAACCTAACAGGTCTTTGAGGAGGTTATTTATACTCATTTAGAGAATCTATCATTTTGTATCTGAAAATTTTTGTTTCTGAGTTTTCATTTTTTTCTTGGCTTACGAGGCTTTGATGTAGAAGGTTTATTATTTTTGATATGCTTCTTCATTTTATATAAAAATTTCTTCTTGATTATGCGAAGTATCCTCGTATCAATATCAAGTTCTAGGGCATTCCTCCACTGAACACCCTCTATAGCTAAAAGAATATTGATCATTTTTTTATTCTTCTTTAAGAAGAAAGTTTTCCAACCACTTTCTTCTTATCCTTGTACTTGTAGAGTTTTTTCTTTATCTTTATTTATGTCCAGAGTCTTACTAGACTCAGCATTCTCATTTGTAACAACCCTTACCTTTTCTTTTTTAGGATTTACTAAGATGTTGTCTAACAAGGTAAGTTCCCCATTGTGATAACTTTTTTTTTAACCAAATCTTTATAAACAAACTAATCTTCAATCTGGTGACTTATAAGCCTATGGAAGGCATAATTTGGGATCATCGACCTTGTCTACTTGATCTGGTTGACATGGCTCTAGCAATTTTAACCCTAATTTTAGGGTATGAAGATCTTAGCAGTACATTCTCTCTTAAATGAACACTGCCTTAGCCATCTTCTCATGGAGGGTTGGTACTCTTTACTTTTCCTCTGTCAGCTTTGCTGCTAGTCACTAAGTTGAAGCTCCTCCATTTCCTTTTTATGTCTACTATGAACTTGAATGTTGTATTCACATCATTACTTTTTGGACTCTTGCAACTTGGGCTTTCCTTTTCTAACAAAGTTATTACTATAGCCCAAATTAAGCCATTTTTGTTTGGGAAACCTTTATCTAATAATTCTTGAAAAGTATTAATTGTAGCTATGGAAAGGTATGAGACCATTTGATCAATATTTCCCTTGAGGAGTTCCACCGCATACCTTTCTATGAGCTCTTGATCACACCTCATGCTTAAGTTCCTCCATCTGGTAATATATTTAGTAACACTCTCACCTTATATCCTTTTCCAAGGTGAGATATACAATTATTACTTTCTTTGTTGTACCTGCAAATCTCTTGATGAAAGGTGCTTCTAACTCAATGAATGTTTTTACTGAGTTATTAGGTAACTCAGCATACCATTGGAAGGTCGTATGAGTAAGACTATTGATAAATTAGAATAGCGATAAGCTATCATTTTCTCTAGTATTTATAAATGATGCATTAAATTAGGCCAAGTGTTGTTGCAAATTTTTATGCCTGAGAAGGTATTAAACTTCGACACTGCATATCCCTTAGAATATTGTACTTGATCAAACTCAGCTGAATATGGTCATCTTTTTCTTAGCAATTGTTTGGTAGTCTCAAAGGTGATAACTACTTTGACATTTTGACTTATACGGTCTTCCACTTGGGACTTGATGATAATATCACCTTCTTGATAAATATTTGATATTGCTTCCTGCAGAGAATCATGTCTCTGTGTTGCAGCTATAGTAAATTAGGTGGAGCATTTTGTATACTCTCATTCTCCACTATTGGCTTATTTATCAATGGTGGATTCCTTGGAGTCCATTGCATTGCTGTTGCTAGCTGACCAAATATATCCTTCATAAACCCATTTATTTCATTAGGAGATTATTGAGGTGACTAATTTCTTAATCTCTCCTTTGGAGTTGGGAACCCATTTGTTGTTATAATTTTGCTACAATATTTATGATTTCTTCAGTCAGTTTCACTTTTACTTTAGCCTCACCTCTAGGCTCTTGAAAACTTGGGTTTCTTTGTTGATCTTCTTTGTTTTTCTATTTGGATGCTACACCTTTGTTTCTTAGGCGAGTATCAACATTGCGAAAGATCTCACCTCCATGTGATCAATTTTATCATTATCTTGATGATCTAAACTTTGCAGTTCTTCCTTTGTTGGGAGATCTTAATCTTTCCAAAAAAAATTGATCATCCATGTCATCATCCATTTGCCAATTTTTTTTAGATGCCCGCTTCCAACTAACGATAGTGGAGTCCGCTTCTTCATTATCTGGGGAAGCTGAGTTATGATGAGCACCTTCCTCTTTAACATCTTTCAATTCTTTCGGTCTCCATTTAATCCAGGACCTCCCAATGATGGATATCTAAGAATGAGTCATATATGTTACACCCTGGTGCTTACCAATTGGGTTAGAAAGGTCTGAGTGTTGTGTCTTTCTTTGATATTATTGTCAGGACCTTCTGAAAACTAGCCATCTATTTATTTTTGATTGGATGCCTTGCCAGTGCTAAATGATCATCCAATTTTTTGGTCTTGATTCCTGCTTAAGATGGGGGAAATGATATTTCTTAATATTCCCACTCCTTTGGAAGTATGAATTTGTTGGTTTGGTTACTTGGCTCACCAATTTCTTGATCCTTAGCTGAAGGCTTCTATTATTGATAGTCTTTAAGACCTTATAGATTTGAGAAGAAATATTTCCCCTTTGCTATGATTGATTCTGAGATAAAGAACTCATAGGTTTTCCCAGAAAGATTTCTTTATAACTCCTTCAGGGTTTTTTTTGACCCATTTCAACAGGTTGAAGCTATTATCTATAGGTATGTTGGCCTTTACCTGTTGGTCAAATTTCTACTTAATATGAATGGGTAGTTTGGAAGCTCTACAAGAAGTGTTGTATTTCCTTTGACCTCTTCTGGAAATTTTAGTGCTTGAAGAAGATGCCTCATGATTGATATTGCTACTCGGAGCTAGGATAGTAGTTTATGCTGGATTTTATTCTCAGATGCAATGCTAAGTAGGTAGCCTATTATAGATTTCAATTTTAGCTTAACAATCATTCTATCTTTAACATGTAGGGTTACCTTTGACAACCTATCAAAGACAAATGTTCTTTTTAAGGTTGTGTTAGGCCTGGATTCATTCAAGTTTGATCTATTTCTTTTCCTGTACATGCTTAGTATTAATTTATTTACTATTCTAGCTGGTAGAAACTGAACAACCTCAGAGATTATTTTGAACTGGATAGTGGTTCAAATAGAACAGATGTTAATTATAACTTGGGGAAATCTGACAGTGGATCTCTATCCTAATCGAAAAGTCATGATATTATTTAAATTTGCCATCCCTGAGGGTAAATCTAAAGTCAGATTTAACTGTAATAGTCAAGGAATCTAAGGAATACAATCCAAAATATTCCTAAGATACCATTTATCTTCTAACTAGAGATGGAGAGAGAAGTAATGCCCAACAGAGTCGCTATAAATCTAATTGCTCTAAAAACCACCTTTAAGAATGAGCTCTACCATCTTTATGGGATGGGTAGGAGTATTTTTTCATTATGCATAATGATATATATTCAACTAAAATTCCCCTAACATTTAGGTTAGGGTTTATTTTATATGGGTTTTACTTCCTAGGGGCGCAAGCCTCCATAGTTAGTTACCCTTTTTATCATAGTAAGAGAGCACTCTTAATTAATGTTGGAAACAAACATATTTATTTGATAGGTAATCAACATCTTAAAGGTGTGTGTGGCATCGATGACAATCTTATGTGAAATAGGAGTGTAATCTTGATCAAGATCCCATGATTCTGCCATTCCGGGATTACGTTGTTCCAGCCTATCGACATGAGAGGGACATAGCCATAATGTCCAGAGAATCTGATTAGTAACCTTGGGTTGCTTCATTTCAGGTATCTCAAGTAGACTTAAAATTTTAGTGTAAGTGATACATGAGTGTTCACATAGTGAACAAATTATGAGGTGTCCATAGCGAAGGGGCAGATGTTAACATTATGAATGAATATAAGGCTGGGAATTCATCTCTTTAGAATGAAAAAGATTAGAGTTGGCACACATGGTGGACAAATATGAGTTTGTTCAAGTGGCAAACAAATTATGGGATCTTTGCATTATGAAAAAATAAATGTTCACATAATAAACAAATAAACAACTAGGCTTACATCCCTTTGAAATGCCAAAATTACTATTTCCCACATGGTGGATGGATATCAATTTGTAAATGAATTATAGAATGTTTGCCTGACAAACAAATAAATATTCACATGGTGAACAAATAAGTTGCTGGGCTTACATATTTTTGAAATGCCAAAATTAGGTGGTATCTAAATATTAGGTAGATATAGTGGTGTTTGCATGGCAAATGAATAAAATTTTACTATTTAATTTAAAAATAAAAAAATTATTTTAGGACCCAACGCCTCAACACTAGATTTTATCACCACAACTCTGTGATAGTGGAGCCCAATACTTATGTGGCATTATACAAGGGTAGGTGAACTGGAGGCTCAACACTATGGAATCACTATTATTTGTCATTTAATTATTTTAACAATGTTGCAACACAACCTTATAGTGTTGTAGTGTTGATCAAGATTCTTGACAGACATACATCTGGTTTTAAGAGGAAATGACAACCTCATTTTAATGAGCATCACAATGCTGGGTGGTTAGATTGCTACAACGTTGTGCTCTTTTCACATGCATCAATTATAGATATTTATTATAATTAATTATATCTTTTTGACCGCATAGTAACCAATGAGATGAGTGACCTTAACACTACATGTGGGCAACACGACACTGAGGCCATGTTTTGTAATCTGAGAGGGCAGTGCCTTGGCGCTTGGTCTGAGTGCCACGGTGGTGGGTCTTAATTTATAAATAGAGGCCTATGCTGCTAAGAATTTTCATTCAGTGATCCCTTCTCTTAAATCTTTTTTCTTTTATACCTCTTTATTTTTCCAATTTTCATTATTAATCATGCCTCTTAGAAGAGTTGTGGGTAAGAAGAGGGCATCCGGTGATGCCAATCGCTTCGCTAACACCGACACCGAGGAGCGATACCGGCATGCTCTCCTCTATAAACACTAATTCCATAGAGGGGATTCCAAAAACTAGGTGGCAACGTAGAGGGGATAATCATGTAGCGGAGGTTGCTCAAGCTAGCCTACAATACTAATTCATGCATCATCCTAATGGTGCATGAATTCTTTGCATTTGCACGGGACAACTAGGATAATAAGGCATACATCTGGGGAAAGTTGGTGAGTTATGATAGTATTGCTATAAATGCATATTACAATTTTCCCAATATTAAATTTGATCAATATCTCTCCAACTATAATGATCATCCCAATTTTGACGAGATCATTCTTTTTCTTTATGCAAAAATGACAGTGTGTAATGAAAATGATAGTAGGAATAAACTTTCTTGCCACCAGTATGATAGCTGCCTCTAAGGCTTGGCACTATTTTATTTCTGCCAAGCTTATGCCCTCTGGTGATATTAGTGAGGTTACCAAGGATATGGTTATTTTGAATTTTTCTATTTAAAAGGGTTTCTCAATCAATATCTTGAAGGTTATTTTTAATTCAATTTGTAATATGCTTAAGGCGAGCATTACTGTTTGGTACAACCACCCTTCTATCATTTATGATTTATGTATAGTGGTGGGTGCGGTAAGGGAGCCTAATGAGGAGGTACTTCTTTGGAAGGCTCCTCTAACAAAGAGGGTGATTGGGGGGTTCAAGAATAGATTTGAAGTGGGAGAGAGTTCATGTCCTCTCTGATCTAGATCTTGAACTCTCAAGTCTTTGGCGGAAGAGCAAGTTCAAGATATCACTAGCCAGGTCTCAGACTTATGAAAGAGGGTGGATAAGAGTAGTCATAGAAAAGAGATGTTTGAATGCAAATTTGATCATCATATGGATCAATAGTATATGCAATTCTTTTACATGACCTAGTTCAACTCTACATTGGTGAACATGATTCAAAATTACAATCTTGTAGATCCTAGCCAGGTCTCCTTCCCTATGATGTCTCAATATTAGCCTTATGTAATTTCCCCATTGATGTCAGACATAGATGAGGAGAAAGAAAAGGAAGAGGAGGGTGGTGATGAGTATGACTACTAGCTTTCCGAGTTTGTATTTTCTTTTTTTTTTTATGATTTATAATTTATAATTTGAAATTTTCTTTTTAAAGAAATACAATTCCCCTTTTTATTATCTTTACATTATGTTATTGCATATATATTTCTTACTTTTATTGATGCTCCAAGAAAGAAAATACACTTATATAATAAAAATCAAATTAGGGTGTAGTGTCACGGCACTAATATGCTAGTGCCTAAAGAAGACTAAAGGACTCAAGAGGCAGATGCCATCTTGCAGCGCCATAATGCTATGGAATATTATTTTCTCTATAGTAGAAAATTTTCTAAGTCTTTTTCACTTGCGGCAAGGTGACACAATGCTGTGGCGCTGTACCCTTAACTTCATGGCACTATGGGATTTTTGTCTCATATTTTGATCTAAATATTGTAAGTCATATTTCAAGTGACACATGGGCATGGCATCGTGGTGTTGATGCTCTAGCACCATGGTGCCATGAGATTTTTTAGAGCATTGTGACATTAATTCTTAGCACTGTGGAATTAGTTATGTAATATGGCTAACACTTCAGTGCTTTAGGCCAAATTTTGAATTTAAAGTGCAAATTTTTTGAAATTTTTTAAAAATTTTGTAGCATTTCACCTTAGCAGTGCTTTCAAAATTGTATTGTGCAAAGCACTCTTCTCCCTTATTCTAGATCTAAGATCAATAGAGGGGAGGGGGTTTTCATCTCTTGTCAAAATAAAATTCAATGATAGAGATCTTCAATTGTCCATGTTTTCCACACCTGATCAAAAATTAGTAGTGGGATTTATTAAGAGAAAAAAAATATAAATTCTTTACTTGAAGTAAGTAACTCAGAGAGAAGTGAGAACACTATTCAAAAAGAGTAGAGGGAAAAGTGTGTGAAAAGTCTCTTGAGTAGACTACTCACTTCTATTTATAGGAGTGGGTTGATTACTATTTCCTTTCAATGGTCGATGCAACACCTTTGCGCCAAGATCATGGGGCCATAGCACTATTCCTTAAATTGATAGATATCAGCAGTTAAGCAACACCTTAGTGCTAAGATCATGGTCTTGTAATGCTATATCACACTTTGATAGTTGGACCTAGTAATTATTTCTTCTAGAAGACTAGGGTAGTACCTCGGCTCTATGGATGTAGCGCTGCAATGCTATAACCAAAAAAAAATTTATTTCTATTTATTTATTTTTTTATTTTATTGCATTTATATTTTGATGTAAAATATGCATACCCAAAGATCTTAAATGAATCATGAGTCAAAACATCTAAAAGCAAGAAAATGTTGCATTAGTTAGGTGCATATCATTCCATACATGATCTTAGAGATTAGAGAGTGAGTCTAGGTTCATAGATTCCTTTCTAAAAATATAACAATCCAACCATCTTACGTACATGATACTTGGCATCATGGATTTAAATTTTATTTTTGTGGTGTTAGCTGTCAGCCCTTCCAAGCGGGTTATAAGTATAGATGAGTCAGGAATAGATTTATTTCCTAAAATAAGAGTAATGGTTAGTAATTCTTAAAAGTTGAATTAGGTTGAGCCTCTAATTTGTATCAAAAGCACATACTGACTTAGGTTCTAAAGAATCCTCCTTGGAGTAAGTCTTCATCCCTAGGTATTTTTGTAGTCTTATGCTACTAGAATCTAAGTCCTCGATTTCTAAAAAAATGTCAGCTCAAAATTTTTTTAAATTCCAAAATTTAAAGCCTAATGATAGGGTAGTAAAAATACATACTAGGTATCCCAGTGTCTGTAGACATTTCTTACTTAATCCTAATTGACTTCCAAAAGAACTCTTTCCACTTTGGATCATTCCCTTTTAAAGTTTTAAATTATGATTTTTCTTTGGAACTAGATTTGAAATCTATAGAAATAATAAACTATTTCCTTAATCTACAGTATTCTTAGGAAGAGATCCTTCTTTCCTAAATTGCAATTAATTATAGGGGCTTGCCTTATAGGGAACCATGATCCAAATTTAAAATAAATCCTGCTCCACCTCCGCATGTAGTTCAAGGGAAAACTCTTTGGTATATTAAAGGCTCAGTTAGGAGTCTTTTATTAAATGATAAAATTCATTATATGATAACATGTTTATCTTTCAAGATAATATGTTTACTCCTTAATGATGCATTTGATCATCCAAATAAGAAATTCTAAATTCTATGTAATGCCACAAATTTTCCCCACAGCCTTCTTGTCCATTGTGAATGTGAAGTTGTATTCACAAATTCTTTTTTGGGTCACTAGACTTTGGTTGTTTTCCTTTTCCAAAAGGGTTGGTATTGTTATAATCTATAGTAAGCCCTTTTTTTGGACAACCTTTAGAACTTATCTACGTGATCAAATAATTCTCGAAATGTGTTAATGATAGCCATAGCTAGATATAAGGCCATTTGATCATCAATCTTTCCCATGAGGAGTTCTACTGCATGCTTTTCTGTGAGCTATTGGTCACATCTCAAGATTAGATTTATCCATCTAGGAATATGTATGGTAACACTCTCATCTTTCCATATCTTTATTGTGGCGACATTTGTAATTGTTACTTTTTTGTTTCTCCTGCAAATCTCTTGATAAATAATGTTTCGAGCTACGTGAAAGTTTTTACTAAGTCATTAGGTAACTCAACATTCCATTCGAAAAGTGTGTGTAAGACTACTAATGATTTGTCATAGCAGTGGGGTCATCATTTCCTCCTGTATTTTCACATTATGCTTTAAATTGGGCTAAGTGTTGCTGCGGGTTTTCCATGTCTGAAACAATATTAAACTTGGGCATAACATATAGTTTAGGGTACTATACTTGGTCGTATTCGGCTGGATATGGTTGGCCTTTTCCAAATAATTGCTTAGTAATTTTTAAAGCTATCACTGCTTTGACTTTTTGATAGATGATATCCTCCATTTGGGATTTAGTGATAACTTTAGTTTCTTAGTAAGTGTTCACTATAGCTTCTCCTATAGGTTCTTGCCTTTGTGTTATAGCTATTGGTAGATTAGGCATAACATTTTGTATGCCTCTGATTTTAACTATCAAATTATTCATTTTAGAGAATTTCTTGGAGGTATTTTTTGTGTTGTAGTTCCTATGAGCTTGAGCTGACCAAATAGCTCTTTCATCAGCCCACTCATTTCATTGAGCCAGTTATTGAGCTTGCTAATTTCTTGATCTCTCCTTTGAGCCCATCTACGATTATTATCTTATTATATTGTTAGTTAAATCTTTAGTCACTTCTACTTCTACTTGAGCTTCACTTCTAGGCTCTCCGTGACTTGGGTTCTTTTGTTGCTCTTCTTGGTTTTGTTGTTCAAATACTACATCTTTGTTTCATAGACCCGTGTCAGCCATACAAACAACTTGATCTCCATGCGATTAATATCATCATTTTTTTGAGATCTAGGATTGGCTTCTCTTCATTAGTTGGGAAATCTTCATCTTCCCAAAAGAGTCAATTGTCCTCTTTATCATCTATTTGGCTAACTTTTGCCAGATCAGCACTTCTAGTTGATTTTAGAATATTTTGTTTATTTTTCATCGGCGACATTAGTTTGTGATCGATGATTTGGGATTCTTTTGGTACCCAAATTGATCAGGACCTTCCAATAGTGGATGTCAAAGAATATATCCCAGATGTCACACCTTAGCGTTCACTAGATTTCTATGGTGGTTGTCTGGACCTTCCAATAATTTACCACATAATGTCTTTATGTCTAAGGGTTTGTTGTTAATGTTCACCAACTATAGTGCTTGTAGACTTTGAGGCATGCTATAAACGGGCATGATATTTTTGAATATTCTCACCTCTTTTAGGGTAAGAATTTGTTGGATTGGTGACCTAGCTTAACAACTTCTTTATTCTTCTTTGAAGGTTTTTATTTTAAATAGCCTTAAGAACCCTATAGATTTTAGAAGAAATAGATTCCTTTTCGAGGTTGACTTTGTGGACTAGGATGTATATTTGCTTTTGACCCAGTAGAGCAGATCAAAGTTGTTGTTGATGGGAATATTTTCTTCCACCAGTGGGTCATGCTATTTTTCAACATGAATGAGCAACCCAAGGCTCTATAGCCAGCATTGTATTTTTTATGAGCCATCCTGGACATTTTAGCACCTGAGGAAGATGCTTCATGGTCATGCTTTTCTGAATTAAAGGTTGCATCATGTGTGGTAGTATTTTCCCTTGATGCACTATTGAGTGGATTGATTATAATGGACTTTAGTTTGGGCCTTACAACCATCTTATCCTCAACAAGGGTAGTTGGCATTGCCTTTGATAGTCTATCAAAAATTGAAGCCCTTTTTATGTTCATGAATTTAGGGTTTGGAACATTTGAAATGATTACATTCGACCTCTTTCTCTTATTGAATGTCTTTGGAACTATGGGCTTTGTGAAAAGTCTAACTAGCAGAAATTGGACAACCTCTGAGATAATTCTGAACTAGATAGTATCTCCAGTGGAACCAACATTGATTATCACTTGAGGGAATCTTATTGTGGATCCCTCATCGAGCTTAACAATCATCATATTCTTGATGTTTTCTATTTGAAACACGTAGTCGTAGATCTAAAGTTATGTTCTACAAGGTTTTAGAAACCAAAGCTTTTTTTATAAAAGAATATACTTTGATATTATAGTTTACGATGACATATGTTTTAAAATTTTCAAATAGAGATGGAGAGAGTAGTGATCCCTAATGGAGTCACCAGAAATTTGATTGCTTAGAAAACACACCTTTGAGGATGCTCTCTACCATCTTTATTGAGATGGGTAGAAGTATATTTTTTGTGAGGCAGATTGATATATATATTTAACCAAATTTTCCTTAATATTATATTAAAGTTTATTTAGATCTGGGTTCTACTTTCTATGAAGGGAAGCCTCATAGTTAGTAACCCCTCTTACTATAGTAAGAGACCACTCTTGATTATGGTTGGAAAATAAACATATCTGATCCGATATGAATTGATGTCTAGGGGTGTGCACTATGACATAAATGATTATCATTCTAACTTAAAGTGTATATTGTGATGAGTGGGCTGGCGGGTGGTCAGGCAGAGAGGATGATGACACACCCTATCAAAATCTCATGGTTCTGTCATCCCGGATGATCATGGTTTTTCCACTCTACTTTGCTAGGGGAACTAGTTCCTGATTGAAGAATCCTTATCAGAAGCCATGGGTTGCATCATCTAAGGTGTTCTTGCAAGCCTAGGGTGTTTATCTAAGGTGATAAATTTAAGTCTACCTTAGCTAACATAAGGCTTTTTACCTATTAAATATTCTATAATTCATATCTCAAGGATCAAAGCCATTAGGGAACATATGGGTTATTACTATAACCAAAATATAGTGGAGCATATAGAGGCCAAGCTCCCCAATCAAAGGGTTCTAATCATATCTACATTTTCTAGTACTATTTGGTGAAAAAATCATGCACACAGAGGACATAGGCCACATCTTTACTTATATGAGATTATTTGAGTATGAACATAGTTATATATTTACTTTGACATTGGCTCTTTTTTGAATAAGGATTTTCGTAGTTAATCATCCTTGATAAATAAATGAAGGTTAGGTGGATGATTGTTTACTTTATGAATTTTATGATTTAACATGGCCATTATTTCAAAATTTTTAACCAAAATAATTATAACAAACCATCTCTGAAGCATCAAGCAGTAATTATGGTAGGCCCATTTTTGGTGTTTTTATAACTTTGTATTAAAATTAGAATATTATTTTTAAATTTGTATATATGTATGTGATTCAAATTTATTATATATTAACCTATGAAGCATCCTTAGATATGGAACTTAGGCAATTGTTATTATGCCAAGTCCCATACGGGTAGTTCATGTTTATTTCAATTTTTACAATAGCATTGAGGTTCTGAACATGTAGTCTTGTGGCGCTATCATGGGTAGCACCGTAGTTATCGAGTAGGTTTTTTATGTCTTAAGAGCATAGAATTTGTGCTTTGGCTCTATACATAGTATGTAATAACATTTAAGACTAGTTTTGATTTATTTTAATTTATTCAAGTTGACTTGCTGACCAACACCTTAGTGTTAATCATTTGGCGCAATGCTAGTCAAAGATCGGTTCATAAAAGCTGGCAGATGGACAAACACTTTAAAAGGATAGGACAAGCTTTTTGGCCAGTACTGTGGTGCTACATCATAGTACCGCAGTGCCAAATCAATGTCTAACATGCTTTTAAATTTCAAAATTAATGATAATAAATTGCTCTATTGAATGGCACAGTATCTAACATGACCAGCTGACTAGTGCTGCATGTGAATGCCATAATGCTTGGCCACTATTCTAGAACCTAAGAGGTCAGTGCCTTGACATTAGTATTAGAGCACTACAGCATTAGGCCGAGACTCATTGGGCTGCTCATTTTTTATTATGCATTCTCAGAGCTCTCTCTCTCTCTCTCTCTCTCTCTCTCTCTCTCTCTCTCTCTCTTTCTCTCTCCCACCTTGCATTTTTCTCTTTAGAAAAGCCATCATGCCGGTGAAGTTCCTCAACAAAGACAAGAGGGATGGTCTCATCTCAAAGAGGAGTTTCTTCAATATAGGTGGGTGCGTGGAGAGTATCATTATCAAGCTAGACTAGGAGAAGCTTGCCTATTATGACAAATTTGGTGTCATCTCCATGGTGCGGGAGTTCTTTGCCAATGCGAAGGATCACTAGAATAATTAAGTTTTCAATCAGGGAAAATAAGTAAGATTTGATAGTAATACTATTAATGCATATTACAGTTTACTGAATGTAGAATATAATTAATATCATTTTTTGTTATAATGATCATCCTAACATTGATGAAATATTTAATCTCTTCACCATTAGAAATTCTAACATCCAATGGAAAAAGGCATGAAGAAAAAATTATCAATTTTCATGCTACCGACCTCACTGCTAAGGCCAAAAGCTTAGCATTATTTTATTTCTATCAAACTAATGCCCACTAAATATAAGTGAGGTAACTAGAGTTAGAGCCATTTTGAATTTTGTAATTCAAAAGGGTTTTACTATAGATGTAGGGAAGATTATTTATAATTCTATCTATAATATATTAAAGGTAGTATTACAGTAGAGTTTTGTCATCCTTCTTTTATTTATACTATATGTGTTACAGTGGGCGTGTTGAGAGATTTCAATAAGGAAGTCTTTATACAAAAGGCTCCCCTAACTAAAAGAGTCATTGAGGGATTTGGCTCTAGGTCTGAGGTGGGGGATAGCTCACGCCTCTCAGTCCAGGCACAAATCCTCCAAGACCATAAATGAGCAACTCCAAGAAATTGGAGAACTAGTCACATATTTAAGAAAAAAAGTTGGCGAGACTAGTCCGTGCCATCACTAACTAAAAAAAATTGACCATCATATGGGTCAGTAGCTATAACAGTTTTCATATATGGTCGAGTTTAATGCCTCACTTGTTCAAATGTTTGAAATTTGGGCCATGCTTCTTTTTTCAGCACCTCATTATCAGCTTTATGTGAGCATCTCTCCAAAGCCAAAAGAAGAAAAGAGGAGGATGACGATGACTATGATTATTAATTTTCCCCTTTTTATTTTGTAATTTTTGTTTTCTTCTTTTTCTATACAGCTTATATAATCATTTTTTATTTTAGTAAATATTTTATATTTTTTACATATTCATGTATTTTTGTGTATGTGCTCTTCAATTTATCATTTGAAAGCTCTAGAATTAAAATAATAAAAAACTTTACAACTTAAGGAAAAATTACATCACAAAGGCAGTGCCTCGACACTACGAATGTAGCCCTTAGGCACTCCTAACTTGAATGACATAAGCTTAAAACTCGAGAGTCCAATGCCTCCATGTTTAGTATGCAGTGCTATTTTAATAGTTATTTAATCCATTTTACCCAAGAGGTTGATGCCTCGATGCTTAATATGTAGCACTATGGTGCTCTTAAGCTGTTATTTCTGTCATCCTACCAAAGAGTTTAGCGCCTCGATGCTTAAGATGCAGCACTGCAGTGCGATTATGGACAAGACACAGACCTATGATTTTCTAATTTTGTGTCCCAGATGTGAAATAACTTCAGTGCCGTGAAGCTTAAGTTATAGCACCACGGTGTTGCTAGATGACTTTCTTTAATCAACCTGAGAGCATGGCGCCTCGGTGTTGTTTCATTGGTGCCAAAAAATATTCAAACTTTTGGTAGCATAATGCCTTAGTAATGCTAAATGTTTACATATTTCAGTATTAATCACTCTTCTCTTTTATTCTATATGTAAGATTGATAGAAAGAGCATTTTATTTCACACTGGAACTAAGTTCAACAGTGGAAGGTTTGGTTCCTCAACTCTAAATTTATAAGCATGGTGGTGTTGTATTAAAAATAACAGACCCAAAAGTTTAATGTTACGATGCCCAATGTCGAGCTCCTCGGTGCTAAGAGACTGTTTACCCAAGAGCCTAGCACCACGGTGCCTTATTTTTGATGCCTTGGTGCTCTAGATAGAGTGTTCAAGATTTATTTTCCTAGAGCTTAGCACCTCAGAGCCGAATGTGATGATGCAAAACTAGAATGCTTATTTTGTGTTGAATTCTTGATGATTTTAACAAATTTTTATAAACATTTGACATCATGATGCTTTAGTAATGATAGATTTTTACATATTCAGTGCTAAGCACACTTCTCATTCCATACTTAATGGAGAGAAGATTTTCTTCTCACATAGAAATCAAGTTCAATGGTAGAGGCCTTCAATATTAAAGATTCGACATTTTTTTAAGTGTTTAGAGAGCGTTCTTTTTTACTCTAAATCTAAAATTGATGGAGATGTGCTCTTCTATTTCTCACCAAATCCAAGATCGACTCTAAAAGTTTAGTTAAGTTTTTCCATAAAGAAATTGTGTAATGAAAGAATTTCCAGAAGTTTTTTACCTAGAATTGATGAGAGTAAGTCTTGATTTCCTTTCTTGCACAAGTAGATTAGTCTGACAGCTGAGGGAAGGATGCTATTGAGTGCACAAATGATCAGGAAGAAGAATAGTAAAAAAGGATTAGTGTGAGAGTGAGGGAAGAAGGAAGGAGAAAATAAGGAGAAAGGGAGAGCAGTTTTCTCCCTTTTATAGAGATTCCTCCATCAATGGGGCAATTTTTCTCCCCATAACTATATCCCCCCCCCCGATCCCAATGCTCCATTGGGCAGTTTGTGCTCATGGAATGGGAAAGGTGGTTTTTAAGCTTTTAAAATTGAAAAGATGCCATTATAGCACCTCGACACTGTCATTTCAATGTTGTAGCATTGTCTTATTTGATCAGGCAACCATCGAAAGCAATTTGGGCTTAAATCTTTGTGAGATGGTTGGCGGCCTATATCAATTTCAAGCTCGTGTAGCAGTAACATTTAACTTTTTTTTTAAATGAAAACACTTGGAACATGTCTAAACTCATTCTAAGAGGAGTTTAGGATGATTGGAAGCCAAGACTAAGCAAAGCAAATGAACTCAAGTCCGCCCAAGAAAAAGAATACTCCATGGAGAACTAGAAGGAAGCTTAGAGAGAAACTCCTTGCCAAGTTCTCATGAAGCATTTTAAATCAACCCCACCATCATAGATTGCCGCTAACAAGATATGGAATCAAACCGACCCCTTAAGCATTCAATTTTGATCTTTTTTTTAAAAAAAAACTTGAACTCAAGGGAGATCAAGCAGTATATATGCATTCCATTTGAGCCCTTGATGGATTTACTATTGAAAATGAGTGATTTCATTAGCTAGATTTTTGGAAATCACCTTGATACGATGGACGGCCTTCGGCTTTCACCATCGTTAAAGATGATATAATCTCCATCATCTATTCCTTTAATTAGGAACATACGGCTTTGATTTAGTTGCATGATCTAATTTATATCCTAAAAGAATTGCGAGGTAAATCCTAACCATCCGATCGAAGATCAGACAGTTGTAGATCATACAGTGTGTCCTCCACTTTTGACATGGGATCCACATGAATCCCTCTGGCCCAATGGCAACGCACCATGTGCTAAATAGGTGCGTCAACTCCACTCGATGCCAACCGTTTAAAATGATAAAATTTGATTATTTGTTTATTTAAAAATTACCAAAACTCACTACAAATTCAAAAATCATAGAAAATAAAATACTCATCCAAAAAATGTAAATAAATTGTATGGATTCACCTTAGTGAGAGGAATCCATTAAACTTAAAATCCCCAATTAATTTTGGATAATTTTTGGGTTAATTTGGGTTTAAATAAAAATAATCAAACTCAAATTAAACATAAATCATTAAACCAATTGAATTCAAACTTTGGGGAATTAAAATTATGGTTAAAATACACCTTAGATAACTTTTTCATGATTTATTGGCAAATAAATCTCAAAATATAAAATTTTTTAGTCATAGGCTTAGATTTAATGAAATAAATTAATATTAAATTAGTATAATCATGGAAAATGATAAAATCAACTTGAATAATCATAACAAACCTTAATTTTTTTTAAATAGAATATCAAAACTCACTGAAGCCTTATAATCCCAAAATGACTTAATTAAGGAACTAATTGAATTAATTAGTTCAATTAATGAACCTGATCTTCAAAAAATCATAATAAATCAACCAAATATTCAAAAATTTCAAATCAACCCTCAATTGAAACATCTTTTAGAGAGGAATATATGAAAATTAAAACCCTTAACTAATTTTGATTAATTTATACTTAATTTGAGTTTTAGTGATAGAATTAAAACTTTAATTTGTCTCAAATTATGTATATGATTAAATTGAAACTTTATAGAACTGAAATTAGCAAGGAACCCCACTTGACATAAAAATTTTGGAGGCAAATGATCTATGGATTGGAGGTTATCAAATATATAATCCTTAGGTTATTATAAATAAAAATTTTTAAATCAAAAAATTATAAAAACTATAGAAATTCATGTAACCACTTTAACTTACTTTCATTAACATCAAAATAATTAGAAAAAATTCTATAAGTCTCTCAAGTTAAAGAGCTCAATTAATATTGTACTTAGGATTTAAGATAAAATAATAAAATATAGAATTTAATCTTTAACCGTAGAATATTAAATGTTTAATATCTCAATTAATAAATTAAAATTTAAACATTATTTAACCTCTGAACAAAACAATCAAATATAAAATCCATTAATATGGGAATCTATTAAACTCATTTAGATTGTTGAATAACATAATTCCAAATGAAAAATAAAAGTAATTAAACCTACACAATCCAAAAGTTTGAAATGGCTTAAATTTAAGTTGGGTACCCAAAGTTAACTAATTCATTAGGTTTCTTGAATCATGATTATTAAACAAAACTCCATCATAAGGAACTAAACTAAATTTTAACATGTAATGTAATATTTCATTAAGTTTAATTTTAAAATGATAATTAAGAACACATAAGAAAATGTATTTTCTAAATGATGAAATTGAGATTTTCAAGAATTAATTAGGATCAATTGAATCAATTTATCTAAATAAAGAAAAATGAATGAATTATATCATAACTTGAAATTAAACTCATAACATGAATAAATGAAACCAAAAAAATTCGAATAATTGAAATATACAAATAAAAATCAATTAAACATTTAATTAAATAGAAAAGAATATGAAATTAAACATGAATAAAGTGAATACCATTAAAAAAGAAATAAATCAAATCAACTTGTTCAAATCCATAATATTAATAAAATAAAATAAATAAAACTAAACTAAATCAAATAAACCAAGCCTAAATTATTATATTAACTTGAATTAAGCAAATTTAAACTAATAAACATAAACATAAACATTGATTGAATACAAGAGTAATCTAAATTAATAAAATCAAATGAATAATAAACCAAATAAAAACATTAAATATGAAATTAAAAGATAAACTAAACAAGATCAAATATAAATGAATTAAAATCCAACTTAAATAGAAAATTAAATCAAACTAAATTCATAATAATATGAAAATTAAATTTCTAATTAAGATTTAAAGAAACATAATAAATCTTAATTAAATTGTATAAATAAATTAATTATAAACCCAATCAGAAATATTTAAATTAAAATTTGGAAAATTAAAGAAGGATGAACCTTAATTAAATTTCCAAATAAAATTAAAACATTAATTAAATCAAATCAAACTCAAATAAATTTAAAAATCCTGGGGTTTTAGCTTGAGTCTTAGAATGAATCTTTACCATAGGGTAAAGAATTCATTTTATTATAACTTAGGATGTTGAATAGAATGGGTTCCACCTAAAATAGAATTTATTTTATTCTTCATTCTTGAAAACTTAAACTCCACTTCGACATAATATGGACTTAAAAGTGGAAATGAAGTAAAAAATCAATTAAATTACTTAAATTGGAACCAATCAATGGGAAATTGAACAAATTTTAAAAATAAAAGAAATTAAAAATAATGAAAGAAAAAATATTCATAACTAGCAAACATATGGTATAGAGTCTAGACACCCGAGGTCGTAGGGCTACTGGTCTGAAGGAGGTCTTGATCTCTCAAACTTCTGGTTTAACAATGTCATGTACCTATGAAGCAAATTTATGAAAAGTGAAAATCCCAAAATCAAATTAAACTAAATTTTAAAAACCTAAATTGATATTTGAACTTAAAATACCTACCAAAGTCTTACCACAAAAACTTCTCCTCCACACACTAAGTTAATAGGTCCTCGACCCTTGACTTAGGTTAGATCGATGTATGATATTTTGTGATGTGAAATGTTTTTCTTATTTTGTAGTTTATTAATATATATATATATATATATATATATATATATATATATATAATGTTGGTGTGTTGTGTGTATTTTCTAATATTTATTTTGTAGGGTTTAGGATTTTATTGTGGAATTTTAAATGTAATTTTAGCTTAGAATTATATTAGGATCCATGGGGTCTAGGAATAGCAGGAGCTGACCCTACTAATTGGTGATCCCTTGTGGATCCTTTGAGGTCCCTGAAGAAGAAGATGGTCCAGAGAAAACCCATAGATATAGTCTTTTAGTTCTAGGATGGTTGTATAAGGGAAGAGCTCAGTTGCCTAATTTTCTCTTTCTTTCGGGGTGTATAGTGGTACCCAGCTGCATTGGTTTTCTTTTATTAATTAAATTTGTTGTGATTTATTTTGGGTGCTCAATAGAAATTTCCTGCTCTTCTAGGTTTATTATTATGCTATATTTCTATGATGAATGCATGTGCACTAGGCTCTTAAGAAAATTAACTTTTCTACCCAACTTAAATCTAAATAAAATAAATAAAAATAAAGATATTTAAAATTTTATACATAAATTAAAGCCTTAAGTGTAACTTAAAAGTAACTAGAATTAATTAGTTTTTGCAAACCATGCTAGCTTATTGTTCAAAATCCTTGGATTGGGCACTTCACCCATTGCACATAAAGGGCATTTGACCTTTAAGGATGACCACCTTCCTGGGAAAGTGTGTCTTCTTATTTTGATTTGGCCCAAACTCATTTCTAACTCCATCTCGTTGTTAGCATAAATTGCATATCCCAAAGTCCTTAAATGAATTATGAGTCAAAACATTTAAAAACTAAAAATTATTGCATTAGGTATGTGTATATCATTCCTAACCTGATCTTTGGGATTTATGGGATCCAAAAATTCACCACCGACCTCTTTGGAAAAGAAAAGAGTTGTTTTGGTGTGGTGACAATTTCAGAATGCAGATGAATAGTAGATAAGACACTACCTAGAGATTTCATTCTCATTTGGTGAGAACTTTTATATGGTTCCGTGTTCCTGGTGCAAGCCCTTATAGTTAATTACCCCTCCCAATCAGAGAGCACTTTCGATTAAGGCTAGTCAATGAATTATTAAATAATGAGTATATAATTGCAGTGAGTGGAGTTTAGAACTTATGAAATTTATTATTTTAATTTAAAACTTTTTGTGGGGGGAACGATGATGCGCCCAATCTAGATCCCATGGTTTCATCATCCCGGGCTATCGCGGTCCCTGGTCTGCTTAGTCAGAGGAGATAGTCGACCCAACCTGACCGAAGGATCCTTGTCAACAACACATGGGTTACATCATCCAAAGTGTCCTTGTAGACCTGGGGTGGAGTTTGTCTAAGGGGACAAATATAAGTCAACCTTAGCTAACATAGGGCTTTTTGCCCAACCAAATACATTCTACATTTCACAACTCAAAGAGAAAAGCCGTTGGGGAACATACGGGTTACGGTCATAACCGTAATTTTGTGGTGCCATATCACGATGAACCACCCAGTCTGAGGGCTCAGGTCGTAACTATCATTTATTTGGTACCATATCGTGACAAACCACATAGACAGAGGACACGGGCCACGCCTTACAATAGAATATTTGAGAGTTATGCATTTGATTTGACATTGGCTATTTGTGAGCAAAAGTTTTCTTAATTTGTCACCCCAAGACAAATAGTTACAGAGGGGTGGATTGATTTTTTTTAGTTTTAATTTAAATAATTCATTTCAATTTTCATTTATATTTTATTATTTTCTTTGAATTATGATCATTTTATGATTGATTTAGATTTGAATATATGATCATTTATCATTGAAATTTTAATTATAATTACCCTTCTCGATCATAGGGCTAATATCAATTGATAGAACTTGTCTACTTTGTCCAGTTTTTATAAAGGATTGGGTCTAAATTCATTATCTCAAGAAGTATAATTCTTCAAAACCTTGTCCACTCTAGTTTGAACATAGAGGATTGGGTTTGGGACTTTTTTTCCTGAGAGTTTGAATTTTAAAAGCTATGTCAGTTGATTCATATCTTGTATTACATGACAGAATTAGTTTCTCAGATATTATTAATTTGAAATTCTTATAATATCAAATTTTTAAGTTTTGTTAACCTAGACCCAGTCTGAAGACCAAACCAAAAAAATAGACCCTGTCAACTCTGACAATCTTCTTGCAGGGGATCGGATCTAGATTGATTATTTCAAGATCTATCATTCTCCAAACCTTATCAACTCTAGATTAAACATGAGGATAAGGTTTGGGACCTTCCTTCTTGAGATTTTGAATTTTAGAGGATACATTAACAATGATGCTGATGAATTTATCTTTTGTCATTCTATGATAGAATTAGCTTCTAAGATTTACAATAGTATCATTAGATTTTTAGGTTTTGTTAACCTGGACCCGGTCTGAAGACCAAACCGAGAATGTGTAGCATCTGTTCTTTATTTCATATCTAACTTTCATGCATTCCCAATGTTTGAATATTTCAACACACATACGAGTATCTGTTCTTCTAAAATGTTGTATGAATATAGGAATGTGAAGTTGAAATATAGGTATCAATTTGCAAGTTTAGGTTTTTAACGTGATATTTTTAGGTTTTATTAACCCGGACCCAGTCCGAAGACCAAACTGGGGAATGTAGTATCTGTTCTTGTATATTTATCTTGCATTTGGATTACATGTCCTTCTAGATATATGATCTATTGGATACTTCAACATACATACAAATATATGTTCTTCTAAAGTTGTATGGACATATGGATGTCAAGGTTGAAGTAATTTGACATGATGTAATGCAAGCATGAGTTTTGATATGGGATTTTTAGGTTTTATTAACCCGGACCCGGTCCTAAGACCAAACCGGGAAGCATAACATCTATTCTTTTATATTTGACGTGGTGATTACTTCAAAATGCATATGAGTACCTATTCTTTTAAAGTATTGCATCGACATTAAGATGTCTAAGTTGAAGTTTATATGTCAAATCTTAATTTTTAGGTTTTGTTAACCCGGACCCAGTCCGAAGACCAAATCAAAATGATGTATATATGAGATAGAGATTGATATTTATCTAGGGGTATAACATGAACATTATTTAGGCTCGAACACCCTTACTTATATGACAAATCAGCAAGTAATAGGGATTGAAACTGAATACTTTGAGCCCTTTTGATCAAGTAAAATGTTGTTGATGTAAGATAAAGACTGTCATTTATCTAAGAGTATGTTATGAATCCCGTATAGGCCAAATACCTCTTTTTATGCAATAAATCAGCAAGGGATATGAGCTAAAATAAATCACTTTGAGGATCCATTTAATCAACTATGAAGTAATGGACCTAAAGTAGACTTAGGCATTTGATTCAAAATATGGTAAGCATGTTATTTGGGCCAAAAATCCCCTTTTATGCAACAAATCAGCAAGAGATATGAGCTAAAAAAAATCATTTTGAGGACCATTTAATCAATGATCCATAGCCCATGTTTCTCTTAATAAGGGGGAGGAGAAAACAAAGATATGAGTAGATGTCATATGTCATTTAAGAGACAAGTGGATTAATTAAAATCCACCTCCTTCACATGCAAGCTCATGACAAATGGGGCACAAGTACACATTAAATTTTATTAAGAAGATATGGCAAAAAGAGTTTATTTTCCCTTCAAATCCATTTTTTTATATGAAATTAAAGGAAGTGATAAAGATGTATAAGGGCATGCCACATGTCCATACATGTCCATGTGATATGACAAATGGCATAAATTTGGATGATTTTCTTGCATGCAACCTCATGACAAAGCACCACATGTGTCAATGGCATAACAATAAATGATAAGGGGAGAAGGCTATAGAAGCCTATAAATAAAAGAGGATTCACCTCTCATGAATCCTTACTTTCCTACTTTCCTCTTCTCCCTTATACTACAAGTTTGAGTTCTTTCAATCTTACAAGAAGAGTCAATTTGTGCCACTTAACTTGTAAGTTCTTTCTAGCTTGACATTTTTTTATTTGATGTCTTTTTCATAGTAGATGTCATAGCACACTTGCAAGTTTCATTTTGTATGTGTCTCCCATATGTTTTCACCATGTCTCATGAATATGTGTAGATCATTGTAAAATAGACAAGTAAAATAAAAGAGATGGCAAACTAAGCTCATGTTTAAGCACATATCCCAAGTATATCTCATAGCATGTCAAGCTATGTAAAATTTTAGGATAAGCTTTAAAAAGTACATGTCATAATGGCCACATAATAGGATAGCTTACATGCTGTAGCAAGTCAACACATAAGCATTCATAATTTACATAAAGAAGATTAATCAATTCATGTCATATTTTCCACAAAATAGGATAGCTTGCATGATATGAAAATTAAAGCATAAGCATTTATATATGACATATTTCATCCCTTCTTTCCTTTCTTTCTCCCATTTTTTTTGAAAATTTCAGCAGCCTCCCGGCATCATCCCCACATACAAGGGCTACTTTGGGGACTAGGTCTTCCCACCATGCCAAGAAAGGCATGTATGGTAGGTGTCGTGAGACACCGTGACCAAAATTTATTTGCCCACCACGCCAAGAAAGGCATGTATGGGTT
Organism: Cymbidium sinense; assembly: GCA_021442155.1. Lineage (NCBI taxonomy): Eukaryota > Viridiplantae > Streptophyta > Magnoliopsida > Asparagales > Orchidaceae > Cymbidium > Cymbidium sinense. The sequence continues at coordinate 155,029,033 of CM038220.1, read as the reverse complement.
AGCACATCATAGCATTTCCCTACCATGTTGGAGAAACATGAGTAGGTACTTATAGTAATAGGTTTCAAGTTTGCATTTGTATATAAACATGCTTGCATATATATTTAACAAAGACATAAATATCTATTAAACATTGCAAGAAAATAAATCTTTCCTCATTTCTTTTTTTACCAAAATTTGCAATAGCCTCCCGACATCACCCCTGCATATGGGGGTTCCCATGAGAGACTGGGCCTGCCCACCATGCCAAGAAAGGCATGTATGGGTGGATATCGTGAGACACCACGGCCAAAATTTTGTTTGCCCACCATGCTAAGAAAGGCATGCATGGGTTAGCATAACATAATGAATTTCCCTATTAATAAGATATCAAATGACAGAAATATGCAAGTATGCAAGTAGGGATTAAACTCAAAAGCCAATCATTCCTTTCTTTCTTTCACAAGGTTTTGCATAATGTATCATTAAGAATTGATTTAAGCAAGGCAACAAGAATGAAACCCATAGGAAATAGCAAGTAGCATGACAAAACCCCCCTCTTTTTAATTTCAGATTTCATTCTACTCATGTGCAAGAGACAAAACAAATAAAATCAATAAGAGATAACAAGTAGTATAGCAAAAAACCCTTTCTATTTAATTTCATATTTCATTTTCAGATTTCATTCTACTCATGTGCAAGAGACAAAACAAATGAAATCCATAGGAGATAGCAAGTAGTATAGCAAAAACCCCTCTCTATTTAATTTCAGATTTCACTTTTCAGATTTCATTCTACTCATGTACAAGAGATAAAACAAATAAAATCCATAGGAGATAGCAAGTAGCATAGAAACCCCTTTCTATTTAATTTCATATTTCACTTTTCAGATTTCATTCTACTCATGTGCAAGAGGTAAAACAAATGAAATCCATAGGAGATAGCAAGTAGCATCATAAAAACCCCTTTCAATTTAATTTCATATTTCACTTTTCATATTTCATTCTACTCATGTGCAAGAGATAAAACAAATAAAATCCATAGGAGATAGCAAGTAGCATAGCAAAAACCCCTTTCTATTTAATTTCATATTTCACTTTTCAGATTTCATTCTACTCATGTGCAAGAGATAAAACAAATGAAATCCATAGGAGATAGCAAGTAGCATAGCAAAATCCCTTTCTATTTAATTTCAGATATCACTTTTCATATTCCATTCTACTCATGTGCAAGAGATAAAACAAATGAAATCCATAGGAGATAGCAAGTAGCATGGCAAAAACCCCCTTTGATAAAAATGATTTCAGCATGTATCATACTTCTTTAAAAGCAAATCTGATTCAATTCCCCTTAAGTAAAGATGATTTCAGCAAACACAATGCCTACTAACTAATGAAACAATGCAATTTCTACTTGATAATAGAAATTTCAGCAAGTTAAGACAACAAATTAATAGTTCCTCCCTCAGGTAGAACAAACTAATAGTTTCCTCTCTTTTGTAAACACAAATTCAACAATTCCTCCTTTGATAAAAAAAAATGACTTCCAACCAATTTCCCCATATCCAAAAATTTTTTCAGCAAGCATTATGCTTTTAGATAACAAATTAATAGCTTTCCCCATTTTGTAAACACGAATTCAACAATTTCCCCTTTGGTAAAAATGATTTCCAGCAATTTCCCCATATCCAGAAATTTTTTCAGCAAGGGAAACACATAGGTGTTCATAAAAATAGCAAATAGCACAATATTTGGGCCATACATCATCCCAAATTATTTTTAGCAAGCTAAGCATCACAAAATCCGTGAATAATAGCAAGAAAAATGAGATTTGGGCCATACATCATCCCAAATCCCTAATGGAAACTTTTAGCATAATCCCAAGCATAAGATATATCATTCTTAACAAAACCCTAATTCTCAAAAGAATCTCAATGCAAAAAATAAGTTTTGGGTTAGAAAGAGATGACCTAAAAATATTAAATGTTAAGAAGGAAACAAGGAAGAGCTTCAGTTTACTTAAAAAGAGCAAACAGATTAATTAGGGTTCACAAGAAGGCCTTCAGTCTGGAGCAGGAAACGAAAGAGGAAAGACCGAGAGGGAGTCGTGCCATGAGAAAATCGTGCAAGGGAGGAACGCCGACAGAGGGGAGCTACTCGCATGAGAGAGCCGTGCGTGGCAGGAGGAAATCGAGAGGAACCAAGGCGAGAGAGCGAGACCGAACGAGAGGGGAATAGTATCGTGTGCATTCCTTTCGGCCCTTTAGGGAAAAGCTTGATTATTTGCCCAATAAGGATTATTGGCGGGTCATTTTACATTGGTCGAGCGGGAGATAGGGGTTAGGTAAGGATTAAGGGGTTAAGAGAAATGAGGGATTAAACAGCCATTAATTATTTTAGTTACTCACTAATATCATTTCACATCAATTTTAAGGAATTTATTTTACGCAATAAAATCCTAGCAAATGGGTATTGATTTTAGCTGTTTCTGTTGTGCTGAACGAAACAGCGTGATTGATTTTGTGATCAAAGGTCATTTAAGTAAAGTCGGCGACCGCCGAAGTAAAATTAGTTTAAATTATGCGATGTCATGCTTGTATTGATCGATGTTCACGCACACTTTGTTGAATCAATCGCGGAAGGTGTCGTTTGATAGGTTTTAATATTTTGGTGACAACGGCGTGACCAATTTTATGAATGGAGGTCGTTCGGACATCGTCGAGGCTTCTCGACTTCGATATGCACATAATTTTATTAAAAGTTACTTTTAATTATTTGATTGGTTCTTAATTGATTCGATATTTTTCAATTAATTAATTTTAATATTGTTGACGCATTATGAGGTCAAATTTTCAAATTGAATCGAATTTAATTGATTTCGATTGCAATTAGGGGTTTTAACCTCTACTTTATTTATTTAATTTCAAGTGGCACATAGTTGTAGGTCAACAGGATTATGGAGTGAATTTAGGTTCCTAGATTCTTTCCTAAAATGTAACAGCCTAGTCATCTTGCATACATAAGACCGCCATCATGGATTTAATAATTCACTTAGGTGGTGTTAGCTAGCAACCCTTATATGTGGGTGATAAATCTAGAAAAGTTAAGGATATGTTCCTTTCCTCAAGTGAAGAGAAAGAACCAATAACTCCTAAAATTTAAACTAGGTCTAGCCTCTGACTTATGTCAGAAGCACTTATAAACTTAGGTTCTTAATCATCATATTAGAAATAAGTATTCAACCTTAGGCATTTCTACAATCTTCTGCTCCTAGAATCTAAGTTTTTATTTTCTAATAAAATATTAATCTAAATTTCAATAAATTCAATATCAAAAATATAAAGACCAATGGTAGGATAATTAAAATGCCTACTAGGCATCCCAATATCTATAGAAATTTTCTACTTTTTCCCAACTGGCCTCAAAAAGAATTCTTCCCCCTTTGAAGTGTTCCCTTTTGAAATTCTAATTTAACCATCCTTTGGAACCAACTTTGAAATCTATAGAAGTAGGAGGCTATTTCTTTAATCGAGAGTATTCTTAAGAATTGATCATCATTCCTGATAAATAATTAACTATAAGGACTTGCCCTTATAGGGAACTATGATCAAAGTATAAAATAAACCTTATCTTAATTTTTTGTGTAATTTAAGGGAAGAATCTATGGAATATTATGAAGGCCCATTAACCTTAGAAGTCCTTGTTTAAGTATTCAAATCCATTATAGGATAACATGTTTATCCTATGAGATAATATGTTTATTATTTAATGATGAATTTGATTACCTAAATAAGATATTTCCAAAGTCTTTGTGTGTCTCAATTTTTCTTTATAGAGATATTTTTTGGCGACTCTGCTGGGAAATAGTTCCTCTCCCCATCTTTAAAAATAGGCTTTTATTTCTATATATCAGCAATACCCTTATGTTTTCACAGGTCAAGATTACCTTTCTTTTTGTTAGGTATCTCTTCATTTCATCATTGATAGAGCTTACTCAACATCAATTAAGTAGGTTATAAAACCATCTTATTTGTAAAAAATTAAATGAGGTGGTTCTATAATTTCACATTTTCAAAAAAATAAAAATAAAATATCCTTTAAAAATTCTAGCCATAGTGAAATGGCTAAGTTTTCCTAATGGGTAAAAATCTTTTCTTTCGACTATATTCCATTAATTAAATGCCAATTATAATTTATTTAATTCTCTTATTTATAGAAAATGGTTGGGAAACTTATTTTTGCTGCCACGTCTAGGATCAGTTTCTCTATTGATAATAACAGACTAGCTGATGGCTCTACCATTAAGTTCAAAACTAGATTTGAAAATCTGAACATTACAGCTAATAGAATAACTCATGCCCCTAAATAGCCCATTCTGAGTCCTCTAATGTACCCTGTCCTACTCCTTCCATTGTCAAGAAAGTCACTACTATGGTCAATAAGAGGGTCCAAGAGGGTCCTGTTCTAAACTAGATTAAATTACCTACTACAGAGACATTACCTTCTTCCTTCCTCCCTAGCACCTTTGAAGTAGGGTCCACTTCTAAGCCTACTCAAATGACCAAAACTTAGAGGAAAAATATACAGGAAGGAGACTCAGGAGGAATGACTTTAAAAAAAGAAAGAAAAAAGAGATGGTTGAAATAGAGTTGGATAGGGCAAGGGATAAATATACCCTTCTTGATACTTACTATTTCTTGGGAGGTAGCAAATTCCACCCTCTTTCTATAGCCTAGGGAGACTGGATATGTCTCAGATTATGAGTTCTCCACCTTACCCATTTGCTTATGAAATCAAAAAAATTTGAATCATGAATAGTGAGACATTTGGTAGGTTTCACTAGATTCTTCATCAGACTCTTGGGTCCTCCTTTTATAATAAAGAGGAGCTACTTATGGTCATAAAGGATCAAGTGTCTAGAAACCTTGAGAGAGAAATTAGGGAGACCTACCAGTTCCTAGAATAAAGGGAAGGGAAAGGTGGTCTTGCTTACTAGAAGAAAATTCTATCAACCAATGCTTGACTATCACTACTCGAGAAAATCACTGACCTGGCATAGGGAAGAACCTATTAGCTTAGGGAGAGTGAGAAAGCTTTCCCTAAAAAAAATTTTCATTAGCCCTCGAGCTAAATATTCTTTCACATCCACCATCTGAAAGAGTACTTGTTACTCAGCCTACTGAGGAAAGACCATCAGAATCTGTGTTTAGGCCTTGAATTGAAGGGTCATCCTCATCTTATGTTTTTAGTAGAGTGGTAGAGCCAAATCATCTATGCCTTTACAATAGAGATATTACAGATGAGGGACACTTTGGCTTGTGTGCCACTCTTGCCTTAAGAAGTTCCCACCATCCATGGGACTCATGAAAAATAAATATCTAAAATAAAACCCATTGATGTAGGAGAAGAATTAGAAGCTATCCTTGACAACAATGGTGTTGCACTTCATCTTACAAAAGAAGTATAGACTATTATTAGAGAGGATGAAGAAAAAAGAAAACATAAGTAGGGTCCAAGATCAATTTGACTTATATCAGGACAATTTGTTAAATGATGACCCAAGGTTACCCATAAGACATATATTCATGGTTGACACAAGATTATCAAAAAAAGAATAAGAGGAAACATATGAGAATCCTATATCTGATCTTAAACAGTAGTTGATCCTTTAGTTATATAAGAAGGATGACCAAATTTTGAGGATAGAGAAGAAGATAGATGTTGACCTCATTTTCAGAATGAGCTCTCAACACCTCCATATCAGACATAGGACTCCTCTTAGACATTAAGAGATCCTTAATCTTAAGACACAACTAGTGATTAGGTGGATACTCGACCTAGCCTTAGAGATTTAGAAGGGTTAGCCATAAGAATAGGTCATGCCTTAGGGGTGTTAAGAAAATTTTCCTACCCTTAGCTTGAACCATTCCTCACCTTCCTTCATTCAAGTCAAATTCCAAATCAATCCTAATTGATTTTTTCAAACTCCAAATCAATATTATTTGATTTTCTCCAAATTCAAATCAATACCATATGATTGAAATTTTAAATTCCAAATATTTACTAAGTCCTTAATTCCCTCTTAAGGACTTAGCTTAAATCATCTTCAAACCAATCCAAATTCATGAAATTTTCTCACAACTCATTTATATTCTCATTTATATTAACATATATAAATGAAATATAAATTCAAATCAATCAAACTAAACTCAAAAATCAAATCCAAAATTCCAAATCCTTCTTAAATCCTTAATTCCTTCATAAGGTTTTAGCCTAAGTCAAGTTCAAATCACTTCAAATTCAAGAAATATTTTCATAACCCATTTATATTCTCATTTATATTCACATATATAAATGAAATAAAAATTCAAACAATCAAAACCACTTACAAAAATCAAACTCAAACTCATTCAAAATCCAACCTAAGCCTTTCAAGTCAAAATCTTAAACTTAGCCAAATCAATTTCAAATCAAGCCAAACTCTTGATTTTCTTTCATGATTTAATCAATCCTTCAATCATGAATCCAAATATAAATACAAAATTCAATCACTTAACCAAAATTGAATTTAAAAATCAAGCCAAAATCAAATTCATGTTCACCCTTTGAACTTAAATTGTCAAATGAATCAAAACCCATTTTACTTTAAACCACTTGCAAATGGAATTTATATTTCAATCATAAGTCTATATACAAGTTCAATCAAACTCAAATCAAGCTTTGACCAAGCCATTTGACCCACTTAGGCTCACTTGACCCAAAGTGACCTAAAGTACCCTTTATGAGCTAAATTCTAATCCTAACTAAATTGGATTGAATCAAACTCACCTAAGCCTCTCATCATGATCAACAATCATCATGAGATGATCAATCAATCAAATTGGGTCAAACCAAGGGTTGGCCAAGTCAACACTTAGCCAAAATGAAACTTAACATAGCCAAAATCCACCATAGGATAAATAGATCAAACCAATGATCTAAGTTTATTCATGACCAATTTTTGAACTTGATCAAGTCAACATTTGAGCCTAACCTAGCCCAATTGGCCACTTGACCCAAGTTGACCCAACTTGACCTAAAATATTAAAATGTGTCAAAACTTGATCTAAGCAAAATTTATTGAAACCAATAGGTCAAGTTCATTCTGAATCACTTGTTGAACTTGACCAAAACCTCAATTGGCCAACTAGACCTAACCTAGCCTAATTGACATTGAACCTAACTTGACCTAAAGGGTCATATTGAGCCAAATTCAAACTTAACCAAAATTAATTGGAAACAAAGATACCAATCCACTTCATATGACTAACTAAACCTAAACTTACCCATGACCTAGCTCAAATAGGTCAAATGGGTCAAATTGGTCAACTTGACCCATTTGACCTAAATGAATCATATGAATCAAATTCAAACCTAAACCAAATTGAATCAAAACAAAGCCACAAAAACATTGTAAATAGTCATATGAACTTGACCCAACCCTTGGTTTGACCCAATTTGACCATTTGGTCAACTTGACCTAAGTTGACCCATTTTGACCTAAATGGGTCAACATGAGTCAAACCATACCAAATGAACTCCAAATCCAATGAAACTTGGCCAAAACTATTTTCTCAATATGCCAAACATATTCAAATTTAAAAATTAGCCAAATGACCATTTTACCCCTAGGAAATAGGGTAAATTTTGGCCAATTTACTTGGAATTTGGTCAAATCCTCTTCATACATACTTGATACTCTCCTAATAGATCAAGTGAACACTAGGGAGGGTGGTGCACCCAACCCAATGGGTTTGGGTCAGCCCAACTTGACCCGATGGCCAAATTGATCATGTGCATGGAAATGGCCACATGGGATTCTTCATTGGGCTCAAATGGAGCACATGGGGAGTTCACCATTCCCCTCCCTAGCCTAAAATGAACTCAAGGATAGTCCTAATAGCTCAAACAACCTACTGAATCAAGGCAATTAGTTCAAAATGGAAAGCTTATTCTCGGCTATCTGATTGTCAAAGGGGAAGATATACTCCCCCTAATTCATTTAAATGTTGCCAGAGCCATAGTCTATTGAGTAAGAGTCATAGGAGCCATTTGCAAATGTTCCTAAGATTCCTAGAGATAATTTAAAAACTTCATTTCTCAGTTTTCAGAGTTTGAAAATAGGGTAGGCCTATTGAAAAGCCAATTCACTCCAAACTCAAAATCAGTGCAATTCCATTTGCACACTCTATCAGTGAGCCTAATCGAGCTTGCCTAAGCTCTCTTCCAAGTTCTTGAAGCAAGGGGAGATCCAATTTGATCAAGGCTGAGTTCAAGCTAAGGAGGAGGTGATCCATAGAAGGATCCACTCAACCTCAGCCACTCAAATTTTTAGCAAAGCTTCATCTCAACTAGACAAAGATTCTCCAAGGGAATCGAGTGTTGGTGATCACCTCAATGAGGTTAGCCATTTTTGATCATTAAAATCAATGTGGTGTGGAGATTTGTAAAAGAAATGTTAATCTCATAGGACCTTGATCATTGGATGTAATCTTCTATGCATGTTGATGGTGTGGGTAAAATTTGGGATCAATCTAAGCTCAATCGAGCTCGGATCATCCCTAAAACATGGTCGACCTCAATTATTCATAAGGAAGATCAGAGAAGGATCTCTGGTCTTCCATCCGCACATTTTATATGGATGACCAAGATTAAAACATGATATATATATTCTATTTTAATCCTTTGATCTGTGGCTTTAATCTCAGGATCAGACGGCTGAGAGAAAAGCACGTAGCATCGCCGCCACGCGATGCTACGATGTGATATTTTAAAAAACCAATAGGGAGGTGCCGCGTGTAAAGTGCGTGCCATGTCAGCTGTATGCATGGAACCATAGGATTAATAATCTAATTAAGAATTTATTTAATTCCTAATTAATTACCTAAGCTTCTAAAATTCATATCTCAACATAGAAAAATAAAAAATATGAAATAAATTTCATTATATAGATAATTTGATCTAAAATTTTATAAAATTAATTTTAATTAATTTTGAATAGTATCTTTTTTTTATTTTGAGTTTTATTGGGAATATTAATTTGCTAATTACCCTTTAATTAATCCACTAATTATTCCCAAACTTCTTGAGTATATTTTGGGGTATGACTTCTGCGTCCCCTAATTTTCTTGGGATTTATTGGTGGTTACTTGGAGAAATTGCTACTTCATTTCCTAATTACCCCTTTAATGTAATTAAGATTAATTAAGGGTCTTATTAGTGGTTTAATCTTTGTTGAAGTTGATTAAGGTCTGTTCCAGTGAATAGAAGATTTAAAGAATAATTTTGGGTCACCCTTTTTCTTTCTTAATCCTTTCTTAATTAAAAGGTTACTTCCCTAATTACCCTCTTAACTAATTTCTTAAAATCCTAAAACTTTTCAGACTCAATTAATCTACCTGAGGTAAGATGCTTAGGTGTTCAAGAGCCTAAGTACAATTAAGGAAATCAAGATTCAACTCATATGTGGGAGGGGTGTTTGGAAATTACTTAAGTTAAACCCCTTAGCTTAATTAATCATTAATCGTGAGCCAAATTGCATTAGGCCTTTTCCTTCCTAGGTGCATTGCAAATTCAAATTCTTTGTGAGGTTTTATGTCATCTCATTGGCTCATAATTATTTGATTAACTATGCTAAGGTGGTGTAGGCAAGGGGTAATTAACATGCTTAATTCATACCTTAACCTAATCAAAATATAAAATGAATCTAATCATCTAAAAATTGAGCAAAAATATCAAATACATGTGGGAATGGTTAGGAATAGAAAACTCAATTCACATTTTCCAAATTAAATCAAACTCAGGATCAAATAAAAATCACATTAAACAAACTTTGATTTTCTTTAAGCTTTCTTATTTCATAAGATTGCCTTTAAGAATTAATTAAGGTGAATGTGTTTATATGATTTCATTACTTTAGTTCATTCCCAACATGCTAAATATGTGTTTCATATGATTTCATACATTCAATATTTTCAAAAATCAAATTCAAAATGAAAATGTTTCCTTTATGTCAAATTGCATGTTTTGGCTAAAGTAAGAATATGAGTGGCTATTATCACTATTAAATCAAAATTATTTTCAAAATATATGAATCAATTATCAAAAGTAAAATTGTGTTTCTTATATCTTACTTATAAGCTTCCATGTGAGTAAAGTATAAGGATGTTCTTAGTATAGTTTTCCTTCTCCTCTCTGTTGGTATAGTTTTGAATAGGATTTGGCAAAGTGTATAGTTCATTTGAAAGGAACCTGACACTTGCCTAATTCCATATCCTATTCATTCTTATGCTATTACTTAAGAAGGATACCTATACTTGTACATATAAATTGCATAAACAAAAATAAACCAACCAACAAACCTTTGCATTCTTTCTTTTCCTTTCATTTCTTTTGTACAAATGCTTGTATTTAAGAAAAATGATATATTAGTCTGGACAACCCCAAGGTTGCAAGGCTTTAGGTAGCCCTAAGTAGGTCTTGTACCTTACACCCTGGGTTAATAATGGCATCATACTCACTTATGCCTTTCATACATTCATATGTGCATGTGAAAATTGGATCCCCTTTGCTACTTAATAAAAATCATACATCATAAACATTCAAATTTTCTTAAATGAACCACTTAGCATGGATCATCAAGTATGCTAAACATTCTCATTTGTATGTATAGATATGTTTAGGACTCATTCATGTGCATGTTATACATGTTGGGAAAGAAATGAAGTGATGTATGTTTTGTGAATTTAGTTCATTTTACTTAATCTTAAAATATCTTTCTTTTTGAATGGGTTTGTTTATAGTTCATCTAAACTTAGGATTAATTAAAACATTCACTAAACAAAACTAAAACATGAATCCACTTTAGAAATTACTTAGGTTAGGGAAGGAAAGAGAAGTTCTCTTCTCTTTCCCTCTCTTTATAACTTAGTAATTAATTGTAGGATTCACTTGAACCCAATGAAAACATAAAATAAAATTAATCCAAAATAATTAAATAACTTAAATGAAACCCTCTTCTAAGTTGAACATTCTTCATACTAAAAAAATTCTAACTTAAGGCCATAACTAAGCATACCACACAAACCTCTAAATCACACACATTAGGCTAAGTCACCACTTCTAGCTTTTGGTTAGTGGTGCATGGTTTGATGTTTGCTTTATTTTATGATATGTGTTTTAGTCTAGTTGATTAGGTTATATGTGCATAGAATTAATGATATGATGATTTATTCTAATCATTATTTTCTACAGGGATTGTGCTTAAGGGGCACTGTAATAAATGAAAATATAAATATTTTTGCTATACAAGTGCTTATACCCCTAAGCATAATCTGATAGGCCAGGTAGTCTTATTCATGTATGTGTGGGGTGTTAAGTCTAATATACATGCTTGGGATTTGTATGGCTTATTTTAGCTAATCTCTATTTTGCAGGTGTTAGTTAGATTTCCTTTTTTTCCTTTTCGTGTATTTTTTGCAATTAGGATTTTGGAATGATTGTTATAGGGATTAGGATGAACATTGGTCATAAGATCTCATCTTATGTACCATGTTAAGCCTTTGGAGCAACCACCTTCCAACCATCCAAAAAATGGAACCAAAGAAGAAAGAAGAAAAGTAGAATAAAGAAATGAAGCTTGAAGACCCCCATAACAATGAATTTCTTGCTTAATTGTATTTAATTCATTTGTAATGTGAGTTGTATAAGGGTAGAGCTTGGCTACCAAATTTGATTTCAGGTGTAGTTGTGCCCAAACACAAATGGTATCTTATTCTTTTGCGTTAGCTTTATAAATTAATTGATGATTTATTTAGCTTGTGCATTAAGTGGCATCCTTTTCCTAGTTTCTTCCTTGCTTTATGTATGGCCTGGATGTGGATTAGCTCTTAGAAAAAAATAAATCTTCTACCAAATTTAATAATTAAAAATTTAAAATAAAGAACTCATAACCTCACCTAAAGCTTAGGCTAAAAATCAAGATAAAAGAATTAGCAACCCCTTAGCTGGATGAGTATTTATTTTATAACATCATGCATAAATGCATATTATTTTCACTCTTGATTGGAGGGCTTCCACCTTTTCCAGAGAAACTTGTCTTGACCTTTAAGAGCCATGGTGGAAACACACCTCCTCCCTTCTCACTGATTTTGGCCAATAATCTCATTTTTTATGCATTAGGCATATGAATCCTATCAGCCTAAGTCAAAATAATTGTCCAAAAATAAAAAATAATATTAAATCTAAATTGCATTAGATTTAGGTCATTTGAAGCATTCTCTTACATGATCTAGTCTATTTAGGGAGTGAGTTTAAGGACTTAGTCTCTTTCTAAATAAATAATAGGCTTGCTATCTTGCATAAAGCATATGACTTGCCTACATGAATTTAAAATCATAGGAGGAGTTAGTTGGTGGCCACTCCTAGGGGGTTGTAAGTCCCAGCAGTCAGGTGGTTTGTCCTCTCTTGTGGAGGAAAACAAAATACCAATTTTCACCTTAGATTTAGGTTGTACTTTTAGCCCTCGCCAAAGCTCCCTAGATTTAGCTTCTGAGGTTGCTTCTCCCTTCCATGGGCCATAAGCATAAATTCTCACATCTTTGGTATTTCCATAATCTTGTGTTATGGAATTATAAGTCCTAAACTTCTAATGAAAAACTCAACTCAAATGAATAATTCAAATTTCAAAAATGTAAATCCCAACCATAGGATAGTTTGAGATGCTCGCTAGGTTTCCTAGCATCGTGGGCATCTCCTACTTATCTTCCTTTGGCTTTGATAATAACTCCCTCTCTTTGATCAATCCCATTTGATCTTCTAAAATGAACTAATTGATTGATAGTACTACCTACTAAAATCTTTGGAGATAATGATCATTTACCTTAATCAAGAATATTCCTAAGGAATCTCATTCCTTAGGATGTAATTAACTATAGGGGCTTTTCCCACAGAGAACTTAACACAGTTTAAAATAAACCCTACTTTACTTTTTCATGTAAAGTAGGGGAAGAATCTCTAGTACACATGCAGACCCATTGTCCTTATGAGTCCTTGTTGAGGTGATTAGGTCCATTGTAGGGTGGTGACTATCTTTAGGGATAGTACACCTTTCCTCAATGTCATACCTGATCACCCTCAATACGAACATCTATGGATCTATGTGATATTAAAATTGCATAAAAAGAATAAGATGTATATTTCCATCCTCATTTTATCCCATATAGAGTGAAGATGAAAGTATATATTTTATTCTTTAGAAATTTCAATTCAAATATTAAAAATTTCACCACGATAGAGTAAATGAATGCCACTATGCAATCACTCCAAAGTATGGTTCCTAGTCCATCCCAGCCTCATTCTTTAGAATAGATAGAAGAATCCCATCCCAGATTTGAGAATAGATCTTGTTTGAAAGAAAATCATCAGAATAGCATAAAAATATGGATGATGTAACTTTTAAAAGTGACTTAAAGTCTCTCATGGAGCAGCAAGTAAATGAAGCATTAGCACAATCCCATGGTACAACCTTAGTTCTAATGGGTAGACCTTATCTAGAGGAATATGACTCTGTACCCTATCCCAAAGGATTTATGCCTCCTTCTTTTAAAATTTTTAATGGGACTGGTAACCCCAAACAACATTTGGCACATTTTTGGGTGAGTTGTTGCAATGCCGGAGGAAGTGATGCCTTATTATTAGGCAATTTATCATTAGTTTAACTGTGGATGCCTTTGATTAGTATGCTGAAATAACAAATAGTTTAGTATGCACTTTTAATGAACTAGACTACATGTATATAAAGAGGTTCACTAGCACTCAGCACCATATTACTATGGGTGACTTAGTTGCTAAAAAATAAAATCCAAGTGAATCCATAGTTGATTATATCTTGAGATGGAGGATTCTCAACTTATAGTGCGAGCCACAATTACAGAGCAACACATTGTAGAATTGCTCTTAAGAAATATTCATGGTCCAGTGGCCTTCCTATTAAAGGGCTTTACTATTAAGACTTTTAAAAAAATTGTTAAATGAATCTCTAGCTTGCAAGAAGAAGCTCTTAGGATGTCATTATTCAAAGAGCACACTTCTATAAAACCATCAAATCCTAGGAAGGTATTAGAAAAGATGGAAGACAATGTCTTTGCAGTAGACATCCAAGTGCAGGTAGAGTGGCCTTCATCTTTTAGGCCATCACAATAGTAGTTATCACTGCCCCCTAAGAAGCCTCCCACTAGCCCTTTTAGCGAGAGAATGTGCTAGACTTATTCATTCAAGAGATAGGTAGAAAGAAAAACTATTAAAAACTAAAAAAAAGCTATATTTCTACAAAGTGAATAACCAAATTACTATCCATGTCATCAGATGTTAGGTCACACTATTGAAGAAACTATAACAGAGGGTTGGTGATAATCCTTAAGAAGTACCTTCTAGACCTTAGATAAGGGTGGTCCATTAAGGTAATTATAGGTGATTCTTCTACTCTTTCTAGTTCTTCTTCTTCAAATGAATGGGATATAGACTTATCCCATTCCTCTAAAAATATTTGATGAAAAAATGTAGAAATTAAATGCAAGATCAGACGAAGACCAGGAAGAAGATCATCAAGATTGATCCACTAAAGTCAAAAGATTTAGTTCACCTTGACCTTATTCAGTATTATTAGATGTTAAGACTTTTGGAGAGAGTGGTAAGGGAGGGGCATCTATTGTATCTAATAGAGTTTTGTATGATAAGGATGGAAAGGCTAGGCCTTACACTCTTTTATTTTTATGTACACATTTTAAAATATGAATAAAAAGTCTACCAATGAAGGCATTTCTTATATTATTATCATTACTGATGAATGTGTTAAAAATAAAGAAAAACAATAAAAGATGTAAAACAAATTTCTCATGTTGATGTGTTTCATGAATTATGATCAAACATTGATAGTCCTATGGATGATTTGCAAAGCAACTCTATTAGCATAGAGATAGAGCTATCACATTTTGACCAATCTTTGGAAAAGGATATTGTTGATATGGGATAGGTTAATACAACCATTGGAGATATCATTGAGGCTTATCTCCATAGTGGAAAGGTTTTACCACCTCATCTACCTCCTTCAAAGATAAAGGAAAATAAATTGTTGATCAAAATTTAGAAACATCATAACAAGATTCAATAGTCAAGCTATTCATTCCCAAGGTCAACAATAATGTTTTAGCTCATCTTAGAAAACATCCTTCTAAGCTAAGTATATATGATGCCCTTTTCCTATCAAAAGAAATGAGAGAATCATTACTACAAGCATTACTCGATCTAGAGAGATGCCTAACTCAACTAGTAGCAACTTCCTCAAATAAGCCTTATTACTTTAAAAAGATCCCTGAAGTCAACTTTTCTGATGAGGATATACTTCTGGTGACCATAGATCACAAGTGATCCCTTTATATTTTTTCCAAGGTGAAAAACATCAAGTTGCTAAGAGTTTTGGTTGATCCTAACACTTCAGTCAACATTATAAACTCCAGGATGTTATCTTTCCTAAAGATTGACACTAGAATACTTAGTTCAAATAAAATGTTGTTAAGGGGTTTAATGAAACTCAGGAGAAAGCTTTAGGTTCAATCATTCTATTGTTAGAAATAGAAGGGTTGAAAATTGCAACAAAATTTTACATTATCGACTCAAAGCATTATTTAATGCCCTCTTAGACATATCTTGGATACATGAATATAGAATGGTTTCCTCATCACTCCACCGGTGTGGTAAGTGCACTAGGGATGGAGTTGAATACGCCATAAAAAAAAGTTGGCATACAACCATTCTCTATCCATGAGATTGAACTTTATGAAGATACTACCATTATATGCCTAAAAGTCAATTATCTGATCCTTTAAAATTTAATATTATTATGGAATCAAAGAAAGGAAAAGAAGATGTCATATCAAATAAGAAGGAAGAAAGAAAAAAAAAGAAGGAAAAGGAAAAAATCTCAAATAATACAAATTGATTTGGAATCCAGCTCTCATGAAGATTCTAATTAAAAGGATGCCTCAATAAATTTCTAAATTTCAATAGAATAAGATAGCGATGAGGAAAAAATATGTATTAAAGGATAAACCTAAGCTATCTACTTATGAAAGATTGAAAAGATGTGTGGACATATTGACTCTAATTCCTCTTTCTCAAAATAAAAATTCATAGTTAGAAGTCAAAGTGGCCTCTAACATTTTAGGAGAAATGGGAAGATTGTCTAAGTTTTATTTTGTACTTAAACCTTCAATCATAGAAGTAGATGTAAAGCTTCAAGATCCATCATCAAATGAAATTATAAAACTTCCATTTGATTAGTATCCTGATTGTGTTAGAAATTTTATAAAACTTGGTTTACTTTCAAATACTTGGCCTAAAGATATAGCTCAACACATGAAAAGCTTATAAAGTACTAAAAATAAAAATTTAAAATACAAAGCTAGTGTTAGGTTTGGTACCATTAGACCTCTAGATAAAGTGCAACATTGTTTGATGATAAGTAATCATATGAAATCCAATCAGCTATTTGAGATTCCTTCTAACTTTTTAGAGGAATTCTATTTTGAAAACATTAAAAGATAGTGATCTAGATGATTGGTTAATTGGATTGCACCCCGTGAATTTGAAGAAAAGAAATAAAATCCACTATTAATGAATTAAAGGAGATCAACCTAGGAACTGATGAAGACCCAAGACCAACTTTTATTAGTTCATTGTTGGATCTAAAAGATTCTCAAGCATTGATTAGTTTACTTTGTAAATATAAAGATTGCTTTGCATGAATAATGATGAGATGTCAAGTTTATCTCTGAATGTTGGAGTTCACAAATTAGAGATTAAACTTGATGCTATCCCAATTTGTCATGTACTTAGGCGAAAGCACCTAAAAATTGAATAACAAATGATTAATGAAGTTAAAAAATAAATTGAAGTTGGGTTTATAAGAGAAAGCAATACCTATTTGGTTAGCAAGCATTGTCTCGATAAAGAAAAGAATGGTTAAATATGTATTTGCATTAATTATATAGACTTGAATAAGGTTTGTCCCAAAGATGAGTTCCCTTTGTTAATATCAAAACTCATGGTGGATATAGCCTCTTCACATAAAATCTTTTTATTCATGGATGGGTTATCTGGGTATAACCAAATAAAGATGCTCTAGAGGATGGAAAAGCATGCAACATTTAGAATCCCTATTAGGATATTCTATTGCATGGTTGTGCCATTCAGTTGAGGCTACCTACCAAAGGGAGATGACTAGAATCTTTAATGACTTAATTCATAATCATGTTGCATGTTATATCAATGATTTAGTCATCAAAAGTAAAGTAAAAGAAATAATGATCTTCGGATGAATAGATCATGACTTTAGGAGAGGAATCTAATGCCACTTTGGAATTATATTTTGATGGCGTAGCATCATCAAAGAAAAATAAAGAATTAAATTCTTCTATCCTAGGAAAGAAAGTGATTTGATTGATTTTCATAACTCTAGATAAAGGAATGATGTGATAGTCTTATCATTTGTTTGAGCTTTGTACAAATAATGAAGCTGAATGTGAGGCTCTTACAAGTAGGCTAGAGTTAGCAATCCTTATGAAAATTAAAAATATTATGATCTTTGGGGACTCCCACTTGGTTATTAATCAAGTGAGTAGTATCTATAAGGGTTTTACACCCTAAGATTTTCAATTATTACTAGTACATTATAAAATAGCTTGAAAAGATTCTATTTGTAACTCTATATAGATTATCTCATAGTGATAATTCTATAGTAAATTCTTTGGCTAAACTTGTCAAAGAAGTTATATGCCCAAAAAAAAGAATATATTTCTATAAAAGTGTAGAATCAACAAATTTTGACTTCTATAGATTTACATTACATGAATAGAAAAGTAGAAATGCAAATGGTAGCCACCCTTATTCAAGGTCAAAAAGAGTGTGACTATAGGTAGTCATTCATTGATTATTTAACTAAGGGGAGGCTTTGAAGATAAGTCACTAGAAAATCAAATTAACAGACATGCCTTGTATGCATGAATCAATAATGTCTTATACTAAAGATCATTCGATCAAATGTGGCTTTGTTGTTTAGATAAGAAAGAAGCCTATAATATGATAACTGAGGTACATTTTGGATTGTGTGGAACTCACATATCGAACCTAAAATAAAATTTGAAAATAAAAAGACTTGGATATTATTGGTCTTTGATGTTAAATGACTATGGAAATTGGAGATTGATATCATCAATACTAATACATGGTGTAGTCTTACATCAGCCTTTTAATGTACTACACCCAACTATTACCCTTGTCTCTTTGAGAGTTGGGGTATTGACATCATAGGGCTTATTAATCCTCCTTCATCGAAGGGGCATCATTTCATATTAATCATAATTGATTATTTTTCTAAGTGGCGATTCCACTAAAAGAAATGAAGGCATGCCATGTGATTAAATTCTTTCAGGAAAATATTGTATATTGATTTGGTGTTCCTCATCAAATCATATCCAATAATGGTTCATCATTTAAGTCCACTAAATTGAATCATTTTGTAACTAGTCATAAAATTGATTGAAGATTTTTGACCATCTATTACTCAATGGCAAATGGATTGGTCAAAGCATTCAACAAAACTCTTGTGAAAATTTTGAAAAACACACTTGATGAAAATAAGCATCAATGGCATGAAGAATTGGTTGAAGCCTTATGGGCCTATCGGACCACATAGAGGACACTGACTCAATCTACCCCATATGTTTTGGTTTATGGAAATGAAACTATTCTTCCATTAGAAATACAATTACCTTCTTTGAGAATAATAATTAATATCAACATTACAATAGATTGGATTCACAAAATCCAATTGGAAGAACTTAAAATCCTTGAAGGAAAGCATCTGAAAGCTCAACAAGATCTTGAATTATACCAATCCCATATGGTTCAAGCACATGATAAGTTGCTCCTTCCTAGAACTTTTTAAGTTAGAAACTTTGTATTAGTTCTTAAATGACTGATTTTAGCTTAACGCGGGATAGGCAACAAATTTGAGCCAATCTGGGAATGACTATTTTTGGTGGAATAAGTCTATGAAGGAGGCTCATATCAATTAAGTATTTGTAATGATGAACATCCAATGCCTCATATAAATGGAAATTACCTAAAGAAATATTATGTATAAATTATACTTCAACTTCAAAAGTGATCATCAATAAAATCTTTATATATATTTTTTTTTTGCAAATTATCTAAATACAAACATTATTCTATTTTAAATTTTGTGTAATGATTTTTAAATTTGTGTAGATTTTCTTAGTTTGAGCAAGCCCATTCATGGCACCCTTCTTATAACTTTTTATGGCACCATTCCTTTGATTCATATGATAAGATTAAGTCAATAAGACCCCTTTCCTATGAATTAGACTATTTAGGATAGGATTAAGCTATTAAGACCCCTCTCCTAGTTGTCAAATTTTGAGATTTGAGATTAAGTCATCACGACCCCTTTCCTCCCCTTTTACTATTTAAGTTTGATTAAGCCATCGAAGGCTCCATCCTAATAGCTAATTAAAAAGAAGTGAGTCCCTCAACTGGAATTCTTTCTTATAGATGAGGTTAGGAATAAGTCATCAAGTCCCCTTTCCTCCCTTTTTAACTATTTAAGTTAGATTAAGCCATTAAAGGACCCATCTTAATAGTTAATAGAAAGGAGTAAGTCCTTTAGTAGGCATCCTTTAAATGGAAAGGAATAGGAATTATGTCATTAAGACCCCTTTTTGACTAGTCAAAAAATTTTAAGGTTTAGGATTAAGTCATTAAGACCCTTCTTCTTAATTATAGCTACTTAAGAAAGAATTAATCCATTGAAGGCCCTTCTTAATAGCTAATCACATAGGAGTAAGTCCTTTAGTTAGCATCCTTATAAGGATAAGATTAAGTCATTATTGTCTCTTTCCTTTTCAAGCTAGGTTAGGAATAAGCTATTGAAAGCTTTCACTAGATTAGGATTCATGTCCTTGTGACCCCTTTTCTAGAAAATTAAAATAAAAAAAGAAATTAAGGTGTGGAAATAAGACATGTGACCCCATTCCTTTGGACTATTTAGGATAACAATTAAGTTCATGTGATCCCTACATATTAGTCAAAAGTTTTGGGATTAAGAATTAAGCTGTTAAAAGCCCCTCTTCATTAGCTCAATTATTTAGGTTAGAATTAAGTCCTTGAAAGACTCCTTCTTAATAATTAATTAGATAAGAGTAAATCTCCTAGTGGTATATTTCTATAGTTAAGGCTCACATAATCAGTTTGAGAATAAGTCACTTGAAGGCATTTCCTTTAATTATGTTAAAATTAGATTTTTCATTAAGTCTTTTCCTAACAACATCCCTATCATTCTTGAAACTTAGTGAATCTAAGTCTCTATAAATAAATCATTTTAAATCAAAATAAATTAAGGCATATTTTTACCTATCTTTCACAATAAATTCAAATGAAATTTGAAATTAAAACCAAAACAAATCTAAACTTTTCCAAGCTTATGCTTGTGATTTTATTGACTAGTTTGGTCAATGCAAATGTGTGCAGCATACTCGAGTTAGTCACTACACATATTAGGGGTCCATTTGTTGGCCTAATTTTTTAATGAGGTTAACATCATTTCTAAAACTAGGAATTAAGACACATAATCTTAGATTAGGATTTTCTTGATTTAAGCACTTAAATCACTATGCTTAGTGACTTAGTGAATTCTCCTAGGGCTTGACTCAACCTAATGGGATTAGGTGGATCTAAACCCAACCAAAGCTAAACAAACCTACTCCAATTGAAAATTAAATCTAATTGAGCTTAGGCTAAGGTAATTAGGATGGCTAACCCAACAACCCTACTTAAGCTCAAAATCACTTAAACCTAAAGAAATTCACACAAAATCAAAATAAATTCAAATCATATCAAACCAAAAGTATAAAATTTATTTCATGAATATGAATGGAGTTAAATCCAAATGTCAAATCAAAGTCAACCACTAAACATAGGGTTGACTTATGTGGTTCCCACCAATTCAAAGGTCAACCCCCCATAATTTGACCAAACTAAATCATTCTAAAGGTTCCAAATAATAAAATAAAAATGATTAAATATGAATCAAAATCTAAATCTAATAAGGTCTTAATTATGTTAATTAGACCATTTGATCTAAATGGGCCTAAATGGACCTTATTGAATTCAAATCCAAATTAAATTGAAATCAACTATAATTAAAATTCTAAAATCATTTTGAAATCATTATTAAACATGAAATTAACCAATTTTTGGGATTAATTTGATTAATATGATCATTGAACCCAATTAAACCAATCTTAACCAATTAAGCCCAAATTAGGTCCATGTGGGTTTTAAACCCAAGATAAATGAAATTTCATTAAATTAAATCATTCCAAATACTTAAATTAACACAATTGAAAACCAAATATAGTAAGATTAAGTCAAGAAATTTATTTGACTTATTTGGATTCAACCAAATTCATTTAAACCATAATGGGCTAAGTGTTGAAATAAGTAATCAATTCAGAATTCCATGAAACCCATTAATGGGGACATCATAAATGGCTAAACAAAAACTTACATCTAAATTCAATCCATCAAATGGAATAAGCTAGATTAAGAAAAAAGAAAATGATGCTTAAGTGATATAATTCAAGCTATTTGAACTCCAACATGGATTAATTACCAGAACATGTCTAAACTCATTATATGATGAGTTTATGATGATTGGAAGCCAAGACTAAGCAAAGAAAATGAGCTCGTCCACTCAAGAAAAAAATATTCCATGGAGAAAGAGAGGAAGCATGGAGAGAAACTCCTTGTCCAATCCATTCCCTCACCTCCACACCTTATCCTATCTATCTTGATATGTTTTGAATCAACTAACCACCCTTTGGAGTAGCTTCCAAGGCTGGCAAATACCTTGGTTAGCTATGGTGAACTTTCCATTACATATACCTCTCAGAGTGGAAAAGGGAGAGAGAGCTTTTACCAAGAAAGTTTGAGCCTTCATCATGTTCCTCAACTAAAATAAGAGCGCTTACCCTTTACTGGATCCACATGTCACCGACAAGCCAGAGTTTGACCAAAGACATAGAAAAATAGACATAGCTTGGTCCATTGTTAGATTCATGTTGGAGAATCCAATTCCTCCTTAGAGCTTCGTTGGGGTCTCAGGATGCTATTTGAATCATCCCCATCATCAAAGATCTTTGCTGACAAAGTATGGAATCAAACCAACCACTTAAGCATTAAGTTCTAGTCCTTTTTGAAATGAACTTGATCTTAAGTGAGATCAAGGCATATAGATGCATTCCATTTGAGTCCTTGATGGCTTTTCAATTGAAATCGAGTGATTCCAATAACTAGATCATTGAAAATCACCTCAATATTATGAACAACCTTCATCTTTTTTCATTGTTAAAGGGCATATAATCCTTGCTTATCCATTCCTTCTTTATTATGAATGAATGGTATAATTTAGTCTCATAAAATGATTTATATCCTATAAGAGTTGTAGGCTAAATCTTGACCATCTGATCAAAGATTGACGGTCATAGATCATCCCACATGGCTACTACTTTTGATGTGCAATCTGCATGGATTCTGCTAGCCCAATGGCACCGCATCTTGTGGCAAATAGTGTCGCATCAGTGTAAAATGGGATCAATCATTTAAAATGGTAAAATTTGATTTTCTAATTTAAAAAATTATCAAAAAAATCACTATAGAACTTTAAAAAATTTTAGAAAATAAAATACTTATAAAAAAATATAAATAAGGGATCTATGGATTCATCTCAGTGAGAGGAATCCATTAAACCCAAAAATCCCTAATTAATTTTAGAAAATTTTAGGTTAATTTATATTTAGATGAAAATAATCAAATTAAATTAAACACAAACCATCAATCTAATTGACTTTAAACATTAAGGAATTAAAATTAAGGTTAAAACACCCCTTAGATAAATTTTTTAAGATTTATTGGTGAATAAATCTCAAAATACAATGTTTCAAGTCATATGCTTTGATTTAATAAAATAAATTAATATTAAATTAGAAAAATCTTGAAAAATGATAAAATTAACTTGAATCATCATAACAAACCTTAATGAGTCTACATACATCATTAAAACTCACTGAATTCTTGTAATCCCCAAAATGACTTAATTAAGCAATTAATTAAATTAATTAATCAATTAATGAACATGAACTTCAAAAATCACAATAAATCAACTAAATATCCAAAAATTTCAAATAAACTCTCAATGGATACATCTTCTAGAGAGGAATATAAGAAAATTAGAACCCCTAACTAATTTTTTTAATTTAAGTTTAATTTGATTTTTAATAAAATAATTAAAGCCTTAATTAGTCCCAAATTATGCATCTGATTAAAGTGAAACTTTAGAGAACTAAAATTGGTAAATAACCCCACTTGTCATAAATGTTTGGATCCAAATGATCTCTAGATTGAAAGTTATCAAATTTCTAATCCTTAGGTTATTTTAATCAAAGTTTTAAATTAGAAAATTATAAAATTAAAAGGGTATCATTTTAGGATTAAATCACCAAGACCCTTTTCCTACTAGTCATGAGGCCTTCTTTTCCAACACTTTCTAGCAATTTCTAGACTAACACATCTAGGAGCATGCTTTACTGGAATTTCATTAGGTTTAATTTCTAGTTTATGAACTACAACATCCAGAGATACCCTGGAATTTCATCATAATCCCATGCAAAGCAATCTTTATATTCAAGAAGTAAATTAATCAACTCTTTGGAATCTTTTGGACCAAATAGTGAACTAATGAAAGTTGGCCTTAAGTGTCCTTGAGTTCCTAAGTTGATCTTCTTTAATTCATAAACAGTGAATTTTATTTATTTTTTTAAAATTCTGGTGGTGCATTTTGAAATAAGCAATCATCTAGATCATCTAATGTTTCAAGACAAAATTATTCTAAATGATTAGATAGGATCCCAAAATGTTGATCAGATTCTATATGATTATTTATCATTACATAGTGTTCATTATTATCTAAAGATTCAATGGCACAAAACCCAACATTAGCTTTAGATTTTAAAATTTTATTTTATTATTCTATAAGCATTTCATACATTGAGCTATATTCTTGAGCCAAGCATAAGAAATTAATAAATAATTTAAAGCATTCTTAACATAGTCAGCATACCAGTCAAACAAAAGTTCTATTATTGCATTAGAAAATGGATCTTCAAGTTTTAAATCTACTTCTAAACTTGAAGATCCATATATAGAATAAAACTTTAATACCTTTTCAATCTCTCTTAGAAGGTTTGGGATGACTTAGACTTCTAACTATAAAATATTATTTTGGGCTAAAGGAGTCAAAGTCAAAGTGTTCACATATCTTTTCAATTTTTCATAAATGGATCATTTAGGTTCATCCTTTGATGCCCATATTTATTCTTAATCACTATCCAATTCTAATAAATCTTAAACTTTATTAAGGCATTCTTTTGATTGAAATCTTCGTTAAAGATAGATTCCAAATCAATTTGAATTATTGGAGGTTCTTTTTCTTTTCCTTTTTCTTTTCTTTCCTTTTTAATCTTTTCTTCTATTTATTTGTTATGATATCTTCTTTCATTTTCTTTGGTGCCTCAATAATACTAGATTTCATAGAATCAAGTATTTTCCTTTTAAGGATATAATAGGCTAAGTCATCATAAAGATCAATCTCATGTATATAGAATGGTTGTATATCACCTTTTATAGTATATTTTACTCCATCTCATATGTACTTAATACAATGGTGAAGTGATGAAGGAACCATATTATATTCATGTATCCATGGCTTTCTTAATAGAGCATTAAAAGATGTCTTTGAATTAATAATATTAAAATTTTCTTGATTTTTAACCCATCTATTTCCAATAATAGAGTGACTGAACCTAAAGTTTTCTCTCCCATTTCATTAAACCCCCTCAATAACATTTTATCAAAACTTAGCCTTTGATCACTTAGAAAAATACCTTCGAGGATGCTCTCCACCAACTTTATTGAGATGGGTAGGAGTATATTTTTAATGAGGCAGATTGATATATATGCAATCAGATTTCTAACATTACATTATGATTTATTTAGATTTAGGTTCTACTTCTATGAACACAAGCCTTCATAGTTAATCATGCCTCTTACCGTAGTAAGAGGGCACTCTCGATTAAGGTTAGAAATAATCATATCTTCTTGATATGAATCAGTGTCTAATGGTGTGTGTGGTATGGCATAGATGTCTGTCTAAGGAAAATAAGTCAAAATTCCATGGTTCTATCATCTCAGGACTACATTATTCTAGTCTACCAACATCAGAGGGCTAGCCATAAATGTCCAAAGAGTTTGATTAGCAGCCATGGATTGCCTCATCTTAGATATTCTTAGTAGACCAATAAGTTAGTGTAGGCATTCATATGGTGAACGGATAAGAGACTGGGCTTACATCCCTTTAGAATGCCAACATTATATAAACATTCATATAGTGAATGAATTATAGGGAAATTGCATGATGAACTGATACAAGATTGGGCTTACATCTCTTTGGATTGCTAGAACTATAGTTGTTCAAATGGTGAATGAATTATGAGGTGTTCGCATCATGAATGAATAAAACATTGAGCTTACATTCCTTTGGAATGTCGATATTATAGGTGTTCATATGGTGAACGAATTATAAGGTGTTCACATGGAGAATAGATAGAAGACTGGGCTTACATCCATTTATAATGCTAGCATTATATAAGTGTTCACATGGTAAATGAATTATAGGGCATTTTCATGATGAACGAATAGAAGACTGGCTTATATCCCTTTGGAATGCTACAATTATAGGTCTTCACTTGATGAACAAATTATAAGGTATTCTCGAATGGATAGGAGACTAGGCTTACATCCTTTTGGAATGCCAACATTATAAGGGCGTTCACATGGTGAACAAATTATAGGGCATTCACATGGTGAATGAATAAGAGACTAGGCTTACATCTCTTTGGAATTGCAAGCATGGGTCAAACTTACATATATAAAAATCCATTACATAGACTTATATCTCTTTGGAATGCCATGTTTATATAAGTGTTCACATAGTGAATTAATTATAGGTTTTTCATATGGTGAACATTAATAGGATGCTATAGAGGATGGGGCCTCGCGATGAAAGTATGGTGCCTAGGCACTATGTAGAGAGCACTTTGGCACTATAGATCATGGTGTGTGGGCATTACTAGGATGGCATCTAGGTGCTGGAAATTAGCATCATGGAACTATAGATGCTATAAAGGATGTTTGAAAGTAGGTTATCAGATTGATCAATGCCTCAGCATTGCTTCCAGTCAAAAAACTATTTAAATTGGGTGACAAGCTGGCAGACACATTTAATAAATTGGACAAGCTTTTGACCAATATTGTGGTATAAAATTAGAGCATCGTGAGGTTATATCAATATTTGACATGCTTTCTAGTTCCAATCGATTACATAATTAATAGTAATAAGTGATAATAAGTGCTCTTTCTGACTGGCACAATAATAATTTTTACCAGCTGGCTCAAACATAGGTGGTGCATTTAAAGCACTATGGTGTTGATTCCTAGTTCCAGGATGCGAGAGGTTAGCACCTTGGCACTACTTTTGCAGACCATGGTGCTAGGCTAGTTTATAAATAAACCCCTTAGGCTATAGATTTTTCATTCTGCTATCTTCTTCCTATAAGAATTCTTAGACTTTTCTTTCCCTCTATTTTTCCTTACAGTTGAAAAAAAATCAAGCTGGTCAAAAGGCTCACAGCAAGAGGAGGGAGACTTCAAGTGACGTTAATAGGCTTGTTAACATGGAAGCAGAGGAGAGATACCAATATGCTCTCATACAAAGAACCTCATTCATGAGAAAGGTTTCCATAATCATAGTAAGAGTGTGGAGAGGGTCATCATTGAATGAAGCTGGGAGAAGCTATGAAAGCTCTTGCATCATTTTTGTGGTACATAAGTTCTTCACCAATATTTAGGAGCACCAAGACAATAGAGTTGTCATTTGGGGTAAATTGATAAGTTTTGATAGTACTACCATTAACACATATTATGATTTGTAAAATATAATATACGATCAGTATCTTTTCTATTATAGCTATCATTTTTTTATTTTAATGAAGTCCTTGGTTTTCTCATTTCTAGAAATGCCAGCATTTAGTGGAAACAGTGAAAGGAAAGGACCATCAACTTTCCTACCACTAGACTAACGGTAGAGTCTAAGGCTTGGCCTTATTTTATTTTTACTAAGTTGATACCCATTAGTAATCTCAATGTGGTGACTAAAGATAATGTCATTTTGAATTTTGCTATTTAGAAGGGGTTTATAATTCCACTTATAATATATTTAGGGGTAGTACTACTATAGGATACATTCATCCTTCTCTTATTTATGGTTTATATAGTATGGGGGTGCATTGGGGGATCTTAATCATAAAGTTCTTATTCAAAAGGCTCCTTTCGAAGAGCATAATTGAGAGATTTGACTCGAGATTTGAGGTGGGGGAAAGCTCATGCCCTCCGTGTGCCACCCTCGATCCCAATATTCCAAAAACTTTAAATGAGTAACTCTAAGAAATTAGTGGAGAAGTCTCATATTTAAGGAAAATAGGTTTGTGAGAGCTACTGTAGGCAAGAGGCTTAGAAAAATAAATTTGATTATCATATGGATCAGCAATAGATACAACTTTTCTATATGGATGAGGTTAACTCAACATTAACTCATATGTTTGAAAATTATTGCTTTGTGCCTAAGTTAGGCCTATTTTCCTATGGTGCCTTAAAATCCACCTTACATGAGCATCATTCTAGTGTCAAAAGAAGAAGAAGAGGAGGAAGAGGATGAATATGACTACTAGTTTCCCCACTATTTCTTTCTTTTTATTTTATATTTTCTTCTTTTTTGAACAATTTATGTAATTATCTTTTATTAATAATAAATTTATTTTTATTTGACATATTTATATTTTTCTATGTATATGTCCTTCTCTTTATTATTTAAAAGTTTCAAGAATTAAAATAGTAGAAGTTTTTTAACTTTAAATGATATCACAGTAGCAGCATCTCAACATTGAGAATGTAGCCGGACACTGCTAACTTACAAGACATAAGCTTAAAACCTAAGAGTTTAACACTACGACACTCTTAAGATAGAAATATTTGGTTTATAGCTAGAGAGTTTAGCACTATAGCGCTCTATATGTGGCACTTTGATGCTCATAAGAGAGAAATCTCTTGTCATCCTACATGAGAGGTCAGTGCTGCAGAGCTCAATATGCAGCATAGTGGCACTGACTAGACTAGATATAGACTTTCAATTTAGCAAGGTAAGTATTCCATGTGTCCAAAATCATGAAATTAATACAACATAGTGATGCTTAAGGGATAGGGTTGTGGTGCTATGACAAGACTATTTTCATAAAACCCGAGAGCTCAATGTCTCGGCATTAGACCCATAATGCCTAAGTGTTGTTTTATTAACAATTTTGGAGAAATTTAAATTTTTGGCTGCATAGCATCATAGTAGTGATAGATTTAATACTTTTTAGTGCATTAGCACCCTTCTCCCTTATTCCAGATCCAAGATCAATAGAGGAAGGATTTTATTTTACATCAAAACAAGTTTGATGGTAGAAGATGTAGGGCCTTTTCCCTAAAAAATAGCACTTTGGTGTTCATTTAGAGATGTGGAACCCAAAAGCTCAGTGCTAAGACATTGAAATACAATACCATCGAATTGCAAGAATTATACATAAACCTAAAAGCATGGTGCCATGATGCCAAATATCTGGAAACTTGATGCTTTGGGACAAAGCATCAAAGATTTCATTCTTGAGAGCATAGTGCCTTGGCGCTAGACCTTTGTGCTATGGTGCCATTGAGAGGGAACTCTATTTTTGAATCAGATTCTTGTATAATTTGATAATTTTTTATAAAAATTTTACTGCATAATGCCTTAGCAGTGCTAGATTTCTACTTATTTAGTGCAAACACACTCTTCTTCCTTATTTTGGATCCAAGTTTGATGGAGTGAGGGCTTTTATTCTAATTTTAGAACTAAGTTCAATAGTGGAGGTCTTTCAAATTTCAAGATTAAAGAATTTTGGGTCTTGGGGCTTCTTTTTACTCCAGATTAAAGATCAATAGAGATGAGCCTCTTTATTTCTCATCAGATCTAAGATTGAGATGGAAATCTTTTAAAACTTATTTTCAAAGAGAAAAATATATAAAGAAAGCATTTTCAAAAGTTTTTTTACTTAAAGTTGATAGGAGTAAACCTCGATCTTGTCTCTTGCACATGGAGATCACTATCATAGTAGTGGAAAACATATTGTTGAGAGTGTAAATGATTGAGAGCAAGACTGGGGAAAGTGGGTTAGAGTAAGAATGAGGGAAAAAGAAGAAGAATGGAAAGAAGGGTAGTTCTTCCCTTTTTATAGGTGATTTCTTACTATTGGGGTGGTTTTTTATTTCATAATTGTTCCCCAACTCTCTCTAGGCAGTTACTAATATTGGGGCGGGAATGATAGTTTTTCTTGACTTTAAAACTAAAGGTTGTTATGATAGCACTGCGATACTATGTCATTCAGTAAGCAACCATTGGAGGTGGTTTGAGTTTCTAGATTATATAAGGTGGCGATAGTGCCTAGGCTATGATTGTAATGCCATGATCCCTAAGTCAGAATGTTCAATTTGTTTCTTTTTAAATATAAATAAAATTTCCCCCATAATGAATGTGTCATTGATTAGACATGATGCATTTGTTGCTTTTCTTTTTAATTAATTAATTTATTTATTTAAGATTATATGCATCAATATAATGAGAAGAGAGAAAATATAGTCTTTGGAAATCTCTAATCACTTTCATATATTATATAAAATAGTGACATAAAATAGGTTGCAGTTATAAATAATTTGCCTAAATTTATCTAATACAAATTGAGGCTATTGATCGCTCAAAAAAAGCACCTTTAAGGATGCCCTCTACCATCTGAATGAGATGGGTAGGAGTATGTTTTCTCATAAGGTAGATTTATATATTCAACTAGATTTTCCTTAATATTATGTTAGGATTTATTTTGATCTAGGGTTCTACTTCCTATGAATGCAAGGCTTTCCTTCTTACTACAATAAGAAAGCACTTTTGATTAAGGTTAGAAACAAACATATCTCTCTAATATGCATTGGTGTCTAATGGTGTGTGTAATGTAGCATAAATGATTATCATTTAACTTATAGTTTATATTATGGGGGATGATAACATGCCCGATCAAGATCACATGGTTCCATCATCCTAGGCTCTCATAGTCCCTAGTCTACTTAGCCAAGGGAAATAGTTCCTGACTGAAGAATCCCTATCAGCAACCAGGGGTTGCACTGTTAAAGGTATTATTGTTGACTTAGGGTGATATTTGTCTAAAGTGATAAATTTTAAGTCAACCATAGCTATCAGAAGGCTTTTTTTATTAAACATATTCCATAATCCATGGCTCAATGAGCAAAGCCATTATGGAACATATGGGCTATTTCCATGACCAAAATATAGTGGAGCTATATAGAAACTAAGCCACCTAATTAGAGGGTTCTAGTCATAATTGCATTTCATGTGATGCCATATGGTAAAGCTATGCAGATAGACACAAGTCACATCCTTACTAGCATGAGATTATTTGAGTATGAACATAGATATATTTAATTTGACATTAACCATTTATGAGCAAACATTTTTTTAGCTTATCATCCTTGATAAATAATAATGGATAGGTGGGTGATTATTTACTTTATGTTATTTTGAATAATGAATTTCATTTAATTTGAGCATATCCCTCTGGATGAAATTTACAACCAGCATAGCCATCATCGGGGAATGATTATATTTTGTTGATTTGTACTTAATCATGAGATCTAACTGGGAAATTAACTCACGCAGCATCCTCAAACATTTAATCTACATTTTAACACATGTGTCGGGGCACATGTATGTGTTTTGACAATTTTTTGTTGAAATTGGAAGATTGATTTTGCATTTTTACTTTAATTTTCAAATTTAGCTTGTGCAACCTATTTAGAGTTTAAGATTGTATCCTCAATCCTTAAGTCCATACACATGTTGGCAATTCAAATTTATTTTATGTTAAGCCGTGAAGAATCCTCAAACATTTAATTTAGATTTTCAATAAATGTGTCAAGACACATGCGATAATTCAGATCTATTTTTAATAAGCACATCAATGCTAAAAATATGACACATAGATGTTTATTTAAATGTTGCCTAAGTGCTTGATAATGCTATCATTCCATGGCATTGTTAAATTAGCATATTGGCATTGATTGATTAGTAATGTAGCATTCTAAGGTAGGTATTCATGAAAATGTAAAGGATCAGCACCTCAGAGCTATGAAAAAAGTGCTACAGTGCTTAATATTAGATTTATTTAGCTTAGTTTATTCAGGTTGAATAGTTGACCAGTGCCTCAACACTAATCATATGGCACCGCAGTGCTAGTCAAAGGTCAATTCATAAAAGATAACAAACAAATGGACACTTTAAAATAAAAAATTACAAAAATTTTACTGGCACTGCATCAGAGCACTGAGGTGCTACATTGATGCTAACACATTTTTAGTTACCAAATTAATGGTAATAAATACTCTTTTTGATCAACATAGTAACCAATTTGACCAATTGACTAGTGCCTAGGTGTTGGTTGTCTATTTTGGAACTCAAGAACTAGCGCACCCAGATGTGGTGCCATGACATTATGCCTAACTATAAATAGATGCCTAAGGTTGTAGAAATTTTCCATTATGCATTCTCCATTCCTTAGAGCACTTTCTCTGTCATTCTCTAAGTTTTCTCCCATGCTAAGAAAGTAATCATGCCACTCAAGAGGCTTACTAGTAAGAGGAGGCCTACTTCAAGTGAGGCTATCAGGTTTGTTAGCGTGGAAGCTGAAGAAAGGTATTAGGACACCCTCATCCACAAGTATCTCATCCCAAAAAGGTTCTTCTACAACCTGGGTGGGAGAGCAAAAGGGGTGATAAATGAACATGGTTGGGCAAAGCTGGCCTATGAGAGCAGCTCCTACATCATCCCTGTGGTTTGAGATTTCTTCACCAATGTCAAGGAGTACCAAAATAATAAAGTTTTCATTCATAGGAAATTGGTAAGTTTCAATAGCACTCCCATCAATGCATATTTTGAATTGACAAATGTGGCTTATGATCAATATATTTTCTATTATAAGGAGCACCCAATATTTGATAAAATTCTTGGTTTTCTTACCAATAGAAATACCAACATCTTATAAAAATGATGGGAGGAAAGGATTATTAACTTTCTTGTTGTCAGCCTAATGTTAGAATCTAAGGCTCTACACTATTTCATTTTTGTCAAGCTAATGCCCACTGGTAATATTAGTGAAATAACCATGGATAGGGTCATTTTGAATTTTGCAATTCAAAATTCTTTACAATTGATATAAGGAAGAATATTTATAATTGTATTTGTAACATGCTTAGGGGCAATACTACTGTAGGGTATGGTCATCCCTCTCTTATCTATGGTTTGTACACTACATTGATTGTGTTATAAAAGAAGTTTGATTATCACATGAATCATCAACAAAAGTAATTTTTGATATGACCCAGTTCAATACAACACTGGTCCATATGTTTAAAAATTATGGTCTTGGGGATCCGAGTAAGGTTTCTTTTTTTTGCGATAGCTCAATGTCTCCCTTATGTAGCTACTTCACCTAAGCAAAAAAATAGAAAAGGAGAATGATGATTATGACTACTAGTTTCCCCCTCTTTTTTTATTTTGTATTTTCCCATTTTTTGTAATTTTTTATTATAATAGATTTTTATTTTAATGAAGAGATGTTTTCTTTATTTATATTCCCTTGTATTTATCACTATGTAATGCTTGAGGATTTAAAATTTTTCTTAAGTATAAACATTTTTTGCTCAACATCAGGGCTCAACAACTCAACACTATTAAGCTGAAATGATTGTCGGTATAATTTGGATTACATTGTGAATTTCTTAATATTATCACTTGAGTATGGAAACATAGCACCATAGTGTTGGGATACTAGTGCCATGGCACTATGAGATGCCCACCTAAGCTTAATTTTCTTGAGAACTAAGCACCTCAGTGTTATACCTATATCACTGTAATGTTATACGTATGATATAAGTACTTTAAAATTATCACTTAGGTTTTAATTTGAAGAACAAAGTGCCTCGATGCTGGGATACCGCCATAGCACTATGAGATGTCTACCTAAGCTTAATTTTCCTGAGGATGCAGCACCGTGGCGCTGCACCTACAATTACATGGCACTATTTCATTGATGTCTATGATTCAAAATTTTGCTGGTATAACATTTTAATAGTGCTAGTTTTTATTATTTTATTAACATATTAGCATTCTTTTCCCTTATTTTGAATCCAAGATTGATGGAGGGAGGGTTTCATTTCACATTGGAACCAAGTTCAATGGTGGAGGATATTTCAACACTAAAAAGATAGCGTTGAGCATCACATAAGAGATGAGGGACCCAAAAAAACTTAGCACGATGATGCTGGATGACAACACCTTAGGGCCAATAGAATTTCATCTAAACTGAATAACTTAACACCATGGAACCCAATTTTTGGTACCTTGGTGCTATGGACAGACCATTAAAAATTTTATTCTCAAGAACATGGCACCTCAGCAATACAAATGGAGTACCTATATTAAATCAAATTTTTGAAGATTTTCATAAGTTTTCTATAAAAAAATTTTGATAGCATAACGCCTTAGCAGTGCTAGATTTTTACATATTTTTAGTACAAACAAACTTTTCTTCCTTGTTTTGAATCCAAGATTGATGGAAGGAGGGTTTTTTTCTCACATTGGAACTAAGTTGAATGGTGAAGATCTTTCAACATTCAAGATTCTAGAATTTTTAAGTCTTAGGTAGTATTCTTTTTACTTCGTGTCCAAGATTGATGGAGATGTGCTCTTCTATTTCTCACAGGATCCAAGATCGATGGTGAAAATTTGGTTAAACTTAAATTTTAGAGAGAGAATTATGTAAAAGAAATATTATTCTAGAAATCTTTTACCTAGAGTAGATGGGAAATTATAGTAGTGGAAAGCGTGCATGTAAAAGCATAAGTCACTAAGTAGTTAAAAGACTAGAGAGTGTGAGTGGAAGAAGAAGAGAAGAGGTTAGGGGTGTTGCTCTCTTTTATTAGTAATTCCCTCCAACAGGTGGTTTTTAGCTGCTATAACCATTCCCTACCATTTCCTTATGTAGTGGGGGTAACAGTGGCTTTATTAAATTAAAAAATTGTAGATCCTGAAAGCACCTAGGTGCTAGTATCGTGGTGTTGTGCCATTTAATCGGGCAACCTTCAAGGTTGGTTTGAGCTTCTAGATTCTTTAAAAGAAAAGTGCCTACTGATTTTATCATGCGGTGCCTTGGTCGAGTGTAGATTTTATCAATTTTCATTTATTTCATCATTTAATTTTAGATGCAAATAGCTCTATGAGTCCTATAGGCCATAATAGACTACCTCTCTTGAGCATTATGGAGATGTTGAAGGGCAACTTCCTAATTATGGACTAATGAGAAAAGAATCTACTCAAGTTTGATCACTTGAGTTTTTGTCTATGAGCAGTCCTCTTCTATAACTGATAACCTATTTGACTATAGACCTCCTTTCTTATAAAACATTTTTCCTTAATTATAATTCTCTCAATTCAGCAAATATATTGAGGAGCTCAATCTGCTCTAGAAAGATCTCTTTTGTAGGATCTCAAGGCTTTCAGACTATGCTTGAGGTCTTGGTGAACTAGAGAGACTTGATATGAAGTAATGTTGAGTGAGGTTTCTACAATAGTGATTATATCTAATAAGACCTCTTGATAAGTACTATGTAATGAGAATATCCTAAACTCAATATCTTTACACAGAGATTCCCCAAGTTGTAGCTCTTACTTCAAGAACCATAGTGGCGACAATCTAATAAAGAATTGACCTCCATGTAGAAGCTGGAAAGCTTAGGCAAGGATTTCAGATCAACAGTCAGAAGTAAGTGATGTAATACTGTCACTATATGGCATAGGCTCTTTGAAGAGTTGTAATGTAGTGGATTTGAAAGTCTCAGATGTATTCTAGAGATGAAGCATGACATCTCTAGACCAAATAATTGTGTTTAAGCTTTATCTCAAACTATGATTGAGATGACCTTATACACATGAATCAAGCCCTATCAATGAACCATCCTAGGTGGCACTCACTATTAGCCATGTAAAATATGATAAGAGTGGCTCTTAGTTAGTCATCAGAGTGCCATATTTCTCTGTATGTCAGTCTTCTTCAATATGCATATGTTCTTGTTGACAAGCTAAGTAGATGATGGGTAAGCTGCACTAGCATCCAATGATAATAGCATGACATTACTATCCATCTATTTTGTTGGTGGCTCAACTGCTACTAGTGGGATGGGAATATAGGTAAATTCATTTATTCTTGCTACTCCCATATTATGACCAACTGCCATGGGGTGAATATCTCTATCATCTCTCTCTAGAGCTAATAAAGACTTTCATCATCACTTCATACTGCTTCCATGCTCATCTGATGATCTCTTAAGAGCATGAGTCGCGTGTGGGGGAATGCAAGTATCGTATCAATTTAGCTCTCCCTAATCTATGATTGTATATACAAAAGCATAGCTCTAAGAAGGAAGGGTATGCATGGTAGATCCATAATAACCATAGGTGACTAACTCCTATGTAAGTCTCCTATGAAGCTACATAGAAACCTGAACTAATCCCTAAGCGAAGTAAGAAAGCTCATGTTGTAGATGTTGCTACTAAATGAATAGGCAGTAAGACCATCTCCAGGGAATGAGTATATGTTATATCCAATATCTGTGATAGTCTATATATGGGCTTAGCCTAAGTGAAGCTATATTGCTTAGCCACCCATCGGGATTGTATTCCTCCAATATCACATACTCATGACACTAGTAACAAAGCTAACAAGATCTTAGCCCAATGAAGTATTTTTCTATGCATCTATATCTTGGTCTTGATAATAGTAAGGGTGTCCTTCTATTAGTAAGATAATATATAAATCTCTATCCCAAGCTCTAAGCAAGCAGACTATGAAAGGATAATCTATGAATGATCAAAATGTAATCCAACATGCATGATGGAGCAAACATGAAGGTCTTGATCTAATCTGTATCTAAGGCAACTGTAGCCCTATTCACTTGCATGATCATAAAGAATGCTACTCTTTGAAATAAGATGGAATCTCAAGATAATTAAAAGCTCTTGATATATTTGCATGAATTCATCCATGTAAGTAGTTCCAAGGTGAATCTACATCATTGTGTCTTGATTCAATCATCATGCTTGCTTTGCATAATCCATGGTATAGGAAAGCTAATGATGTTGGTGATAGTGCTATCTTCTCACCACGAGTAAGCAAACTTGCCATCAAAAGTGTGAAAGGATGAAAAAGTCTATTGTGACTTAAAAAAATAAAATAGCATAGCCAGTGGTAATGAAAGCCACTAAAGATAGCTCCCCATCAACATCCTATGCTAAGATTCACCAAAAATTGACTCTTCCTTATGACTCAAATTTGACACTAAATGACTTTGTCAATGTATGAAATCCCATATCAAATGGATCATCCAATTATGTGAAATGAGGTGAATATACTGCTGAATAAAGTAAACTCTCAGACCATATGTCTAGAGTAACTATTCCCTGTCGCCTCCGACCAAATCTCTACTCTCTAAATAATACTTAATAGTGAGCTACAACATAATGAGACTTGAGGAATATACATGACTACCTCTCTTATGCTAGCTAGCTAACTGATGCTGAAAGAGCTCATAATCTAAAGACATGTACTCCTCATATTAAATACCTAAAATAAGGAGACTTATTATATCCTGCATGTTGTCCAAGGTGATCATCATCTCATGTAGACCAATCTAGCAAGTATTGGTGATCCTATCTCAATGGAAGGCAGCTATAGTCAAAAGTGAAGCATAGACTATGCTATATAAACCAGCTCTCTTGAAGATGCCACCATGTATCTATAAATGATGGAGGGTCTAGTATATGTAGCCATTAAAAGCTGACAAGTGTGTGCCAAAATACTCACTTTGATTCTTAATCTTCTACCACATGATGTAATATGCAATAAACCAAAAGTCTGATTGTTCTTGTAGAATGAGTAGTATTAGCAATTTGAAAGTATGTCCTAATCACCATAGTTAAGGTGATGAATCCTTTCTAAAGAATATTATGACTGTGTACTAGCTTTAAATTGATTACCCAATCAGCAAGATTATGATCTGATGGAAGATCTATATTAAGAGATAAAATGTGTGACGATCAAGCAAATGAAGATTGGGATTTATATCTAGCACTTTTAGGCATAATAAAATTTGATTTAGCACTTTTGAGCATGAAAAATCATGATTTAAATTTAGATCCATCCCTTTTGGGCATGATGGAATGATGGATCTACTTTAAATTTAGATTCAACCCTTTTAGGCATGATCAATTTGATTTGGCCCTTTTAGACATGATGGATCTTGACTTAAATTTAAATTTAACCCCCTTTGGGAGTGATGGATCTGATCCTACCCATTTGGGCATGATGGATCTTTGATTTAAATTTAGATCCAGCCCATATGGACATGATGGATCTAATTAAGCCCCGTTTAGGCATGATAAATCTTAATTTAAATTTAGATCCAATCCTTGAAATTTAAATTTAGATCAGGCCCCTTTGGATATGATGGATCTAATTTGGCTCCTTTATGTATAATGGATCTTGACTTAAATTTAGATCAGATCCCTTTGGATATAGTGGATCTGATCTAGCCCCTTTGGGCATGATGAATCTTGATTTAAATTTAGATTCGACTCATTTGGGCATGATGGATCTTGATTTAAATTTAGTTATAGTCCCTTCGGACATTATGGATCTATTCTAGCCCCTTTATGCATGATATATCTTGATTTAAATTTAGATCTAACCATATTGAATATGAAGGATATGATCCGATTTCTTTGGGCATGATGGATCATGATTTAAAATTAGATCTAATGGACATAATGGATCTAATCCAATCTCATTGGGCATGATGGATCTTGATTTAAATTTTGATCTGACCCCTTTGGATATGATGGATCAAATCTGACTTTTGGGCATGATAGATCTTATTTAGGATAACTTTTGATTGGAGAGAGTTTCTTTGATGGAAAAATTTCCTTGCATTGTAAGGCTTATAAATTTGCCCCATGTTGACAGAGAGTTTTTTCTTTTGAGATGAGTACAATATACTCATACTTAAGTGAAGAGTATCTCTTTGGTTGATCAATTTAGAGTTGATTTTAACTCTTATATTTATAAAGTATAATGCTTTTAGTAATTATGCATAGAATCTCTTGAGATATTATACATTTATAGGGGCATAGGCCTTATCCCTTTTATATCAATGAGCTAATAAGCTCCATATTCATATACTTTTTCAATGATATATGGCCCTTCATAATTTGGGTCAAACTTTCCACCGATTCATTAATGTGGAATGATAGGCCTTTTGTGTACCAGTACTAGTTCATCTACTTTGAAGCTTTTTTGGAAAACCATGCAGTCATAAGCTTGGGTCATCCTTGCTCTATATATTTTTACATTTTTGTTGGGCTTATAATTGAGTTTCATCTTGAGCTTCAAGGTCTTTGAGTCATATTTGAGCACTTTCCTCCATTGTTAGTTCATTTTGAACTGTTATGCAGAGTGAAGGTAGTTCTACTTCAAAAGAAAGTATTACTTTTGATTTGAAGACTATGGATTACACTGTTACTTTTGTAGTAGTTTTGTATATAGTATGAGATTAATTTATCAAGACATTCCCTTTTATTTTTAAAGAGAATTTGTTTAAGAAGTGTAATCAACATTTTGTTGAATGCTTCTATAAGAACATTGGCTCTTGGATTATATATTAAAGAATATAGCCAATCTATATTATATATTTTCAATAAAGCAATAGATTTTAGCATTCATGAAGGTAGTATCATTATCAAATATAATTCTTCGAGGTATTCCAAATTTATAGATGATATGGTCTCAACAAAATTCTAGTACACTATCTTCTTTAACTCTTTTAATAGAATTGCTTCAACTATTTAGAGAAGTAATCAATGGCTACTAAAATGAAATAATGTCTCCCATATAATGGAGGATCTATTAGATGAATTATATCGATTCTACAACTTTCAAAAGGCCATGACACCACTATTGGATGTAAATTATTAGGTGGTGGATGCAATGTGTCTGCATATATTTAACACTGATGACATCTTTTGGCATGTTCAAAATAGTCTTAAACCATATTGGGTTAATAGTATCCCATTCATTTAATTTTTATTTTCATTTTAGGACTAGATTGGTGTCCATCATGTAAACCTTCATGGACTTTAGCCATTACCATTTTTTCTTCAACTAATCCAAGGCATCGTAACCACATTTGGTCAAATGAGCATCAATATAACATATCATTTACAATGGCATATCATAGCATTCTTTGTGAAATTTGATGAGCCTTTGATTTATCTTTTGGCAATCCACCACTTTTAAGATAAGTGATGAACGATTCTTGAAGTCATAACTTCTTCTATTATCATTGAAGTCTCATAATTTTCTTTAGTTTTGAAGGCTTGTAAAAGAGTTGGTGCCAATGCTTATCTACTTTGGACTATTAT
Source organism: Cymbidium sinense (assembly GCA_021442155.1). NCBI lineage: Eukaryota > Viridiplantae > Streptophyta > Magnoliopsida > Asparagales > Orchidaceae > Cymbidium > Cymbidium sinense. The sequence goes on along the minus strand of CM038220.1, from coordinate 154,989,100 downwards.
TATAGTTGGCTCTCACTGAGAGTTTATAATTTCTTTAGCTAATTTAGCTAATGTGTTGACTTTACCATTATCCCAATGTGACACCCTTGTAATTATTATGTCAGGAAATATTTTTAGAAGCTCCAAGATGTGCTTATAATAAAGCATAAATTTAGTCTTGTTTATCTTAAAATTCTTAACTATTTGTCATATTATGAATTGAGAATAATTGTAAACATGAAGCTTCTTAGTTTTCATATTACTTTCTAGCACTAGATCCATAATTAATGCTTTATATTCAGCTTCATTATTTGTTCGATATTTCGTTAGACTATATGGATATTGAAGAATACTACCTTGCGGTGTCATAAATATTAAACTAATTCTGATATGTACTATAGGTAAACCGAGTAGTTTAGCTAGCTTTATTGATGAAGCCCCATCAAAATAGAGTTACCATCATGGCTTTATAGATCCGAGTTAGACCTCTTTTTCAACAGTACCTCAATATCCACCTTACGTGACCACATTGCCAGCATTAGAAGAAGAGGAGGAGTAGGATGAATATGATTACTAATTTCTCCCCTTTTTTTTTTATTTTGTATTTTTCTTCTTTTTTGTACAATTTATGTAATCAATTTTTATGTTTAATAAACATATTTTTATTTTACATATTTTTATATTTATGTGAATATGTCCTTATATTTATCATTTGAAAGCTCCAGGATTTAAAATTATAAAAGTTTTCTAACTTTAAATAATATCACAATAGTGGCACTCAGCACTAAGAATACAGTGCTTAGGCACTGCTAGCCCACAGGACATAAGCTTAAAACCTGAGAGTCTAGTGTTATAGAGTTATAAAGCTCTTAAGATAGAAATATTTGATTTAAAACCCAAGATTCTAGCATTGTGGCACTATATATGTGGCATTGTGATGCTCTTAATAGAGAAATTTATTATCATCCTGCCTGAGATATCAGGGTTGTGGCACTCAATATGTAGTGTGGCGGTGCTAGATAAACTAGACTTAGACTTTCAATTTAGCGAGGTTAGTATTTCAAGTGTCCAAAATTATGAAATTAATGCAGTGCTACCACGCTTAAGGGACAGCACTGTGGTGCTATGAGAAAACTTTTCCTGTAAAATCTGAGAGCTCAACGCCTCAGTGTTGAACTAACAGTGCCTAACCATTATTTTATTAGTGCCTAAAATTTAACACTTTTTAGAGAAATTTGAAATTTTTGCAGTGTACATCTTTATAGTGAAAGATTTCATGATTTTTAGTGCATCAATACCTTTCTCCCTTGTTCCAGGTTTAAGATCAATCAAGGGAGGATGTTATTTCATACTAAAACCAAATTGATAGTGGAAGACGTAGCGCCTTGGTGCTAAATAATAGTACTTCAGTGCTACTTTAAAGATGTGGAACTTGAAAGCTTAGTGCAATGGTGCTAAAATACAATACCATAATATTACAAGAATTATACCTAAACTCAAGAGTTTAGAACCATGACACCAAATATCTAGTGCCTTGGCGCTATGGGAAGGAGATTCAAAGATTTCAATCTCGAACACAACACCTTAGTGCTGGACCTCTGCGTTGTGGTACCACAGAGTGGGAACTCAATTTTGAAACTAGATTCTTACATAATTTAATAATTATTTATGAAAATTTGGTGGCATAACACCTTTACAGTACTATATTTTTACTTATTTAGTGAAAACACACTCATCTCCCATATTTTAAAGCTAAGATCGATGGAGGGAGGGTTTTTCTTCTCACACTAGAACCAAGTTCAAAGGTGGAGGTCTTTCGAATATCAAGATTCTAGAATTTTGGGTATGTGGGCTTTCTTTTTTACTCTAAATCCAATATTGATGGAGATGAGCCTCTTTGTTTGTCACCGGATCCAAGATTGTTGGTGGAAATCTCTTAAACTTATTTTTTAAAGAGAAATTTATGTAAAGAAAGTATTTCTAGAAGTGTTTTTTTACATGAAGTTGACTAGAGCAAACCTTGATCTCGTCTCTCACATGAGGAAATCATTCTTATAGCTATGAAAAGCATGTTGATGAAAGTGCAAACAACCGAGAGCAAAAATGGGGTAGTTGGGCTAGAGTCAGTGTGAGAGAAAAAGAAGAAGGGAGAGAGGGGTAGTTCTCCCCTTTTTATAAGATATTTCTCACTAATGGGGTGATTTTTTGCTCCATAACTATTCCCAACCCTCGCTATCCTTAGGTGGTTATTTTTGTTGGGGTGGGAATGATAGTTTTTTCTTGATTTTAAAATTGAAGGTCATCATGACAACACTAAGACATTGGCATCACAATGCCATGGCACTATGTCATTTAAATGGACAATCATCAGAGGCAGTTTGAGTTTCTAGATTTTGTAAGGTGGTGGAAGTGCCTAAGTGCTATGATTGCAGCACCATAGCACCCCAAGTCAAGATATTTAATTTGTTTCATTTTTTTAGATGCAAACAACCTTGTTGTAATAATCCTCAAAAATGACATTGTTTTAGGATTCTTGATGTTCACTAAAGCACTAGGATCAACAAGAATTCTTGATAATCTGATGTTCTAAACCTTAACAAAATGTAAAGTGACTGATTATGATATGTGGTTCCCAAAAGTAAATCTTCATCAGAGAAAGTTATCCTAAGAATCTCTTTGAAATATCAAACCTCATATGAGGAAGTTGTTGCTAACTGTGTCATGCATATCTCTAGATCCAGTAATGCCTGAACTAATGATTCCCTCATTTCTTTAGACATAACAAGGACATCATGAATTCTTAGTCTAGCAAAAAGTTTCTTAAGATAGGCTAAAATATTATAGTCAACTTTGGGGATAGCTGGTTTAACTATTAGGTCTTTCTATGGAAGTTCAGGACATTGGCCAACAATTTGTTTGCCTTTATCCTTAGGCAGTGGTAGGTAAGTTTGTAGGACCTTCCCACTACAGAGATTGATTTAAGTTATATCTTTTGAGTAAGATGTAGGGGTCATATCAATCTTTTCCCTATCACTGATGTCTTTTTCTAAAGACTAATCAGAATCTAAAAGTTCTACTTCTAAATTCACAGGTATACTTTGCAATTCGACCATAGAACTCTCACTATCTGACCCTGATTCAAAATACATCACATTCAGTATAAGAAGTTTTTTTTTTTCTTATTTTCTTCATTTATAGTATGATTAATAGAAATAGTAAGAATATAAGAAATGCCTAATGGGAATTTTTATTTTGGAACACCACATAGATCGTAAAGGTACTTATTTGGGTAATTAAATACATCATTAAGGAATAAATATATTATCTCAAAAGATAAACATATTATCCTATAATGGATTTGATTACCTAATAAGGACTCATAAGGCTAATGGGTCTTGATATACTAGAAATTTTTCTTCTAAACTACATGAAAAGTAAGACAGGGTTTATTTTATTACAGGATTTGCAATTTCCTATAAATGCAATCCCCTATAGTTAATTACATCTTATGAATGAAGGATCTCATCCAAAAAATACTTTCAATTAAAGAAATAGATTTTTATTTCTATGGATTTTAAAGCTTGCCTTAAAATGATGATAATTTATAAATTTATTAGGGAATGCTCAAAGGGGAAAGAGTTTTTTTGAGACCAATTATAATTAAGTGGGAAATGTCTATAAATACTAGGATGCCTAGTATACATTTCAACTAACCTACCATTGGGTTTTATCCTTTTAAAATTGAATTTAGTAGGGTTTGAATTGACATTTTATTAGAAATATAGAACATAGATTCTAGTACCATAAGACTACAGTATTACATAGGGTTGAAGACTTATTCCTAGAAGGATACTTCAAAACATAAGTATACAAGTGCTTCTGACATAAGTAAGAGGCTTGACCTAGTTCAACTTTTGAGAATTATCAGCTCTTTCTCTCACTTAAGCAAACAAACCTATCCTTGACTATTTTGGATTTATCACCCACCTAGAAGGGCTACCTAACACCACCTAAAAAATTTTTAAATCCATGATTTTATTCTTCATGTTGTGCAAGATGGTAGGGTTGTTGTATTTTGGAAAAGGGACTAAGAGCATAAACTCACTCATTATCCCTAAGATCATGTTTGGTATGATATGCACCTAACTAATGCAACAAGTTTCATTTTTTTATGTTTGACTCGCAATTCATTTAAGGCAATGGGTATGTAATTGATTCATACAATGATATGCAGTTAGAAACAGTTGTGCACCAAATTAGAAAGAGAACAAACACTTCCCCAAGAAGGTTGCTCATCATCGAAAGTTAGATGCACCCTTATGTGCAATGAGTGAATCACCCAATTCAAAGAAAATGAATAATATGCTATTATTTCACATAAAAGCTAATTGTTTCAAGTTGTTTTTAAGTTGTACCTAGGGCTTGAATTGATATGAGGTTCTAAGTTTATTTATTTTTGTGTTTAAGTTATTTAGATTTAGGTCGTAGAATATTTAATTTTTCTAGGAGCCTAAAAATGAACTATTTTGGGCATCCAACTTAAATCTAAGACATTTCAAGTTGTTTAATTAATTTGATTAATTACTTTCAATTATATTTAGGATTACATTATTCATTAACCCAAATGGATTTAAAAGAATTTAATGAATTCCATGTTTAGCTGTGAACTTCATAGGTCAATTAGTTTTGTATTTCAATTGATTAATTTATTCATTGTGAATTTAATAAATTATTAACCTATGGTTTGATTAATATTTATGTTCTTAATTACTTATTTAACCCTAAGTGTATGATTAATTAAATTCCTTGACTTGAGGGTTGGAATATTTTCCTGGAGTGTTCTAATCTTAATAAAAATTTTAAATTGATTTTATGAATTTTTATAATTTCTATAATTTTTGATTGATTATTTCTTTTATATTGACCTAGAAATTAAAAATTCAACAACTTCAAATCGAGATGTCATTTGACCTTGAATTTTTATAACAAGTGGGGATCCTTACCAATATAAGTTCCCTAAAGTTTCATACTAATCATATGAGTAATTTAGGACTAATTAAGGTTTTAATTATTTTAATAAAACTTAAATTAAGCTTAAATTAACAAGAATTAATTATAGATTTTAATTTTCTTAGATTCTCCTCTTGAAGATGCATCTATAGAGAGTTCATTTAGAAATTTTCAAAATTTGGTTTTTTTTTATTATAATGTTTTGAAGGTCATATTTATTAATCAAATTAATTAATTGAATTAATTAACAAATTAGGTCATTTAAGGGTTTATTAGATTCCAAAGAGTTCTAATGATGTATTTAGGTTCTTTAAGGTTTATTATGATGATTCAAGTTGATTTCATAAATTTCCATGATTTTCCTAATTTACTATTAATTTATTTCATTAAATTAATAATTTATGATTGAAATTTACATATCTATTGATTTATTTTCTAATAAATCACGAAAAATTTATCTAAGATAGTTTTTAATCTTAATTTCAATATCCTAAAATTTCAATTTAATTGGATTAATGGTTTGAGTTAAATTTGAGTTTGATTATTTTCATTTATACCTAAATTAACCCAAAAATACTCAATAAAAATTGGGGATATTGGGTGTTTAACAAATTTCACTTATTGAGATTAATCCATAGAGCTCTTAGTTAAATCCAAAAAAATGTAAACTATAGAAAATCATAACATCATGGTCTTTTTCAAAGGAAATTATGATTTCACACAAATCCACCATAGGATCCCCTGAGTTTTCATCCTTGATCATTTTGGAATCATTTTAACCATTGGACGAGCTCTTGTGAGCTCAAATCGGGTGGCAGATGGTGTCCATCTATTAGTGATCATGGGATAGTGGATCATCGGTTGACTGTTCCATGTGATTAGAATGGACTGCCATGATTAATCATTAGATTTTTGATTTATTTTCTTTAGATTCAAGGGATTAATCTTGATCATTCAATATGTGATCGAATGACCAAGATGAAAATGCATTCACTGCCACTGAGTCAACTATCTCATCCAACATTTTAAATAACTAATCCCACAATGTTTATAAGTAAAAATTTGTCACACATAGAGTTTATGAATTTTTTACTTGGATGATCAAATGCTTCATTAAGGAATAAACATATTATCTTAGAAGATAAACATGTTATCTTATAATGAATTTGATCATTTAATAAAAGACTTCTAAGGCTAATGGGTCTTTCGTGTGCCAGAGATTTTTCACCTAAACCATATGGAAGATAAAATAGAGTTTATTTTAAATTAGTTTCATGGTTCTCTATAAAGACAAGCCCCTATAGTTAATTACATCTTAAGAAGGGTCTCTTCCTAAGAATACTCTCGATTAAAAAAATAAGTTATTATTTCTAAAGATTTTTAAGTTGGTTTTTAAAGGATTGATATTTAGAATTTCAACTAGGAATGATCCAAAGTGGAGAGAGTTATTTTTAGAAGCCAAACAGGATGAAGCAAAAAATGCTTGATGCTAGGATGCCTAGTATGCACTTCCACTATCCTATAATTAGGCTTTAAATTTTGGAATTTAATTTAGATTTTGAGTTGATATTTTCTTAGAAATCTAGTACTTAGATTCTAGTAGCACAAGATTATAGAAATGCTTAGGGCTGAAGACTTACTTCAAGGAGGATTCTTCAAAGCCTAAGTCTAAATGTGCTTCTAACACAAGTTAGATACTCAACCTAGTTTCATTTTAGGAATTTTTGGTCATTCCTCTCACTTGAGGGAACTAACCTATCCTTAACTCTTCTAGACTTAAAACCTGCCTTGAGGAGCTATCAGCTAATACCACCTAAGCACATTTTAAATCCATGATGCTAAGTCTCATGAATGCAAGATGGTTGGGCTATTTTCTTTTTAAGAAAGGAATCTAAGAATCCTTGACTTACTCCCTAATCTCGAAGATCATGTAGGGTATGAAATGCAACTAACTAATGCATATTTTTTTAAATTTTAACTATTTTGATTTATGATTCATTTGACATTTTTGGTATGCAATTTATGCATACATGCCATGCAATTAGAAATGGTTGTGGGCCAAATCATTAAGCCAAGGCAGGCTTCCCCAAGAAGGTGGTCATCCTCATAGGTTAGATGCCTCTTATGTGCAATGAGAGAAGTGCCCATTCAAGGATTTAAAGCAATATGATTTCATGGTTTCAAGACCTAATTATTTTTAATTAATTTTAGGTTTTTCCTAAGGCTTTAATTTGTGTGAGGTTTCTAGTTTTCTTTAATTTAGTTTTAATTGTTTAAATTTAGATTGGGTAAAAATTTTAATTTCATATGATCATAATTGTCCGGGCATTCATCACAGGAAAGCATGACATAGAACAAAACCTTGAAAACCAGGTTGATTCTATTCCACACTCAAAATAAATCAAGCCAATTTATTTTAAGAAAAAGGATGATGTGGTAAGGTACTACTATACACCCCAGAGGAAAGAGCAACTAGACAGTCGAGCACTACCCTTATACAACCCAGTCTAGAACTACAAGTCTAGATCCATAGGTCTTTGTGGTTTACTTTGGATGTATTGGGGGAGTGACACCACAGATCGTGGGATACTTATTGAAGTGATCGGGTATGACATTGAGTTAAGATGTACTATCTTGAAAGATGGAGGTATCACCCTTCAATGGATCTAATCACATAATAAGGACTCCTAAGGCATAATGGTTCTTCAAATATACGATATTTTTTTCTTGCTTTACATGGATGAATAAAGCAGTGTTTATATTAGACTAGGTTCTAAAGTTTCTTATGGAGGCTTGCTTGTATAGTTTATTATATCTTAAGGAAGGTGAATTCCTTAGAAATACTCTTAATTAAAGTAGACAATTAGGATCTCCAAAAATTTTAGAAGTTAGACTATCAAAGGATTGGTTATATTTAGAAAATAAATCAAGATAGATCAAATAGAGAGACTTATTTTAGAAGTAGAAGGCGATGAGTAGGGAATGATTATGATATCAAGAAGCCTAGTGAGCATTCCAATCTATCATATAATTGGGCTTTATATATTTTAAAATGAAGATATTTATTTGTTAAAATTAAATTTTATTAGATTGCTAGGCTTATAATCCTCCAGCACAAGGTTGTCAAAATGCCTAACAAGTGAGGATTTATTCTTGCAAGCCAAAGGAAATAGCTATCTCAGATCCTAAATCTAGGGATCTTTAGCACGAGCTAAAGTATGACCTAAATCTAAGCGATAGGTGGACATAATGGTTTACCTCCATAAGAAAGGTTAAATCATTTGACTTCTAGATTTATAACCATTTGGAGTGGCCACTAGCTAAGTCCTCCTATGACTTCAAAAACCATGTGTTCTAGTCATATGGATTTGCAAGATAGTTGGGATATTATTAATTTAGAAAAGAGATTAAAGTCCTTAAATCCACTCCCTAAGAGACTAGAGCATGAGTGGTATAAGTAATAACTTAATATGATGCAAAAAAATATTTTCAAGTTTTATTTCAATTTTGACATTGCATTTTGACAAAGGCTTTAGGATTTTGATGTCTATATGCATGATGAAAGTAGATCATTTGCTAAATCAGCAAGAAAGAGGTATTTTCCATTACAAGGGATGCCCTCACAGGTCAAGCATTCCCCTATCATGAAAGGATAAAAGTCTCCTATTTTTAAGAGTGAAATAATATGATATGCTTGTTGTGAAACATTCAACCATTCTGTTAAAAGGTTGCTAAATATTTTAATTATCTTATTTAATGCCTAGGCTTTATGGTGAAGTTATGAAATATTTAAAACTTTAATTATGAGTTGTAGTTGGGTAGAAAATTTATTTTATCATAAGAGCCTAATAGCATCCAAGCCACACATTAAAGCATTAATCATTTAAGAAACTAAGAAAAGCAGGTTATTTCTAAGGCATATGCTAAATATAACATCAAACAATCTTATAGTTATTGCAAAAGAGTAATAGGTCGGTGTGGTTGAGTACCGCCTTACAACCCAAAAATAAAAGATGGGTAGCTGGGTTCTACCCTTATACAACCCAAAATTACAAAATAATAATTACAATTTATAATAAATGAATGATATGGGGGGTCTTCATGTCTCCACTTGATTTGATTTACTCCACTTCAAAGGCATCACATGGCCTCCCAGGATAAAGACTTCTAGGCAATGGTCATCCTAATCCCCATAGCACTAATCCTAATTCCTAATGCAAGATTACATTAAAAATAATAAAAATAAATCTAACTACACCTGCAAAATAGAGGTTTGCTAAACATACATACACTCCCAAGCAATTATACATATAATTTGGACTTAGCACCCTGCACATGGGTAACCAAGCCCACCTATCCTAGCTTGTATTATGCTTAGGGGTTTAAGCAACTTACAAAGAGACCATTTATATTTATTTTTAAGCAACCCTTTAAGCATAATTTTCTACATAAAATAAGGTTAGGCTAATATCAGCCTACTATCCAGTCTACGAAATATATACCCTAACATCTAGTTTAAAATATTACATCACAAAATAAAACATACACCATACATATGTCATCCTAACTTAGGACTAAAAGTGGTGACTTAATTCTAATGTGTGTGTTAAGGCGTGTGTGGCGTGTTTCAACTAAACATTAGAGTTGTGATTTTTTAAGTTTGGAAAGGTTCAATTTAACATGAAATGTTGTTATCACTTGCAGTTGTTTAATTGATTTGAGAATTTTAATTTATGTTTTCTTTGTTTCATATGATTACACTTAGTAACTAAGTGTTATAAAGAGAAGAAAGAGAATCACCCTCTTTCATTTCTACCGTAATCCACTTTCTAAAGCATGTTAATTTGATTTAGTTCTCTTTAGTGAATGGCTTATTAAATGATTTAATTAATCTTAAGTTTAGGTACACCTTAAATAACTCTATTCAATGTGAAAGGCATCTTAAGGTTAATCTAATTGAATTACTATCAGATGACACATGTTAAATCATTCCTTTCCATCACATGTAACATGCATATGATTTGATTCTAAGTGTATCTATGATGAATGTATATATGTGTATTTATAGTTTATATTCTTTTATATGATTGTATTATTTAATCATATTAGTTTAAAGCTCTCTCTAAATTCTTATAAAAAAATACATAAGGATGAAATTAAATATGTACGTGTCATTCTTTTATATAAGCCAACATGATATACACTTACATTGGAAATTAAAATAGCAATAACCTTAAGAGATGAAAAGGACCTAATGTAATTGGCTCATAATTAATAGTTAATTAAGTTAAAGAACTTAATTAAGTACTCTTATAACTCCCCCACACATGTGGGTTAACTATAATTTCCTTAGGATTTCCTCAAGTTGTTGAACACCTAAGGGTCTACCCCATATTTAATTAACCAAGTTTTGACATGATCATGATTTCAATTTAATTAATTACACAATTTAATTGGTTAATTAAGCCTTAATTAAGTTGAATAATGAAATGAATTTAAGGAATTAAATTGGGGAGGAGGCCTCAATCCCATTCCCATAGGTTCATTCACTATTGGAGAGTGATTAACCACTTAATTAATTGACATTCTACTATTCATGTGATTAATTAATGACTAATTATATTAGAAAGCTTAATTATTTAATTTCTCTAATTAATTAAGCAACAAATTCCAAGAAAATCATGGGAGGCAGAGGTCATCCCATTAAATTAACCTACAAAGTTTGGGATTAATTACTTAAGTAATTAATGAGTAATTAAGCTAATTAATTTCTTAATTAAACCTCAATTAAGCTATACTTACTATTCCAAATTAATTAAGAATATTTTTTAATAAAGTTTCCTCTGAAATATCTTTAAAATGAGTATTTATTTGTATTTTATGATTTTTCTACAATTAGTTATAATTTTAGGAAGATTTAGCCATTAAAACATATTAATTAAGCCTAATTAACCTCCTAATCCCATCGACACCACATGGCACTAACACGGTGCACTTTCATGTGGCACCATGGGATTGGTTATTTAAACTTATCCTAGTCAGGGCTTGCGTGGTGGTGGCAGAATGCACTTTTCGTGTGCCGTCTAACCTGAGATCGGATGACCATGATTAATCCTGTGGTACTAAAGGAGAAAATTAGATAATTCTTTTAGATCTAATCATGATCGTCCATTCCAATCATTCAGAATGGATGGTGCATGATCTATCATCACACGAGCGAGGGAGAACGGAGTCTGTCTGCCATTGCTCTAGTGATCCGAGCTCACTCAAACTCGGATCGATCTCAAATCAATCCCACACCTTCGTGCGAAAGATCCTAAGGGATCCAATGGTTAAGATTATGTGGGGTGAACATTTCCTTCAAAAAACTCCAAAGCAATTTCATACAAGAATCAGTTTCAATGGTATACCTCACCAGAGCTCAATATCGGTGCCAAATTTGATTAAGGAAACTTTTCTAGTAGAGACAAGGGCCTATTGAACAGCACAAGATCCAATTTGAGGTGGATAGCTTGGAAGGCCAACTAACTAGGCATAAGTGGTTGGTGTTGATCGAAGTCCATGCTCTAGCCATTGGGAAGTTCAAGAGTAAATTCATTCTTGCTCAACTACCTCCAAGGATGGTCTGTGCAAAGTTAATATCACTTTGGTCAAGCCTTGAGCAAATGGGATTGAAGGAATTGCTTTTGTTTCATCTTGAGAAAATCTGAGAGTGGGAATGTGGAATGAGCTTGGGAGCTTGGGAAGGTCTCTAACGGCTCATTTTAGGTAACTAGGCTTTGAGGAATGCAAGTATGTGGGATTGAGTGGAAATGAGGGTGTGTATACCCCACTTCCCTTGGATCAAATGACTCAGGCTAGTTTAGCTTCTTGTGGATGCTTGGCGATCGATGATGGCTAGGAATGGTAGGGATTCTGCTTAGGTGGCTCAGTTTAAGTGGCTAAGGCTTGGGAGGTGGCTTCCAAGGGGGATAGTGGTGTCCTTGGTGGTTTCAAATGCCCAATGGGGAGGTGAGCTGATTTCACCTCCACATGGGTCATGGACAACCCAACCACCTTTGGGTTAAGGTTAGGTAGTATCCTAGGAGCTTAGGTGTACCAATGGGAGAGTGCCAAGTCGTCAAGGAATGGAAATGTCCATTTACATGGGTGATTTGCCTCATGTGATACCCTTATCCTCAAAGTAAGATAGTCATTTGGCATTAGATTTGATTTAGACAGATTTGAAATGAGTCAAAAGTGGGTTAGCCCAAATTTCAAGTGATTTGGAGTTTGTTTGGTTTGATTTGGCTAAATTTGATTCACTTAAGTCAAATTGGGTTAGGTTGGGTCAAAGTAGACCAATTGGCCAAATTTGGTTAAACTAAGGGTTGGGTCAAGTTCATATGATCATTTGGAGTGTATTGGTGTTATTGGTTTGGTTCAATTTAGGTTTAGATTTTGGTTTTGATTCATTTGAGTTTATTTGGGTCAAATGGGTCAAGTTGACCAATTTGACCTAATTGACCAAATTGGCTTGAGTCATGACTTGGTTTGGGTTTGGTTGATCATTTGAGATATGTTGAGCTTTGGCCAAGTTTAATTTGGATTTGATTGGGTTTAAAATTGGTTTGGCTTTTTAGGCCAAGTTGGGTTCAATTAGGCTCAATTAGGGCTTTGGTCAAGTTTAATAGTCAATTTGGAATGAACTTGAGATATTGGTTGCAATCAATTTAGTTTAGATTTTGATTTGACCCATTTTGTCCATTTAGGTCAAATTGGGTCAACTTGGGTCAAGAGGGCCAATTGTATTATGTTTATCTCAATTGAAGGTCAAGTCATGTTCAATTATTGATTTTGAGTTCGTATGAATCATTGGTTTTAATGGATTTAGCTTAGGTTACAATTTAGATAGTTTAGGTTCATATGGGTTAAGAAGGTTGACTTGATCAAAGGGTTAGGCTGACTTGGTTTTACCTAATTTATGATAATTGATCAACCTAGGATGGCTTAATTCACTTTAGTCTGGCTTGAATTGGATTTTAGTTCAAATAGGTCAAATTGGTCACTTTGGGTCAAGTGAGCTAATTGCATTTAGTTGGTTTGATTTTGGATTGAGTTTATATATGGATTTTGGATTGATATATAAATTCAATTTCAATTGGTTTGGGCTCAAATAAATTTTTTTTTTAATATTTAAAGCCAAATGGGCTAAGTTGGGTTTGACTTGGGTTGATTTTGATTTGACTTAATGATTATAGATTTCATTTATATTTTGGATGGTGATTGAAGGCATGATTGATTTATGAGAAAATCAATTGGATTTGGTTTGAATCTGAATGGAATTTGGCTAAGTCCATGAAATTAGCTTAAAGTTAGAATTGGATTTTGATTTAGTTTGATTTAGTTTTGATGATTTAAATGTATATTTTATTTATATTTGACAAGATGATTGAAGATATGATTGATTCATGAGAAAATCAATTGAATTGGTAGTGATTTGGCCTAAAATTTTGCTAAGCTCAAGAAGGTTGATTCATGTAGCTTAGGAAGGGTTTTGATTTAATTTTATTTAGTTTTGATCATTTGAATGCAGATTTGATTTATATTTAGGGAGATATTTAAAGATATAAATTGATTATGAGAAAATCAACTGATTTTGGATTGATTTAGATGGGATTTTAGCTAAGTTCATGAAATTAATTCAAAGAACTTAGGAAAGCTTTCAAGTTTGGATTTGGTCATGGGCTTCAATCATTTGGCTTGGAATTTCAATTTGGATTTGGATTTGGAATTGGAATTAAGTTTGATTGTAGGTTTGATAGGGTGAACATGGATTGGATTTGGGTTGTAGGGTAGAGGGTTTCTAATCCCTAAGGCATAGCCTAATCCTATAATTAACCCTTCTAAGTCTCTAGGCTTAGGTTAAATATTCACCTAAGTTCTAGAAGTGTCTTATGACTAGTGAAGTCTTAGTGTCTAGAAGACTCCTTAGTCAAAGAGGAAGAAATTGAGAACTCACTTCAAAAGTGAGGTCAACAATCTTCTTTCCAGGATTATCTTTTTGTTCAAGGACATCCATTGGGCTTCACAGGGGACCACTGCACCTATCTTCTGGTAGGGTCAACTCCTGCTAATCTTAGACCCCATAAATTCTTAAGCCCTACAAAATAAATGTTAGGAAAATACAAGTAGCACATAGCAATTATATTTTACAAACATATCGACTTAGCATTAGTTTCTTGCCAAGCCCACTTGTCTTATGGGATATGCTTAAGGATGTAAGCACACCTATAAGAAAATAGCATTTTAATCTATTTATGATAGCAATCCTTTCTAGCATAGGCCCCAGCAGAACATAGTGTTATATCTAAAAGAATGTCTTATCATTCTGTCTAATGGGCAAACAATCCTAAACATGCACTCTAAAATACTACACAACACATACATGTGAAACATCACATCATGACAAGGAATCATGAAAATGTGATGTAAATAATTCTTTATAGGCATTTTTTAGTTAAAGTTTCAATTTGAGGTTTCAAGTTTGTTTGAATTTATCCATTGGGTGGTTTCAATTCAAATGATTTAATGATTTATTTTTATTTTCATTTTCACATTTATTTTATTAAAGTGATGTTTAGGTTTTCAAGAATGAAGTAGAATAGATTCCAATTGTGGGAGGAACCCACTCCATTCAGCATCCTAACTCCTAAAGGAATGAAACCTTGATCTTAAGATGAAGATCCATCCCAAAGGCCTAACTAAGATCCTTAAGTATCTTAATTAATCCTTTTAGTTTCATTTAGATGACTTGGGTTTGAATTTAATTTGAATTTTGAATTAATGTTTCAATCCTTTTCTTTGGAATTTAATTCTTCATTTCATTCTTTTGGTTAGATTTAATCTTCATTATTGATTTAATTTATTCTTTTAATTTGATTTGATTGAATTATTTCATTTGATTTGGTTTATTTCATTTATTTCATTAATGTTTTAGTTTAGGTTTGTTTATGTTTATTAAATTATGTTTATTTCATTTGGTTTAATTTATGCTAACCTAAGGCATTTAGGTTAAAGTTTGTATTTATTCTTAGGTTAGATTGATTATAGATTTAAAGTTTTATTAAATAGTTTGATTATGAATTTATTAGCTTAAGGTTTAATTACTCTTAATATGTATTATCAATTTCTTTAATCATTAAGTATGGAATTGATCAAGTTCTTTGATTTAGGATGTTGGAGAACTATCCTAAGTATTTCTAATGTTGATGTAAATTAATTCAAATTACTTCATGATTTCATGAATTTATGAATTTTCATTATTCATTATTTAATTTATATTGACCTAGAGATTTGGAAATTCAATAATTCCTAATTCAAAAGTCAATTGGATTTGAAATTTTTATGGCAAGTGGTGTTTCATTCATATTTCAAAAGTTTTAAATTGATCAGATTTATAATTAAGGTGAATTAAAGCTTTAATTATTTTATTAAAACCTAAATTAGGCCTAATTTTACGTAAATCTTTTGGGATTTTATTTACATTGATTCATCTCTAAAAAATGTTTCTAAAGAGAGTTCATTCATAATTTTTAAAAATTTAGTTGATTTATTATGATTTAATTAAGTTCTAGTTAATTATTTGAATTATTTAATTTAATTATTTACCTAATTAATCCATTTGGTGATTTATTTAGTTCCAAATGAGTTTCATTGGTGATTTTAAGTTCATTAAAGTTTGTTAAGTAATTTAAGATTTATTTAATTCATTTTCAAGATTTATTTCATTTTATAATAATTTATTTAATTAAAATTGAGGTTTAGGAGTTTAAATTTAATATCCCATATGTTGAAATAATTCATGAAAATTTTTCCCAAGGTGTGTTTTAACCTTAATTTTAGTTCCCCAAAGTTTCATTTGAATCAGATTAATGGTTTATGATTAATTAAGGTTTAGTTAATTTCATTCAAGCCCAAATTAAAGCCAAAATAACCAAAAAAATAATTTGGTATTTTAATTTTAATGGATTCCTCTCATCAACAAGAATCCAAGAGCCCAAGTTTGCATTTTTTTTTTTGGATTTGTATTTAATTTTCTAAGATTTGTTAAACTTTATGTGATTTTTAATTAATTTTTAATTAATGTTAAAGGGGAATTATCATTTTAAGATGTGGGGGCCTACGTGATGTCATTGCCATGTGGTGCAACGGCTTTAGACTACATGGATCCATGACATCTGCGTCGAAAGCGATGCCACACGGGATGAATATCGGAAGGTCCCGATTCATCCCGCAGTATCCTTAAGGGGATTAATCAAATTGTCTAGGTAGATCTCAGTTGTCTATTCCAAATAGAAGGAACGTATAATGGAGATCATCTCCCATATGTCTCTAGTGAGAGATGGACATTGTCATCATTTTTGCAAAATTTTCATTTTGATGCAATTTTGATTGTAAAATGATTAGTGATCCACTTACAACCAAGCCATGAGTTTGGATCCTTGTGGGGATCAAATTTCTTTCAAAAAGTGCTAAAATTGAATTCCAAAGGGGGGTGGTGGAGCATACCTCGATTCTAATGATCAACAGTGGTGGGATCGACTCCATTAACTTCTCCTCCATGTGATGATGGCGTCCAATCAATTTGGTGCCTTGTCTCCCCATGGATTGCCTCCTAAACCAAGCTTGCCTTGGATTTCATTGTCCTTAGTTGTTTTTTGGTTTGCTTGCAGCGAAGGGGCTGGGTGGTGATTCATTTAAAGTCATCTTGACATTTTGAATGTGTTGGAATGTTCAATTGGAGGTGGGAGGCTCTCCCTTAGATTTTACCATTGAAGGAAGCTTAGTGGCTGCTAGATTTGCTTATTTTTTGGCATGCCAGCGATGCGGAGTCGGGGAAGGGTCGCTCTCTTAATTTCCTCTCTTGGTAAATTATTTGGAATGAAATTAGAGAGAGAATTGGCTCTTCTTTCTCTCTTTCCATGCATGGCCAAGAGCCACCTCCTTAGCCTTCTAGGTGGTCAGATTCTGACCATTGGCGACAGCAAGGTGGGACAAGGGGTGGATTAAATCCCCCTTGGCCTTGTAAACAAGTTTGGATGAAGGGTTGATAAGGAGGAGGGAATTTCCCCCTTGTCTTCCTTGCCTGGCCATGGGCTTATCTATCCTTTTTTTTCCTTAAATTCTACATGGCTCTTCCTTGGAGGAAGCAAAACTCCATTTGGCTTGAAAGCTGATCCCCTCACTTTTATCCCTTGGAACCATTCTCCTAAGAGGTGGTCAAGGGTTCAAGGCTACTTGGATAAAATCCAAGTGATTTTCATGATGAAAAGGGAAGGAATCTTCTTTACTCAAAGATCTACTCCTCTTCTTTGGCTTTATTTTCCTTTTGCTTTTAGCATCACTATTAAATCATTTAGACTAATATGTTGTTGCCCAACTCAAACTTAATGTGAGCTTGAAGTCAAATTTAAATCCATTTGACTTGGATTGAAAATTTGAATCTAATCCAAGCATTTGGATTCAAAGTATTTTGATTTTGATTAAATTCTTTTAATTTTGAGTTTAAACATCTTTAATAATGATTTATTAGGTTTTGATTTAATTAATTCATTTAGAATTAAGTTCATTTTGGATTTCATTTTATTTTTTAAACTTAAATGGGTTAAGTTTGATTCCAATTTGGTTCAAATGATCAATTTGATCTAATTTGATTTGGTTCAAACTCCAATCATGCTTGATCGCATATGTTAGATGATTTGGAGTGATTGATTTGATTTAATTTCAATTGGATTTTGATTTGAACCCATTTGATCCAAAGTGGGCTTAATAGGTTAAGTTTGGATTTCATTTGGGTCAAATGACCAATTTGACCAAATTGGACCCAATGATGGGTTGGATTGTGTTTAGTTATCATTTCCAAATGATTTTGAGCAATCAAATTGAATTAATTTCAATATGATTTGGGTCTAAACCAAATAGGATCCATTTAAGTTCATTTAGAATAAGTTGTCTAATTTACCCAATTAATGCCAAAATAAATTTTAAATTATTTAGATTCATGGTCAAATATGTTTATTTAATCATTTGGAACATTTAGAATGATTTACTTTGGTCAAATTTTTTTGGGTTGAACTTTGACTTGGTGGGACCCACTAAAGTCAAACTTATGTCAAATGGATTGACTAGATTTGACTTTTTTTTGGTTTTGGATTAATTCATTTGTTTTATATTGATTTTAATTTGATTGAGTTGGATTTAATTTGATTTAATCCAAATTTAGAATTTGGGTCAAGTCTACCTAAGCCCATTAGGTTAGATCAAGCCCAAGGAGGGTGCACTAGGTCACTAGGTATATTATTTTTTAGCATTTAATTTACAAAGCTCCTATCCTAAGATTAGGTCCTAGTTATTGATTTCAGAAGTGATATTAACCTCATTCAAAAATGAGGTCAATAGGAACCATGTGGAAAGCGTTGTTGCGTCAGCATCCGCATGGCGCTTACTATGTAAATAAGTTAATTAGGCTTAAAATTATAATTAATTTGCCAAAACTTCTAAAATTCATAACTAATTGTAGAAAAATAAAAAATATATATATAAATAAATCCATTTTGGAAAGCTTAGATAGAGGAAAATCTAGGAAAAATAAAATTTCTAGGTTTTGTTTAATGAATAGGTAATTTTCATTAATCAAAAGAATACTAAGTAAATATTAGGATGTTAAGGAAATTATGATTTTCCCATAAGTTTGGGAAATTATGAAAGTAATTAGCTTAATCGTCATAATTCAATTAATTATTTAAACATGGGCCTAATTGCATTAGAAACTTTAGGGCTTTGCTAATTTTATTTTCAATTGCATCATCATGTTTCATATGCCCTTGCTTAATGGTTAATTAAATTAAGGGACTCTTTGGGATGGTGACTAATTTACTTCTTAATGAGACAAATTAAATTAAGTCATAAAATTTACTTAATTTTGTTTTGAATTCATTAACTAACCAACATGGGTATAGGTTAAATAAATTGATCTTGCTTCTCCTCTTTAATATTAAATAATTCAAAACACAAAATTTAAATCATAAAAGAATTTTGATTAGGCTTAAGATGTGTTTATTTAATATGATTGTCCTTAGGTTCTTATGAAGCCAAGTATGTCATTTGATGATGTTTAATTATTTTATTTCAATTATCATAAATTTGAATGCCATGTGTTTCATACTTTCATATTTTAAGTTTAAAAGAAAATGTTGCATCTAATTGCATGATATGGAAGATAAACTATATGGAATAGTTATTATCACTATGTAAATCCCAAATTATTTTTCTCCTTTAGGTAAGACTTAGGTGTTAACGATCAATTAAGTGATTAGAAAGCAAATATTTATATTTGCAAGTCTCATGGTAAGTAATGAAACTCAAATAAAAATATTTATTTGTTAAAGGATAATAACCTAGAATTTTTTCATGATTTCATTTTATATTCATATGTGTATGCATATGTATTTGAACTTACAAGTATATAGTCTGGACATCCCATGAACATGAGATTTTGAGTAGCCTCAACAAGGTCTTAGATAATCTAACTTCCTTATTTTAATAATGGCACATACTTGTATAGCTTTCTTATACATTGAATGCATATGATTGGATATGAAATGAGATTTTCTTTGTTACAAAATTTATGCATATTTATGTTCAAGTGTGCCAAAATGAATATATAAAGTACATGGGTGTTTGAACTAGCAAGTATATATTCTGGACATCTTGAGAACATGAGACTTTAAGTAGCCCCAAAAGGTCTTAGATAATCTCACTTTCTTTGTTTAATAAAGGTACATACTTGCATACCTTTCTCATACACTTGTATGCATATGATTGTATATGAAGTGAGATTATTTTGTTATAAAATTCATGCATATTCATGTTTAAGTGTGACAAAATGAACATACAAAATTCATGTCTATGTGTGTGTGTGAGTGTGTGTGTGTGTGTGTGTGTGTGTATTAAATCAAAGTGAAGTAAAAAAAATGAGATTGTAATTTTATTGATAATGAAACTAAAATGATAAAGCATTATGTATTTGATGGTGACTTGGCTTCATTAACTTTAAGATGCCTTTCATGTTTAAATAAAATCCATTAAGTCAAATCCGAACATAGGATTGAAATTCATGATTCATTAAGAAAGTTTAAAAATCATAAAATTCATCTCTTAGAATTAACTTAAGGAAGGGATTAAAGGGATTCAACTTTCTTTTTTCTCTTTATAATGATAACTTATATGTAAAAATTAAAATAAAATATATGATTTATAATCCAATTGAAATCTTAAACTAATTAAAGTGAAACTACCCTTAATAAGAGACTTAAACATTCAAATACTAGAAAAACTCATTCTTAATGCCTAAGCAAGACAGATCACCCTTTGGCTATAGCACACACATTAGAATACTAAATCACTCATCTTAGTATTAGGACCTATGATTTTTGTGGTGATATGTTTTTTTCTGATATAATATTTTGTTAGACTGGATGTTAGGATTACTTTGTGCGTAGACTGGATGTTAGAGCGTTATTATCCTAATGATATTTTCTACAGGGGATTGGGCTTAAGGGACCATTGTAATAATAAAGATAAAAATGTCTTTTGCTCGTAAGTGTTTCTTTAGTCTCTAAGCATAATCCAATTAGGATAGGTGGGCTTGGTTAGTCAAGTGCAGGGTACTAAGCCCAAATATGTGAAATATAATTAATTGGATTGTATGTTTATTTAGCCAACATCTATTTTTCATCTGTAGTTAGAGTTACTTTTCTTATAAACATATAATTTTGTAATAGGATTAAGATTAATGCTATAGGGATTAAGATGAGCAATGGATAAAAGGAAAATACTTGGGAGGCCCTACGAAGCCTAGAGCAATCTAATATAAAGAAGAAAAGAAGAACAAGAATTAAAGTCCCCCATAGCATTTATTTTATTTGTAAAATTTAACTATAATCTGGGTTGCATAAAGGTAGAGCTTGGCTACCCTTTTTTTTTAGGGTGTACGACAGTACCCAACCACATCAACCTTTTATTCATTTATGAAATTCAAATGTTTGACTGTTGTGTTTACATTGTGTAATAAAAATTCACATAATTTTCATAGGTTTCTTAAAATAAGATGAGTTGATGTGTGGCCTAGATGCGATAAGCTCTTTATAATAAAATTATTTTTTTAACCTCATTTATAGTTCATAACTAAATTCTTAATCAATTCATAACCTCACTTAAATGCTTAAGTTTATAATTAAGCTAAATAAAAGATTTTGCATCCCCTTAGCTGGTTGTTGTATGTTATCACACCATGCATATCATATTATCTCACTTTTGAAGATATGAGATCTCCACTCTTGCATGATAGGGGATAGGGTTGACCTGTGAGGGTAGTCCTTTATAGTGGAGAACACCCTTCTGATTTAGCTCGTAATCGACTTTCATCATGCATTTAGATATAAATCCTCCCAAACTTGAGTCCAAAATGATGAGTCCAAAATGAAATAAAAAATAAGTAAATTTTATTGCATTAGTTTAGTTTATAATGTGCATAGAAATCATAACCTAGTCTCTTAGGGAGTGAGTTTAGGATTTCAAACTGACCCACGTGGTTTTAAAATTGTAGGAGGTGTTAGCTGGCAATCACTCTAGACAATTGTAATTCCAAAAGAGTCGAGATCAGTCTAATCTCTCTAGTGGAAGTGAACCAATATATCCCATTCCCATGAGTAGAATTAGGTTGAGCTCTTTACTTGTGCTAGAGCACTCTAGATTTAGGTTCAATGGAATCTTGTTTCTCCTTTACTACAAGTATAAGTCCTCACTCTTAGGCATTTTCACAATCTTGTGTTCTTGGAATCTAAGTCCTAGCATTCTAATAAAATTTTAAACTTAAATAAATAATTCTCTCTCTTTCAAAAATCATAAAGCCTTACTATAGGGTAGATAGAAGCCCTCACTAAGCTTTCTAGTATTATATGTGCTTCCTACTTATTCTCCTTTGGGATATACTAAAAACTCTTTCTATTTGAGCTTTTCATGATTAATTTTTAAAATAACCAATTCTTAGATTATCTACCTTAAAATCTTTGGAGACATTAGTTGACTACTTTAATCAAGAGTGTTCTTAAGAAGTTCTCATATCTTATTATGTAATTAACTATGGAAGCTTGTTTCCATAGGGAACTAAAAAACCTAACATAAAATAAACCCTACTTTACTTATCCATGTAAAGTATAGGAACAATATTTAGTATATATGTAGACCCATCTACCTTAGGAGTCTTTATTACATTATTGAGTTCATTGTAGGATGATGCTTCTATCATTCAAGATAGTACATTATTCTTTATGTCACACTCAATCATTTTAAAAAGTACTCCCTAATATTTGCATGGTGTCCCTACAACTCTAAATTAAAATATCATAGATTTTTCTACCAACTTAGTTGGGGAGACTTCCTCTCTCCATCTTTAGTAATCAACTCTTATCTCCAAGTATCAATAGTGGATTTATATTTTGTAAGTCTAAGACTATCATTCTTTCAGTTGGATTTCTTGCCCATTTCTTCCTTACAAGTGTTGACAACATTCCTTAGGTTCTAGAACCTCACTCCAATAGGTTCTAGAACCCCTATTAGACTCCCAATAGGTGGAATAAATAAAACAAAAAAGTAACTTGTTAAACAAACCACAAACTCAAATAAAGTTTCAAAACCTATTGTCACAAACATGATAAAGAAAAGTTCTTCCACCATCTCTAAAATTCATTTGAGTTTAGTTTTGGTGAAGTTCAAATCAAACAAAGTCTCTCTCAAAATTCAAACTTGTCCAAGTGTAAACCCCATCTAAAATGATCAAATTTGTTAGATGAGGGATTTAAACTCAAATCTAAACAAATCAATAATGAATGATGAAGTCTTTTAATCACATGTAATCTTTTTTTTCAAAATAGAGATAAAAGCCACAATTTTTCCTTCCTTCAAGCATTAACAACAATGCCACCATGTCTTCAAGAAAGCTCAACTTCTCATTCACTTTTGTTGTGGATTTGGCCTTGGATCAAGCCATACTCACTGTCACTTTCATCAAGTTTGGCATGGGCTTTAAGTTTCAAAGTCACCTGTGATGGCCCTTCCCTTACCACAATCACTAGAGAGGAGATAGCTAACAATAAGCCACTCTTATAATTTGATCTACAACTAACACTGAGTTTCCCTCTTTAAAAAGGAATGCCTTAGAGATTCTACTGCCATGCATTCCTATTATGTCTACCACTATTGTAGGACTAGTACTGCCTCAATGACAGCCAAGCCTCCAAAGGGAAGGCAATTCTAACGTCGAGGTTGTCCTATCCTCCTTCAAGGTCAGTACTAGTTCCTATCATTCCCTTATCACCAAAACTTAGCACTATAACAAGAACCATAAATTGAAGAGGTACTACAAGCACATGAGTAAGGAGATTGAGATAGCCTCTCCCATGTAGCTGAGAATGGTTCTCTTCATGAGACCTCTCTCCTCCTTGGTGGTAGTAGGTTTCACCCTCTCTCAGCTATAGAGGAGAAGAAGATGTTAGAAGAATGTCTGCATCACCCCCACAACCCGCAGAGTATGAGACACTAGATAGGGAGAGGAGAAAGCCCTTTGATGGTATGAGGTTCATACTTAGGAGGGTAGGGAGAGCACATGGACATTTTGAGTCAGCCACTATTCATGACCTCAAGCAAGTGATCCCTAGGAGTGTGAGGAATTAAATTCATAAAGAGAGGGCCATGGAGGCCAAGATAGCAGCCCAAGCAGGAAGGAGGAATAGGAGGAGGTTTGCTAGATAAACAATGGCCTCAACTTTGGTAAATCACCACCCCAACTGATGAGTTTATAGAGTTGGTCATTCAAACATTATAGTTCTTACCTATTTTGATTGGAGGAGGTCCTTCGCATGTAACCATGTGTCACCCCCATCACACCGCTCCACTTGCTACCCACCATCACCTTTTAATGTCACACCATCTAAAATACCCACCAAGTATCAAAGGTCTGCATCAAGGAAGAAGCCTTCACCCTAGTGATATGATTGTAGCCCAAAGGCCACACTTCATCCTCTCACACTAATGATGTGAGGTTGAGCTCCCTATTCAACATCTTACATTAGTGGAGAAGGAGTGGTGACCTAAGAGTGTTTTCATCTCCATATTGATTAAGTGGAGTAAGAGGAGATGGGAGAAGACAAGTGCAGAGAAGAGAAGGTCCCCATGATGGTTGAGCCAGTTATGGTTAGCATTTCCTCAGTCTAGTATATTTAGCATGGTTCTCCTTCAATAGATCATAAGATAGAAGATCATTATTCAGGATACATCCCTACAGATCCTGAGAACATAGATGGTAGTTCTTTTGATGAAATCTTCACTGAATATAAGGCGACCATTAAAGACCTGGTGAGAGAGGATAATGATAAAGAGAAGGTTGACTTCAGCATGGAGAAAGATTACCTTTTTGAAGAACCGATAGAAGTGCACATGGTAGAGACTAGGACTTCCTCCCATAGAGAGTTGCATCATAGCACTGAGACACATGGAGCTATAGTTGAGGAAGGCGATGTGTTGAACTCAACTCAGTGACTGTTGCAACGATTAAAGCAGAGGATGATCAGATAGATTGTATGGAGAGGAGGATGGATGAGTTTATGACAATTGTCTTAACACTATAGAGTCAAATAACAACACCATAACCTATCCCTATAAACATCGATGTGTGTTTTATTCTATGATTAAGAATATCTAATAGATGAAGACACTCGTAACCTTTATAGGAAGGGTATTGATAGTGTAACCATTCAAGAAAGGTTATTTCTTAGATGGTGAAATAGCAAGTGAAAGAGGCATTGAGGGTCTTCATCAGTTCTAAAGGGTAGACCCTACCTAAAGAATTTAATTTAGTTCAATTCCCCAAAGGTTTTGTGCCACCATCTTTCAAGGTATTGCATGGCAATGGGAACCCTAAGAAACACATTGCACACTTTAGAGTAAGTTGCTTCAATGCAAGGGGCAGTAATGCCTTACTGATCTGGAAGTTTGCTAGTAGTCTCTATGGAGTTGCCTTTGGTTGGTATGTTGAACTGTCCAATAGTTTGGTAAAATCTTTTGCAGAGTTAGAGCAACTTTTCATCAAAAGATTTGTAGGAGCTCAATAAAGGGTAACTGTAGCAGACCCCATTGTAATGAAATAAAAAACCCAATGAGTCCATATTGATTAAATCCTCAAGTGGAGAAACCTGAGTATGAAATAAACCACAGTTCCAAGAGCAACAGGCCATTGAAATTCTTCTCAAGAATATTCATAGCCCAATTTCTTTCATGCTTAAAGGCTTTATAATTAAAATATTTGAGAAGTTAATCAGCAAGGTGGCTAACCTACAAGAGGAAGCCAAACATTTACCCTTCTCAGACCAATCGTGCAAGCCAAAGCTCAAGAAGGTATTTGAGAAGAAGCCAAGAGTAGTAGTAGCAGTGGATAAGGGAAAGCTATCCATGAGAGTATACTCAAAAAGGCCTAGAGTTTAGCAGCCTCCCCTACCACCTTCTCTTCCACCTGTCTGACTCCCACTAGGTAGCTTTCTTCCACCCACTCTTGTAGACAAGTTAAATAAACCATACTCATTCAAGGGTGATAGTAAACAAAAATTTTGAAAACCTTCTTAAAAAGACTTTCAATTACCCCAACCTAGAAAGCTAGAGGAAGTGGGCAGAAATGATGATCCTAACTTCTACCCCTATCACCACATGCTTGGTCATATCTTAGAGGACTATTTTACTTTCATGGATTGTCTTGAATGTAGCTACAAATCAGGAGCCATTATGATACCCAAAGAATACTTAGTGAGCAACATTCAAGCTTTATCAAAGTAATTTATGAGGAATATTTAGATCTTCTCAAGATTAATAAAGGTTGGGATATCTCTCTATCTCACCTCTAAAAGAATCATCTCTAAAATCAATAAACATTCTCTGTAGGCACCTAACCCAGCTCAAACCTCCAACACCTTGGAAGGTCTACCAATTGTGAAGGACAACTTGAAGAGAGTGGGAGCCCAATAATAGCCACCATGTGCCCAGGATAGTTCCTTAATGCAACCATTATCCAAGTTCAGGATTTCTACCTCCACCACCACAAAGTTCCCATTCACACCGGCTCTTTTACCACCTCTTGGAGTGTTGCATCTACAAATGAGGGCACAAAATCACTCATCTTGCTTACTTTATTTAATTTTTATTTTGTACCTCCAAATTTTAAAAAAATAAATGAAGAAGAAAGAATTCACTTGCATCCTATCTCTCTTTGATGATCTTGGTGATTTTATTTCTATAGAAAGCTCTCCAAGTCATAATAATAATTTTAATTCTAATCACTTGCTTTTTAATTCAAAATGAAATTTTCATTTTATGAATCTCCAGAGTTCTCCACTTAAGATAGAGTTAGAGTTCCTTGATGCTAAAGATTCTATAGGAGATGTTGTAGGTATGTTTGATGTGCAGGTAGAATTTGCCACAAATCCCCTAGCAGATGAAATAATAGAATTCAACCTCCACAGTGGCAAAGTTCTACCTCCTATGGTAGCACCTCAAGACAAGGGTGAACAATTCATTGGTTCCAATGAGTAGATAGCCTCTCCACAAGAGGCACCACCCTTGGATACGCACATGGAGGACTAGCCTAAAGTTGATGACAATGTCTTAGTGCACCTTAGAAAGTTTCCAACTAAGCTAAGCATATATAACTCCTTTATTTTGTCTAAGGTCATGAGGGAATCATTAATCAAAGCATTGCTTGATCCTTAGATATGTTTAGCCCAATTGGTTATTACTAAACCAGTTGAAGAAGAAGCATGCTTTCAAAAGAAGTCCTTGGCATCACCTTTTCAAATGAAGACCTGTTGCTTAGGACTATAGAACACAACCATCCTCTATGCATTACAGTAGATGTTGGCAAGTTCAGACTATCCAAGTGCATCCATTAACATCATGAGCCTAAGAACCTTTTCCTTCTTGGGGATTGACATCACAAAGCTTCAAGCTAAAATGATGATGTTAAAAGGATTAATGAATAAGGCAAGAGGGCCTTAGGTTCCATCACACTACCATTAGAAATAAAAGATTAGAATATTGAGGCCAAATTCCATATAATAAATTCAGATACATCCTTCAATACTTTGTTAGGGTGACCTTGGATTCATTAGAACAATATGGTACCATCTTCGCTCCACTAGTGCATCAAGTTTATAAGAGATGGCATGAAATATTGTGTTAAGGGAGACCAAAACCATTCGTAGTACATGAGGTTGGGATTTATGAAGATGCGACCTATTATCTCCCCCAAGAAATAAAATATATATTCTTTTGAACTACATTAAAATTAAAAAAAAAAGAAAATAAGAAAAGAAATAAAAAGAAAATGAAAAGAAAAGGAAAAGAAAAGGGAACAAGAAGAAGATTTTGGGAGGCAATAGAGCTTGATATTACTTTTCACTTACAATTCATCACTCATTTTGAACAAGATAATGGAATGCTTCAACCTCCTCCAGGATGATGGAGAGGCAAGTTCAGAGGGAGCGTTAAAGGGAGAAGACCTTCATGCCTACCACCTACTAGGAGTTTCATTCCAGCATCCAGAAGTACACAGGCTATCAACATAGACACAGAGTCTAGTTCAGAGGATGAGTCCTATTTAGTAAGCACACCAATTGCTTGCCCACCCTCAAAGACCCTATTGGAGGTGACACTCGAGCCAGATAGTGCTGAAGACAAAGTCCTTAAGTAAAGTATAGGTGTATCTGAATTCCCATTATATGAAATTGTGAGACAACACATGAACACCTTAGCTTTAACCCAGTTTCAGCACTCATAAGCTCAGAAGCTGATGTAGAGCTTGAGGATAATTCATTCAAAGAATTAATAAAATTACCTTTTAATTAGTACTCACATTTGTTGACCTCATTTTAGGATGAGGTTAACATTTCTTCCAAAGGCATTCATTAGGACTCCATATCCTAAATTAGAAGCCTTCTAATTAAGCACATAGGTCATCACATTTAGTGATCAAGTGCACTTTCCTTCGATTAATCTAACTTAATTAGTTTAGTTAGATTCAATCCAAATCTTCAACCTAAACATAAACCACTCTAAATGTAAAATTAATTAATCCTAGGTTAGTGTTAATTAGGGACCTAAACCTAATTACCTTAATTAAGCTTATTACCATATAAATCAAAAGAAATTTAAATTAAAACCAAAACAAATCCAAATCAAATGAAATCAGAAACATAAAATCATGACATAAAACTAAATGAATCCAAATCCAATCCAAAGGTCAAAGGTTGGTCAACAAATTTATATAGGTGACTTATGTGAGCCCCACTAACTCAAACATCAACACACCAAAATTTGACCAAATAAAATTATTCCAAATGGTTGGAATGATACTATGAGCATACTTAAACTTGAATTTAAAAGAATATGAGTCCAATATTGCCTTAATCAAGCTAATTAGGTCATTTGACCTAAATGTGCCTAAATGGGTCTTATTGGGTTCAAACCTAAATCAAGCTTAAATCAACTTAAATTAATTATTCAACCTCATTTCAAAATGATTGTTGAACATAAACCAACCCATCATTAGGTTCACATTGACCAATTTGGTCATTTGACCCAAATCAACCCAAACTTAACCCATTTAGCCCAA
The DNA here is from genome assembly GCA_021442155.1 of Cymbidium sinense. Classification (NCBI taxonomy): domain Eukaryota; kingdom Viridiplantae; phylum Streptophyta; class Magnoliopsida; order Asparagales; family Orchidaceae; genus Cymbidium; species Cymbidium sinense. The sequence goes on along the minus strand of CM038220.1, from coordinate 154,960,356 downwards.
CTTGGGTCAAGTGGGTTCAAAATGAAATAAAATTGGAATTGTTTGATCCAATGCTTTTCAAATTGCTTAGATTAACCCAATGGAAAATTAATCACATTATAATTAAGCCAAATAAATTATTTAACTTAACTAAAAGAAACATTAAATGGACTAAACCTAAATCAAATACTCCATAAATCTTAAAATCATTGAAACCTTTTTATCAAATAGTTCATTAGTGATTGAATAGGCATATACTAAGCATTAAACCAAAGTTAATCCATCAAATGGGGTGACCTAAATCAAACTATTGGAAAAAATGGTTAATTGAATTAATTCAAAAAGATTACAATCCATCTCCACCTAATTCACTTAGGATGTTACTAAAACATTCTTAGACTTAATTAATGATGGTTCTTAGCCCAAATTAAATAACTTAAGCACCCTTCACATAAATCAAAAGGAAAGAATGCCATGACAAGTCAAAAAAGATGAAAAGTCAAATTCCATTTGCATAACCTAATTCCCTCTCCACCTCTTCATACAAGACAAGTGTGAGATGGCTGAGAAGCATTGAAACTAACTCCCAAAGGAAGGAAAGAAAGAAAACCTAAAAATGCATGACCAAGATAGAATTCACACATTGAGCATTTCCAAGTGCAAGAGACCTTTCCATTACCTTCCAAACCTCACACGAAGTTGAAACCTACTTTCCCCCACTTCCATCGCAGTCGGGAGACCTGAGAATGTCCAACACCACTGGGAGGCCTGAGAATGTCCAACGTCGCTAGAATTCAAACTAAGGTTGATCTAGGGAGCAATCCAGAGAGAGGAAATCCAATTCCTTTGGCACACAAGCTTTCCACACCATTCCACAGCTACTGGAGTCAACCCAACCACCAGAGATCACCGGGACCATGGTATGCCATTAACGACCTCTTTTGAGCTTTCGACTTTGGTGTTTTTTTGAAGAACCTTTGATCTCAAGTAAGATCAAACCATTTAGATCTTCATTTTCATTCATTGATTGGTTTGCAATCAAAATTGTGTGATTTCAATACAAAAAATGATGGATGGCTCTTGGCCTCCGTCGTCGGCATAGGAGAGGTAATCTTTGTCATCTATTCCTTTTAAAAGAAACAGATAGCCAAGATCTTTGATTAAATCCGATAAGGGGAACAGTGGGTCGGATGGTTAGTAATTAAATCGTGTATGCTACATTTTATAGGCAAATCCACGGGGATCCCGCATGATGCAATGATGCAACGCCATGTGGAAAGCTACGCCACATCGGATCCATGTTGATCTCACATGCCAAAATAGAAAAATCTTGTTTTCTTTAATTAAAATTAAGGAAAATACTTAAAACTTTAAAAATCATAACCAATTAAATATAAATCCAAAAATTATAAACTTGGATCTATGGATTTATCTTGATGAGAGGAATCCATTAAAACTAAAATTCCCAAATTATTTTTGGGTATTTTGACATTAATTTGGGTTTTAATGAACATTTTAATCCTTAATTACTCTCAAATCAATGATCCAATCCAAATGAAACTCTATGAGATTAAAATTGATGTTAAGACACACATAATGTAAATTTTTCATAATTTAATAAGCAGTGAATCTTAATATTAGAAATTTTAATCCCTTAACCTTAATTTTCATGAAATGAATTATTAATAAATTAAATAAGTGAAGAAATTAATCAAACCAATTTAAAACATTATGATATACCCTAATGATCATAAATAAACCATTAAAACTCATGAGAACATAATAAATCACAAAAAAGGCTTAATTAGGCCATTAATCAAATTAATTAATTAATTTAATTAATCAACATGAACTTAAATTAAATATAATAAATTAATAAAAAATTAAAAACTATGAATGAACCCTCTTTTAATTCATATTCCAAAAGGGTTTCAAGGAAAATAAAACCCTTAAAGAATTTTTATTAAATTAAGCCTAATTTAAGTTTTAATGATATAATTGAAACCTTAATTACACCTTAATCACATATTTGATCAAAGTGAAACTTTAGATAAATTAAATAGGCAAGGAAACCCACTTTCCATAAAATTTCAAATTCATTTGACTGTTGGATTGGGAGTATTTGAATTTCTAAGTCTTTAGGTCAATTTAAGAAAAAATAATTAAATTAGAAAAATTCATAATACAAATTTAAAACATTATAATTAATATCATAACACATAAATATAATATCCAAGTCAACCAAAAATAATAAAATTCAAATAACCCCACGTTAAAGATCATAATTAAAGGAAATATGAACTTAAATCACATTTAATTATGATAATTCTTTAAGTCAAAATAATTTCATTTTATAAATTGAAATATAAAAAGATCATTGATCTCTAAAATATATAAGGTGTCAGTTTATAAATACATTAATATCATTTACATAAGGAAATGAAATGGTATAAATGTGAATATAAGATGATAAGTGTGTAAACATAATAAAATGAAATGTGAACATAAAAAAGTGTTAAGTGTGATTAAAACCATAAGCTAGGATGAATTAAAACTTTCAAATAACAAAGTAAGAAAGTACATTTAATAAATAAAGGAATGACCTTTCTTTTAATTACTTAAGTCATAGAATAAATCTACATTAAGGTAACTGAGTTATAAAAGTGGAATGTAATAAATTCAATAATCTTAAATATAATAAACTGAATATAACTTTATTTAGGTTAATGAACATTAATGAAAATGAATAAATGAAATTAACTAGAAAGTTTCACATTAATGAAAATAAAATTAATTTAACTTGAATAAAGAAAATATCTACATTTAAGTTTTACCTTGAATCAAATATAGTAAAGTCAATGAACAAACATAAATATTAAATTAAAGATGAACTCAATACAAGAAATAAGTCATCATAATCAACTAAGTAAACATATAAAGTAATTCAAACTAAAGGAATTAAATTAAATCATAATAATAAATATAATGACTTAATTCTAACCAAAATCATAAAATTCCTAATAAATAAATATTAAACAAATTGAAATAATGAGAACTAATTAAAAAATTCTTTAAATTCAAATTCAACCAAAATACTTAGGATTTTAATTAAATTTTTAGGATGAATATTTACCTTAGAATAAAGATATTATCCTATTAGGATTTAGGACCTTGAATGGAATGGTCTCTATTTAAAATGGAACCTATTATATTCTTCATTCTTGAAAACTTAATTTAATTTTTAGCATAATTAAATGTACTTAAGTTGAAGATAAAAATCATTAAATAATTTGAAATTTAAATCATCCAAAGGTAAATAAACAACATTCAAAACTAAAGAAATAAAAATTGAAATCATAAAGCCTAGTAATGTCTTGCCACACAAACGCTTTTCTTCACACAATAAAATTATAGGTCACAGATCCTTGACTTAGGTTAGGACGTTCAGTGATTTTTCATGATTTTATGTGATTATGTGATGATAATTATTTTTATTATTTTGTGGCATATTATTTTATAATAGATGGCTAGGATTGATTGTCAATAGTATAGATGATAATACGTATTTTTAGAACTAACATTGTCTTCTACATGGGGTTGTGTTAAAGGAACTATTGTCATAAATGAAAATTATAAAATTATTGTTTGCTTGCAGGTGCTGAAAAGTCCCTCAACATAGTCCATAGAATAGGTGGGTTTGGCAAGCAACTAATGCTAAGCCCATATGTTTAGAAAATATAAGTGTTATGTGATGTTTGTATTTTCTGACATTTGTTTTGTAGGGCTTAAGATTTATTTTTGAATTTAAAAATGTAAATTTGAGCTTAGAATTAAGTTAGGATCTATGGGGTCTAGGATTAGTAGGAGCTTACCCTATCAGAAGATGGTATAGAGGTCCCCTGTGCCCAATGGATGTCCATGAAGAAGGAGATGATCCTAGAATGAAGACCTATAAATCTATATTTGTAGTTCTAGGCTAGGCTGTATAAGGACAGAACTTGACTACTCATTTTTCTTTCTTTTATGGTATACAATGGTACCAGTTGCATTGGCCTATTTTATAAATTTAAATTTATTTGATTTATTTTGGATGCATAATAGAATCAACTTGCTTTTCCATGTCTATTTCTGTGTTGTGCTTTTCTGTGATGAATGCTTAGACATTGACTCATAGAAAAAAAACTAAATTTTTTACCCAATTAAATTTAATCAATTCAAAACTTCACATAAATTAAAGCCTAAGGGATAACTTAAAATCAATTAGAAAATAATTAGCTCTTGAAAATTAGGCAATCATATTGCTTCAACCCTTGAATTGGGCAACTTCTCCTATTGCACATAAGGGACATTTGACTTGTATGGATGACCACCTTCTTGGGATGCCTGTCTTTTACTATTGATTTAGCTCAAAACTTTCTTTTAATTGCATACCATGTAGACATAAATTGCATACCCATGGCCTAAAATGATTATCAACCCAAAATTTATAAAAATTGGAAAATGTGCATTAGTTAAATGCATTTCATACCCTACATTATCTTAGAGATTAGGGAGTGAGTATAGTTTCATAGATTCATTTCTTAAAAATGTAATATCTCAGCCATCTTACATTCATAAGACTTGGTGTCATGAATTTAAAATGGGCTTAGGTGGTGTTAGCTAGAAACCTTCAACAAGCAAGTTGTAAGTCCAAAGGAGTCCAGAATAGGTTAATTCCCTCAAGTGAAAGGAATGGATGATAATTCTCAAAATAAAACTAGGTCAAACATTTGACATGTGTCAGATGTGCTTGTAGATCAAGTTCTAAAGCATCCTTCTTTGGATTAAGTCTTCAACCCTAGTCATTTTAAAGTCTTGTTCTATTAGAATCTAAGCCCTAGATTTCTAAGAAAATATCAACTCAAAATTTTAACTAAATTCCAAAATTTAAAGCCCATTTATAGGATAGTTGAAATGCATACTTGGTATCCCAATATCAATGAGCATTTCTACTTCATCTCATTTGGATTCCAAAATTAACTCTCTCCACTTTGGACCATTCCCAATTGAAAATCTTAAATATCAATCTTTTGAAAACCACCTTAGAAATCTTTAGAAATAACAACTTATTTCTTCTATCAAAAGTATTCTCTGAAGAGACCCTTCTTAAGATGCAATTAACTATATGGGTTTGCCTCTATATGGAACTATGAACCCAGTTAAATTAAACCCTATTCTACTTTTCATGTAATTCATGGGAAAAATCTTCAGTACATGAAAGACCCATTAGCCTTAAGAATCTTTTTTTTAAATGATTGAATTCATTATAATAAAATATGTTTATCTTTTGAGATAATATATTTATTCCTTAATGACACATTTAATCATCCAAATAAGAAATTCCTTAACCTTATGCAGTGTCATAAATTTTCTCCATGAGTTGTGTGCCTTGAATTTAACTAAGAAAGGTTTAATTGCATGTGTATGGTTTAAACACTAGTCAAAATACTTCAAAAAGCTATGTGACAATAAATAAAAAAGCTCTCAATCAAGACCTGGACTAGGTTTTGATACAATGGGTCCAGTAGATGATGATGTGTATTACTTAGTCATCATAAATCATTTGGAGTTTGATAGGTTATTTTCTTATATCACTAACTCTTATGAGGTAGTGTATTTAAAAACTTAAGATGATTCAGATGATTTCGAAGTCAGGGATGCACCCCCAGAGTTAGAGGAAAAAATAAAGTTAATCATCGATAAGCTAAAGGAGATCAACTTGGGTATTGAAGATAATCATCACCCAATGTATGTTAATTCCTTATTGAATATGAAATTAATGACTTAGTTAAGCTACTCATAGAGGTTATGCATTATTTTGAATGAAACTATGATGAAATACCCCAACTCATATTGTTCAAAAGGAGGTTGGCATATCAAGGTCACTTTATATCTAACTTATCTATCTCAACATTGATTAAGAAATATGCCAAGTTCATGTGGGATGGCAAGTGCCAAAAAGCATTCGAGAGCATCATGCAATACCTTATGACACAACCAGTCTTAGATCCCTATTTTGGGCAAACCCCTCATACTATACACTATTGCATTAGATGACTCCCTTGACACTTTGTTGGCTTAAGCTATTAACGAAAGGAAAGAAAATTTGCTCTACTATTTAAGTCATCATCTGATCCTTACATAAGCAAATTATCCACCCATTAAGAAGCATTGCTTAGCTTTAATCTCCGCCATCCAAAAGCTACAACATTATATGCTCTCACATAAAGTAAACTTGATTTTTAGAGTCAATCCAGTGCAAAATCTCATGACACAGTCAACGTTGTCCAGATGGTAGGCACAATGGTCCATGATACTATTGTAGTTTGATATTATGTTCCTTGCCCTCCATGTCATTAAGGGACAACCACTCGCTAACTTCCCAGTGGCACACCCTCTTCCCATTAAATCCCCTCTAAATTATGATCTCTCAAATGATAAATCATGAGTTTAGGGGGTACAAGTAAGCATATATGGGAGATGAATTTCAATGGTGCGGCTTTCTCTCAAATAGGGGAAGAACTTCGATTTGTGTTTCTAGGCAAAGCAAGGGTAGGAGTGGTTCTCTTAACATGAAACTAGGGCATGATGAAGTTTTCATATCACCTATCTAGATCTTGCACCATCAATGAAGCTGAATATGAATCCCTAATCATTGGTCTAGAGTTAACTATCTTCTTGGGCATTCAAAGCATCAACATATTTGGGGATTCTCAATTGGTGATTAACCAAATCGCTAAGTCCAATAAAGTTCTCAAACCCAAACTCCATCACTATCATAAATAAACCAAGAAATTATTGGTGTAGATCCTAGAGCTTACTACCTATAGGATCCTCAGGGATAGAATGTCATAGTCGATGCTCTAGCTAAGCTTGTTAAAGAATTAGCATGTCTGAAGATGAGTTCATATCAATAGAGGTTCATAATCACTGATTATTTTTGCCTATCATACTAAACTCAATGACAAACATACCCATGAAGGGGAGATTATAATTACTAAAAAGAGTAAAGAATTAGATTAGAGGCAACCCTTTATTGACAATCTAAGCAAAGGCAAACTACCCCAAGATAAATCTCAAGCTCATCAAGTCAGGCAGAGGGCCCTCTCCTATGCCCTTATTGATGACACTTTGTATTAACGATCCTTCAATCATATGTGGTAATGCTATTTAGGCAAGCACAAAGCCTAGAAAATTATGACTGAAATACACTCATGACTATATGGAGCCCACCAATCTGGCTCCATGATGAAAGCCAAAATCATAAGACTTGGGTACTATTGGCCAACAATGATTAACAATTTCATGGATGTATCCAAGAGCTACCATCAATGTCAGGTACATAGAGTAGTCCTACATCAACTGCCCAATATCCTGGACCCAACTATAGCATCATGGCCATTCAACATTAGAGCATCAATATAGTGGGTTGGATTGATCCTCCTTCATCCAAATGGCCTTGCTTCATATTAGCAACTACAGACTACTTTTCTAAGTGGGCAGAAGGAATCCCATTAAGAAAAGTCAAGACTCACCACATCCTTTAGTTCTTCATGAATCATATCATATATAGGTTCAAGGTGTCTCGTTCAATCATATCCGATAATGGTATGACATTTAAGAGTACAACGATCAATAACTTTGCCAAAAGACACAACATAGACTAGAGGTACTCTACCATTTACTACCCTCGAGCAAACTGGTTAGCAGAAGCTTTCAACAAGACCCTTATTCAAATCTTGAAGAAAACACTCGACGATAATAAGCGGCAATGGCATGAGCACTTTGTTGAAGCCTTGTGGCTTACCATACTATGTATAGAACACCAACATGAACCACCCCCTATTCCTTAGTGCATGGGTTCAAAGTTGTTCTCCCATTAGAAATTCTACTCTCATCATTAAGGATAGCTATGAATAGAAAAATCACAACCAAACAGAATGATAAGCTCTAGTTAGAGGAACTCAAAGGTCTTGAGGAAAAGATGTCTATGGGCATGTAAAATCCATGAGTTATATCAAGCTAAGATAGTTCAAGCTTACATCAAGTTGGTCTACCCAAGAGCTTTTCAAGTTAGAGAGCTTGTCTTAGTTCTAAAGAGACCAATTGTAGCCCATCGCAATATGGGAGGAAAGTTTGAACTAATGTATGAATCCCCTTTCATTATAGAAAGGGCCTACCAAGGTGGATCATACCAACTAATCCCATAAAGGTGAACGTACAATGCTTCTAGTCGATGGACTTTACCTGAAGAAATATTATGCATGATTATGTTCAAGATAAAATTTCATCAATAAAATATTCCTATTTAAAAAAAATTCTCCTTTAAATTAAGTTTATTTTGTATAATTTTTTACCCTTGGAAATGTTTCCTATCTTTTGGAGCTTTAGGATAAGTGTAAGAGAAACTCGAGCAGCATCTTAATCCTGACTTGCATAACATGACCACAAAACCACATGCAAACATGAAATAAACCAAAACAAATCTGATTGCTTTGAGCTACTTTAAATTGAGGTATAACCCCTATTATCCCTCACTTAGTGGTTGCTCTAGGCTGGGTTTGATTACTACTTAGCTAGTGGGTCTCCTCGTGGTCAATTTTGCATAAGAGGTTGTGAGTCCCAGTGCTTTCTTCCTAGCTTGACTGCTACAAACAGATGGGCACCTTATCAGTTCAGTGCGTCTCATTACATGACCAATAGACAGCCCCAACAGTTGACTTTGCTTAAGAAGAATGTTAGTTCCTAAACTTTCTTCTTGAGCTAACCATGTGCACTAATAGAGTCTGAATATATATTTGAGGATTAGGGTAAGACCCCCAGTGGCTCTTTTTCCTCCTGACTACTTCAATCTTGAGTTTAGTCCTCCTTTGTTACTTCTCACTTGGTAGTTGCCCTAGTTTGGATAGTAACTATATAGCCAATGATAGACTATCCTGATGATCAATTCTACGTAAGAAGATGTGACTCCTTGATGCTTTCTTCCTAGATTGATCATCACAAATTGACAGGCACCTTAAGTTGGCTCATGTTCGCTTTGCAAATAGTAACCCACTCGATGGATAACACCATTCATGTTTACGTGAGTCCCAGCTCTTTCTTTTTGATCTGGCCATCGTATACCCAGAGGCTTTATATTATTTAGGGATTAGATAAGACCCTAGAGGCAACTTTCTCTACAAACATTTTATTTTGATTAGATCTTGATGACTCCATCTACACATGACCTAAGTTAGTACCAGATTGGATAGTCCCCCTTTCTAAATAACCATCCCTTTGGTTGGATAATGTCATTCTATAGTTATCCCTTAGGCTAGTAAATCTAAGATAAGTCAAAGCCCTTATGGATCCTCTTTAGTGTGGCACATCATAAACCAATAAGGTCCACACTAAATAAATTAACAAAAACAAAATAGCATCTCTTATGGATTAGGATAAGACCCCCCAGTGACACCTCTTCCCAAGTAGGCATCTTATTGTCTGGAATAATGTCAACAAAACTCCTTATAAGATTGAACTTGACTACTTCAAGCTGAGGTAAGACCTTAAGTGGCTCTCACTTAGTAGTCATCCTAGGTTGGGTTTGGCTTGTTGCATGATTAGATCACCCTGATGATTGATTCCACTTTCAAAGATGTGAGTCCTTATGCTTTCTTCTTAGTTTAACCATTGCAAATAGATGGCAACCTTTTAGTTGGATAATTTATACTATACAGCTGGTAAAATATTCCTTTGAGTCAGTAAATCTACATTAAGTCTAGGTTTTTGTATTACTTTCTTAGTATGATTCATCAAAACCAACTAGGTCCATTTACATTTGTTTAGGGTTAGGAACAAGCCATTGATAGGCCCCTTTCCTTAGTGATAACTTTAGGTTTGGATCAATCCATTACAACCCCACTCCTAGTACTTTCTCCTTTAGGTTGGGTAGCATCATTCTGTGAAGAAGTGGGTTACTCCTTCATCCTAGAAAATCTAATGCAGGTGTAGTCTCTAGTAGCTCCTCCTTCACATGATTTATCGCAAGCCAACAGGGTTCACACTCATTCAAGGAACCAATATAAAATTAAAACTAGAACAAATAAGAAAAACTAAATAAAATTTATCAGCATAACCAAATCAAATCAACATCAAATTCAATCAAATCTCATCAATTCCTAACAAATTCTTATTAATATCCTTGGTATGAATTGATCTATAATCCAATCAAATTCATGTGCAATCCCTAGCGAATCCCTCTTTGTGTCCTTGGCACAAAGCCAACCTTCAAACAAACTAAACCAAGTTTATTTAACCCTCCTTTCATGCCCCCAACATGAAGTAAAATAGATCAATTGAACCAAGAACCAAATTCATTATGCCCCTCCACTTAGGTATGTACATTTTTCTGCATGTTTATTACCTTTTTTGGAGTGTAGTTGAGCATTTCAGTTAACATCAATCACAATGTCCCATGTCAGTTACACGACACCTATTAAGGGTCCTTTTATTGACCTTACTTTTGGAGTAAGGTTGACTACCTTTACCCTAGCTTTAAGACTCTTCTAGACACTAAGATTTTCCTAATGCTAGGACACTTCTAGTGATTAAGGGGACATCGAACCTAAGCCTAGAGACTTATAGGGTACAACCCTAGAACTAGAGCTTACTTAGGAGAAGTGAAGCCTCACCTAAGACTCAGCCAAAGTCCATGATCAATTATTTAACCAAATCTAAATCAAATGAATACAATCCAAGCTCCAAGCCAAATGCTAAATCAATTTAGGCTCAATTTGATCCAGCATAGGCTCAACTTGGCTAGATAGGCTATGTTGACTAAATCCAACCGAACTTATTTAGAATTCTTCAAAATCAAACCAACTTAATTTAAACTCACCCTACCCAAACTCATTTGGACTCCAATTCAACGTGACTAACCTAAGTTGGCCCATGTGAAGTCCTTAAGATCAAAAACCTAATTCAATTTGAATCAAGCTAATCCAACCCATTCCAAATTCCATGATTGTTCCACACATCCTACCAAACATCATAACCTATCCCAATCCACTCAATCAAGCCAATAAACTCCATTGATCCAAGTTGACCCATATGACTTAAAAGGGTTCAAATGAGCCAAAATTCAATCTAACTTAAGTCAATTGCAATCAAAGCCTCCAATCAACTATAAATCCATCATTGAATATGTTCCAATCTTTATATAGCCTCAATTGCACCTAATAAACCAAATTGACCTATCTAATCCAAGTTAATCTAAAAGACCTAATTGATTCAAGCTCAAATCAAACCTCAATTAGACCAAACCAACTCACCCAATATCTTTTAAAATGATTGTTGATCACCATCCATCATTCAATTGCATCCAATTGGGTTTGGCAATGCCAATTTGATCATTTGACCTAAGTTGACCCAATTTGACCTAAAGCCAAATTGAACCAACTCCCATTCCAACTCAAAGTGGTTGCAACCAATGACTTCAAACAATCATGAATTAAATATTTAACCCAATCCAACCACCAAATGGAACCAATTTGATCAAATGAATCTAATTGAATCATTTGACCCAATTTGACCTACAGGGTCAAATTGAACCAAACAATCAATCCCAAATGATCATTCAAACATGAACCAACCCTCTACTCAAACTAATTTGGCCAATTTGACCAAATTTATCAACTTAACTCACTTGGTCTAGATGAACCCAAATGAACCAAACTTAAATCCACTTCAAATTAAATCAAACCAATTGCACCAACTCATTCCTAATAATCATTTGAACATTTTCCAATAGCCATTTCAATCCAATTTGGTCGATTGGTCAACTTAGCCCATTTGAACCCAAATTGACCCACATGGGTCAAATTGAGACAAACCCAACCCAACCAAACTTGACATGGCTCATCCTTATGACATTGACCTACCCAAGTGAACTTGACCCAAGGTGAGCCCGATTTAACCCAAACTAGAGAAAAACCTAAAATAGGAAGGTCCAACCCCTCCCTTTGCATGGGGCATCCACTTTAGCTTGTCTTGAGCTCCCCAAGTAGACTAGACCTCACCCAAAGTTATTGGGCTCTAGCTTTAGGCAAGGAAAGGTCTCCCTCACTTGGGTCAAACTTTGGCTCACCTCTCATGAGATTTCCACTTCATGGGGAGCCACCAGACTTGTTGAGCCACAATAACCTACACCTCATCAACTCTATTCCATTTACGAGCACTCTCATTGGCCGGCCGGCTGCCACTACTTGAACCAACCATTTTGGTTGGTTCACATGGGGAGGAGGGTATACACCTTCTCCCTAAGCCAAATTGAAAATAAGCACTCCTCAGATGATCCCAAGCAATCCCCAAGCACCATCGTACCCCCTCGAGCCTCTTATCACCGATGAGACTAAGCTCCACCCAAACCCAAGCGCCCCTTCCATCCAAAATCTCATAAAACTCAAATTAATTTCTCCCACACCTTCTTCTAGCCTTGAAAAACCAAAATGAATTGATTCCCAATTTATTGACCAAAAACCACTGCAAGACCAACTTTGGTGAGTTCGTGATGGATTTGGTCCACAGAGCCACCGGCGGGGAGGCAACTTGTGATCTTTACAATAAGGCTTTGTCTCTTTAAGATGAAGCTACCTCAGTTGATGAACTATTGGTCTTGAGCTCCGACAAGATAAAATCTAACAAACTATAGAAAATCATAGGATCATTGGCCTTTTTTGAAAAAAAATTGTGATTTCATGCGAATCTCACCATAGGATCTCCTTGGTTTGCATCTTTGATCATTTTTGAATCATTTTCACCAATGATTAGCTCCAACAAGCTCAAATCGAGTGGCAGAAGGTGGATGGTGTTCACTTTTCGGTGCATATGGGATGATGGATCGTCTGCCATCCATTCTGCATGATTTAAACAAAAGGCTGTGATTAATCAAGTTAGATTTTAAATTTTTTTTTTAAATCATGGGATTAATCTTGACCATTCGATCCAAGATCGAATGACCAAGATGAAATCGTCCCCACCACTAAGTCAATTGTCACATTGGATATTTTAAATAACCAATCCCGCTATGCCATGTGAAAAGCACTATAGCGTTAGCGTATGGCATCGAATGTCTAAATCAGTTAACTATGCTTTAAATTAAAATTAATTAGCAAGAACTTCAAAAATTCTTAACTAATTGTAGAAAAATAAAAAATATACAAAAAACCCATTTTGGAAAGCTTAGACATCTAGGGAAAATAAAATTTCTAGGTTTTGTTCAATGAACGGTGATTAATTAAAATTTAAAATTTTCATTAATTACCTTAATTAAGCCTTAATTATTTGGCTAATTAATCTAAAAATTAGCATGTTGAATTCATGGGATGACCTCTATCGCCATAATTATCTTGGATTAATTTGCTAAGTAGATTGAGAAAGCCATCATTTTAAGCCCTAATTACCTCTTTTAAGTAATTTAATTATAAAATCAATAAGGAAAGGTTATTTAATCATCATAATATTAATGATGATAAAAAATAATTAGGACCTCCCCTCCTAATTATTTCCTCAAAATCATCCTTAAAGCCTTTAATTAAATAATTAGATAATTAAATGAAATAAATAGAAAGAGAAAATTAAAATAAATAAAAATTACATCATCATAATTAGTACAACCAACAAGATTGATTTAATTAATCCTTCTTATGTGCTTACTTAACATAATGGTTTTAATGAAATTATGATTTTCCCATAGTTTTGAGAAATTATGAAAGTAATTATATTAATCCTTTTAAATTAATTAATTTTTAAACATGGATCTAATTACATTAGAATCTTTTGGCATTGCTAATTTTATTTTCAATTGCATCATCATGTTTCATAGGCCCTTTCTTAATGGTTAATTAAAATAAGGGACTCTTTGGGATGGTGACTAATTGACTTGAAGATGATCCAAATCAAATTTAATTGTAAAATTTACTTACTTTGTTTTTTAAATTCATTAACTAACCAACATGGATATGGATTAAATAAATTGATCTTGCTTCTCCTCTTTAGGATTAAATAATTCAAAACACAAATTTCAAATCTTAATGAAATTTTGATTAGGCTTAAAGTGTATTTATTTGATATGATTGTCCTTAAGTTCTAATGAAGCCTTGTATTTCATTTGATGATGTTTAATTATTTTGTTTCAATTATCATAAATTTTATGCCATGTGTTTTATAAGTTCATATTTTAAATTTAAAAGAAAATGTTGCATCTAATTGCATGATATAGAAGATAAACTATATTGTGTGGCTATTATCTCTATATAAATCTCAAAATATTTTTCTCCTTTAGGTAAGAATTAGGTGCTAACTATCAACTACATGATTATAAAGTAAATATTTATATTTGTGAGTCTCATGGTAATTAATGAAACTCAAATAAAAAAATTCATTTGTTAAAGGATAATAATCGACAAATTTTTATGATTTAATTATGTATTCATATGGTATGCATGTGTATTTGAACTTGCAAGCATATAGTCTGGACATCCCAGGAATATGAGGCTTTAAGTAGCCCTAAGGAGGTTTTAGATAATCTCACTTCTTTGGTTTAATAAAGGCACATACTTGCATTGCTTTCTTATACACTTGTATGCATATGATTGGATATGAAGTGAGATTTTCTTCGTTACAAAATTCATTCATTTTTATGTTCAAGTGTGTCAAAATGAATATATAAAGTACATGTGTGTTTGAACTTGCAAGTGTATAGTATGGACATCTCAGGAACAAGAATTTTTAAGTTGCCCCAAGAAGGTCTTAAATAATCTCACTTTCTTAGTTTAATAAAGGCACGTACTTGCTTAACTTTCTTATACACTTGTATGCATATGATTGATATGAAGTGAGATTCTTTTGTTACAAAATTCATGTCATGTTTAAGTGTGCCAAAATGAATATATAAAATGTGTGTGTGTGTGTGTGTGTGTGTGTGTGTAAAATTAAAGTGGAGTAAAAAAAATGAAATGAAATTGTAATGTTATTGATACTTAAACTAAAATGATAAAGCATTATGCATTTGATGGTGACTTGGCTTCATTAACCTTAAGATGCATTTCATGTTTAAATAAAATCCAATAAGTCAAATTCAAACATAATATTGATTGAAATTTATGATTTATTAAGAAAGTTTAAAAATCATAAAATTCATCTCTTAGAATCAACTTAAGGTAGGGATTAAAGATTCAACTTTCTCTTTTTCTCTTTACAATGATAATTTATAAGTAAAAGATAAAAAAAATTTTGATTAAAATCCAATTGAAATCTTAAACTAATCGAAGTACAACTACCCTAATAAAGGACTTAAACATTTAAACAATAGAAAATCTCAATCTTAATTCCTAAATAAGACACACCACACTTTGGCTATAGCACACACATTAGAATACTAAGTCATTAATCTTAGTATTAGATTAAGCTGGTGATTATTGTGGTGATATGTTTTATTTTGTGATGTAATATTTTTTTTAGACTATATGTTAGGATTACTTGTGTGTAAATTGGATGCTAGGCTATTATTAGCCTAATGATGTTTTATACAGGGGATTGTGGTTAAGAGACCACTGTAATAATAAATTATAAAAATGCCTTTTGCTCAGAGGTGCTGCTTAAGTCCCTAAGCATGATCCAATTAGGATAGGTGAGCTTGGTTACTCAATTGCTAGGTGTTAAGCCCAAATATGTGAAATATAATTGATTGGCATGTATGTTTTTTTACCTAACCTCTATTTTGTAGGTGTAGTTAAAGTTACTTTCCTTATAAAATTCATTCTTGTAATAGGATTAGGATTAGTGATGTGGGGAATAGGATGAGCAGTGGCTTGAAGGTAACGGCCTTGGAGGCCCAATAAAGCCTAGAGCAAGCTAATCCAAAGAAGAAAAAAGAACAAGAATTGAAGACCCCCATAGCATTTATTTCATTTGTAAAATTTAGTTATAATCTAGGATGTATAAGGGTAGAGCTCGGCTAACAATTTTATTTTCTATTATGGGGTGTATGGCGGTACTCTACCGAACCAACTTTTTATTCTTTATGATATTCAAATGTTTGATTGTTGTGTTTACATTGTGCAATATAAATCAATTGATTTTCATAAGTTTCTTAAAATGTGATGATTTGATGAGTAGCCTAGATGTAGTTGGCTCTCCAGGATAAATTTAATTTTTCTATTCTCATTAATAATTCATAACTAAAATCTTAATCAATTCATAACCTCACTTTAAAGCTAAGATTTATAATTAAGATAAATGAAAGATTTAGCATTTCCTTAACTATATGTTATATGTTATCACACCATGCATATCATATTGTCTCACTCTTTAAGATAGGGGATCTCCATTCTTATATGTAGGGGATAGGTTTGACCTGTGAGGGTAATCCCGTGCAGCAGAAAACACCCCATCTATCTGATTTAGCCCATAACCTACTTTCATCATGCATTTAGGCATAAATCCTCCAAGCTTGAGCCCAAAATGATGAGTTAAAAATGAAATAAAAATATGTAAATTTTTTCGCATTAGTTTAGGTCATAATATGCTTACCAATCATGATCTAGTCTCTTAAGGAGTGAGTTTAGGATTTTAGACTCTTTCTCAATTAACAATAGCCTAGCTATCTTGCATTTACATATGACCAACCCACATAATTTTAAAATCATAGGAGGTGTTAGTTGGTGGTCACCCTAGGTGGTTGTATGTCCAAAAGACTCGAGATTAGTCTACTCTCCCTAAAAATGAACCAATATATGACATTCCCTCGAGTAGAATTAGGTTGAGCTCTTAGCTTGTGCTAGAGAACTCTAGATATAAGATTAGAGGCTTCTTGTTTCCCTTTTGCTATAAGTATAAGTCCTCACCTCTTATGCATTTTCATAATCTTATGTTCTTGGAATCTAAGTCCTGGCATTAATAAAATTTTAAACTCAAATAAATATTTTTTTCTCCTTCAAAATGTAAAGCCTTACTATAGGGTAGATTGAAACACTCACAAAGCTTTCTAGTATCATATTTTCTTCCTGCTTATTCTCTATTTGAATCTATTAAGAACTATTTGTATTTGAGCTCTTCTTGATTGCTTTCTAAAATGACCAATTCTTTAATTATCTGCCTTTGAAATCTTTGGAGACATTAGTTGACTATTTTAATTGAGAGTGTTCTTAGGAAAGTCCTATTTTCTAGGATGTAATTAACTTTGGAAGCTTGCTTCCATAGGGAACTAAAGAACCTGACATAAAATAAACCCTACTTTACTTATCCATGTAAAGTAGGGGAATGATCTCTTGTATATATGTAGAACCATCTATCTTAGAAGTCCTTATTAGGTGATTAAGTCCATTAAATGATGATATTTCTATCCTTCGAGATAATACATCATTCCTTAATATCATGCTCAATCATTTCAATAAGTACCTCCTAAGATTTACATAATGTCCCTTCGACTCCAAATTAAAACACCACACTAACATTCCAAGAATTTCATCATAAAACCTATCATAGAAAGAAACCTAGAAAAATTTACAATTTCTATTATGCACCCCAAAATAAATTAAGCCAATTCAAATTAATAAAATAAGCCAATGCAATTGAGTACCATTATACACCCTAGAAGAAAGAGAAAATAGGCAGTTGAGCCCTACCTTTATGTAATTTGGCGTAGAACTAAAAGTTTTGATCTATGTGGGTCTTCTTCTAAGATCGTCACCTTCTTAAGGGACTTCTATGGGCTTCACAAGGGACCACCAACTGGTAAAGTCAACTTCTATTATTTTTAGACCACATAGATCCTAACCTAATTTTAAGCTCAAATTATATTTTAAAATTTTAAAATAAATTTCTAATCCTTGCAAAACAAAGGTCAGGAAATACAAACAGCACAACATCAATTTACATTTCAAACATACAGGCATAGCATTAGTAGTTTTCCAAGCCCACCTATCTTATTGGGCTATAGTTAGGGACTTAAGCAACACCTACAAGTAAACAACATTTATTATATTTTTATTATAGCAATCCCTTTAAGCACCCCTAAAAAGATCATTGTTAGCTTAAAAAAACACCATAACATCCAAACTAGCAGGTAAACAATCATAGCCATCCAGTCTATAATATTACACCATAAAATAAGAAAAAGTATCATATTATTTCATATCACAAAATATCACAAATCATCAACCTAACCCAACTCTAGAGTTGGTGACTAAATAATCTATTGACTGAGAAAGGGGGTGTGGTATGGCTTTCCTAAGCCTTTTTAAGTTCAAGTTTTTTTGGTTTAGTTTAAAATTTAAATTATATATGATAGCTAGTAATGAAGAGTATTTATTTTTATTTGGTTTCTATTATTTTAATTTTAGAATTTATTTATTTTGTCATTGGATGGTTTCAACTCAAGTAATTTAATTTATTTATGAGTTTATTTCAATTTTTAGATTTACTTTTATGTTAAGGTTGAAATTTAGATTTTAAAAAATGGAAATAAAATAAATTTCACTTTGTGTAGAGTCCATTCTATTCAACATCATAAGTCCTAGTAGAATAAGATTTTCATATATTCTAAGGGTCAAACTAAGATCTTAAGTATCTTAATTAACCTCCTTTGAATTCATTTGAATGATTTATTCTAAATTAGTTTTGATTTGATTAATATTTTAATTTTCTCTTTATGTAATGTAATGTAATTAAGATTTGAAGACTTCATCCTTATTATGTTTCTTTTATTTTTATTAATGTTTTTTTTAGTTTAATTTGTTACCTTTAATTAAAACTTAAAATGTTTCTTCAAGTCTTAATTAAACGTATATGTTATCATGATTTTATTTTATTTTCATTTTTTGTTTTAATTCATGTTAGATGATTGGATTCATTTATGTTTTATCCTATTTAAATATTTTTTATATTGATTATATATATATATATATATATATATATATATATATATATATATATATATATATATATATATATATATATATATATATATATATATATATATATATATATATATATATATATGTATGTTTTCATAATTTAAACTTATATTTAACTTTAATTTAAACTTATATTTAACTTCAATTTAAACTTATATTTATGTTTCTTTTAATCTGATTAAAGTTTCTTAGATTGATTTATAATCTTTTGATTTGTAATTTATAATTAAAATTTAGAAAATTTCTTTAAACTTTAACTAAGAGTTTAATCATATATCATGATTAAATTTAATTTTATGTTTACTTTTAAATTTTTTTTGGTTTCAAGTGATTATGTTTACTTGTTTTATGATATTTACCTTTTAAGTTAAGTAAGATGTGTATATTTTCATGACTTGGGTTTCTTTTTATTATTGAATGCTCATTTAATTGCATATGTTATTTAGTTTATTTGATTGGAATTGATTTCATTTATTTACATCATTAATGTTTATCTTTATTTGACTTGAAACTTAGTCAATGTAAGTTGATCTTTAATTCATACTTAATTTTGATGTTTTAATTTCATGATTTACCATTTAAGTAATCCATCATACATCAATTTCAGAACTTTATGACAATTCATCAACCTAGAATTTTTAGTTTATCATTTAAAGCTTTGTTATTTAATTGAATATTTTAAAGTAAAGCTTATTTATTAATCATAACCTAAGAAGATGAACTACTTTTGGCACCAAACCTAACCTAGGCCATTTTAAACTTCTAAGTTAGTTAGATTTAGTTAATTTGATTAATCATCATCATTTTATTTATATTTGAACTTATGTATTCATTAATGTTAAATGGATTCAAGTAATTTAAATATACATGAATTTCTTATTTTGGCATGAAATTCAAAAGTTGATTAACTTTGATTTTCAATTAAACAATTGGTTTATTATAATCTTATTAATTTCATAAATCAAAATTTAGTTAATTTCTTATATTCTTCATTATTTCCATAACCTTTAAATGCATGATTAATTAAATTATTTAACTTAAGAAGGTTAAAAAAATTCTAAGTATTTCAATGTTGCTAAAGATATTTTAAATTTATTCCATAAAATTTTATAATTTTTATATTTTTTTAATTTATTATTTCATTTAAATGGACATAAATATTAGAAATTCTACAACTTCTCATCTAGATGTTATTTAGCTTTAAAATTTTTATGACAAGTGGGGTTGCCAATTTAATCTCCATAAAGTTTCATCTTAATCTAATGCATATTTTAAGACTAATTAAAATTTTAATTATTTCAATAAATTCAAAATTAAGCATTAATTAGAAGAAATTAATTAGGGGTTCTAATTTTTCTTGATTTCTTTCTAGAAGATGCATTCAAAGGGGTTCATTTAGAATTTTAAGAGTTTTGTTGATTTATTATATATTTTAAATTTCAAACTAGTTAATTTGAATTAATTAATTTATTTAATAATTTACTTAGGTTGTTTTAGAGAATATGAGGTTTCAGTAAAGTTTCATAATGTCCTAAGGTCTACTTATGTGAATTATGATATTTTATACTAACTTTATAAATTTTCAAATTTTCTTAATTTATTATTATTTTATTTTATTTATTAGGTTTTAGGTTTGAAAATATTACATCTTGGGATTTACTCAGTAATAAATCTTAAGAAATTTATCAAATGTGTTTTTTAGTCTCAATTTTTCTTCCCCAAAGTTTCATATTAATTGGATTAATATTTTTAGCTTAATTTAGGTTTAATTATTTTTAGGAAAACCCAAATTAACCCAAAAATACTTAATAAAAATTAAGAATTTTGGATTTAATGAATTTCTCTCAGTGAGATGAATCAATAGAGTAGTTATTTGCATTTTTTGGTTGAGTATTTTATTTTTTATAATTTTTTGAAGTTCTATGCATTTTTTATCATTTTTAATTCAAAAAAAATCATATTTTCTCGTTAAAATAGTTAGTGCCATGTGATGATGACATGGCACCACTTTACACATGGAGGCGCATGATTCAGCCACGTGAGATCCACATGGTGACACAATTTCTTCCAAGCCATCTGGTATCTCTAGATCATCTCGTGGATTCCTTTAGGGGATTAATCAAATAGTCAGCTAAATTATGGTTGTTCAATCCAAATAGAAAGAATGAATGGTCATGATTTCATCTTCTCCATCTATAGTTGGTGACCGAGTGTTGTCCACTTTCACGGTTAATTGTCGATGATCTATGTAATGAAATCACAAGATTTTGATTGTAAAATGATCATGGAGTGGTTTTGAAGAGATCTATATGGTTTGATCGATCCTATTATTTATTTCACTACAAAAATGACCAAGGCCAAATGAAAAAGTAGTAAGTTTTATCCATACCTCGTCAGTGTCAGGCCTCAATAGTGATTCTCATTTCAAAAATGTTCAAGGAGGTGATATGAAACTTTTCGAGGAAGAATCAAGCTTTGCCTCCCTCTAGATTGATGTGGAGATGGATGTCTGTGGCTCACCAAAATTTGGTGTCAAGAGCAATCAGGAGAGCTTGGGAGGAGGTAATACCCAAGAGGTGTGTGTGTGTGTGTGGGGGGGGAGAAATTGGTTTCAAAAAAAAATTCAGAAAATTTAGTTTTATCTTATTTAAAAGATTTAAATATTTAATAATAATACTTTAGTTAAATGAAGCAATGAAAAAGTAATAACATAAAACTAAAGTGCTGAAAAGAGTAAAGTGTGGAAAAGTAAACAAAGAGAACACAAATTTTTACGTGATTCGGCCAAATCCTAAAATTAGCCTACGTTCACGCCTTGCCACCAAAGCAAGAAATTCACTAAACTAAAATTAAGATTATAATAAATCTTTCATACTCTTCTTCAAAGGCAAGAACAACCCAACATGTACTCTTCTTAATAGGCAAGTACAACCCAACACATACTTTTCTTAATGGACAAGTACAACCCAACAAAAAATCAAGACAAAGCAAAGAGAAAGATACAAGTCTAACTCTTAACTTTAAAATATTTTTGCAATCATAACCCAATCTATACTAATTTTAAGGCAATTAAATATTAATGAAAAAGAGAGTTCACTTTAATTTTAAATGAAATTGGAACAAGATCTTTAATAAAAAAAATTGGTGTAATTAAGTAACTCAATATTTCTTGAATGATCTTTAAAAAGTTTGAAATGATTTTCTTGAATTACATTGATATGCAATCACCAAAAACTACTTTGAATTTCTTTTCACATAAGCTTACTTTTATTCAAATGATAAATCTATGTGTAATTGGAAAAACTCAACAATCACTTGAATAAGGATTTGAATTATATCACATGAAAGATATCACATAACATATGCAAAAAAAAAATTGAATAGAAGTAATCAATAATTACAAAATAATTTATGCAAGAAGTGCTGTGGTCAGACAAATGGAGAAAGAGATGAAATAAGATGTTAAGCATAATCAAATTTAACCAACCTATATGAAACTTTAATCCAAAGGGATAAACAATGGATATTCAAATGATTAAGCACTTAGGAAATTAATAACCTTTAAAATACTTCATCCAAATAAGAAATAAAAGGAATATTCAATGATTAAGCACCAAATAAATTGATTTCCTTATGTTAGTTTTAGGCCAAACAAGAAATCAAAAGATTATTAGGTAGTTAAGTCCACACAAATTGATCTTTTCATCTTTGTTCTTGGCCAAACAAAATCTAAAGATTATTTCATCAATGAACACAAAAAAAATCTACATAACCTTGTAAACTTCAAAGCCAAGAAGAAATAGAAGAAGTTTAAGAACTTAGCACCTTAGAAAATGAACTCCAAGGAATCGATGTTTTTGGCCAAGGGAGGAAACACACCAAACCTTCACTTTTCCCAATCAATATTCAAGAAAAATAAATTTTTAAGGGAAATATAATCATAATGAGGAATGCTTACTCTTGAATCACAAAAAATCTCCAAGAGATGCTTTAGCAAGAATCGGCTAGGGGTGAGCAAGAAAGAGATTTTAACTTTTTGGAACCTTTTTCAAGTTAAAACAAGGCTATTAAATAGATGAGAGAGGAGTCTAGGATTGGCCAAAAACTGATCCAATGAGAGGGGAATTGACTTGGCATTAATTTGAATTTCAAATTCAAAGGAGAGGGGATATGTCAAAGAGATCTTCTATAGGCTCTTTTACAAATTTGTTTAAACCCAATATGGAATGTATGCTATGTCATTCATGGATAAGAATAGACGAATTCTCATAGAAAATTTTGCCAAGGGAGTTTAGATATGAAGGAGGGAGTTTTGAATAAAATAAATTCATGAAAATCCATTTGAGGATTTCGGCCAAAAGAGGTTTCCTAAAATAGGAAATTCTCAAAATAATGCATGAATTAATTCAAATAAAAGCTGATTGTATTATATACTTATTTAATCTTTAAATAACATATAAATTTTTAAATTTGAAGCATAGAAGGAAAGGAATAAAAGGAAAAGGATTGTTTTGAAAAAGAGGTTGATTTGAATTTAAATTTAAAATAACTTGTAATAGATTAATTAGGCTATAAAAACCATAATTAATCATGCTTGGGACGTTCAATATATTTCATAAAAAAATTTGATTTGATTTAACAAGTACATGTCCTGCATAAAGAAGTTTGAATTAAAGAATAATTCAAAAATAATTCAAATAAATGGATTTTAAAATATGAAAAATGAGGGAAAATGATATGGAAATGTTTTGAATTAATTTCATACAACTTATTACATAAAATTCATTAAAAAAAATTTGAACAAAACAATGTTAAGAAGAAAATGATAATAAGAGAGAAGAAAGAATAATAGGAGAGAGCATAAAAGGAAAAAGGATAATTTTATGATAGTTGAATTTTCATGCACTAAAAAATATGAATAAAAATTATGAATGGCATGGAAATGATTTAATAAATTTTAAACATAATTTATCTTGCTTGAACATACATTTAATAGAACTTATATCAGGCATTCAGTTCATATTATCCTAAATGAATAACTTATTGAATAATTGTAATATTAATATATAGAAAAATATAAATAATTTTTGAATGATAAATCTAAAATGAATGAATCATTTATTTTAATTTAGTGAGCATTTCATTTGCATTAATATAGTAATTTCTAGAAAAATTCCAACCCAGTCAATATCTAGTAGCTTTAGCAATTTGATATAACTGAAGAACTAGGAGCTAAAGAATTTTTCTTGCACACTTTAATTTACCTTGATTAGTATCATTTTAACATGTGTTTGTTATCATCAAAATAAATATCATATGAGATGGGGCTCATGGAGTCAACAATCTCTCTCTTTTTGATGATGATAAACATAGGTTGGTGTTAAATAGTGATAAAGGCGTAAACTGACCTTTCATACATTGAAAATATAATCTGCATTAAAGAAAATTTATAGCAAGTAACAAAACAAAATTTTAAGCATTCAAACATCTTTAAGCATAATAAATCTTGAATATAACATGAGTATATAAAATGAAAAGGCTCCCCCTAAAACTATTTTCTCCCCATTTTGACAACATCATAAAGGTATAGCCATGAAAGTAATAAAATTACATGCTTGGATCTAACATGCCTAACATGCATCTTAGGGTACAAAAACATTCTTCAAGTAATGGTCGATAAAATTGTATGTAATTTGTAAATCCATGCTAATAAAATCAAAATTGACATCTCATTCTTTGTGTCTAACATGCAAATTGCACTAGTATTGTCACACTTAATAGAAATGTGATCTAGAATAATTCCATAATCTTTTAATTATTGATTCAACCCAAGAACTTGAGCAACACAGCTTCCAACAACTATATACTCAGCTTCAACAGTTGAAAGAGCAATGGAGTTCTGCTATCTAGATTATCAAGATACTAATGGTGATCCTAAAAATTGACATATTCCGATGTGCTTTTCTTACCTATTTTTATTGACCTCACTTTTATAGTGAGGATTCAATCTTTCCATCTTAGACCTAGGAGTCTTCTAGATACTAAGACTTCCTTAGTCATAGGACACTTCTAGTGGTTAGGTGAACACTTAACCCAAACCTAGAAGATTAGGATGATTTGCCATATGATTTGGTTATACCTAAGGACCAAGGTGACCTACCCATCCTATGGCCTACCCATGACTTATGCCTAACCTTAATTCCAAAACCAACTTCAAATTAAATGCAAAACTAAACCTCAAATCAAACTAATACCAATTGAATCAAAATTTATATCCAAATTCCAAGCCAAAATTAAGCCCATCCTAATCCTAAACCTATTATATGTGGTTAATCCAAACCTCCTCCAATCAAAACAAACACAATTGATTTTCTTAAACCATTCAAATCATCATCTTAAACTCTTCCAAACTCTACAATCAAACCAATCAAACCCATCAATCAAAATCAATTCAATTAACCCTAGTTAGCCCATTTGAACATAAAATTTCTAAGTGAGCCAAAATCAAATTAAACTCAAATCAATTGCAATAAAAGCCACCAATCAATCCTAAATCAATTATCAAACTCAATTCAACCCAAAATCAATCCAATTAACCCAAAAAGCTCACTTGACCCAAAGTGACCTGAAGGACCCATTTGAGCCAAACTCCAATCCAACCCAAATTGGATTGAACCAAACCATCCAAAACCTCCTATAATTATTGTTGATCATCCTTGATTGGTCAATTGCAATCAATTAGGTCAAACCAAGTCAAGTTTATCATTTGACCCAAGTTAGCCCTTTTTGCCTACATGAGCCACATGAACTAAATCCCATCTTGCATCAAATTGATTGAAACCAATGATCATAACCAACTTCAAATCAACCCTTGAACATGACTTGACCATCAATTGAGCTAAACCATGTCCAATTGGCCCCTTTGACCCAAGTTGACTCAATTTGACCTAAAAGGCCAAAAGGGCCAAATCAAAATCTAATCCAAATTGATTGAAACCATTGACTGAAATACATTCCAAATTAATTATTGAACATGACCAAAGCCTCCATTGAACCCAATTGACCCATTTAGCCCAAATTGACCTAAAGGGTCAATTGGTCTAAATCATTACCAAATCTAAATTGATTAAAATCAAAGCCTACAATCACCTTCAATTGATCAACTGAACATAAACCAACCCTAACCCGAGCCAATTTGGTCAATTTGACCAAATTGGTCAACTTAGCCCACTTGACCCATATGAACCCATATGGGTCAAATTCAAATCTAATGCAAACCAAACAAAACCAATTGAACCAAAATAACTCAAATACTCATTTGAACTTGTATCAACCCTGAATTGACCCAACCAAGTTCAATTTGACCTATCATGGGTCAAATTGAGCCAAACCCATTCAAACCAATCCCATACCCATTCAAACTTGGCATGACCCATCCTTAGGTCACCATGGGTCAGCCCAAATTCAACCCAACTCAACTCTAACCCGAATTGACCCATTACCCAATGGGTAAAGCCTCCCACATAAGATAAAACCCACATTTGGATGGTCAAAGCCACTCTCCTCTCCTTGGTAGCCACCCTAAGCTCCAAATGGACATAAGGACCACTAGCTCACTTGTCCCAAAGTAGTTTGGGTCAACCATGAACCAAGTGAAGTTGAGATAATCCACTCCTCCTCATTAGAACACTTGGAACCCAAAGGACAGCCACCTCTCCTCCCTTACCACTCAAACCGAGCCACCTCTTTGATTCTCTATCACCCACGGTGACATGAGGTGGCCAGACACATGCAAACGGTTGAGCCAATCTCCACCATAGGATTTGAGGGAAGAGGGGGTATACTCCCCTCAATTTAAACTCATTCCACACATTGAGCATCCTTAGAGCACGAGAGAGCCAAGGCAACCTCCCCAAGCATTTTCTTGAGCTTCCCGTCCCCATTGCCGAAAATGCCAATCCCAAAATAGGACAAGGATGAACTTCAATCCAACTTCCTTTAAACTTTAATATTTTTAAATTAACTTTACCCACACCTTCACTAAGATTGAGGAAAAGAAATAAATTGATTCGAGCACCAGAGAATTCTCTAAGCCTAACTCGATGATTTTCTCGGTGACATTTGATCCATAGAGTCGCTGGCGAGGCAAGGTGCAAGCTTCTCAACAAGGCTTTATCTCTTCAATACGAAGCTACCTCAGTCAGTTCATCATCGATCCTAAGCCCTAGCAAGGTATATACCAACAAACTAACATTATTTCAATTTTTTAAGCCTTTATGAAGGAAATTGTGATTATGTGTGAATCTCACTATAAGATCCCTTCAGATCCTCTTTGTGAACATTTTGGGATCAATTACAATGTCTCACAAGCTCCGACGAGCTTAGATCAAGTGGGGGAGGGTGGACGATGTCCATCTTCCATCGTTCAGGCGATGAACAATCATCCGTCATTTGTTATGGATGATCAAAATGGACGATCATGATTTAATTTATTATATAATCTTAATTTAATCCTATAAGAACTATAGGATTAATTCTCAATGTATGATCTTAGATCAAATGGTGGTGATGAAAGCATATCGGCCGCCGCCACATCAGCGCCATGTAGGACGGGTTTAAGTGGCCAATCCCATGGCACCATAAGAAAAGTGTTACCACATCAGCCACCCATATGGCACCGATGGGATTAAGGGTTAATTAAGGTTGAAAATGGATTTTAATTACTAAAACTTCATAAATTCATAACTAATATAGAAAAATCTAAAAAAATATAAATAAATACTCTTTGGAAAGGTAAAATAGAGGAGGATTTAATAAAAATTATTTCATTTGAGTTTGAATAATGATTAAGGCTTAATTAGGGTTTGAATGTTTTTTAATTAATTTAATTAAGCCCTAATTACTTAGACATTTATTCCCAATTTGGTATGTGATTTAATGGGATGACCTCTACCTCCCATGATTTTCTTGGGATTTGTTGGCTAAGTAATTAGGTAAATTTGAAATTCAAACCTTATTTACTCTCTTAATTAATTTAATGGTTAATTAAGGCTAAATAGTAAAATTAATTAATTCAACTTCATTAATCACTAATCAATAGTGAGATTATGAGGGAGAGTGATTAGGACCTCTTTTCTAATTAATTTTCCAAATTCATTTCATTAAAGAGAGTTAATTAATATGAGGTTTAATTAATAGATTAATTAATTAATCAATGATGAAATTAAGTCAAATTAAAATGTTAATCACCTTAGATAACTAACAATGAGATTAAAGGTTTCTCTTTATGTGTTCAATAACATAATGATCCTTAAGAAAATTATGATTAACCCATAAGTGTGAGAAAATCATAAAAGTACTTAATTTGAATTCTTTAGCTTAATCTCTAATCATGATCCAATTGCATTAGTTTCTTTAGGAGCATTGCAATTTTATTTTCCCTCATGTTCATGTCATTTATGGCTCATGATTAAATGATTAATCAAATTAAAGAAGCATAGGAAAGAGTAATTAAGTGGATTATTTAATGATTCAATTTAACTAGATCATAAAAATCAACTATCTTTCCTTAAACCAATTAAGATTAATAAGATGGAATATGATTAAAACAACAAAGGATTCCTCTTCTTTAAGCTTAATCAAAATCCATAAATCAAATTAATAAGAAACTTTAGTTTTCTTTAAATAATTTATTTAATGTGATTGTCCTTAGGAATTAGTGTAATTGAATGAATCATATGGTTACGTTTGGCTAATTCTTTTCAATCACATTTAAATGTTGTTTGTTATATGATCTCATGCATCCATGTTTCCAAATTCAAATAAATCAAATGGAATTTACTTATATAAGCTTGCATGTGTTGGCCTAATTTTATCATATGTGTGGCTATCACAAAAAAACCAAATTTATTTTTCAAAAGTTATAAGTTGATAATAATACTTGGAGTGATAGTAATTATAAATACATATAGGATTTGCATGTGTTTATAGCTTAAACATGTGAATGTGAAGCTTTCTTTCCTATGTTTATATATAGATTTACATAGGTCGGAATGATAATAAATATATAGTCTGGGCATCCTAGGAATACTAGATTTTAAGTAGCCCCAAGAAAGTCATTTAATTATCTCACCTCCCTAGTTAATAAAGGCACATACTTATTAAATTTCATTCTTATGTATATTTGTATTAGAATTTGGATAGAGCTTTAAATTACATGTAAAAATAATTCAACTAAATAAAATATAATATTTTGCATTATTACTATTCTTGTAATTATTTAAACATTCACATGTATGTAAGATAGCAAGTATATAGTCTAGATATCCCTAGAATATGAGTCTTTAAGTAGCCCCAAGAAGGTCATTTGATTATCCCAGTTCCCCAGTTAACAAAGGCATGTACTTATTTAATTTATATATATATATATATAGATATATATATATATATATATATATATATATATATATATATATATATATATATATATATATATATATATATATTTGAATTAGAATTTGGATGGAGCTTTAAATTACATGTATAAATAATTTAATTAAATAAAATACAGTCTTTTGCATGATTACTATTTTTGTAATTATTTAGACATTCACATGTATGTAAGATAGCATGTATATAGTCTACACAATCCCAAGAATATGAGGCTTTAAGTAGCCTCAAGGAGGTCATTTGATTATCTCACTTCTCTGGTTTAAACAATGGCACATACTTGCTTACACCTTTTTTACATGTGTATGTGTATTTAACTAGTGAATGGAAATCCTTTTTTTTTATTAAAAGCACATGCATCCACAACCATTTAAGCATATAAAATACATTACATGTAAAGATAATGCTTTCATTCCTAAGTTCCTTATATGAATTTACATGCACTTGAATGATAATAAGTATATAGTTTGGACATCCCAGGAATATGAGGCTTTAAGTTGCCCCAATGAGGTCATTTGATTATCTCACTTCCCTGGTTAACAAATGCATGTACATTTAATTTCATTCTTATGTATATTGGTATTAGAATTTGGATATAGCTTTAATTTACATGTATGAACAATTTAATCAACAAAATTACAATTTCCAAATGTATGCATCCATGATCATTCAAGTGTGCTAAGATATATTGTATGTATAGATATACTAAGAGTTAATTCATTTGCACATTATAGGTGATGAAAAAGAATGGTACAACATATTATATGCGATGGTAATTCAATTACATTAATATTAAGATGCCTTTCATTTTGAATAAGATTCTTTAAAGTTAACCTAAACTTAGGACTAATAAAATATTTAATAAATCATTCACTAAAAGAAACCAAATCATAAAACAATGTGCTTCTAGAAATAACTTAAGGTAGAAGGAGGTTAAGCCTTCTTTCTCTCTTTATAACACTTAGATGCTAAGTGCAGATTCAGTGAAATAAACAAAAATATAAATTAAAATTTACAAATTATTTAAATGACCTGAAGTGAAACCAACCATCATATTAACTAGAATAATTCCAAACTCAAAAAATTACAATTCAAAAACCTAGCTAAGGCATACCACATTAAAGCCAAAGCACACACTTTAGAACTAAGCCATCACTTATAGTCCTAGGTTAAGGCAATGTATGTGTGACGTCATATTTTATTTTATGATGTAACTTTTTAGACTGGATGTTATAGTTTATGACTCGTAGACTAGATGTTAGGTCGTTATTAACCTAATATTATTCTTTGCAGGAGCTTATGCTTAAGGGGTTGCTTAAAAATAAATATAAATATTCTCTTTACAGGTTATGTATACCCCTATGCATAATCCACATTAGGACAGGTAAGCCTGGTTACCCAAGTGATGGGTGTTAAGTCCAAATTATAAATGAAAAATGCTTGGGATCGTATGTATGTTTAACTAACCTTTATTTCACAAGTGTAGTTAGATTTACTTTCTATAAATTATAATTTTTGTAATATGAATTAGGATTAGTGTTATGGGGATTAGGATAAGCAATGGCTAGAAGGCTTAGTCCTGGGGTGCCATGTGATGCCTTGGAGCAAATCAAAAGAAAGAAAGAAGGAAGAAGAGGAAATGAAGAATGAATACCCCCATAGCATTTATTCAATTTCAATTGTAATATTCTTTTGTAATTCTGGGTTGTATGAGGATATAGTTCGGCTACCCAACCTTTCCCTTTTTCAGGGTATATGGCACGGTCACACCGGCCTTTTATTCTTTTATGGAATCTATTTATGATTGATTGATGTTGTGTTTAGATTGCGCAATAGAACTACTTCATAGTTTCTTAATCTTGATGTTTGAATGTGTGCTGGATGTGGTAGGCTCTTAGGACAAAATTAATCTTTCTACCCCAACTAATGTCTCATAACTAAGTTTTAAACAACTTTCAACTTCATCATAAATCTTAGGCTATAATCAAAATAATTAATATATTTAGTAACTCCTTAGTTGTATGTTGTATGTCTCACATCATGCATAGCATCTTCTATCACTCTTGCAAAATAAAGGCCTCCATTCTTTCACTTTAGGGACCGCTTGACCTATGAGAGAAACCCCTTATGATGGAGCTTCACCATCTTTCTTTTTTAATTTGGCCAATAACCAAATTTCATCATGCATTCAAGCATAATATATCCCAAGCCTTTGCCCAAAATAAATGTGTTGGGATAATATAAAATTTGAATAGATTTTGCATTTAGACTAAGTCATATGCTCAAGCCAGACATGATTTAGTCTCTTAGGGAGTGAGTTTAGGACTCTAGCTTCTTTTAAAATTAAATAATAGCTTAAACCATCTTGCAATTACATAAGACCAGTCTACATAATTTTAAATTGTAGAAGGTGTCAGCTGGTGGCCACTCCAGGTGGGTGTAAGTCTAGAAGAGTCAGGTGGGTCTATCTTCTTTTATGGAATAGACCCTTATGTCTCCTTTTGCTTAAATTTAGGTCATGCTTTAACTTGTCTTAAAGCTTCCTAGATTTAGGATCCAAGGTTATTTATTTCCTTCAAGCTATGAGCATAAATCCTCACCTCTTAGGCATCTCCACAATCTTGTGTTCATGGATTATAAGCCCTAGACATCTAATAAAATTTCAACTCAAATAAATAATCCCTCACTTTCAAAATTATAAAGTCTCACCATAGGATAGGTTGGAATGCTCAATAGAATTCCTAGTATCATGAGCATTTCCTACTTATTTCCCTTTGGATTCTAAAATAAGTCTTCTAATTGAACAATCCCATTTGATTTTTTGCAAAATATCCAATTTATTGATAGTCTTAACTTTGAAATTTTTCGAGACAATAATTGATTACTTTAATCAAGAGTTTATTAGAAAATTCTATTTCCTAGGATGTAATTAACTATGGAGGCTTACCTCCATAAGGAACTTAAGAATCAATCATAAAATAAACCCTACTTTACTTTTCCATGTAAAGTAGGGAAAGAATCTCTTATACATATGAAGACCCATCATGCCTTAGGAGTCCTTATTAGGTGATTAGGTCCATTGTAGGGTGATATTTATATCTCTCAAGATAGTACATCATACCTTAATGTCATACCCGATCACTTCAATAAGTATCCCCCAACGATCTGTATGGTGTCCACACGATGCATCTAAAAATAAACATCATAACTTTACATCCTGCAAAGTTAACATCAAAATAAGCAATCAAGTCACATGAAAGTGAACTTTTAGGATACTACAAACCTAATTTAGAAGTGCCAATTAAATAACAAAAGATACACTTAACAACAGTTAAATGAGATTATTTCGGAGCAGCCTGAAAATGAGCACATAAACATACAATAAGCATAATATCAAGCCTACTAGCAGCAAGATGTAAAAGACAACCAATCATACTTCTATAAAGTTTTTGATCAATTGGTTTTCCTGACTCATCTAAATCAACTTTAGTAGAGGGTCATGGGAGTCTTATTAGATTTAAATTTTTTTCATATCAAATCTCTATATCAAGTCATTGGTATAATTGGTTTAATAAATAAAAGTGTCTTTTTCTTGTTGTTTAACTTGAATTCCTAAGAAAAAATTAAGTCACCCATCATGCTCAGCTCAAATTCTTTGGACATCATAAATGAAAATTCAACCCATAAAGATTCATTTGTACTACCAAATAAAATGCCATCCACATAAATCTGAACAATAATCAAATCATCACCTAATTTCTTAAATAATAGTGTGATATCTACTCTACCCTTCCTAAAATCATGATCTAAGAAAGCTACTCAATTTATCATACTAAGCTCTAGGAGCTTGTTTCAATCCATAAATGCTTTCCTCAATTTAAAAATATGATCCAAAAAATTCACATTTTCAAAACTATGAGGTTGTTTTATAAGACATCTTGATCTATAAAGCCATTTAAAAATGCACTTTTTACATCCATTTGAAATAATTTAAAGTCTTTATAATAGGCATAAGCAAGGAGCAATCGAATAGCTTCTAACCAAGCTACAAGGGCAAAAGATTCTTCAAAATCTATCCCTTCAATATGAGTATATCCTTGTGCAACCAATCTAGCCTTATTTCTAATAATGTGTCCCAAGTCATCTAACTTATTCCGAAAGACCCATTTCGTTCCTATAACATTTTGATCTTTAAGTCTAGGAATTAATTCACACATCATTTCTAACAAAATAATTTAATTCTTCTTCCATTGCTACAATTTAATAGTGATCCTCCAAGGCTTCATTTATTGATTTTGGTTCAATCTCAGATAAGAACACTAAATAATTTATCATTTCTTTAGATTGTATTCTAGTTCTAACTCCTTGAGAGGGGTCTCCAATAATCAAGCCTTTTATATGATTCCTAATGAATTTCCAATCTTTAGGTAAAGAATTATCTACATTTTTCTCCAAACTCATCTTCTTAAAGTCATCTACCTCTTGTTCAATCACATCATCTTTAATAAGATCTATAGGATTTTCATCAAATATGACATGTACAGATTCTTCAATAATCGATTTTTTTTATTATAAACTTTATAAGATCTACCATTCAAATAATATCCTAGAAAGATACTATCATCAAACTTACTATCAAACTTTCCTAAAGAGTCTTCAACATTATTCAAAAGGAAGCATTTACAACCAAAGATATGAAAATAACTAATCTTTGGTTTCTTACTAAAGAACAACTCATAAGGCGTCTTATTTAAAAGAGGTCTCAAGTAAACACGAATCATAATATAGCATGCAGTGTTAATGGCTTCTGCCAAAAAAATACTTAGGAAACTTATAATCATCAAGCATAGCTCTACTCAATTCAATGAAAATTCTATTTTCCTTCAACAACACCATTTTGTTGAGGGGTTCTAGAGTAGAAAAATTTTTCTTAATACCAAAATTATCACAAAAAATTTTCAAATGGATCACCGTGATCATATTGAATTTTACTAATAAAATGACTTCTTTCACATTGAATATGTTTAACAAATTTTCTAAAATGTTCAAAAGCATCATTTTTATGAATTAAAAATATAAACCAAAGAAATCTTGAATAATCATCAACAATAACAAAACCATAGAATTTTTACTTAAGCTAGGGGTACTAACAAGACCAAATAAATTCATATGCAATAATTCTAATGTTCTAGTTGTAAAAATAATATTTTTATTTTTTGAAAGAATGTTTAGAATGTTTTCCATAAATACATGCATCACAAACATAATTAGAAGGAAATTTTAAAACCATCAACAAGATCAAGTTTTGTAATTTTGTTTAAAGAATGCTTGTTAATGTGGCATAACCTTTAATATCATAAACAAACATCATCAAGTGAACTTTTGAAATAAAGTAAATTTAAGTTTGTATTACTTGCATATTCAAAATCAATAAGGTAAACATTTTTGAATCTATGACCAATATGTAAAATAGTTTCCTTATTTCTAATAGAACAGAAAGATGCATGAAATTCAACATTAAATCCTTTATTGCATAATTGACTAATAGAAATAAGATTATGCTTTAAAACTTCAACAAAATTAACTCTACCTAATGTGATTGAATCTTTAGAAATAGAACCAACTCCAATTATCTTTCCTTTAGCATTATCACCATAAACTACAAAACCTTCTTCACAAGGTTCTAAAGTAGAAATTTTAGATTTATCACCAATCATATGTCTTGAACATCCACTATCCAAGTACCACATGCCTTCTTTGATTTTCTTTGAAGGAATTATTACAAAATAAAGTTAAGGGTCAACTTTTGGAACCCAAACATGTTTGGGTCTACATCTAAATGAAAAGACATGCAATAAATGTTGTGTAGTATGTGTAGATATTTTACTTTCAGGCATCCAAATAAATTTTGAATTAGGAAATGATTGAGATTTTCTTACATGACAATCAGAAGATACATGACCTTTTTTTATTACAAAAATTATATGTAACATTTGTATTTGTAAAACGTCTAAATTTAAATGACCTTGATGCATCTGCTGACTTATGTCTAACAAACAGAACATGTAAATGTAATTTAATACAAAAATTTAATTTTGCATGAAGTAATAAATTTTCCTTTTTTAAATTCTTCACAAGTGTTGATTGATCTAATAAACCATCATTCTTAGCCTTTAAATCAACATATTCTTTTTCTAAAGATGTAACATGCATTTCTAAATTTTTGTTTTCTTTTTCTAACACATTGATTTTTTTTTAGTTTTTTATATTCATGTCCTAATTCATTGAACACATCATCCAATTATTCATAAGAAATATCTTCACATACCTCACTTGTAGAATCCACATTAGCCATAATACATATATTTGCTTCTTCCTCTATAGTGTCAACACTTGATTCTTCTGAATCAGAATTTTCCCAAAGTGTTCTTTTCTTTTTCTTTTGAGGCTTTTTATTTTTCTAAGACTTCTTTCTTTCAACTTTCTCTTTCTCAGCTAAGTCTAGATATTCACCTCTTATATGTCTGAGCCTTTTGCAATTGAAGCATAATATTCATTCTCCTACATTCAATCTTTTAGTAGAAAATTTATGTACTAAAGATTTTTCATACCCATGCTTTTTCTTTATGATCATATTTCCTAGCCTTTTTGAAAGCAAAACAATCTTGTTACTATTAACTTTTGAACATGAAGAATTTTCTTCACTATCTTCCACCTACAAAGTAAATAATTTTCCTTACTCTTTCTTTTGGAAAGAGTCATTTTGATCCCTTTGTGCAATAACATGTTCATATGCTAGCAAAGAACCAAGAAGTTGATTAAGTGTATAAGTAGTTAAATCCTTAGTTGCATTCATAGTA
This sequence comes from Cymbidium sinense, assembly GCA_021442155.1. Taxonomy (NCBI): domain Eukaryota; kingdom Viridiplantae; phylum Streptophyta; class Magnoliopsida; order Asparagales; family Orchidaceae; genus Cymbidium; species Cymbidium sinense. The sequence continues at coordinate 154,924,076 of CM038220.1, read as the reverse complement.
GTAACTTTTGCATCCCAATCATTTGGAAGGCATCTTAAAATTTTATAAACCAAATCTTGATTTTTATACTTTCTTCCAAGTGAATGTAATGTATTTATAATTTTTATGAAGCGAGTGTTGACCTCATTTTTGGATTGAGCTCTCAACCCCTCCATCTTATACATAGGACTTCTCTTAGACTTTAAGAATTCCTTAGTCTTAAGACACATCCAGTGATTAGGTGAAGACTTAACCTAACCCTAGAGACTTAGAATAGTTAGCCATAGGAATAGGTCATGCCTTAGGAGTGTTAAGAAAATTTTCCCACTCTATAGCTTGAACCACATTCCTCACTTCCTTCCTTCAAGTCAAACTCCAAATTAGATCAATCAATCAATTCCAACCTAATTGATTTTCTCTAAACTCAAATCAATTCCAAATGACTGAAATCCATGATCAACTCCAAATGATTGAAGCTCATGATTGAAATTCCAAGTTCAAAATCTTTGCTAAGCCCTTTGATTCTATCTTATGGACTTAGCTCAAATCAAATTCAAGAAATTTTCTCATAACCAATTTATATTTTCATTTATATTCACAAATATAAATGAATTATAAATTCACATATCCAAGAATCAATTCAAAAATCAAATCCAAATTCAATCAAAAATCCAACCTAAGCCTTCAAGACAAAATCTTGAACTTAGCCAAATCAAAATCAAATCAATTCAAACTCTTGATTTTTCTTCATGATTAAATCAATACTTCAATCATGAATCTAAATATAAACATAAACCTCAATCCTCAAAGCAAAACTAAATTCAAAAATCAAACCCAAGTCAAACTCATGTTCAGCCTTTGACTTGGAATTATGAAATGAAACAAAACCCATTTGACTCCAGTTCTCATGCAAATGTATTTATATTTCAATCAAGCCTTGATCAAGCCAACTAAACCCAATTGGCTCACTTGACCTAAAGTGGCCAATTTGACTTACATGAATCAAATCCAATTCAATTCAAATCAAAGTGAATTAATCCAATGCAAACTTCATGTCATATTTGTTGATCATCATAGGTTAATCAATTATCATGAATTGGGTCAAACTAAGTCAACCTAACCCATTGACCAAGTCAACCCTTTAACCCACATGAACCCAAACTAGCCAAATTGTAACCTAAACCAAATTGATTGCAACCATTGGCTCATGTTCACTCCAAAATGATTATTGAACTTGACCAAAGCCTCAATTAAACCCAATTTGACCAATTGGCCAACTAGACCCAACCTAATCCAATTGACCATGAACCCAACTTGACCTAAAAGGTCAAATCAAGCTAAAATCAAATATAAACCAAATTGATTGGAAAAAAAAGGATACCAATCCATTTCAAAAGATCAACCAAATGTAAACCGCCATGATTCAAGCTAATTTGGTCAATTGGATAAAATTGGTCAACTTAGCCCAAATTGACCTAAAGGATCAAATTGGTCAAAATCCAAATTAAATCCAAATTAAACCAAATTAATTAAAAATAATTGAACCAATATACTCCAAATAGTCATTTGAACTTGACCCAAATCTTGGTTTGACCCAATTTGACCAATTGGTCAACCTAACTATATTTGACCTGATTTGACCCAAATGGGTCAAATTAACCCAAATTAAATCAAATGAACTTCAAATGACATGAATTTTGGTCCAACTTACTTTGGACTCATTTTAAATCCAAATCAAATTCAATATCAAATGACCACTTTGCCCTTGGGTCAAGGGCATTCCATGAGAAAAGACACTTTCTCAAGTGTCATTTCTCTTCCTTGGCCACTTGTCACTCATCCATTGGTCCACATAGGCACCAAGGATATTAATTTTCTGACCCAAGGAGTGGTTAGGGCAGCCATGACTCATGGGAAGGTGAAATCACCTCACCTCTCTCATTGGAACACTTGGCATGAAGGACACTCACCTCCCCTTGGCTAAGACACCTACTTGTCCTTCATGGAAACCACTTTGCATATCTTAGCCAACCATAGCGAGCCACCTAGGATGATTCTCATTCATTCCCAATCACCCCAAGCCAAATGACATGAGTTTGGAGCCAAAATTTTAAACAAAAAGTGGATTTCAGTTCATTTTCGTTCCCTTTTCATTCTAAGGCTTTAGTGGAAAAAGAAAATCCCTCATTCCTCTCATTATCCTCCTCCTAGAGCTTCCAAATCCATTAGCAATTACCCCTCTCCCCACTTCATTTTGGAGAGAAATACTGCAAAACTAAGTGGATTTTGGTAAGGAAATGATGATCATTGGAGGAAACTTTGCTTTGATGTGAAGGCAAGGATTTGAGCTCAATCCAAGGCTTCTTCCCTCACTCAACAGCATGCTCGAGTCATTACCGCCGCCGAAAATCATCCCGGGTGAGGTAACCTTCAAAAACCGTAGCCAGCTAACGCGGTGTCGTTGACCCGTTCTTCCCGCCCAAACAGCTAATGTGGCACCGCGCGTGAATCACACGACGCCGTGTGGTGCGTGCATGCCACACAACACCAAGAATCCAATCACATGACGCTATGTGGTGTCGTGTTGCCACGTAACTGCCGCACAGATTTTACGATTTAAAAATTAATTTAAATTACCTAAAATTTCAAAAATTCATAGAAAATAACATACTTAACCAAAAATTATAAATAATGGCTCATTGGATTCATCTTTCTAAGAGAAATCCAACAAATTTAAAATCCCCAAATTTTAGTAAATATTTTGAGCTTAATTTAAGTTTTCATAAAAATCAAATTTCTTTAATTAAACTAAAATTACATGTCAGATTAAGTTAAAATTTTCAGATATTAAAATTGATGTTAATCTACACTTACCAACAAAATATCAAGTCAAAATGACTTTTGGATTAAAAGATATTGAATTTTGAGTGCCAAATTATTTATTTTAATAAAATAAATTAGCAAAATTTATAAAAATCATTTAAATCAATTGACACTTCCTAAATTCATAACTAATTGTAGAAAATTATAAATAATACAAACAAGTTCATTTTAAGGATAATTCAGAGGAGAATCTAATAAAATTATTTCTAATTGAATTTGAAAAGTAGATTTTTCTTAATTAGGGTTTATTTAAAAACTTAATAATCTTAATTACTCCCTAATGACTTTATTAATTAATTCCAAACTTCTCAGGCATGTTTAGTGGGATGACTTCTACCTCCCCTAAGTTTCTTGAATAAATTAATGTGTTAATTAGGGAAATTAATTAACGAACCCTTAATCACTCTCTTAATGTAATTAAGCTTAATTAAGTATGTGAACAATAGTTTAATTCATTGATTAAGTTAATTAAACTTTGTTTAAGTTATTAAGAGATTTATGGAATGATTTTGGGATATTTTCCTTAAGCTATTCCCTAAACCTGCTTTCTGCCTTAAATCGAAATCTAATTAAGGGTAATCCACTAAAGACCTACTTAATTAACTTGATAAAATTTTCAAAACAATAATCCAAAAACTTAATCAATTCTTCTTTGGTAGATGCTTAGGTGTTGAATAACCTAACTAACTTAAGGAAATCATACCTAACCCATATGTGTGGGAAGGGTTATGAAAGTACTTAAATTAAACCCTTTAGCTTAATTAATCATTAATTGTGAGCCAATTGCATTAGGTGACTTTCTTTCCTATGATGCATTTCTGATTTAAATTTCTTGTGATTTTATGTTATACATTAGCTCATAATTATTTGATTAAATATGTTAAAGTGGTATAGGTAAGGGGTAATTAATGAACTTAATCTACACCTTAACCTAACCAAAGTAAAAATTAATCTAATCACCTATAAATTAAACTAAAATAATACACACATGTGGGAATGGGAAAGGACCAGCAAACCTTCTCACACTTTCATAATTCAAATCAAACTCAAAATAAAATGAAAGTCTCTTTAAACAACTTTTGATTCTCTTTAAATGATCTTACTTCATAAGATTGTCTTTAAGAATTAATTAAACTGAATGAAATTACATGCTTACATCACTTTATTTCTTTCCTAGCATGCTAAATGTGTATGTCATATGAAAATCATGCATTCATGCTTTTCTAAATTCAAATTCAAAATGAAATATTTTCTTTATGTCAAATTGTATGTTTTTTCTAAAGTAAAAAATATGAGTGGTTATTATCACTATTAAATTCAAAACTATTTTCAAAATCTATAAATCAAATACCTAAAATTAAAAGTGTGCTACTTATAGTTTATTTATAAGCTTGCATGTGAATATAAAAATGTGTCTTATGTTTGCTTCCTTTCTTTCTTCTTAATATGGATTTGAATAAAATTTGCAACGCATATAGTTCTTTTAAAAAAGCATAACATTTGCTTAAATCTATTCTTATCCTCTTCCATGTTATGACTTAAGAAAAATCCTTACACTTACACATATAAATTACATAACCAAGTCCAAACATAAGTACAAATTTTTGCATCTTTCTTATCCATTCATTTCTTTTGTACATATGCTTGTATTTAAGGAAAGTGGTATATTAGTTTGGACAACCCCGGGGTTGTGAGGATTTAAGCAGCCCTAAGTAAGTCTTTACCTTACACCCTTGGTTAACAATGGCGTCATACTCACTTATGTCTTTCATACATACATGTGTGCATATGAAAAGTGGATAAGAAAACCCCTTTTCTGCTTAATGAAAATCATGCATCATAAAGCATTCAAATTTTCTTAAGTAACTCACTTAGAATTCTCTTTCCATGCATTTCTTTTTGTACATGCACATGTATTTAAGAAAAGTGATATATTAGTTTGTACAACCCTAGGGTTTCAAGGCTTTAAGTAGCCCTAAGTAGATCTTGAACTTTACACCCCTGGTTAACAATGGTATCATACTCACTTATGTCTTTTATACTTGTAAATGTGCATATAAAAAATGGATAAAAGAATCACTCTCTTCTACTTAAGAAAATCATGCATACATGAAACATTCTAAATTTCTTTAAGTAACCTCACTTAGCATTCAACATAAAGTATTCTAAGCATTCCATTTGTATGTATAGATATGCTTAGGATCCATTCATACGCATATTATACACATGTGGGAAAGAAATAAAATATTGTGTGTTTTGTGATAGTAATTCACTTTACTTAATCTTAAAATATCTTTCTTTTCAAATAAGTTTGTTTAGAGAAAATCTAAACTTAGGATTAATAAAATATTCACTAAACAAAAATCATTCATGAATCTACCTTAGAAATCACTTAAGGTAGGGAGGAAACAAAAGTTCTCTTCTCTTTTCACTTATTTACAGCCTTTAGTAATTAAGTAGGTTCATTCAAATGAAATCAAATTATCAAATAAAATTAACCCATATCAACTAAATAACTTAAAGGAGTCTACCCTTCTAAGTTGAACCTTTTCACACTTAAAAAAAATTCTAACCTTAAAGCCTAGCTAAGCATACCACACAAACCTTACATGGCACACACATTAGGCTAAGTCACCACTTCTAGTCCTATGTTAGAGCAGTGTATGGTTTGATGTTTATTTTTATTTTATGATGTAATATTTTAGTCTGGATGTTAGGGTGCATGTGCATAGAAAGAATGGTAGGAAGATTTAGTTTAATCATTATCTTCTACAGGGGATTCTCCTTAAGGGGTGTTATAATAAAAATATAATTATTTTTGCTGTGCAGGTTGCTTATACCCTTAAGCATAATCCAAAATAGGTCAGGTGGACTTGGTTACCCATGTGTGGGGTACTAAGTCCAATTTGTTTATATACATGCTTGGGAATGTATGGTTTCTTTAGCTATTCTCTATTTTACAGGTTTTAGTTAGATTTACTTTTTCCTTTTCATGTAATTTTACAATTAGGATTTTGGAATGATTGTTATGGGGATTAGGATGAGCATTGGTTATAAGGCCATGTCTTGTGTACCATATGAAGCCTTTGGAGCATCCACCTTCCAACCATTCAAAAGAAGGGACCAAAGAAGAAAGAAGAAAAGAATAAGAAAAGAAAAGAAGATTGAAGAAATGAAGCTTGAAGACCCCCCATAATAATGAATTCCTTGCTTAATTGTACTTAATTCATTTGTAATCTGGTTGTATAAGGGTAGAGCTCGGCTACCCAATTTGTTTTGAGTTTGTGCAGTGGTGCTCAACCATAAATGACCTTTTATCCTTTTATGTTAGCTTTATAAAATGTTTGATGTTTTGTTTAGCTTGTGCATTAGAAATGGCATGTTTTCCTAATTTCTTCCTTGCTTTGATGTATGGCCTGGATGATGATTAGGCTCTTTGGTAAAAATAAATCTTCTACCAAATTAATCAACTCAAAATTAAAATAAGCAACTCATAACCTCACTTAAAGCCTAAGCTTAAAATCAAGATAAAAGAATTAGCAACCCCTTAGTTGGATGAGTGTTTCTTTTATAACATCATGCACAACAACATCTTATTTCACTCTTGATTGGAGGGCTTCCACCTTTGCCAGAGAAACTTGGCTTGACCTTTGAGAGCCATGGTGGAAACACACCTCTTCCCTTCTCATTAATTTTGGCCAATAATTTTACTTCTCATGCATTAGGCATATGAATCTGATAAGCCTGAGTCAAATGATTCCAAAATAAAAAATAACATGTAATATGATTTGCATTATTTAGGTCATTTGAAGCATACACTTATATGATCTAGTCTCTTTAGGAGTGAGTTTAAGGACTTAGTCTCTTTCTAAATAAATAACAATCTAGCTATCGTACACAAAGCATAAGACTTACCTACATGAATTTAAAATCATAGGAGGAGTTAGTTGGTGGCCACCCACAGGTAGTTGTAAGTCCAAGCAGTCAGGTGATTTGTCCTCTCTTGTGGAGGCAAATCGATTACCCATTATTTGCCTTAGATTTAGGTCATGCTTTTGGCCCTTGCCAAAGCTCCACAGATTTAGGTTCTGAGGTTACTTCTCACTTCTATGGACCGTAAGCATAAATCATCACCTCTTAGGCATTTTCATAACCTTGTATTGTGGAATTATGATCCTTAAACTTCTAATAAAAATTAAACTGAAACAATAATTCCCCTCAATTTCAAAAATATAAAGCTCAACCATAGGATAGTTTGGGATGTTTACTAGGCTTCCTAGTATCCTAGACATCCCCTACTCATCTCCATTTTCTTGATAAGAACTCCCTCCTCTTGATTGATCCTACTTGATTTGCCAAAAATAAACTAATCGATTAATAGTCCTACCAATTGAAATCTTTGGAGATAATCATTTATCTTAATTGTGAGTATTCCTAAGGAATCCCCTTTCCTTAGGATGTAATTAACTATGGGAGCTTGCCCTTGTAGGGAACTTAATGAACACGATTTAAAATAAGCCCTACTTTACTTTTCAATATAAAGTAGAGGAAGAATCTCTAGTTCATATGCAGACTCATAGTCCTTAGGAGTCCTTATTCAAGTGATTAGGTCCATTGTAGGGTGGTGACTTCTACTTTTCGAGATAGTACACCTCTCCTCAATGTTATACTCGATCACCATAATAAGAATATCTACAGATCTATGATGTCCCAACTAAAAAGGCATATATTTCTATTTTCATTTATCCTCTCCAAAATGATAAATGAAGGCGAGGAATATTTTCACCACAGATTTTTCTGGCGAGTCCGCTGGGGAAGGTTCCTCTCTTCATATTTGGTAAATGATCACTATCTTCAAGTATCGATAGTGGATTTGTATTTTATACAAGTCCGAGACTATCCTTCTTTTCTATGTTGGCACTTAGTTTATTTCATTCTTAAGCTAAGCTAGCCAACATCTTCAGGTTTTAGGACCTCATTCCATGTAGGTCTTAAAACCCCTATTGGGTTCCCCAATAGGTGAAGATAAAAATTTAAAAAAAGAAATAACTAAAGACTTCCTCCTTCTATTTCTATGGTAAGGAAAGGTTCATTCCAAAAATAAATAAAGAATAAATCCTTTTATGAAAAACAACATCTTTCCAAAAAGCACTTTTCAAAATGTACATAATAAAATATTTTCACAAAAATTTTGCAAACCAACCTCATCTAACGATCTCCATGATTGTTATATGTAGGATCTTTTTAAAAAAAATAATAATATCTAAAATCATTCCTTTCAAAAAGCACAAGTGAACTTCCTTATTCAATTTATTAAATAAGGACTTCACTTTCCCAAAATCAAAATCAACAATCATATTTCTAAAAGCACAAATGAACACTTTCATTCAATATACTCAAGTTTATTGAATGAAAGTTTTCATTTATCAATCAAAAATCAAAAGTTAAAAGCAAAACAAATGAACACCTTCATTCAATATACTCAAATTTATTGAATGAAGGTTTTCATTTTCAATCAAAATCAACAATCACATTTTCCAAAAGCACAAATGAACACTTTCATTCAATTTTATTGAATGAAGGTTTTCATTTTCAATCAAAATCAACAATCACATTTTTCGAAAGCACAAAAGAACACTTCCATTCAATATGCTCAAATTTACTGAATGAAAGTTCACATTTTCAATCAAAATCAACAATCATATTTTCAAAAGCACAAATGAATATCTCAATTCAATATACTCAATTTATTGAATGAAGATTTCATTTCAAAATAAGATACAACAATCATGTTTTCAAAAATAAAATCAACAAACACCTTTTCAAAAAAAATTAAAATTAACAATTATCTTTTTAAAATTAAAACAACATTTGGATTCTTCACTTAGCATACCCAAATTTGCTAAGTGAAGATCCTCTTTTTAAAATAAAATCAATAAACATCTTTTCAAAACATAAAATAAGATTTGGATCTTTCATTTTGCATACCCAAATTTGCTAAGTGAAAATCCTCCTTTTCAAAAATGTAACAACATTTGGATCTTTCATTTAGCATACCCAAATTTGCTAAGAGAAAATCCTCTTTTTTAAAATCAAAATACATTTGGATTTTCTTAGCATACCTAAATTTGCTAAGGATCCTCTCTTCAAAATAATCAAAATGAAACACATTTGGATTTCTCTAGCATACCTAAATTTGCTAAGAATCCTCTTTTCAACAAAATCAAAATAAAAGCACACTTTGATTTTGATCTCCTATTTAACACACCTAAATTTCCTAAGAAGAAATCTTCTTCCATATATATATATATATATATATATATATATATATATATATATATATATAAAAAAATCAAGAGAACAAAATCAATCACATTGGATCCTTTATTTAGCATTCCTAAATCTACTAAGTAAAGATCCTCTTTTTCAAAAACAACAAAACATTTGGATTCTTCATTTAGCATACCCAAATTTGCTAAGTGAAGATTCCATTCTCAAAATTCACATGATTCACAAAATAAACAAGCAAACAAGAAGAAGAAAATTATTTTCAAACACCTCACTTAGCACCCAAATTTGCTAAGTGAGTAAATTTCAAAATCACATATCAATATTGACCCTTTATTTTAACATACTCAAATTTGTTAAATGAAGGGTCCTCAAAACACATAAATCAAATTCAAATATGAACTAATGGAAGCATCAATCCCCTCAAAATATTTGAAGCCATTTTTTGACATACACCAAATTTGTTTGAAAATGGATTCTAAACTCAAAAATGTTTAAACCCCATTCAACATACCCAAATTTGTTGAATGAGGGTTCTAAACTTAAATCAAATTTGAGGTCTCTCCTTTAGAAATTCAATATCTCTCCAATATTTAGAGCCCCATTTAGCATACCTAATTTTTTTAAGTGAGGGTTCCAAACCAACAATCAAATCAAGTTAATAATTCAAAGCAACAATGTTCAAGCGAAGGCCTATGTGGTTCTTTTTTCAACAATGCAGAGATTCCAGCCCTCGCGACCATTAGTGGAGAGGAGGTGGCAGGCAAGAAGCCACTTCCCCAGCATGACCTACAGTCTGATTCTAAGTTTTCCTCATCAAAGGAGAAAGACCATAAAAGTTCCTTCAAGAGCCAAGAATAGGATACATAAGGATTTTTGAGTACATCTTATCCATTCCAGATAAGTATGACTCAAATAACTTGAATCCTAATTCCCAAAAGAAGATAACTCTCAAAATGATAATCATAATAATGATCATGATCATTAAAATAGTAGTACCGATGGACTTGAATTCTTCAATGATTCCAACTCGGGTAGAGGCACTTCCATTCTAAAACTTTTGGGTGTCACTATCAACAAAGAGTTAGAATCATCAAATCCAATAGAAAAAACTTTGGGCACTATAAAAGAGTAGGTAGATATCAATTCTACCTCTCATTCAGAAGATATCACAGAAGCCAATTATTTCAGCGACGGGGTCTTACCACTTTAATCAACACCATAGGAAGAGGCAAACCAGTCGTTGGAAATAATTAAATTTTATATCCTCCTTAAAATACACCTTACATTCCAAAATAAGAACACCAAACTATTTTGAAGGTTAATATGAAGATATCAATCTATTTTGGAAGGTTGCCCACTAATGTAAATAATGAGCTCATCTTCACCTTTTCTAAGGAGAAAGAGAAGTGTTCGGTTAGAGCTTAACCGATTCTTCTTTGCTCAGTTAGTGGCAACCTCCTCAAGTCATACTCAACATAGAACATCCTAGGAAAAGAAAAGCAAGCACTCCTGAAGAACACAATATAAATCAAGACTCAAAAAAGAAAGAAAAATAAAAATTAAATTAAATAAAAAGAGAAAATAAAAAAGAAAAATGAAATAAATAAAAAAGAGAGAAAAGGTAGAGCACCAATTATACACATTGATTTGGAATCCAAAAGATGAATCATGTGTATGAGGTGTAAATAAAAAAATGAAAAAGAGAGAAAAAGAACATACAAAATAAGTTTTGAGTTTACTTTTGACAAGTCTTTAGAGGAGATAGCAATAAAACAAAAAAGATCTAAAAGGATGATTCAAGTATGATATGACTAGAAACTTAGTAGGTATGTGTGCAACATTGACTCCAATTCTACTATCTCATGATATTATTATAGGATTGGAAGTTAAGAGTTGCTGGTAACCTCTACCAAATTTCCACTTCATATCTCTTTCTTCAAATTCAAAAGAAGATTCAATAGTTGTAGACAATCCTTCAAACAGAGCAATAAGATCATCTTTTGCCTAGTCAACCTACTTTGCTTAAAGAATTTTGAAGACTCTCAAGTAGGGGATTCACTCCTCGAAGTTGAGAAGATAATTAAATCTTCAATTAATGAGTTTTAAGAGATTAACTTCAAAACATAAAGGTAGTCCACCCACCCTCCCAACATTCATATATGATAAATCAGAAAGAAAATACCAACGACTTGGTTAGGTTACTTTTGTAGTTTAAAGACTGCCTTACTTAAGATCATAATGAAGTGCCCAATACATCCCTAAACGTAAGCAGTTTACAAACTCAATTGAACCTATTGCCCTTCTTACTTTGCAAACTTTTGAGGCAAACATCTGCATCAAGAAGAAGATTAATGTTTGAAGTCAACTTATTAAAGAAGAAAGATACTATCATTCCCAGTCAAAAATGAAGGATATTCAAATTCGCACATGTGCCAATTCAAAAAATTTCAGTTAGGCATCCACATTGCCTACTTCAAATTTGACAGATATAATCTCCTTGCATGCGTCTCATTCAAGGATGGGTCAAAATGATGCGAGGATGAAGTCATTTGTACTTATCATTTCCATTTGAGTTTACAACTATAAGGTCATGCCTTTCTAATCACCGAAAAAAGGAAGACCATCTTTACATCTGAGTAGCTGTCTTCAATTGGTTGCGACGCTAGCAAGTTGAATCCCTTAGATCAAATAATTAAGATGACTTTAGGGGAGTCTCTAAGGCTTGGAGTAAAGTATCATGGGATAACAATGATGGATCCAAAAGAACTTGAAGTGACATCAAAGATGCAGCCTCTAAGGTTTAACCCAAGAGAAGAAAGACTTTAATCAACATTGAATATAGATGGTTTAAACTTATTCAAAGTTAATCTACCTCAAAAATTTCTAAATCAAGATTCTACTTATGATTGTTGAAAATCCTACTATGGTGCTTCAAAGGATGGAAAGTAGTTTAAACCACTATGGTAGGAGAGACGCCTCAGGGCATTCCAAAACCTCAAATGATTCAAGCTCACAATGATTTGGTCCACCCTAGAACTTTCTAAGTAAGAGAGCTCATCCTTATTCTAAGGAGACCAATTGTTGCCCATTGAAATATGGGAGGCAAGTTTGAACCTACTTGGGAAGGCCCCTTTATGATAGAGAAGGCCTACCAAGGAGGATCTTATCAGCTTATTGATTGTAAAGGGGAACACCTGATGCTTCCAATTAATGGGCTCTATTTGAAGAAATATTACCCATAAATATCATGTTTGAAAATAATTCTATCAATCAATAAAAAATTGATTCCATTTCTTCAAAATCTCCTCTTCTTTTAAAACGTTGTTTGCTTGTCTTATGAATCTACCATGACGTGCTTAGGGTAGGTGTAAGAGTCCCCCAGTGGTATCCTATCCTTCTTTGACTACATAAACATAACCAAACACAATCTCCTGACACTATTAAAATTGGTGTGAGAGAACCCAAGAGGCATCTTATTTTGATTACCAAAACTAAGTTAGGTGTAAGAGAACCCAAGCGGCATCCTTTCTTGGTGGGAATCCCAACTGCCATCTATGGTACCATTTCATCAAATTTTCTAGCATGTCTAAGGTAGGTGTAAGAGAACCCAAGAGGCATCCTATTCCTTTTAACACAAGCATAGAAACAAATGCATATCTTTTGTCTCTGGCTACTTTGATGTGGGAGCAAGCCCCCCATGGCACTCACTCATTAGCTGCTCTAGGTCAGGTTTACATGCTACCTCGCTAGTATGTCACCCCAGTGATTTCTTATTTGGAAGATGTGAGTCTCCACATTTTCTTCTTAACTTGATCAGTGCAAACCAATGAGTGCCTTGTTAGTATGGTAGACTTCACTACGCTGCCTAATACGCTACCTCATGTTGACTTTGTTTAAGAAGATGTGAGTCCTCGAGCTTTCTTCTTGAACTAGTCATCATGATCTAACTAGGTCGAGTATATCTAAGGTTTAGGGTAAGTCCCCTAGATACTCCTTTCCTCTTGACTAAATTTGAGTTGATATAAGTCCCCCCAATGGCATTCACTTTGAGTCACCGGATGGCATCTATGAAGAAACTATCCAGCATTTTATTATATGGATGTGAGTCCCGAGCTTTCTTCTAGGTTGATTACAAAATGGCCACCTTAGGTTGGTTGATGTTTTATATAATATAGCACCGTGGATACCACTCTTGGCGATATAAGTTACTTGAGTTGGCCATGAATACCTATTGATATATGGTAGCCATGTAATCTTCTCTAGAGTTTTGGATTAAGCCTTTAGCGCCCCTCTCCCTACGAGCATTCTATATGGACCATGTACTTTGTGGCCCCATTTAGACACTAGCCATGTTACTCTTGGATTGGATAGTCCCCCTTTCCTAGTAGCCATCCCTGTGGTTGGAGAATTTATTCAGCGGATGCACAGATTCTCCCTTGGTTTAGTAAATCTGAGATAGGTCTAGGATGATATAAGCTTCTTCTCAGTTTGATCCCTCGTAAACTAACAGGATCCATGATAAATAAACAAATAAATAAATTAATTAATTCACCTATGGATTAGGAATTTAAACCCCAAAGGGTCCAAGCAGGCATCTATCTTTAGGCTGAGAACTCCCTATAGAATTGCGACTACTTAAGAGATAAATCCCGTGATACTAACTCCATAGTCACCCCAGGTCGTTCAATCTATTTTTCCACAAGTAGGTTACCTCGTCATTACTTTGAAAGATGTAATACTATAACGTATTCTTTTAGCATGACTATCGGCTACCCTAGTCGGGTTGATTTGTTGCCCAAAGCAAATCACCCTGGTCTTTTAGTGGGGATGTGAGTCCTCAAGCTTTCTTCCCTTGAATTGATCATTGCAAATCAAAAAGCAATCTTTTGGTCCGATAGTTCTCCCATTGGCCAAGAAGCTACTCCCTTTAGTTTAAATGAGATAGGTCAAGGCTAATATAAGCTCCTTCTCAATGTGATCCTCGTAGCCAACAGAATCCATCAAAACAAATGAAACAAAAAATGAAATTACTCTTGAATATCCTTGAGCTGATATAAGTCCCCTAGTGGCATTCACTCAAATGCCCTAGGTTGGGCAATCTTCACCAATGGATCACTTAGCGGTCCCTAGGAGGATGTAAATCTATGCTTTCTTCTTCTTTGCAAAGGAATCCTTTGGTTCTAATCCTATGATGTGTTTAGTAGACTTCCCCTTTAGATTGGTAAATCTGAGTTAGGTATAGGCCTCCATGGCTCCTACTCAGTGCGATCCATCAAAAATGAACAAGATCTATCTCAAAATCTCAAAATTTAAAAATCTAAAACAAATCAACCAACCTCCCCCAGTGGAGTCAAAAGAAAATAAATTCAACCCTCTTTCCCAGTGGATCTATAATTTTAATCACTCAGTGGATTTCATAACCTTTCCTCCCTTGTGGATGACTTAAACTTGCCTCCCCAGTGGAGAGTTCACCTGTCTATCCCCGGTCGAGTCAAAATAAACATAATTAAATAAATAATAATTTGAAATAAATTCAACCCTCTTCCCAAAATTTAACAAATTAACTTAATAAATCAAATCAAATTTCTCCCCAGTGATACTCAAATCAAATCAAACCTCTCATCCCCTCATGGATGATTTGAATGTGTTTTCCAAAGAAAGGCTCATATATCACTAGTGGATTCCTCCTTCCCTCTCTTATGTCGACATAAGTAGCCACATTACTAAGCTCTAGATTCCTTCTACACCTTGGGTTAGGGTAGATTGTCTGTTAGTGCTTGTGATGTTGATCATTTCACCAATATGTGGTGTTCCTTGTCAATCACACCACCAATTGCTTTGTTTACCTCATTTTTGAATGAGCTCTCCATCTTTGACATAGGACTTCTCTTAGACTTTAGATTTCCTTAGTCTTAAGACACATCTAGTGATTAGGTGGACACTTAACCTAGCCCTAGAGACTTAGAAGAGTTACCTATATGTATAGGTCATGCTTTAGGGGTGTTAGGAAAATTTGTCTACCTTATATCTTGAACCGCATTCCTCACTTCCTTCCTTCAAGTCAAACTCTAAATCATATCAACAATTAATTCCAGCCTAATTGATTTTCCTTAAACTCAAATCTATTCCAAATGATTGAAATCCATGATCAACTCCAAATGATTGAAGCTCATGATTGAAATTCCAAGTTCAAAATCTTTCCTAAGCCCTTTGATTCTATCTTATGGACTTAGCTCAAATCAAATCCAAATCAATTTAAATTCAAGAAATTTTCTCATAACCTATTTATATTCTCATTTATATTCATAAATATAAATGAATTATAAATTTAAATATCAAGAATCAATTCAAAATCAAATCCAAATTCAATCAAAATCAACCTAAGACTTCAAGATAAAATCTTGAACTTAGCCAAATCAAAATCAAATCAAGCCAAACTCTTGATTTTTCTTCATGATTAATTAATCCTTCAATCAAGAATCTAAATATGAACATAAACTGCAATCCTCAAACCAAAATCAAATTCAAAAATCAAACCCAAGTCAAACTCATGCTCATCTTTTGACTTGAAATTATCAAATGAATCAAAACTCATTTGACTTCAGATCTCTTGCAAATGGATTTATATTTCAATTATAAATTCATATGTGAGTTCAACCAAACTTGAATCAAACCTTGATCAAGCCAACTAAACCCAAGTGACTCACTTGACCCAAAGTGGCCAATTTGACCTACATGCATCAAATCCAATTCATTTCAAATCAAAGTTAATTAATCCAATACAAACTTCATGTCATTGTTGTTGATCATCATAGGTTAATCAATTATCATGAATTGGGTCAAACCAAGTCAATCTGTTGACCAAGTCAACCCTTTAACCCAAATGAACCAAACTAGCCAAATTGCTACCCAAACTAAATTGATTGCAACCATTGGCTCAAGTTCACTCCAAATTGATTATTGAACTTGACCAAAGCCTCACTTACACCCAATTTGAAGAATTGGCCAACCAGACCCAACCTAACCCAATTGACCATGAACTCAACTTGACCTAAAAGGTCAAATCTATCCAAAATTAAATATAAACCAAATTGATTGGAAATAAAGATACCAATCCATTTCAAAAGATCAACCAAACCCAAACTAAGCCATGATTCAAGCCAATTTGGTTAATTGAGTCAAATTGGTCAACTTAGCCCAAATTGGCCTAAAGGATCAAATTGGTCAAAATATAAATTAAATTAAATTAATTAAAACTAATTGAACCAATATACTCCAAATAGTCATTTGAACTTGACCCAAATCTTGTTGTGACCTAATTTGATCAATTGGTCAACCTAACCTTTTGACCGATTTGACCCAATGGGTCAATTAAATTAAACCAAATGAACTTCAAATGACATGAAATTTGGTCGAACTTACTCTTGACTCATTTCAAATCTTCCCAAATCAAATTCAATACCAAATAACCACTTTGCCCTTGGGTCAAGGGCATTCCATGAAAAAGACACTTTCCCAAGTGGTCATTTCTCTTCCTTGGCCACTTGGCACTCATCCATTGATCCACATAGGCACCAAGGACACTAATTTTTGACCCAAGGAGTGGTTGGGTAGCCCAACTCATGGGGAGGTGAAATCACCTCACCTCCCATTAGAACACTTGGCATGAAGGACACTCACCTCCCTTGCTAGGACACCCCTTGTCCTCATGGCGCCACTTTTCCATGCCTTAGCCAACCATAGGGAGCCACCTAGGATGATTCTCTTCCATTCCCAACCACCCCAAACAAAATGACATGAGTTTGGAGCCAAAATTTTAAACAAAAAGTGGATTTGAGTCCATTTTTGTTCACTTTTCATTCTAAGGCTTTAGTGGCTGAAAAAAACTCTCATTCCTCTCATTCTCATCCTCCTAGAGCTCTTAAAGCAATTAAGAATCACCCCCATTTCATTTTGGAGAGAAATACTTCAAAACCAAGTGGATTTTGGTGATAAAATGGTGATCACTGGAGGAAACTTTGTTTCGATATGACATGAGGATCTATGCTCCAAGGCTTCTCACTCGGTCGAGTCACCACCATCAAAATCATCCCGTGGTAACCTTCAAAAATCATGTAGCCTTAGGATCTTTCATTTTGTAATGAATTTTTTTGATTTTAGGAATCTACCCTAGATAATCTTGCATTTTTACTTTAAATCATCTCAATTAGAAAATAAAAGTTTTTCGGTGCAAATCGACATGAAAATGAGTCTATTTAGATAAGTTTTCACATAGGAAATCTTATTTTTCTTTTTAAAAAGTCTAAAATCACTGTTCATCACTACGGCTTAGCCATCGATCCGGTTCGCGGGATCGACGGCTTCAATCGGATGATCCGCATGTGCATTTAATGCCTTATCTGATCTAACCATCGATCATGTGTCGCACGATCCGGCCTCGATCGCCAATCAATATGGATATATCCGATCATCAGAGTGAATCGCCGCTCTCATGACCGGTCTTCCCACCTAATCCGCTAATGACTTCATCGAATCGTGCAAGTGGCATGCGTACCCAGCGGCTTTAATGTCATCCGCATGTCGTGCGCCATGTGGCCGCGATCCAATTGAGCAATCCACATGGCGTCGCTTCCATGATTTTACATTTTATTTAAAAAAATAATTTAAATTACCTAAAATTTCAAAAATTCATAGAAAATAAAGTACTTAACCAAAATTTGTAAATAAGGGCTCATTGCATTCATCTTTTCGAGAGGAATCTAACAAACCCAAAATCCCAAATTTTACTAAAAATTTTGAGCTAAATTTGAGTTTTAGTAAAAATCAAATTTTATTAATTAAACCAAAAATATATGTCGATTAAGTTGAAATTTTCAAATTTTAAATTGATGTTAATCTACACCTATCATAAAAATTTCAAGTCAAAATGACCTTTGGATTAAAAGATATTGAATTTTGAGTGCCAAATGATTTATTTAATAAATTAAATTAGAAAAATTCATAAAAATTACTTAAATCAATTGAAACTTCCTAAATTCATAACTAATTATAGAAAAATCTAAAAAAATACAAACTTAGGTTTATTTTAAAGATAATTCTGGGTAGAATCCAATAAAATTATTTCTAATTGAATTTAAATAGTATATTCCCTTAATTAGGGTTTATTTAAAAAGATAATAACCCTAATAACTTCATTAATTAATTCCAAACTTCTCAGGCATGTTTAGTGGGATGACTTCTACCTCCCCTAATTTTGTTAAAATTTATTAATGAGTTAATTATAGAAATTAATTAATGAACCCCTAATCACTCTCTTAATGTAATTAAGCTTAATTAAGTATGTGAACAGTGGTTTAATTTCTTGATTAAGTTAATTAAACTTTTTTAATTGATTAGGAGGTTTATGGAATGATTTTGGGATATTTTCCTTAAGCTATTCCCTAAACCCCCTTTCTTCCTTAATTTAAAATCTAATTAAGGGTTAATCCACTAATAGCCTACTTGATTAACTTGATAAATTTTCAAAATATTAATCTAGAAACTTAATCAATCCTTCTTGGGTAGATGCTTAGGTGTTCAATAACCTAAGTAACTTAAAGAAATCATACCTAACCCATATGTGTGGGAAGGGTTATGAAAGTACTTAAATTAAACCCTTTAGCTTAATTAATCATTAATTATGAGCCAATTGCATTAGGTACCTTTCTTTCCTAGGATGCATTGATTTAAATTCTTTATGGTTTTATGTCATACATTGGCTCATAATTATTTGATTAAGTATATTAAAGTGATATAGGTAAGGGGTAATTAATGAACTTAATCTACACCTTAACCTAACCAAAGCATAAAATTAATCTAATCACCTAAAAACTAAACTATAATAATACACATATGTGGGAATGTGTAAGGACCAGCAAACCTTCACACACTTTCCTAATTCAAATCAAACTCAAAACAAAATGAAAGTCTTTAAACAACTTTTGATTCTCTTTAAATGATCTTACTTCATAAGATTATCTTTAAGAATTAATTAGAGTGAATGAAATTACATGCTTACATCATTTTATTTCTTTCTTAGCATGCTAAATGTGTATATCATATAAAAATCATGCATACATGCTTTTCTAAAATCAAATTCAAAATGAAATATTTTCTTTATGTCAAATTGCATGTTTTTGATAAAATAAAAATATGAGTGGTTATTATCACTATTAAATTCAAAACTATTTTCAAAATATATAAATCAAATACCTAAAATTGAAAGTGTGCTACTTATAGTTTATTTATAAGCATGTGAATATAAAATGTGTCTTATGTTTGCTTCCTTTCTTTCCTCTTAATATGGATTTGAATAAGATTTGCAAAGTGTATAGTTCTTTTAAAAGAACATAACACTTGCTTAAATCTATTCTTATCCTCTTCCATGTTATGACTTGAAGATCTTACACTTACACATATAAATTACATAACCAAGTCAAACATAAGTACACTTTTTGCATCTTCTTTTTTCCATTCATTTCTTTTGTACATATGTTTGTATTTAAGGAAAGTGGTATATTAGTCTGGACAACCCTGGGATTGCGAGGCTTTAAGTAGCCCTAAGTAGGTCTTGTACCTTACACCTATGGTTAACAATGGCGTCATACTCACTTATGCCTTTCATACATACATGTGTGCATATGAAAAGTGGATAAGAAAATCTCTTTTCTACTTATGAAAATCATAAAAAGCATTCAAATTTTCTTAAGTAACTCATGAACTCTTTCCATGCATTTCTACATGCACATGTATTTAAGAAAAGTGGTATATTAGTCTGACAACCCGGTCGAGGCTTTAAGTAGCCCTAAGTCTTGTCTTACACCCCGTTAACAATGGTATCAGACTCACTTATGTCTTTATATACTTGTAAATGCATATGAAAAATGGATAAAAGAATCATCTCTTCTACTTAACAAAATCATGCATACATGAAACATTCCAAATTTCTTAAGCAATTTCTTAGCATTCATCATAAAGTATGCTAAACATTCCCATTTGTTTGTATAGATATGCTTAGATCATTCATGTGCATGATACACATGTGGGAAAGAAATAAAATGTTGTGTGTTTTGTGATAGTAATTCACTTTACTTAATCTTAAAATGCCTTTCTTTTTGAATAGGTTTGTTTAGAGAAAATCTAAACTTAGGATTAATTAAAATACATAATAAAACATTCACTAAATAAAAAATTAATGAATCTACCTTAGAAATCACTTAAGGTAGGGAAAGAGAAGTTCTCTTCTTTTCCTCTCTTACAACCTTAGTAATTAAGTATGTTCATTCAAACCAAATCAAATTATCAAATAAAATTAACCCATATCAACTAAATAACTTAAATAAGACTACCCTTCTAAGTTGAACCTTTTTCACACTTAAAAAATAAATCCTAACCTTAAAGCCTAGCTAAGCATATCACACAAACCTTACATGGCACACACATTAGGCTATGTCACCACTTCTAGTCCTATGTTAGGGTAGTGTCTGATTTGATATTTATTTTTATTTTATGATGTAATATTTTAGTCTGGATGTTAGGGTGTATGTGCGTAGAATGAATGATAAGATGATTTAGTCTAATCATTATCTTCTACAGGGGATTGTACTTAAGGGGTGATGTAATAAAAATATAATTACTTTTGCTGTGCAGGTTGCTTATACCCTTAAGCATAATCCAAAATAAGCTAGGAGGACTTGGTTACCCATGTATGGGGTGCTAAGTCTAATTTGTTTGTATACATGCTTGGGAATGTGTGGTTTGTTTAGCTAATCTCTACTTTGTAGGTTTTAGTTAGATTTACTTTTTTCTTTTCATGTAAGTTTATAATTAGGATTTTGGAATGATTGTTATGGGGATTAGAATGAGCATTGATTATAAGGTTATGCCTTATGTACCATGTGAAGCCTTTGGAGCATCCACCTTCCAACCATCCAAAAGAAGGGACCAAAGAAGAAAGAAGAAAAGAAGAATGAAGAAATGAAGCTTGAAGACCCCCATAACAATGAATTCCTTGCTTAATTATGCTTAATTCATTTGTAATATGGGTTGTATAAGGGTAGAGCTCAGCTACCCAATTTGTTTTTGAGTTTGTGCGGTGGTGCTCGACCACAAATGATATTTTATTCTTTTATGTTAGCTTTATAAAATGTTTGATATTTTATTTAACTTGTGCATTAAAAATGGTATGTTTTTCTAGCTTCTTCCTTGCTTTGATGTATGGCCAAGATGATGATTAGACTCTTAGGAAAAAATAAATCTTCTGCCAAATTAATCAACTCAAAATTAAAAATAAGCAATTCATAACCTCACTTAAAGCCTAAGGTAAAAATCAAGATAAAAGAATTAGCAACCCCTTAGCTGGATGAGTATTTCTTTAATAACATCATGCATAATAGCATCTTGTATCACTCTTGATTAGAGGGCTTCCACCTTTGCCAGAGATTCTTGGCTTGACCTTTGAGAGCCATAATGGAAACACACCTCCTCCCTTCTTGCTAATTTTGGCCAATAATTTTACTTATCATGCATTAGGCATATGAATCCTATAAGCTTGAGTCAAATGATTCTCCAAAAATAAAAATAACATGTAATATAATTTGCATTAGATTTAGGTCTTTTGAAGCATGCCCTTACATGATCTAGTATCTTTAGGGAGTGAGTTTAAGGACTTAGTCTCTTTCTAAATAAATAATAGCCTAGCTATCTTGCATAAAGCATATGACTTGCCTACATGAGCTTAAAATCATAGGAGGAGTTAGTTGGCGCCACCCCTAGGTGATTGTAAGTCCAAGCAGTCAGGTGGTTTATCCTCTCTATGGAGGCAAATTGAATACCCATTTTTTGCCTTAGATTTTGGTCATGCTTTTGGCCCTCGCCAAAGCTCCATCGATTTAGGTTCTGAGGTTGCTTCTCCCTTCTATGGGCCATAAGCATAAATCTTACCTCTTAGGTATTTCCATAACCTTGTATTGGAATTATATGCCTAAACTTCTAATAAAAATTCAACTCAAACAAATAATTCTCAATTTTAAAAATATAAAGTCTAACCATAAGATAGTTTGGGATGTTTACCATGCTTCCTAGTATCCTAAACATCCCCTACTCATCTCCATTTGGCTTTAATAAGAACTCCCTCTCTTGATTGATCCCACTTGATTTGCCAAAAATAAACTAATCGATTGATAGTCCTACCTATTGAAATCTTTGGAGATAATGATCATTTACCTTAATCGAGAGTATTCCTAAGGAATCCCCTTTCTTTAGGATGTAATTAACTATGGGGGCTTGCCCCTGTAGGGAACTTGATGAACCCAGTTTAAAATAAACTCTACTTTACTTTTTCATGTAAAGTAGGGGAAGAATCTCTGGTGCATATGCAGACCCATAGTCCTTAGGAGTCCTTATTCAGGTGATTAGGTCTATTATATGGTGGTGACTTCTAAGATAGTACACCTCTCCTCATTGTTATACTTGATCACCATAATAAGAATATCTATAGATCTACGTGGTGTCCCAACTAAAAAGGCGTATATTTCCATTTTCATTTGTCCTCTCCAAAAGGATAGATGAAGGTGGGAATATTTTTGCCACATCGAGTATACATATCAAAAACTTTCATTTGGTAACATGCAAAATAATTCATACTCATGTACTAACCTATTTATATGTGCATTTTTAACTTCATTAGTACCTTCATAAGAAAGAATCAGTTTAACCCATATTTCTTTTATAATAGTAAGCATGAAAATTTTTATGTAGTCATCAAGAAGTAAAGCACAATAGAATGTTACAAGCCTTTGCATTTAATTCATCAAAATTTTTGTCAGAAGTAGACCATTCATCAAAAGGTTTATCAACTTTTAAACCATTCATACCACCTATGGGTGTGTAATACTGGTGTGTCAACTTATGCTACTTTCTAGAATCATGTGCATGAATAAAAGTACTAATGTAGTTTTTGTAATAATCAAATGGAACATTATCAAGTAAAGGTGGTTTATGTGTAGATTGTCCTTCAGGTAGTGTACCTTTAGGAAAAACTTGTGCCATAGCAATCAAACTCAGGGATGTTGAGCCACAAATTGATCTGAGGCTCTGATACTAATTGTTACTTAGCTATAGCACCCAAGAAGGGAGGGGTGGGGATTGGGTTTTAAAATTCAAAAAATTTAATTTTATATTTTGTAGAAGATTTAAATATTTAATAATAATTCTTTAGTGAAATGAAGTGACAAAAAAGTAAATTAAGAGAACACATATTTTTATGTGGTTTAACCAAATCCCAAAAACTAGCCTACGTCCACGCCTAGCCACCCAAGCTAGGAATTCACTAAACCAAAATTAAGATTATAATAAATCTTTGTACTCTTCTTCACAGGCAAGAATAACCCAACATATACTCTCCTTAATAGGAAAGTGCAATCCAACTCATACTTTTACGGGCAAGTACAACCCAATAAGAAATCAAGACAAAACAAAGAGAAATATAAAATTCTTACTCTTATTTTTAAAATATTTTTTCACTCAGAACCCAACTATACTAATATTAAGGAAATTAAATATTAATGAAAAAGAGAGCTCACTTTAATTTTAAATGAAATTGAAACAAGATTTTAATCAAATATTTGATGTAATAAAGTCACTCAATGTTGCTTAAATGATCTTTAAAAAGTTTGAAATGATTTTCTTGAATGACTTTGAAATGCAATCACCAAAAACTTTACTTTTGAATTTTTTTCATGCAAGCTAACTTTTATTCAGATGATAAATGTATGTGCAATTGGAATAACTGAACAATCACTTGAATAAGGATTTTAATTATATCATATGAAAGCTATCCCATAACATATACAAAAACAAATTAAATACAAGTAATCAATAAGCATAAAATAATTTATGCAAGATGTGGTGTGGTCGGCCGAAAAGAGAAAGTGATGAAATAAGATGTTAAGCACAATCAAATTTAACCAACCTATATGAAACTTTAAGCCAAAGGGATAAACAATGGATATTCAAATGATTAAGAACTTAGAAAGTTAATAACCTTTAAAAAGACTTCAGCCAAATAAGAACAAAAGGAATATTCAATAATTAAGCACAAAATATATTGATTTCTTATGTTAGTTTTAAGCCAAATAAGAAATCAAAAGATTATCAATAGTTAAGTCCATACAAATTAATCTTTTTATCTTTGTTCTTGGCCAAAAAAAAATCTAAAGATATGTCATCAACAAACACAAGAAAATTTACATAATCTTGTAAACTTCAAAGCAAAGAAGAAATAGAAGAAGTTTAAGAACATAGAACCTTAGAAGATGAAATCCAAGAAATTGTTATTTTCAGCCAAGGGAGGAAACACACCAAACCTTCATTTTTCCCAATCAAACATCAAGCCAAATAAAAGTCCAAGGAAAGAGAATAATAATGAGGAATGCTTGCACTTGAATCACCAAAATTCTTCAAGAAATGCTTTAACAATCGACCAAGGGTGAGCAAGAGAGCAGGAGAGCAAGAAAGAGTTTTAAACTTCTTGGAACCTTTTTCAAGTTGAAACAAGGATCTCAAATAGATGAGGGAGGAGTCTATGGTCAGCTCAAAAAATTGATCAAATGAGAGGGAAATTCATTTAGCATCAATTTAAATTTTAAATTCAAAGGAGATGGGATCAGCCAAAGAGATCTTCCATAGGCTCCTTTACAAATTTGTTTAAACCCAATATGGAATGTATGCTATGTGATTCATGGATAAGAATAGACAAATTCCCATAGGAAATTTGGTCAATGGAGTTTAGATCTGAAGGAGGGAGTTTTGAATAAAATAAATCCATGAAAATCCATTGAAGGATTTCGGCCAAAAGGGGTTTCCTAAAATAGGAAATTCTCAAAATAATGCATGAATTAATTTAAATCAAAGCTAATTGTATGCTATATTTACTGAATATTTAAATAACATATAAATTTATTAAATTTGAAGCATAGTGGCTGGCCTCTTAAACTTTTCTAAAAAGGTCAAAATGGAAAAAAGGAAATGAATTATTTTGAAAAAAGAGCTAATTTGAATTTAAATTTAAAATAACTTGTAATAAATTAATTAGGCTCTAAATAACCATAATTAATCCAGCTTGGACGTTCAATATATTCCATAAAAAATTTGATTTGATTTAGCAAGTGCATGTCATGGATAAAGAAGTTTGAATTAAAGAATAATTCAAAAATAATTCAAATAAATGAATTTAAAATATGAATGATGAGGAAAAATAATATGGAAATATTTTGAATGAATTTCACACAATTTATTACACAAAATGCATTAAAAAATTTGTCCAAAACAATGTTAAGATGATAATGATAATAAGAGAGAAGAAAGAATAATAGGAGAGAGAATAAGAGGAAAAAGGATAATTTTGGGATAATTGAATTTTCATGCACTAAAAAATATGAATAAAAATTATAATAGCATTGAAATGATTTAATAAATTTTAAACATAATTTATCTTGCTTGAACACACATTTAATAGAACTTATATCATGCATTTAGTTCATACTATCCAAAATGGATAACTTATTGAATAATTGTAAAATTAAGATATATAAAAATATAAATAATTTTAGAATGATGAATATAAAAATGAATGAATCATTTTTTTAGTTTAGTTAGCTTTTTATTTGCCTTAATATAATAATTCTAGAAAAATTCTCACCTAGTCCATATCGAGTAGCTTTAGTAATTTAATATAATTGAAGAACTATGAGCTAAAGAATTTTTCCTGCACACTTGAATTTAACTTGATTAGTAGTATTTTAACATTTATTTGATATCATCAAAATCAATCTCATATGAGATGGGGCTCATGAAGTCAACATGATGGATGAGAGAGAGAGAGAGAGAGAGAGAGAGAGAGAGAAAGAGAGCCAATTTAATCTCCTTTTCCCTTTTTTAAGTTTGGCCAAGAGCTCCTTCATTGGATTTTAATGGAGGTTGTTGACCTTAGGGAATTGAACTCCAATGATGGAGCTAAAGGTAGTGAGAAGGTCAAACATTCCTTTTGAATTCCTTAGAGCAATGGAGATTGCACATATGGAAGGGATTTTGGAGAAATGAGGAAGAAACTGGATTAGTTTGGCCTCTTTCCCTTTCATGGCATATTCCCTTTCTTTTAGATTGACTTAAAACCTTTTTAAGCTCTTAATTTTTTTTATCAAACACATTAGCTTTATCTTAGATTAATTTTAAGTGTATTCCAACATGATTAGTTTGAGTTTGAACTCAAACACTTACATTTGGTTCATTTGAACTTGACTTGATTTAGCTTAAGTTAAACTTGACTTAGGTTGGGTTAAATATGATCAATGCTCATTATTTATCCCTATTTTCTTTAGGTTCCAAGCCTAAAGTATAACAATAACAAGCCTTTATTCCACTATATGGTGTCGGCTACATGAATTCTTCTTCTCCATTGTGTCCTATTATGTGTCAAATTCTCATTTAATTCAAGTATACTAAGGTAATTTCTTTTACATCTTAACCAAGTCTTTTAGGTCTACCTCTACCTTTCTTAACATAAGGCAAATCTAATGCATCTACTCTCCTAACTAGGTCATCAGACGCTTTATGTAGCCAAATCATCTAAGGTGACTCTCTCTAATCTTATCTGCCACTAGAGCTACCAACTTTTTCTCAAACATACTCATTTTGTATTTTATCTCTAAGAGTAAATCCACTCATCCATGTCCATCCTCATCTCTACAACACTTAACTTAGTCTTATGCTTCTCTTTTATTAGCCAACATTCTATACCATAAATCATTGCAGGTCTTACCACCATCTTATAAAATTTTCCTTAAATTTAAATGATACTTTTCTATCACACAACAAGATAGATGCATTCCTCCACTTTAACCATCGAACTTGAATTCTTCTAATAACATCTCTATATATTTTACCATACTTTTGAACAATAAAGCCTAGATATCTGAATCGCTCACTCTTTTTAATGACTTGTTCACCCAATGTGTCACAACACTACCATTATAACTTCCACAACTAAAATTACACTCCATATATTCAATTTTAGATCTACTTAAATAAAACCTTTAGACTCTAAGGTTGACCTCCATAATTCAAGTTTCTCTTAGACTCTCACTCTAGTCTTATCAACAAGAAGAATGACATTAGCAAAAAGCATACACCGAGGTACATCTTCCTATAAATGCCTAATAAGAACATCCATGACTAAAGCAAAAAGTTCTTAGGTCAGTTCACTCAAGCCTAAAGTGATTCATAAAAATTTTACTTGAGTTTAGGTTCAAAAGTTCTTAGGTTAGTTCACTCAGTCATTTGAATATCTTTTTTTACTTAATTAAATTTATTCCATTTGATGGATTAGATTTAGATATGAATTTCAATTGTTTTTGTTTAATTATTTATGATATTCTTAATTGATTATTTATATTGAATTTAAAATTAAATTTTATTTTTTCACAAATGATCCCATCTTAAATTAAGTTAGATTAAATTGATTTCAATTAGTTAATTTGATATAATTAAAGTGTAATTGGATTTCAATTATATTTGGGTGATTTAATTTAATTAATTTTATTATTTAAAGTTTAATTTTGAAGTTTAACCCACTTTAATTCAAATTAGGGTTAATGAGTCAACATAGGTTTTAATTGAGTCAAATGACCAAATTGATCAAATTAAACTCAATAATTAGTTGAATTATATTTAATGATGATATCCAAATGATTTTTGACACTCAATTTGAATTTATTTTAATTTAATTTAAGTTTAGATTTCATAAGGTCCATTTAGGCTCATTTAGATCAAATGTCTTAAGTAACCCAATTAAGGCCTCATTGGATTTAAAATTATTTAGATTCATGTTTAAACATATTCATTTGATAATTTTGGGCCTTTGGAATGACTTATTTTGATCAAATTTTGGTGGGTTAACCTTTGACTATGTGGGACCCACATAACTTTATGTCAAATGGTTGAACATCTTTGACCTTCATTTGAATTTAGTTTTAGGTCCATTCATGTTCATGTAGTGACTTCATGCTTTTCATTTGATCTAATTTCAATTTATTTTAATTTTATTTGAATTTTTGGGTTTAGTTAATTTTGAGCTTGAATAGGATAATTGGGTTAACCACATCAATTACCTTAATCTAAACTCATTTGGATTCAAATTTTAATTAAAATGTGTTTGATTCAATTATTTATTTAGATTTGAGTTTATTTTAGGTCCACCTAATCATATTAGGTTTGGTTAAACCTTAGAAGAATTCACTAGGTCACCGAATACTAGGATTAGGTGTTCTAATTACTAATTTAGAAATGATGTTAACTTATCCAGAAATGAGGTCAACAAATTCTTTTACATTATGAATTTTGAAACCTCTAATACTATAATCACTAGTTTAGAGTAAACACTCTTAATGATATTGTTGAAGCTTTCAAAAATATTAATTGATATTAAGTTATATCAATCTTAGAAGAAAGCACAAGCTTATTACACAATACCAACTTAGTTCATAAGATAAGATGATATGGCCAAGTTTTTGATACTTAATTTTATGAAAGTACTTAAAAACTCATATAAGACTTAAAAGCTAAGTGATTCTCCTCATGGTGTTGATCAATTTAAAAATTCATTGTGATATTTATTGCCAAATGAAGAGTTGAAGCTTCATAATGTATTTGTTATAGAATGGTTAATAAAGTGTTAACAATACTATTATGTTTAGGGTGAGGGGATGGGATGCAGAGAGTAGGACGTCACAACAAATGTGGAGAAAGAGATCCAATGTTCTTCCACTCACCAAAGTGGAAGCAATACGTAACTGAACGAAGTACAACAGAGTCTAAAGTCCCCACCCAAGTAAAACAGTAGTGAGAGATCTCTGAATTTCTGGACTACCAGCCACCAAACTCCAATCAAAGAGTTTTCACTTCAACTTTCACACAAAGACAAAAGTCCTTCATTAAGTTAGAATAGGTTTCTACTAAGTACAATACTCCAAGAGATGTGTTCCTTCAGGAGAAAACTATCAAAAAGCTAAAAATAAAAAGTCAGGACAATCATTTTTTGCGTTAATGTGGAGCCACAACGCGTTACAGCATACGGTCAATCTTGAGGTTCAATATCTCACTGCCAAAGTGCCAACTTTTTGGTCTTCAAACACTAAAACCTACAGAGTGCAGCACTGAGTCACCAAAAGGCAATATCGAAGCGTTAGACCCACACTTATAAATTTTAACACATGTACCCACAGATTTTCAACCACAATTTCAATGCAATACTTACACATAATTAAATACACCCATTATTATATAATATAATACATGAAAGATAAATTCACATAAAAAGTATACTAAAAGATCTTAAGTTCAAGGTTTGGTTTGAGACATAATGACAGATCATTTTCTCCTTTGATGTACTACATCAACTCCCTCGGGCCTCAAAGTACTCTACTCTAAAGAGTTAAGATTTTGAAGGTCTTCAAGAAGTTTGAGGGTGATGTTATATAGTTCATCTAAAGTCATCCATGTATCCTCACTTGGTGGCTTATATTTTCACCTTACTAAAAATCTCTGACTGGTACTATTATCTGTGGGTGTCTCAATTGTGATAATATTCTCCACCTCAAAAAATATCAATTGGATAGTGTGGTGTTTATTTTTGGATTGTGTGAGGGGACACCACCGTGAGTTACTTATTGGAGTGCGACACGTGGTATGATGTATTATCTCGAAAGATAGAGGCATCACCCTTCAATGGACCTAATCACCTAATAAGAACTCCTAAGGCATGATGGGTCTTCAAATATATTAGAGATTTTTCCCTTGCTTTACATGGATGAATAAAGCAAGGTTTATATTAAACCGGGTTCTAAAATTTTCTATGGAGGCAAGCCTACATAGTTAATTACATCTTAGAGAATGAAATTCCCTAAGAATACTCTCGATTAAAATAGACAAATGTCATCTCCAAACATTTCAAAGTTAGATTATCAAATGATTGGCTATATTGGGGAAATCAATTGGGAAAGTTCAAGAAGAAGGCTTTATTTGGGATCCAAAGGGAGGAAGTAGGGAATGCTCATGATACTAGGGAATGAGCATTCCAATCTATCCTATGGTTGGGCTTTATGTATTTGAAAGTGAGAGAATTTTTAGATTCTTAGCTTATTAATTCATAAAATGACTAGCGGTGAGGATTTATGCTTTTAAGCCTAAAAAATAACTACCTCGAATCTTAAATTTAGGGAGCTTTAGTAAGAGCTAAAGCACGACCTAAATCTAAGCGATAGATGGGCATAAGGTTTAACTCATAAGAGATGGAAAATTGCGGCTGCTTACAACCGCCTGTGACCAGCTCCTCCTACGACTCAAAATCATGTAGTCTGGTCTTATGAAATTACAAGATAGTTGGGCAATTATTAAATTGGAAAGAAAGCCAGTCAAACTTTCTACAGAGTAGAGCATGAGTTGTATGAGCATATGACTTAATCTACAAATGCAAAAAATCTTTTCAAATTTTATTTCATTATTGATACATAATTTTGACAAAAGCTTTGACATTTTTATATATCTAAATAGATGAAACAAGAATATTTTTTTATATGCTTTTATATGTGGATATTTTTATATCACAGTGTTGAGACTTTGGGATTTTTATATGCCTTAAAAAAATGAAACATGATTTTTTTTTCAATATTGGGTATGTAAAATCAAATTTCCCTAAATAAACTTGTATAAGATAGCACTTGATTCATTGACAGCCAAACAAGACACGAAAATATCACCTTCAAAATGTAAATCCATAACTAGAATTTCATGTTTTTCTGTGTATAATGAAACTTTAGTTTTGAACTTCAGCCAATAGTATATGTGAAACAAAAGATGGAAACATAGGAACCAAGGAGATGGAACACATGAAGCCTACTTATTGTTGCGTTTCTTCCAGAAGGAAATTGCACAGAAAACCTTCTCCCCGTCTTCTTCTTCTTCTTCCTCTCCTTTCTCACCTGCATGGAATTCACCACCTCCATCTTATCGGGCTCAATCTTCGCAGATTCTTCGGACATCGAGAAGGGAAGCTTTATCATATGGCTGTCGAGAACATGGGAGAGAGAAACCAGTTCGTAGGAGTCATAGAGAGGACTGCCACAATCCCATACAGAAGAGCCACGGGGTGCTGCTTCTTCCCCTCTCTTCTTCTCCTTCTGTTCCTTTCTTCCTCTTGCTACGTTTTCTATTGAATCCTCCATTTCTACTTTTCAGGGATGAGAGTTCTGATCATCAAGGAGATGATTCAATATTTTTTTTTTTTTTGTTTTGGTTGTGGGAGGAGTTTTAGATATGCGTACAGGCACGTTGTTGGGGTGGTTGTGCTGTCCATATTGTGGAATAAGTTTCATTAATAATTTTAATCGAATATGATGGTGTCTGGACCATAAAGTAGACGTTTTACAGCGGTACTACGGCCGCTCTCGTGGCCCAGATTTCTGAAAAATGTAATTGTAAGAAATATAATTAAATGAAATTGTAATTGTAAGACAAGATTATTTTATTTTAGAAAAAAATAAAGATTTATTTCATCACATAAAATAATTATCGTATAATTACTATACATTTTTTTTAATTTCTGAATTGTAATTTTTTTTTTCTTATTTTCTGACATGAAGTTGTATTAAAATAAGCAAATGATTTTTTTTTCATTTTCTCACTGGAATTATGGTTCACGTCTATCTTAAGTGCACCATCGTACGATTCTCTGATGTCCAGCCTCCATTGTGCCGTTTGTGCGACCACCAATTGGATATTTTGAGTTGATTTCACTGTTAATATCTGTTCGTAAAGCTTGTACATTATTTTTTTTCTTATAATTTAGCCTTCTTTTCAAAATAAAAAGAACAATAATTGCAATTTGGCACTTAATATTCAAAAATATATATTTTTGAATCATATTTATTATATGCATGAATACTAAAAAAAATTATTTTTTAAAGAACAAAAATATGATAATTTAGATTTTAGAAATATAACGCAATATTTTATGTGCTGGAATAAAACTAATTTAAAAATGCAATTAAAACATTACAAATTTATTTAACGTCTGCAAATCCGGCCTCTATTGGATTGATTTGATGCCCTGATAACTTTAGTTGATAAGTTCCAGTTTATTTGACTGCCTAAATAAGGCAGTTTAAAACTCTTGTTTAAAATTATACAATAAAAATCTATCTAAAAAATCATTTTACTATTTTTTTTTTTTGAAAAAAATGTAATGAGATTTACATCTCATTAATATTATCAGAGGCTTATGCCTCATATGATATGAGACCTGCTTTGAGGCATATCTTATTTTAGTTTTTGTGAGATGTACCTTTCTAGATTTATTTATTTTTAATCAAATAGAAGTTTTAATATCACAAATAACACGTGCCCAACACGAAGCCAATCTACAGATAGATATTATCCAAACACTTCTCCTCTTGTGCTCACTCAACTCCTCACATAGCATTGTCCATCGCCACCACCATCAATACTTATGATGTTCTTAATTTAGATAATTGAATAGTTTGGATCTCTTTTAAGGGAGATTTACATACATAACACTTCAAATCTTATTATTTACATTTCTAACACCAATCTAAGGAGAATATGAACAGGCAAAATCTTGCAAAGATTCAGAAACCAAAGAAAATAGATATCAAAGCTATATAATAAGAAGCAGGAGCAACAACAACTATAGATAGTAAAGTATTACTGACTTCTCCAATACTTGCTAGGTTGGGCTAATTAGCTTATTCACCTTGATAACATTCTTATATATTTTGAAAGTAGGAACGGTATTCACATTCTCTACCTTGCAAACAACTTGGTTCTTATAAGTGAATAGGTAACTCATAATTTTAATTGTTTGTCTAATCTTTGCCATATAATTTTTACCCCCCTTTTATGTCAATTGAATTACTTCATTATATTCAGAGAACTTAACTACTCATTCATAGTACTGGCAAAGCTCTCATAAGGTATATCAGAAAATAGATATATAAATAGATGTAAATTGCAAAGTTTTATCAAGAAAATAAGGAAGACAGATAAAAAATGGTCAATCATAAGCATTTTGAATTGATTGTTATAAAATATTAGTTTTTTTAACACCTGAAAAACTCTTCATCTAAAAATTCTTCTCTTTCAATGAAATATATCTCTCTCTAAGAATTTAGATTGTGTGTGTGTGTGTGTGTGTGTGTGTGTGTGAGAGAGAGAGAGAGAGAGAGAGAGAAATATAATAAAATAAATAGTTGGAAATAAGTTACATGATAATTTAATTTTGAGCAAAATTAAATGAAAGCGGAATAATAAACATATTAGAGATTGAAAATATGAGGGAAAAAAGTTCAAGTAGTTTGATGAGATTCTCTTATTTCATGATCAAATTAGGACTAAATAAATTATTAAGGTTTAAAAAATGGGTGTGAATGCATCAATGATTTTTATTTATAATAAGTAGAAGATGTGATATTGATACAAGTTTCTTTATGTAGCAACTATGAGAACAAAACCAATTGATATAAAAATTGGGCTAAAGCTAGAGAAAAGTATATTGTTGATGTTATCATTACTCATGCACTATGATAGTTTCTTCTTGCTTTTGATAAAATATTCTCCTCTATATAGAATTTAAATAAATACACATCATTTTTTAAGTAGAAAAAAAATTGTTCCTATAAGCACATGAAAAACTCATCCCCTTTCTCTTTGTTGGTAGTCACTCTTTTTTCTTCCTCTTTTGTCTATTGACTTGTTTTGTGAAATGTCAAACAACTCCACCTAAAGATCTATTTATAATGGTAATAAATTTACATAAGATTTTTTATGATATCTTTAAAGTCAATAAAAGATATAGTTACCCACTAAAGAGATTTAATTATACCATTAGAATACTAACTATAAATAAGACATCTCAATCATATATTATCAAGATTTTAAGAGATAAATTTATGATCTCATAACTTTAACAATCCCTTACCTAAAATTAAATGTGATATGGTTAGAATCTAGATGGATTGTTGCTTGGTATCTTTAAAGCATCATTCATGGAGGTTAAATAAGGCTTCATAAAGCATTAGGCTTTTTGCTAGCACCACATATGAACATATCAATGTAATATTTTGGCCTCATTAATTTTAATATGCTATATTGTACAAACTTTGGCAAGTAATTCTAGAGTCAGTTGGAACAACATTTTAAAGTATTTTCAATAAGGAAGTATCACACTATCTCTGATTGTTTTCATGTGTGGCATCCAATTAATAGCAATTGCTTCAACATCAATATCAAAACACTAATTGCATTGGTGACCTGCTAGTTTATATGGATGACTTGGAACTCTTGTAAACATGAATGAAAACAAACACTACCCAAGGAAGTCATCAATCAAACACAACTCTTTTCAAGTAAGGTCATTCATGCTGGTTGCATTAAGAATTCGTGGCTCACCAAAACCTTTTTCATATTCAATAAAACCAACTAGACTTCTGAAGATCTATTTAGACTAAGATGCTAGCTAGTTATATGGAAGAAATTGGAAGAACATTGCATAAGGATCAACACAGAGGATTGTTTCACCTTTAAATGAAATTTTGCTGGCATAGGAGGCATCTTCATTAATTGTCAAGGCAATTATCCCTTTATTCTATATGTTGTGCTATGCACTGTCTGTCATACATGTTGAAATGGTAATATGTTTTACTACTTTGAAACTATCTACAAAACACAATGCCAATAACTACTAGATTGAAAGTGATTCTCTGCAATTGCAATATAGTCAATAATGGAAGAGGCATGCCACGAAATCTAACTAATGTACATAAGCAAATTCAATTATTACTAAAGGGTTGGCAATTCAGAATTAAACATATCATTCGTGAAGGAAACAAACCAGCTGACCAGCTTGCCAAGTTAGGATCAACAATGGAAGATATTGTAATTACATCAATACCAAATTCTTCTTTTTATAAACTTATCCAAAGTGACAACCGGGGGTTGGCAATTCAGAATTACACATATCATTTGAGAAGGAAACAAACTAGCTGACCACCTTGTCAAGTTAGGATCAACAATGGAAGATATTGTAATTACATCAATACCAAATTCTTCTTTCTATAAATTTATCCAAAGTGATAATTAGGGGTTACCATACATTAAAGTGGCCTTTTTGTAAGGTTGCGCTTAGGTTCTTTTTGGTTTGGTTTTTAGCCCATGTACTTTAATTATAATTAAATGAATCTCCTACTTTTAAAAAAAATAATAACTTCAAGAAAATTTTATGTAGTAGTAGTTGAGTTACATGTCTTTTTATGGAGTATAAAATATTATTTTGTGCAAAATAAATGATGCTTTATCTATAAAAAAAGTGTTGTACCATCTTATGACTTGTTAAGTTCTTTTAAGAAGATTTTGAGTCAAATCATCTTCTTGTTAGCTTTATTGACAACTAAAGGTTTAACCTCTATAATTAATATTGTAACATTATTCTAAAATCTTGAAACTCTACTGATAATAATGTCATAAACTATATAGACTTACTATATGATACTTCTTATATCTAGGTCTCTTCAAAATTTTGAACCAATATAGTATTATAACTTTAAGTCAATTCTTTCTAATTTCAAACAATAGTTATGCCTTCTAAATAGTATAATATCTTTTTCACAATTTCCTAATGTTGATTTTCCATATTAGATATGTATATATTGATTACTCCTATTATATATTCAATATATAATCTTATGCAAACCATTACACATTTAAGTTATCCAAAAAGGAATAAAGACTTGGTCAAATGCTCCTTTTCCACTTTGGTTCATGATATATATTCTTTTTGACAATTTAAAATGACCAATAAGCATCAAACTTGCATTCTTTGCATTGGTTATATTAAACCAATCTATAAACTTTTCACTATGCTATGCTTGTCATATGGCTTTGTTATAATATGTTTATATTGCTAATCTTTTTGATTCATCTCAAATCTTTCAATTCAAACACATTTAACACCATCTATTCAATCATTAAACTTTAAAATATTATCACTTATGATAAACATGTCATCTATATATAAAAATATATATTAAAATTTTTCATTCTTTTGAATAATATTATTGATTGTTATAAATTTCTATCCTTTGCATGAAGCCTTTGAGTTCTCAATATCAATAGCAAGTGCTTAATTTAAGTTATAAAGGCTATTATGTAGGTTGCATATAAACCTTTTTTAGGTTCAATAAGGCCTTTGAAAAACTATAATCAGTGAAATACATATTTTAGTCAAAATATAAAAAAAAATTCACTCATTTTCATTTAACTAAATAATTCCTCTAGGACATCAAAGGATCTTTGAATCATTAGAGAGTGCTTAAATAAAACATGATCAACTAATATCATAGAAAGCTATAA
The DNA here is from genome assembly GCA_021442155.1 of Cymbidium sinense. Classification (NCBI taxonomy): domain Eukaryota; kingdom Viridiplantae; phylum Streptophyta; class Magnoliopsida; order Asparagales; family Orchidaceae; genus Cymbidium; species Cymbidium sinense. The sequence goes on along the minus strand of CM038220.1, from coordinate 154,887,407 downwards.
AATTGTAAAATTTTAATAAATATGATAATGTAGAAAGAATAAAATCACAAAGCTAACCACATAAAAATAAAAAGAAAACATGTAAAATTAGAAAATTAGGTGAAAACTTATTTATACCCTAGAACCTATAAATAGCATTTCCTTTAATATAATGATAAAACATGAAAATTAACTAAGGAATTTTTTAATAGTACCTAGGCTTTAATGATGCACTATCAAATTTTTAAGTTCGGCAAAATTTGTTTTAATTAATTCATTCATGAATTCTAATTGATCACAATGCCACTTCTTACAAACTGCTTAAAAAATCTATAAAAATAACTAGAACACTATATAAAATATGAATTACCTCCAAGAAATGTTTATGCTATAATCACCAACTCGACTTCTTTATTCACATCTTTTTAAGTAGAGTGATAACCTTTTGTACTACTTAAAAATGGCTCCTTAGCATGCTTCAAGATGGGCCAAGTTTGTTACCATAAACTTTGCATATTGATTTGGGTCTTCAAAATCTAAGGAGTCAATGCAAAAATAACTTGCATTTTCTTGTGTGTACTTAATATTATTATACACATTAATTATGTTAATGATGATATAACTTGGGTATTGTTATTATGCTTTTAATTTATGATAACAACAATTAATTCATTAATAGTTCATAAAGTGATTTTCTTGAAATGCACTTTAGGACTCACTATAGTAGTGCTTGACAAGTTAGCCTTATTGGTAACAATTTGACGTATTAACAAGATACGAACTTGAATCTCTAAGTTCTATATTTATGTAGCTTGATAATAAAACATTATAATTATTGCAATCATGAATTTGTTAGTATTAATGGTAAATTAGTGCATTAAGTTTGAACTTTTTCCTATTATGTGGAACTCTCAATTAAGTACTCCATATGAAAGTTGTCTTGTTTTGATTATTACCATAAGAGAAGTTTGGATGATTATATCATCCTAGATTATATGTGCATTTTTGAAAAAAAGGATTATTTTTCTTTGTATTAAAATTTCCATAAATAAATTTACTATGCTTAGGGTTGTAGGAATGGATTCAATTCTTGCACTAGTTTATTAAAATGATTTTCTTGACAAAATATAGATATAACTCCTTGATTTTGAAAACATTTTAAAACTACTTGGCGAGAGAAGCAACTTGAGCTGTTGAAGCAACAATATCATTAATTTTATTTGCAACTAATATCTTATTATGCATAATTTCTAACTCAATCACTAATAATTATTAATTATAATTAAATTCATTTAGCAATCGATCAACGATGTGCATCTTTCATCATTCTTATGAATGCTTCTCCTAAAGTTGCACCTATCATAGTTCTAGTTGCACTACAAAATTCATTATAGAAATTTCAAACTTGCATACTATTAGGTAATCCATGATGTGAAATTTTTTTCAAGAGATCTTTGTATCTTTTTCAAACATCACAAAATATTTCACTTTCATGCTAAGCAAAATTGTAGATTTTAATGTGAGTCATTGTAGTTTTAATTAGTGGGAAGAACTTAAAGAGAATGGTTTGCACTAATTCTTCCCAAGTAGTAATTTATTATTATTATTATATTTTGGTTGAGAGTTTAAACAATTCTTTGCTCAATTACTATGAAAAAATGAAAATATTTGAGGGTGGATGACATCATTATTAATAATATCATAATTGAAAGTATTATAAATTTGAAGAAATTTGTGATGTGGACATTCAGATCTTCACTAAGTGGCACTAAAGTGCATTTTAGACACGACCTTTTATTAAAATGTTAAAATTTTCTTAACTTTATCGCTTGTATATTTTGATTCATAGTAATAAGGTGAATCCCAACACATTTGAAGCACATAATCCTTAAGTTCTCACATTATATTGAGATTATCTATTAGCTTATATTCCCATTTTTAGGCAAATGTATAAAATCTTAAAATCAACTAGAAATATATAATTGTTTCTAAATCAATACATGCACTTAGCAAAATTACTTGAGAAGTTAAAATCTTAGACAATTGTACTTATTAAATAAATCAAGCTAAAAATATACATTGAAATTAAAACTAAAGTAAATTGCTATTAATATTAGGAGAACTAAATCAATCCCTAAATACTATGCCAAAATCATTTTCTAATATTTTTAACAATGCAAGTTTACATTATTACTAAGTAATAAAGTAGTTAGTAAGAGTTTCATGCCATGGGGACTATAACTCAGTAAGCATTAATATTAATTCCATTAATTTTATCTAAGTGAATCATATTTAAATCGATTATAAAACCTAAACAACTAAAATTTTCAAAAATATAAACTATTATTAAGAATCAAATTAATAAGAACACTATGGTTTTTGATTTTAGTGACATTAAGCTTAGTTAGATCTTGTTATTCATTTAGTAGGCATCAAATCCCTATATTGCTAGCAAATTTTATCAAATTGATCATTAATTCTTTTCTTGTATTAATAACATATTTAAATAAACTACTTCACCACTTTTTCTATATAAACTAAAAGTCATCTAAAGTTATTAAGCATGAGAAACTCATAATTTTGTATAACTCTATAAATATATCTCATATAAAAACTAATGGTTATTCAATCACATTATTATTTAATTATTATTTCTAAATTTATATTAAATATCAAATCATGTGAAAGTTGATCAAAGTTCATAAGCTTTATGACATAATTGAATACTTAACATAGACTAAAATAGAACATCAATTAAACTCATAGAAAGGGAATTAAATAATCATAGTCTAGTTTTATCTTCACCATAGAGAAATAAATTTATAACATTAATAAATAAAAATAAAATATTGTATAATTTTTACCATGAATAAGAAAAAGAAAAGAAAAATAATATCTTTCTTCTCTAGTATTTTCCTTACTCCAAAAGTTCCTCAAACCCTAAAATTATCATTTTCTATAAGATATCAAATTAATCCACCAAAACAGAAAATTTTTCCCTGATTCCTAGTCACTGATACAAGGTGCCTAGTTGCCATACTTGGTATTCATAGGATAAAAAAAAAATTAAGGGATTGACACTAAAACACCCTATCTTTTGTTAAGTTTGAAGTATATGTGCCCTATCAATTATTTATTTTGACATGCCAATTGATGTACTCAACCTTCACAATTCTCCAACTTTTGCATCCATATTAGAGTCAAAGCACTACTAATCATTTAATGATCATATCCTCACCTAATTATACGTAAAACAAAAAAAACTATTAATTACTTGATAACAAATGATGCATTCATTTAATGTATCGATATCACAATTGGACTAACCCAATGAAAAGGGTTGCTTTTGTAGCATAATTAAGCCATGAGACAAATAAACACAAATAGAATATAACAAAGATTTGATAATAAGATGGGTCTCTTTCTATTAACATAAGTTCTAGTATGCAGCAACTTAGAAATATTTAATTCATTTAGGGTTATCTAAACATAATTCACAAAAGATATTGTGGACTAGATAATAACACAAGTTAATTAATTGTTGTTCTTCATGAAAAATATTAATTTTCATCAATAGCAGAGCCAAAATTTTCTTTTAGTGGAGCACTATTTCACATTTAAAAAGTATACTCAACTTTCTTCATTCATATTTCAAATCTACATTGGTGGTTTTGAAAAAAAATTTAGTTAGAATATATTTATAAGAAAAATATAACATATATATAAATAAAAAGTTTTCAATTGATGACATCTATTATTCATATTTTAAAAATATTGATTAATTACATCATTATCAATTATATTCAGTATTTCAATCTCAATATAAGTGACTAAAAGATCATTCATCCACTGATCTCCAATTTTATTTCATTATCAATTTTTTTAATAGTATTTATAATAAAAAAAGTTTTTAACCACTTTCTGTAAAAATTATAGAGTCAATATTAATTTTAATAATTTAAAAATAAAATAATATTAATTATATTTCTTTCATTCAATCATTTTCTCTAAATATATTCTACTATTTTTTAAGAATAAAAATTGTTCATGAAAACGAATATTCAGAACATAAATTTCTAATTAATTTTAATAATCATTAAATATAATAATATAAAATTGCTTTGACAAAATACTTAAGTTTATAATAGAGTAAAAAATTATGTTTATGTCATCCTAATAATAATAACATATATCTAACATTCTATTCATCATTATTATTTATTATATAAATAAAGTTAATTTAAAGTTTTGAGAAAAAAATATTTTTAATTGTTTATTATGAATAGAAAAAATATAAATGCTAAATAAAATTTTTTTTACAACTAAATTTTAAAATCTTGGAGGGGGCATAAAAATAAAATTAATAAAAATATTATAATATCTCAAAATCCCATTAACTCCACCTTTGATTCCATCACATGCACAGCCAAACTTTCGGATGAATGAGTTTGATATATCAACTTCAATTAATCTTCACCTTCACTTCTAATACTCTAAGCCCTTTCTGCAACTTATTGTCTGCAGCACGCATGCATGCATATATATTAGCTCAGCGCATAGGATGCCATTATTCACAGCACTAAATGACAGTCTACTTTCGATCAATCAATCAACTGAAATCAACAACTAATGTTATCAAATAAAAACATCACTAGAATATGGCATCGAAGCAACCGTAATAGATTGGATGCGACTTCCAAATAATTTATAATTCACGTGATTGGTTTAGCTTATTTTTGGAGGATGCCTTCCATACGATGCATCTTTTTTGTATCGATTCGTGTGGTTTAGGCACTTTTAGGTCAGAAAATAAGTTATTCAAATGCATAATAATGGCCGGTTGGAGGTGTAAAGACTCGAGGCTCGACGTTTGTAAACTGCTTGTAAACTTCGTCAAGTTCCTTTTGAATGAACAGTCAAAATAATAACGGTACCGATTGCCAATTGGAGTTCCAGGCTATGATTTTACAGCTAGTACTGATTGTAAATCTTGTCATATATAAATTTAAAACTTATAGCCTTTTGTCCATTTTTTTAAAAAAATTTTTACACCTGTAAATATACAAATTATGGCAACCATACAGCAATTATATGAAATGAAATTTTAATATAATTGTACCGAATTATTAGAACAAAATAGCGCACTATATGTTTATACAACCTCTTGTTTTCACCAATAATTACTACAAGTCAGTATTATCATCGTTATTGTCATCGCCATTATTGTCTTCATCGTCAAGAGCATAGACTTGAGTATTGTTGAGAGCACCTTGTTCTACAATTCCTTCATATTTAACTTGCTTTAGAATTAGATATCAGAAACACGTCTAAAGTGATATTCTTTGGGGAGGATATCACTTTAAAAGGATAAGCAGTGCATACATTCTGATCATACGGTTGGGGATAAATTGTGTTTATCACTTTAAACAGGATATCATTTTAGACAGTATCACTTTAGATAGATTTTACTGTATTAGACTTAACGTATATACTAATGATTTTATGTCATTTTGTCAAAGCTACCTCATCATATTGATGATGGCTAGTATTAAATATATCTTGTTATCATCATCTTGATAAATGCAGGACAACTTCTTATATGTTTCTCATACTCATTATTCCTTGTCCAGAGATTCAAAAAGGGAAAAAGATGTGCATTTATAGTTTAAAATATTATAGGACAAAAACATGACCTCGTAGGATATGTCTCGAAAGCAAGATTTTCATATGAAAGCAATACTAGTATGGATAAATGATAATATTTTACATATGATAGGTTATTAAAATATGACATTCTAGGAAAACTAGCTTTCTCATATTATATGAAGTTATTCAGAGCATTCATATGAATAATGGCGTAAAAATCATGGTTTGATTATTATTGTATAATCTTTCATTTAGGAGAAATAAAAAAGTAATCTTTATGAATATAGTGGGGGAAATCTAACCAATCATACACATAGCTTAATATTACTCTCCTCCACCATCTCATTATGTAAGGCCGTCCACCATTATTTCTTAGCCACTTAGAAATTCTTATTAATATATCCTTGTAGTCATTAGGTGATGGATCTAATGCATGAGAGAGTCACATACACATTAAGCCTAAGAGGTGAACTTAAACATTTATACTTTTTGTGATTGAAATTCTAACACATCATTATACCAAAGAATTTGCACAATAACAAATAAAAAACTCCAATTTGATGGCTCTCTATTATGAACATGATCATGATCATAACCACCACTACCACTTATATTATGCCACTAGCACTTAGGCTAACATATTATATATATAAAAATTTTCGAATAATAGGTGAAACTCTATTTTGTGATATGTTAATCAACTTTTACAAACGTAGCGAAAACCTTTTGCGATAGGGGAGATACTTAAGATGAATTTATGCATAGTATGGAAAAAATTCACACTTTTAATTATAGAGGCAGAGTTGCTCCCTTTGCTTTTATTGTTCAATTCCACACATTAAGCATATTAAAAAAATGACAAGTATTTACTTACAATTTTAACAATAATATAATAATGGCATCTAGTTAAATTTTTTACCCTCCCGCCTTCCCTTTCATAATCGTGAAATAATGTTAGGTGGTAGTTACATTAGATTCGGAGAGTGGACCAAAGCTTTTCAGTTTTGGCTTTCTCCATCTCTACTTCCATCCCTCAAACATATATAAGAAGAAACATCTCGCATCCCCTCTCAGAATCTGTAACCCATTTCTCTTCTCTTCTCCTTAGAAAAAGGTGGAAGAAAATGGCCGGAGAGGAGGTGCAGGAGCCGCCCCCTGCTCCTACGAAGAAGGGCATGTACCTTCTTCTTATGGTCGTTACTGCTATTCTGTTCATTACATTCACCTACTACCTCCTCTTTTCCAACTCCTCTGGCTCCGACGTGACCTCCTGCCCCGCTTTCTCCAGTAGTGTTCTGGCCATCAATAGCAGCCCTCAGGGAGGTATGGATTTTTCTCTGAAGATATTTTGTTAGTGCGGATTTTGATTGTTGATGCCGTTTAGCCTTTTTTAGGTCTTAAAAGGGTTTATCGTTCTTTTCGGTGAAATTCCGTTTGAGAAACTTCGATTCCTTTATGCTTGAAAGGCAAACAAGAATACTAAATTCTTAGTAACATAATTTAATCTGCTATGGCCCATATTGTCTGAATGAAGTTTCAAGTATATATATATATATATATATATATATATATATATATATTTCAAAGAAATTAAAATAGGTTTAAACTCTGAAGCGAAGTTGTTTATTAATTACTGTCTGTCACTTGAAGAAATTTTCGGAGTTGTAATTGAAGTTGAGAATTGAAACCACCGTCTCTTAGCTCAGTTGGTGGCGGCGTGCCGAGTTCAATCTCCGGGATAGACATTTTCTGGTGGGGAAAGTAAGTGGGGCCGACATGTATGGGTGATGAATGTTGGCACATGAGATTAATGATAACGTCCTGAATAGGTGGAGTGTTGGGTGGATACCCATTCCAAAAAAAAAAAGTTAGAGAATTGACTTTTGACAGAATGAGTTAATTTTGTGTTTTTGTTTTATTTATTGCGGGGACCCTATCGAGAATAGGGTTGACAGTGGCACCACACATTATTTGTACTCAAAATTGACTCCATTCAATCTGAAAGTTCGATTGAGATGAAACAACTCAAAATCAGTAAAGTCAACTCAGAATTATTGATGCAACTCAAAATAGATTAATTTTAAGACTAGTTGAAAACAGTTCAAGTAAATTTGGAATTATTGATGCATAATTTATATGATATTATCTTTACTCCTATTTTAATTTAATCCATCTTAAAATGACTACAAATAAAACAGTAAAAAATAAATTTAATTTTCACAAAAAAAAAATTTTTTTAATAAAAAATAATTATGAAAAAAGTTAACGAGTCATATATTCATGTTGATTTGAATCATATTTTTGGACGTGCCATCTAGGCTTGAAATCTGCTCAAAACTCATTTCAAGCCAAAAAAAATTGATTCCTATTTAACTTGAAATCATTTGATTGATTTTAAATTGACTAAAAATTCAAATAAATTTCAAACGATTTTTAAATTTTATTTAATTTTGCAACACCTAAACAGTGGTTACCACAGGTTTTCTGGCCCCATCTGCACCTCCACCCACCATTCTCCGCTTTCTTTTATTACAAAAAGAATTATAATATAAGAAATAATAAGGAGAAAAGATGACTTGCAGTTTTGCTGCTTAATTCTGGGATTATTTAACTAAAATAGAGAATGGGATAATAAAAAAGAAATTAAGGTGCTAGTTTTTTTTAGCTATTATTGCTTTTCATTTGTTTGTCTGGGCCTGAAGACTGCATCAATCTTGGCTTTTGTCTTCTTTATGCTTTAGGTGTCCAGTGGAGGTAATATGTTTTGAGATAAATGTCGTATTTACTTGAGATAAAGAATATACTCAAACTATAATACGAAGAAAATGTAACAAATTGGCATTTTTTATTAGTTCTGAGCGTTGAATCAATTTGCTGGACCACACTATAATTTTCTCAAGACATGAGGCTTTGGGGGAAACTATTTGAAAACAATTAAACTTTTTGATATCAGAGCAGGTGGACTTTCTTTGTGGGAGAGCAAATTCCAAAAGATACAACTAAACTTTGGCCTCTGACCGTTAAAGCAAGCAAGCAAGCACTTGGTGTTTTAGAATGTCAATTGTTTATCATATATGTGTTTGAGAAACTTAGGATTTCCTCACCAATGCACATTGAATAACTGAAATAGTTTAATAAGTTCATAAGTTGCATTGGTTAATTGAGAATTTTAGTTTTTTGTATGAATGAATGGACCCTATGTATTTTCATCTCATAAGTTTTTCTTTTAAAATTTCAGGTCAATCACTGGAAACAAGAAGAGCCTCTTACATTCGACTTCCTGGAATGTCGCTGAATGCTAAAAATGAATATTTACTGAAAGGTAATTTATGTTTAGAATTTTTTTAGTGCATAAGTTGAATTCATTTAATTCACTTATAATACGAGTGTGACGTTCTCCTGGATGTTTAAGGCTTCGTTTGGGAGGGCTTTTAGTGTTTTGCTTTGAAGCGTGAATTTTAATTTTTGATCAGTTTGAATAGTGTCTTTTGAACAAGAGTTTTTTCATCTCTGAAATCCGTTTTACTTTTAAAAGCAAAAGAAGAAATAAATTTTAGAATCTTTTAACCAGAACTTTTAGAATCAGAAAACTCCAAACGGCAAATGTTTGATATTTGCTTGAGCTTATGAATCTCTTGACATAAATAGCTAAAAATGGAAGATGCTGGCAGCACTATAAAATCAATTCAAAAGTTTCATTAGTTTCTTTTATCTTCTCTAAAATGCAAAATGTATGTACTCATTCAATTTTCATCTTTCATTAGTTTCTTTTATCTTCTTCTTTATAATGCAAAATGTATGTACTTCATTCAAATTTCTTCTCACTTGACCCATCCTATGTGCCTTGAACTTTAGTAGGGTATTAAAATTCTTTGTGATTAGGTATTTAGAGCAACATGGAAATTTTAAGTTTCAGATTGCATTGCAAAAATGAATTTTCTATTTTAAGTGTCATAGTAATGCAAAGTATAAATATTATAGGTTTCTTATTGCCTTTAAATCTCTTTTGAGGTGAAGCTACTGTGATAAACCTGGGCCGGCATTGTAAATTTGTCGCCAAAATCTCTGCTAAATATTACAAAGTTAGCTACTTCACCTTTAATTTAGCATGTAATACTTAACAAGCCTTTTCTGTTTGTATGTGTTTGTTTTAATCACTGGTTTTGGGGTTAATGATGGGAAACTTGTGTGCTGGCAATGCAGAACAATGTGATCTTTTTTCTGGACAGTGGATCAATGATCCTTCAGGACCTGCTTACACGAACATGAGCTGCAATTTCATTGAACCTCCTCAAAATTGCTTGAGAAATGGTCGGCCAGATGTAGATTACCTCTACTGGAGATGGAAACCTTATGGTTGTGAGTTGCCTCCATTAGATCCATTTAAATTTATGGATGCTATGAAAGATAAATCGTGGGCCTTCATTGGTGATTCAATTTTTCGAAACCACCTTCAGTCAATGCTTTGCCTTCTCTCCAAGGTTTATTTCTAAATAGTTTTTGAAATTCATCATTTCTTTGTTGATTATTTCATTTTTACTGCTCTTGCTACAATCTTTTACTTATTATCCTATTTAAGTTTTTTTGAAGAAATTCATATAAGTTTGTCTTTTAAGAATCGTGATTGATGTTGACTATTTAGTTAGTGAGGGTATTCTGATGTGCAATCATCTGTCTTGCATTCTTAATGAACTGAACTAATTAACATTCCTAGTAGTATTACTTATGGTATTGTGCTTTAGAAACTCATATGAAACTAAAGTTGATTGAGTTCTTTATTATTAAAGGGCTGGGTGTAGACATGTTAAAGATCTGTTCATACATAGCATAATTCCCATTTTAGCATTTTTCTAATTTTGATGAGTATGTTTGTAGAATTCATTGACTTTATTTTGTTCAATTGTAAAACTTCTTCTAACAACCTATGAATGTAATGGCACTTAAACTATATATATATATATATATAAATAGTGGAAGGAACCATTCTTTGCTAGGTAATTTACATTTTTACAATTATAGAAGGGTATGATATCCTCCTATGTTTTATTTTTCTTCCAAATTGCTTTTAATGTAGACCATCTCCTTTAAATATTTGGTTTACATGCTTTGCTTCTATTATTGATAATATTACTATTTTTATAGCTATGTCAACCTTCTAATGCTGGTGTTACCCAAGGTTTTTATGTAGTACTTCTCTATGTATCTAGATCTCCTTATATATTTTTAGTCAGTTTTTCTAAATTTTAATAATGGATAATTGTACCTTTTAGGTAGCATTATATTCACTTTACAACTTTTTAGTGCTCTTATATAACATTTGACATACATCGATTGATTACTCTAACTACATATGCATTTGTCTTTACAAATCATGCATCAAACAACTACTGCTAATGTCCAAGGACTTTAGCCATATAGGCCTTCAACTTTCTATCTTTGATGATTATTCTTTCTTTGAGAGCTTCAAATGAGTTTCCAATGGCATGCATTTTGTTTTAGTCATTGATCCCGCTTAACATCATCTTAATATACAGAGATTTTGATAAGTTTAAAATACCTCAAACTTTGGCTCTTTCTATTCTCATTGTAATAATCTTGTTAGCTTTCCTAATATCCTCTATGCCAAATTCCTTTGACAAGTGTCTTTTCATTTTTAAGCAACATATGATCAACATATAAAAGTAAGATGATGCAACTTTATTAATGCATTTATATAACATTAGTAATCAATGTTGCATCTAAAAAAATCAATTTTGTGCATGAAGCCAATAAACTTTTGATACCATTAGCGAGAAGCTTACTTCATGTTTTAAAGGTTGTGGTAAGTTTCTTGACTAAGGGGCTGTTTGGGATCAATTTTGTTTTCTATTTTTATTTTTTATTTTATGTTGTTTTTGAAAATATGTTTGTTTAGAATATTTTTATATGATTTTATTTTTTGCTTTCAAAAATGAATAATGTTGTTTTAAAAACACTCAAAACATCTAAAAGATGTTTTAAGTGTTTTTAAAAATAACAAGTACAATCAAATAAGTTTTATTTTTAAACAAAATATAAACAAAACAAAATAAAAGACAATATACAAAATAAAAAACAAAAGTGATCCCAAACAGCCCCTAAGTGTTCTTTTTTTAGCACAATGATATCATTGAGCTAATCCATGTAGATATCTTGGTGTTGAGGAAAGTATGTTTTATATCTATCAGATTAAAATGTCTTCACCGCTAACTTGCACATATACCTTTTGTTATCATTTTTCTCCTTACTTTGCAATTGATTTATTTTGGAGAGATTTCTTATTTTTTTGATGAATTAGATATTGTTCATCTATTTTTCTATAAAACTCATCTAGTTTTTATTGCTAACTCTCATTTAAATGAATCTTTAACCGATATAGCTTATTCATAAGATTAAATTCTCTTACATTGATAAATATAAAATATTATAAAGAAGGAGAATAAAGACTAGGAGGTGTTGAATTTTTTTAATCATTTGACTTCTATCATGGCAATGTTGACTCAGGTTGGCATTGATTATTCTACATTATTTCTTATTTTCTATCAATATAAAAGAGCTTTATTCAACCTACTTATGCTAGAGGTCTCCTTTTCATTATTACTTCACTTATTATTGTACATTCAAATTTTATTTAAAATAAATTTCTACTTTTAATTATTTTATTATTTTCTAATGTTTAGAATTTGTACTAAATCATCAAGGTTGCACTCAATAAATTAGCAATTCTTTGATTTTGGATTAATCCTTGCATCCTACATTCTATTTAGTATATAAATAACAAATACAATAAAAAAATTCAAAAATAAGAGACATACTTTTATGTTTGTTTAGGCTTTCTTTAGCCTAAAATTGAGAGATATATAGAAGCGATTATTATATTTATTATATCAACCCAAAGTGTCTTTAACCATTTGACATATAACCTTATATTCTTGACCTTTTCTTTAAATGTTTTGTTCATTATTTGAAAGCCTTTATTTATTAAGGAGTTGAAGAAATCATTTTCTCCACATCAATCTTATTAGTAGCATAATAATTTTTGAATATCCTGTCATCATGCTTTTTCTTATTATTAGATTGTAGGCATTTTATTTTACCACCAATTTCATTTTCAATTAATTTTTTTCTAAAATAAGCTTGATAAGTTTAGGTTCTGAATGATAGTGGTGGCCCTCATACATCATGTAAAACAATTCCAGCTTTTTGGTTTGAGACTTTTTTTTTTAAGTATTTGCAAAGTGACTTTCTTTTGCTTTCTTAGAATGTGGGCTTTACAAAAGCTAGATTCAACAGATTTTGAATATAAAAATTTACCTTAAAAGCGTAGTATATTCAGGCATTTCTCACTCATTTGTCTTTATACCTGATACTAGGTGTCTATCTCTACATTTAAATTTGTTGCAGCTGCCATTATTCTTGTACTTGTGGTCATATACAACATAAAAGTCTTGTCATCTCAAGTAATCAACACGGTTCCTTTGGTCAACTTTAAATTGTCAGTATTGCTTGTGGTGTTGCATTCTTCTATGATGAGTTAACTCAAAGAAATTAAGTTTTATGTGATTAATCTTATCACTATTGAATGGGATATTGTTGTCTTTATTCAGCTTTCATGTGACTCTATTTGGTGTTTGAAGTATCTCATCATTAATGCCTATAATATTTAAGGGATCCTATTAGAAACAAGGGGGATTTACATGCATACCACATAATTCTTATTTATTTACATATCAAACACATAAACTTCAATTTTTACATATATGACACCTAATCTTCAATATCACATCAAAAATATCATCATCATTCACTTTTTTAAAAGTAAAATGCACATTTTTAAGCATAGGAAAGTGTTATATAAGTAAATATCTAACTTTAGGTGTTAGATATGTAAATGCATAAAAATTATGTGGTATGTATGTAAATCTTCCTAGAAAGAAACACATTTTCATAATATTTTGTAATGTAACATAATGTTATTGTTTTGTCATTAATCCAACACACGCAAGAGGATGAGGTTGCACAATAATACGAAGTGAGTAGATTATTGTCCACATGAGGATTGCACACCAATTATTGAAATTAGATTGATTAGTTATTATTTAGGTGGTTGTAAATAGAGTGATAGTACAAAAAAAGTTAACTAATCCTAAATTTAATAAAATAAATAATGTACACTAATTAACAAAAGCTGAAATTTGTAAGGAGAAATCAATAATAATGAGGTCCTGAGGATTGGGTTTCACATATGTTATTTTGGTTAGGTGATTTTAAAAAAGGAGTTTTATTAATTTATTGAAAAAAATTTGATCAAGGTGCTGCTATCTTTCTCTCAAAATTTAAGGGTCTATTTTTTCTCTATGCAAAATATCTATTTCTCAATGATAGATTCAATATAGAGAAAGTTCAACAATACAGTTTAAATCTTAAAATAAACTGCAATGATTCTTTATAGTTATTTGTGACCTACAATCCATCCATCATAGTATTTTGCTCAAAGAGTTTGTTCTCCATCTCTCAAATTTGAATGGACCTTCTTAATTATTGATCAACGGCCAATCAATCAATATGTATAAAAACACAAAATAAAATACACAGTAATAAAGAGAAATAAAAACTCCTTTACTTTTATCAGAAATCAAATCCAACACAAAATAATATTGCTACATTTAATCCCTAGAGAAGAGATTTAGTTCATGTTAAAAGAAAATAAAATACAAAGATACAAGATTATGAACATGATTACAATCGAAAAACTAGAAGAAAGGTTAAAAAAAAAAAACTCTAGTAGTTGTCTTCATTTTCAAGTCCTTAGCCTGTTAAATCTCCTCTGATGGCTTTCCCCCAAAGAGCCTTAAATAATTTTCCATGACTTTAAGAGAATAGCCATGGAACTTTTGCCTTTGGATCTTTCTAAAAGACCTAAGAGATGGAGCTAAAAAAATCTAGAAGAGTCCTCTAATTTGTTCATAAAAGATTCTTATGTAAGGCTACTATGATTGTCCTTTGAATGGAAAGAAATTTGGGTGAATTTAAGTTAAATCATGGCTAGCACCTAGACATTAATTACCTAAAAGCCAAGGCCTCGATCTTATGCTTTTGAATTTTGCTTAGTGCCTAAGTGGCGAGCATTCTATTTGGGTTGTTTGTTGGGTTTTGGAGCTGGTGCTTGAGGGTTGACACCTAGGCGTTGACTTCATTGTCAAAAATCTCATGTTGGGAGCCTGGTTATGGAGTCGAGGTGCCAGGTTAGGCTTATTACACCAAATTAGCTTTGAATTGCATCAATCGCTCCCAAATTTTCTTAGATGGTTACTCACATGATTTGGTATATTAATACTTAGATTTTTCTCTAATTAATACTTTCTTATAATATTTAAAATTTAATATATTAGTGTCATGAAATATCTAAATTATGTTGAAATCCATGTCATTAAGTGATTAACATATGTCTTTGCTCGTCCTTAAGCAAGGCCCAAATGTATAATTAATGATAACACAAAAAATTTAAAATGCAAAATAGAACCACCGATTAAAATCAATTATCTCATGGTATAGGAATACTATTGTTTACCCTTTTGAAAGGTGTTTATAATCCACCTCAATTGACTTATACAAACCACTTGAATTAATAGTTGTTTAAAATGATCTAATGAACTATACATCAACACATTAATATAGCCAAAGTCATTGCAAATCAATGTACATTTACTATAGATTTATACAAATTGTATAAAATCAAGGTTAAAATTGAGTAAAAAATCTTTCAATATGTATAACCTCAATCTCATATTTATGCCTAAAAAATTTATTATTTTTGCACATACACTTAAATATATTTTCACACTTGGATTGATAGATATATGGGTTTTATTATGAAGTGATTCTAAAGTCTCTAGGCTTCAAATTTCTACTTACCAATGTAGTTTCACATCTTTTTTTTTCTCTTTACGGTCATCGATTTACATGCTAGTGACATCCAACTCACTATCTTCTTTTCTCTATCCAACCCTTGCTAGTTATAGATGTCCATATATAAAACCAATAAGATAAAAATTTCAATTTATGTATTGACTCATAGGGCGTACCTTTTACTTAACTCAACTTTTTTTTGTTTCTATAAACGGTGTATAAAATTACAAATAAATGTGCTTAATGATAATATGTATTAGCATAGTTAATTATGTAGCATATAATTTAAAGAAATTATTTTATTCAACTAATTAATCAATATAACATTACATAAATACTTTCAGTTCATATATTCACTTATTTCTTAGTAGCACTTGATTTAATGTCCTCAAACCCATGTAATTAATATGGATTCAAGTCAAGTTTTAGCAAGTGTGGAATAATTTGGCTTACCTATAATCATCCTCAAATTCTTATAGAGATCATCCTTTTTCACTTACACTTGCTTGAAATGTTTTTCCTTCACCAAAGAACAGTGATTTTTTTCTCTCTTTGCTTTTTTGCTTTTTTTTAGCAGCCCTTGACTTGTTCGGCTTGTTTTTTTTATTATTACTCTTGGCCACTGGTAAGCTTGTTATTGGATTGCCATCCTTTTACAGATCTTTTTTGAGTGATTATTTAAATCTTCATGGACTTTGAAGATTGTTGGGGATATAAGCTGTAGCTCACCCATGTGAGTGATTATCAACACAACTCATTATGTATATCATAATTATAAACTATAATATTTTAAGAGAACTAGAAAATGATATGAATTCCATTTATCATAAGTAATTATCTATAAAATCATAGATTATTTTCATTTCATTTATAAGTTTGCATGAAGATGAAATCAGAACATTCCATTGTACATTAGTAGCATAAATATGATAAAAGAATATATCATATTATATCATATCATAACATATCTAATTCTATAATATAACAATCACATGAAATTGTTTAGTTTTGCCATTGACACACTTCAAAATGAATATGTTTTTATTTTCAATCTATCCTAGCACTAAAATGTGGGAAGGCATTTAAACTTCTATGCGCAAGCACAAAGTATCTCCAACTAGTATTATAAATAGTGAACTTCATATTAATCGCCCATCACTTTTACATGATTGCACGGTAGGCTCAATCTTATCCAAAAATCTTCAATCAGATTGATTATGTTTCTCACTGATGAGAATATTTTTCATTTCAAAAAAATATTAAAAAGCATGTAACCCAAGGCTTAGATGGCTTCATCCATAAGTTCTTCATTTGTACTTAAAATTTATTTTGCCCTTCATCATTCGGCCAACTTCAGTCTATAGAGTCACTGTGTTCCAACAATTGACAAATCGTAGGTTTAGATTAAAAAGTTAACATTAGAGATATAATATTGTATCCATTTTACAAAATCTATTTCCGTCTTCTTGTTTGACAAATAGACTGAAAGGAAAAAACAAGATTCACAAAATTCAAAAACTGTCATATATTATATGTAAAATGAAGTATCAACTGAAGCTCATTATTTGAAGATGCAAATGTTCTTGTGAATCTACTTCAAGATGCTTCGGCTATTATATCCCATTGGAAATGAATTTATCGATCCTATGTTTTTGTGTGTTCTTTTGCTATTTATCTCTCTCTGTCCATTCATTAGAGATTCTCTTTCTCTCTCTCTTATAAAACTCGTGTGTGTGATCTTCTATTACCTAATGGCTCCTCTTTCTTGCTCCTACTTGATCCCTTCTCTATTTGAGTCTTGAGATGTCACTGGTTCTTATTGGATTGGTGGGTTTGTTTATGCTCGGTGGCATGGGACTGCTTTGACTGATTATGGCTGTGATGACATTTGTGTTTCTTTTCTGGTGCCAAGCTCTATCTTAATCCTTTTGCCCCTTTTTTACATGCTGCTTCCTGCGTTCATTAATTATTTTGATTTGTATTGTTTTTCTTATATTGCTTATGTTTTTTTTCTTTTCTTTCAATGCTTGTAAATCTATCCAGCATTTTTTCTTCATCAATATGTTTAAGCATCAGCTCTCAATTTTCTCCAAAATAATAATAAGAATGTTATGGTATTGGTCCTGTACTTCCTGTCATAGCATGATTAGTGACTACAAGTTTCAGAATCTCCAAGGAAAAATCTGAACTTTAGCCTTCCTAAAAATTCTATAATTGCACAATACACATGTGAATATTAATTGAGCTGTGTTATAAAGTTAGCACCGAAAAAATATCTTAATTTTGACTTCTAGTTGCATCTATTAAACTGAAGCACACATTTGATGATGCTGATATACTCCGCATGGTAGGTTGAGGAGCCTGTTGAGGTCTACCATGACGAGACTTTCAAATCCCGAACTTGGTTCTTTGCCAACCACAACTTCACTGTTGCTGTCATCTGGGCTCCATTCCTGGTCAAGTCTGAGTTGTTTGAGGATGATGAAGGCAAATCAAAATCCGAAGTTGAGCTTCACCTTGACATCCTCGATGAGAAATGGACGAGCCAGTACAACAAATATGACTATGTGATCTTCTCTGGCGGGCAATGGTTTCTCAAAACAATGATCCTGTGGGTGAATAACACCACTGTTGGCTGCCACAATTGCAACAACCGCAACTTGAAGGAGCTGGGTGTCTACTGCCCTTACGGCAAAGCTCTCCGGACGGTTTATGAGTTCATAGCCTCCTCTGATCACAAGCCCCTCATCTTTTTCAGGACATGGACACCAGATCACTTCGAGTATGGAGAGTGGTTTAGTGGTGGGGTATGCAACAGAACTAGTCCATATAAGGAGGGACAATACAATGGAAAGCCTATCGACCATGTAATGAGAACCGCTGAAATTGAAGAGTTTGAGAAGGCGGCAAGCGTGGCTTCGAGGACTGGAGCCCGTCTGAAGTTGCTGGATACTTTCCATCTTTCTCTTTTAAGGCCTGATGGGCATCCTGGCCCTTACAGAACTTTCCATCCCTTTGATAAGGATAAGTCTGCTAAAGTTCAGAATGACTGTCTTCACTGGTGCTTGCCTGGGCCTATAGATACGTGGAACGAATTGATCATGAAGATTCTGGATGATGACAGTGATCTAAGCTATATTTGATTGAGATTCTATCAGAGACCATCACATTCTATTTGTCTTCTGCAACGCAAAAATTGTTTTTGGTATCTTCTATCCTGTGCATATCTTTGTTCTTCTTTGTCTCTCCTTGAAGCATACAGTGGTATGTTTGTCTTTCCTTCCATCTTCGTCAACTTGATTTGTCAAGTTCTGTTATCATACACTCTTTGATTGAGAAATAAAATTTGTTGCTTGTCCTACGTGACAGATTCCAGTCCATCTTTATAAGTTATATGCCATTCATCTTTTTCCTTGGGGAATACCTGTACAGGCTCACGTCTTGACTGGCTGTAGAGGGACTTGTATCATGGTAGAAGCAAGGTCTCTATCACTCCACGAATGTGTTAGGATAGATGCACGCCTTTATCAATTCTTGAGATTTTATTACGCAAGTCTTGCTTAAGGTAAATGATGTTACCGAGCATGCTTATTATGGCTTCATTTTTTTTTTTTTTAAATTTCAAATTTTCAATTGTCCTTTAATATTTTGATCTGTTTAGTTGAAGTTGTTTTATCAGTCACCTATTGTATGATGGAGTTGGTCATGTGTGTGGGTGCCTATAAATATATTACATGACTTTAAAAACTTAATCCTTGGCATGTTGGCATTCCCGAGCTAGAGATTACCCAAATAATATAGATAGATCAATTCAATCTTATGGCTATTCTTAGGTTGATCTTTGAGCTAACTTAGAGAAAACTTTAATACATATCAATAGATGATCGAGCAAAATGGTGTACATAGGTGTATTTTTGTTCAAGTTATAAAGTGATGAATTCAATATCATTCTCACGAGGATCCTGATTAAGTTAATTACTAATTTCTTACTAACATCATGTTTATCTGACTAGGTCAAATTGTTAAAATTAAGAAGAGCTTAAATTTATAAAATAAATTTTTTCTAGAGAAAATAGGATTTTTCTTAATTTTGGAAAAGTACTCTTGAATTTATGAAATTTTGGTTGATGTTATGGACTAAATTAATGAGGTTTTAAAAGCTATTGTTACTAATCAGGAGCTTAAATGTTATACCATCTATGTTTAGATCGATGCAACCTAATCACTATATTTAATTGGTTATATTTTTATAATCTAATTAAAATTAAATGGTTGCATTACATTCATTTCCTTTAAATGATTATGGAGCCAAAATATTATATGCCTATGTATATTTAATAAATTGAATTGCTTTTCTTTATTGTTCTACTAGGATTTTTCCGATATCATTACATCACACTAAGTTTTAACATCACAATTAGTCAAATTGTGAGTAAATTAAGCGTGGAAAAAGCAAAACAACATAATCATTGAAAGCACATATACATTTTTTATATATTATTCACATTAACAAAAGTACATAACATTCAACATAAAATCAACATAAATCTAGAGCATTAATGATTTAGTTCCTCATTTTATTGAAGGAGATAGAACATTGACATTCAGAAATAAATGAGATCATTTTGGGCAAAATCAAAAGAAGGTAAAGAGTAAACTGAAGAATCTTCAAGTACCCTTAATCTAAATCCTTTTGCCTCTCAACAATGGGTTTCCTTTTTAATGGATCTTCTTCTTCTCCAATCTTCAATGTTAATAGCGCATGCACATCAAGAGAATGATCACGAACACTATACTGCAATAACACTACACTTGGGGTCTCACTCTCCAAGTGTCACAATCACACTCACTTGGACTCCACATATTGCTAAAACTTTTTCTTTTATCTTTTACTTCATTTTTATAGCCTAATGTCTTCACTTGTTATTGCCTTCACATCTTGCTAGTAACTCTAAACCACCATGAAATTCACTCGAACCACTCATTGAAATTGCATGAACTAAATCTATCAAGTGTCACATTGCAGTGCTGCAAATGCAATGCTTAGGTGCTGGGCGTAGCACTGAGGGGTTGATATTCAGTGCCGATGCACTATCCTCTCTTTCTTAGGCTTGAATCTAAGACATTTTTGGTACTACAACATTGCTTCTCTGGTGCCAAGGCGTTCTTTTCTCTATTTTGAGCTTTTCCATCCTGAAAAATTTATAAGTCCCTATTGCAGCGACAACAACTTTCTATCGATCTCTGGATTGAAATTTATGAAGAAATTAGCACTACAAAACTGGCTTCCTAGTGCTTAGGCTTTATGCTCTGCCTCAATCAAAATGAAGGCTTCTTGGGGATCCTTTAAGTACTGTAGCCCTGACCTCTTTGAGTTATAAAAAGGCCACCAACCTCACTGAGAATATTTACTGGGCCTTTCATTCCTAACTAGAGACATGCCTCTTCTTTTTTTGTTGAGTTCATTATTGAGAGTAGAATACACGTACTTGCCATGGATTCCAAGAGACCACGTGGCGATATCAACTCTTCAAAATTATGAGCTAGCTTTTAGAAAGAATTGAAGAAATTTAAGAAGCCTACCGAAGTTGTCATGGTTCATGCGGTGGAGATGAGCTCCTTTGACACCCCTACCACTAGGACCATACTTGCTTTAGCCGAGGGTAGTGCTGTGGAATCGCTAGTTGAGGCAAGTGTTTGTTTTGCATGAGTAGATTGTGCATCGAAGGAGGGGACTATTGCCCCCTTATTTGCCACAAGAAGTTAGTGGTGAGGAGGCTGACGATTACCTCTCCTGTTCTTTCTATCATAAAGGAGAGTTTTGCCAAGGTAGGGTTAAACATTTTTACTTTCAAATTTTATTGTAGTATTTAACTAAAAGTGGCAAGTACACGAGAGGTGATAACAGGCACCAACATCTCCTCAAATTATCTTCTTGGATAATCTAGGTAGATCTGAAAGATTGAATCACATTTATGTGGCTAATTTGCTAGGCCATCATCTAAGTGAATGGCAAATATGCTTATTTGAATATGGGCTCCCTTCTCCAAGGATCCTACTCTTAGCAGATTGCCTTGTTGACATTCTTTTTCCCATTTTGATAAGTTTTTTCTCGTTGTTCAAGGGTGACTCAAGATTGTCATGAATTAAGGTGGAAACCCTGAGTTTCTCCTTGATGGAGGGACCAACTTTGCAGGGGGCGCTAGTCGAGATGGTCGCCTTCTCTATTGGAGCCACTATTAGCTTCACCTTTACCAAAATCCAGGGGATGTTGGTGATTTAGTCTAAGAGGTATGAGTTTGCTCCTTTAGAGGAGGGAAATGCGGAGGAGCAACAAGTGCTTGGAGACTTGGCTGCACTCACGAACTTGCAGGGAAAGGTTGCCATTTTAGAGGAGTATTTGAGCTCGTCGAGCCACTAGTGGGTGAACTTAGGTCCTTGCTGGAGGCGGAGTTGCAGCAAAGGCATGCTACCGAGGCTAAGTTCTAAAGGGACTTAGCCATTATGAGGACTAAGTTGGTTTCTCTCCAATGCGATTATGTTCTATTGTATGTGGGAGAAGAGAAACCTCAGCGAGGAGTGGCAACAGATTCCATTGTTAAACAATTAAAAAAATCTTCGAGGTTATAATGAGTGCATTTGTAAAAACCTTTTTCAATATGCTAAAATAAATAAAGAAATAATTTTAGGAAAATTTTACCTTACACACTCACCTTTTTTTTATCAAGTGTTGTTCTATCATTGATGGAGGCGAGTAGGAGTTCATTTATTATTTTTGTCTTCATATGCACTGTTTAAGATTTCCACAGAATTTTGTAATGATTTCTTTATTAAATGTCCGACGTGATGTTTCGAAGCCATACCTACCAGGTCTATAAATGTAGTTTCACCTAGGTAGTTGAGACTTTAGTGCAACGCTCTTTTGAGCCACTAACCTCTTGATTCAAGCGAGTAGGCTTTGTATTCTCATTTTTTAGAAGCGAGTGAGTTTGATGGCTACTCTGAAGAAAACAGTGAGTTCATTCTTGCTGTCCAAGATCAAAAAGGTTCCCGACCTTGATCCATGAATAATGACCTTCATTTTCCATAGCTATTGCCATAGTCATCCCGACTAACACAATGAGAGTAGTTGACTTTGACAAGAGGTACTCAACCAAGATGGATGAGTTATGCTACCCCTTCAGAATCGGCTTTTGGTTCCCTCACCTAACAAGTGGGTAGAGATCTTGAATCACTCTAAAGTTATACCCGCTCAAATCTTGCCAAATATTGTGGCTAGTATAACTACATTTCTGATGATGTTGAGAGAGGAGAGGCTATCATGGAGCTTGACTCTCTTTCGCTACATCTTCACCATGAAGGAGCACAATGATGGGACCATTCAGTTCTCTGTAGTCTTGTTGAGAATACGCGATTTGTCAAATAAGGTTAAGAAGTGCCAATCCAAGCTCTGGTTCATCAATAGCTCATCACCTTGGCCTGTGTCAACTATGTTTACCCTCTCCCCAGTGAAAGAAGATTCTTTAGGTGGAGGAGGCCTTGAAGAGAGTGACTAATAAGACTTTGAACATCAGTCACCATCTCTTATATAATTGAGTCTCCAACATCTTTTATGGTAAGCATTATGTACTTAGTCCCCTTTTTTAGAGTTAAAGTGATTTTTTTTTACTTGCCAGCTCTAATGTTCTTACTCACTTTGTTAAGAACAGAGGATGTTGTATCACTTGCACTAGACCCTTCATTCTTTAGGTTCCTTGAGGAAGATGTGTGCGAGGAAGAAGATGATGAGTCAACTCCTACTAAGGCTGTGAGGAGGCGAGGTCGAGTAGTGCTCCAAAATAGTTCAAAAAGAGACCTGCGAGCTCAACTACTCATGGTCGCTCTAAGAAAAGGAGCGAGCTAATGGAGGAGAAAGGGAAAGAGAAAGAGAAAGAAGAGGAGGTCGATTGTGCAAAGGACAACTTCACTCCTGATCTTGTTCAGGTGACTAATAAAGTCATCTTGCTCGGTCGGGATATTTACTTGGAGGAACTTGACATTACTCTAGAGAACCTCCCAAATAGTCGGCTGCCATTCGTCGTGATGACTGCTTAGCCATGGCTTAGCAGTCGACTTGGGAGATCTGCAACAAATTATTCATTAAGAGGAAGAATCTCTCCACGATGAAGGCGAAGCTAATAGGTAAAGGAATATCTCACCTTTATTGAGACCAAGCTCACTGATCTTTAGGAGGAGGTGAAGCAATAGGAGCATGAAAAGGGACAAGTTGTTTTGAAGCTCACCGCGTTGATGATGAAGAAGTTGGAGGAAGTGCCCTCTCACAATATGGAGGAGCCATAGAAGAAGGGTGCAAAGTTTGTAGACTTTCTGGATTTTGCCAAGTACAAGGGATTGTTGGGCAGAAGTTTAAGGTGGGTGTTGATTCATAGTTGACAAGGTAATGATGCATGGCTAGTTGGACCCTAAGTTCTTGGATTTCTCCAACATAGTCACTCTCTCAAACTTCAACAATGATGAGACTAGACGAGTTGACTCACATCTCCTTTTCTTTTTCTTCTTTATATACCTCTTTTTTTTTTGCTATGAGTTGGGGAAGAGAATGTCTCCATGTAACTCCATACTTGCTTTTGTGTAAATGTTATTTTGATAAATGAAAAAGATGTACCTTTTTTTTTCTTTTGCTAAGTAATTATTATTTTGTCTGGATAATTGTGTTGTTTATACTTATTGGTGCTTTGACTATTTATCTAATGCTTTGAGAAGAAATGCTAAGTGTCGATTCATGGGGAATTTGTTACTCTTTATTGGTGATTACTGTGAGTTGATCTCTTGGTTGTTGGTCATGGTGAGTTGGTTCTTTGCCAATAGGATAGTTGGTCTTTTAGACTATTACCTAGAAGAGTTGGCCTTTCATTAGTTTGCCGATCTCATATAGTGTCAGTCTTCAATCATAGTCATTAATTAGGAGAGTTGGTCTTTCATTAAGTTGCCAACCTTATGGGGTGTCAGTCTTATACCATAGTCACCAACTAGGAGAGTTGGTTTTTCATTAGGTTTCCAATCTCATGAGGTGTTGGTCTTACACCATAGTTGCCAACTAAGAGAGTTAGTCTTTCATTAGGTCATCGATTTCATGAGATGTCGGTCTTACACCATAGTTGGCAACTAGAAGAGTTCATCTTTTCACTTAGTTTTATTGAATAAGCTTAGATGAGTATTAATAAGTTAACTCAAGAATTGCTTATTCAATTATAATATTTATAGGCCAAGAATGGAGCTCTGAGTATTCAGATCTCCTACTCAAGACTTTGTGGTTTATCAAGTGCGATCTTTTCCTTAAGCTAAAAATGGCACGCCAAGTGTCCTGAGTCATTATATAGCTCTCCGAATTGGATCTCCTAAGTGTGTTTTCCATGGCTTTCGAGTTTACCTTCCCTTACTTAATGATGTTCTCTTCTAGCTCTATAGTCGCTAGTACCCTTTGGCTGTAGAGTTCACACTCGACTAATCAGCGCTGCTTTTGTCCCATGTGAGAGTGAGAAGGGATTATGTCCGGTAGCAGTAGTGAGAGTCATTCTAAGGGCCTATAATACAACCAATAGTGTGTCAACCCATTTAGCTTTAGTGCTTTCTACTTTCTTCTTCAATAGATTAAGGATTTTCTTGGTCATATCTTCCATCTGGTCATTGTTCAATGGGTGATGCACTTAAGTGAATTTTAATTTTATTTCTTAAGACTTGCACCAGTCTCTTAGTCCTTGGTCAGTGAACAATGGTCCATTATCAATGATGATAGCCATAGGAAGGCCATACTTGCATGCAAATAATGTCAGTCCAGACAAAGTTTATGACTACATGGACAGTTACTTTGGTGAGAGGCTTCATGTTGGTCCATTTGCTAAAATAGTCAATTATGATCAAGATGAATCTTCTTTGTTTGCTGGCTATTGGTTTTAGACCAATTAAGTCCTCCTAAATGGCGAAGGTCCACGACGTGTAATAGGTTATAGAGGTTGTGGTTGTTGTTGCTGGAGAGGGGTAAATTTCTAGCATTGTTTACATCTTCTCACAAATGCTTCTACATCATTCCTTAGTGTGAGCTAGAAATATCCCTGCTTCAAGATTTAGTGAGTGAGTGTTCTTTCTCCTAAGTGGCTATCGCACTCGCTAGAGTGTATTTCTTCCAACACTTTTCCTTGTTTTATTTCTCACACACACACCTCATATTCAATGAGTCGCTGACCTTTTAAATAACTCATCTCCAATCAGTGTATGCTGGGGGCATTTATTCTAAGTCCCCTTTCATCTTTTGGGTTTTCCTCTATCTCTTTTATATGCAGGTATCTTTTGATTGGGTCAATCTAGCTAGATGAGTACACATTATTTATTGTATTGTTAACCTCACTTTTGGAGTGAGCTTTGAACTTCTTCATCCTAGACATAAGGACTCCTCTAGACATTAAGAGTTCCTTAGTCTTAAGAAACTTATAGTGATTAGGTGAACACTTAACCTAACCCTAGAGACTTAGAAGAGTTAGCCATAGGAATGGGTTATTAGGAAACTTTCCTTTAGCTTAGCTTGAACCAAATCCTTACTTCCTTCTCTCAGTCATCAACTTCAAATTCAAATCAACTTCAAATTCAAATCAATTCCAAATTTAAATCAATTCCAAATTCAAACCAATTCAAATCAATTTTAAATCCAAATCATCAATCAATTCCAAATCAAATGATTGAAACCATGACTGAATTTTCCAAATCTTTCTTTGATCATGGACTTATATTCCAAATCCAAATCACCATTCAAAATCCCAATCAAAACCATTCCATCAAATCAAAATCCGGCCTTTTCTTCAAGTCAAAGTCTACTTAACCAAATCAAATCAAATCAAAAACCTTTTGATTCAATCAATCAAAATCAGCTAACTTGAAATTCAAACCCATATTCACCCTTTTGTCTTAAAATTATCAAATAAATCAAAACTCATTTGACTCCAAATCACTTGCAAATGGATTTATAATTCAATCACAAGTACATATGTGAGTTCAACCAAACTTGAATCAATCCTTGATCAAGCCAATTGACCCACTTAGGCTCACTTGACCCAAAGTGACCTAAAGCACCCTTTTGAGCCAAATTCTAATCCAACCCAAATTGGATTGAACTAAGCCCATCTAAGTCTCACATTGTGAGCAACAATCATCCTAGGATGATCAATCACCCAAATTAGGTCAAACCTAGCCTTTGACCAAGTCAACACTTAACCCATATGAATCCAAACTATCTAAACTAAATTGACTGCAACCAATGACTCAAGTTCACTCCAAATTAATTATTGAACTTGACCAAAGCCTCAATTAAGTCCAATTTGACCAATTGGTCAACCTAACCCAACTTAGCCAATTTAATCTTATGGGTCAAATCAACCTAAAACCTAATCAAATCCAAATTGAACTTAGCCAAAGCCTACAATATATTCCAAGTGATCAACCAAACCCAAACTAAGCCATGATTCAAGTCAATTTGGTCAATTGGGTCAAATTGGTCAACTTAGCCCAAATTTAACCTTAAGGATCAAATTGGCCAAAATCCAAATTAAATTAAATCAATTGAAACCAATTAAACCAACACAATCCAAATGGTCATTTGAACTTGACCCAACTCTTGGTTTGACCCAATTTGATTGGTCAACCTAACCCATTTTGACTCAATTTGACTCAAATGGGTCAAATTGACCCAAATTAAACCAAATGAACTTCAAATGATATGAAATTTGGTCCAACTTACTTTTGACTCATTTCAAATCTGCTTAAATCAAATTCAATGTCAAATGACCACTTTGCCCTTGGGTCAAGGGCATCCCATGAGAAAAGACACTTGCCCAAGTGGTCATATCTTCCTTGGCCACTTGACACTCATCCATTGGTCCACATAGGCACCAAGGACATTGATTTTTTGACCCAATGAGTGGTTGGGGGCATCCACGACTCATGGGGAGGAGAAACTACCTCACATCTCCCATTGGAATACTTGGCATGAAGGACTCTCACCTCCCCTTTGCTAGGACACCCATTTGTCCTTCATGACAACCACTTTTCATGTCTTAGTCAACTAAAATGAGCCACCTAGGATGATTCTCTTCCATTCTCAACCACCCCAAGCTAAATGACAATACTTTTGAGCCAAAAATTCAAAGAAAGAGGGATTTTCAGCCACTTTTCAAACAAAGGCATTAGAGGTTGAAGAAATTAACACATTCCCCTCATTTTTCTCCCTAGAGCTCCCAAATCAATCATCCCCACTTCATTTTGGAGAGAAATACACCAAAACTAAGTTGATTTCTGTGAGGAAACGATGATTACCGGTGGAAACTTTAAACGTGAAGGTGAAGATCCAAGCTCATTCCAAGGCCTCTTCCCCCACTCAATAGGGTGCTCGGATCATCGCCGTCGAAATCATCCTCTGAGGTAATATTCAAAAACCGTAGCCGGCCATAAGATCCTTCATTTGACAATTTTTTGCACGATTTTAAGAATCTACGCTAGATAATCTAGCTTTTTTTATTTTACATCATCCCAATTAGAAAATAGAAGTTTTTCTGTGTGAATCGATACAAAAATGAGTCCATTTGGATAAGTTTTTACTTATAATTTCTCATTTTTTCCCCTAATCTTGATTTTCACTATTCACGGTCGGACGGAGAATCGATCCACGGTTCTGGATCGGACGGCGGATCGATCCGGCCTTTGGGCGGATGTGATATGAATCATTCGATCTATGATCGGACAGTCCGGATCAAACCACGTATCGCGATCACCGTGCACCCACGGTTTCCTACTCGCGTGGAAACACGACACCACGCCCGGCCTCGTGCCATGGCACCACGTTACATGGCAATGTCCATCAATCGTGCCATGTGCCACGCTACGTCGCACAGCGTGCTGATTGTGAAATTCGATTTTTTATTTTAAAAATTACTTAAATCACCTCAAAACTTCAAAAAATTATAGAAAATAAAATAATTAACAAAAAATTGCAAGCAAGGACTCATTGGATTTATCTTTCTGAGAGGAGTTCAACAAATCCAAAATCCCCAAATTTTACTGAATATTTTGAGCTTAATTTGAGTTTTAGTAAAAATCAAATTTTATTAATTAAACCAAAAATAAATATGAGATTAAGTTGAAATTTTTAGAGATTAAAATTGAAGATAAAATACACATATCATAAAAAATTCTAAGTCAAAAGGACCTTTGGATTTGAAGATATTGAATTTTGAGTTTTAAATGATTTATTTTAATAAAATAAACTAACAGACTTCATAAAAATCACTTAAATCAACTGAAACTTCATAAATTCATAACTAATTGTAAAAAAATCTAAAAAAAAAAAATACAAACTCAGATTCATTTTAAATATATTTAAGAGTAGAATCTAGGAAAATTATTATTAATTGATTTTGAACAGTGAATTTGGCTTAATTAAAGCTTAATTGAAAATATAATTTGCCTAATTACTTTTTAATTAACCATCCAATTAATCTCAAACTTTTTGTGTATATTTATAGGGATGACTTCTACCTCCTCTATTTTTTTTGAGATTTTATTATTTTCTTAATTAGATAAATCAATAGATTAAGCCTTAATCACCTTCTTAATGTAATTAGTGATAATTAAGAAAATGAATAGTAAATTAGTCAATCAATCAAGCTTGTTAACCTATGTTAATGATGATGAAGTCAAGGGAAATGGATTGGGACTCCCTCTTCCAATCTTTTCTTTAAGTCTTCTCTAATCCCTCTTAAATAATTAATTAATTAACACCTCTTAATTAATTAATCAATAAAATTAATCAAAACCCAAATCATTTCTGAACCTTAATCAATTAATTGAAAGGATTTAGGGATTGAGACATAGGCTCTCTTCTTTATCTCTTTCTCTAAACCCATCTCACTTTAGTTGGCTAAGGCTAATTCAAATTTAATTAACTAATGAACTTAATTAACCCATTGAATCTATGTCTCTAATCTAATCTTGGGGAGCTCTTTGGGAGTTCAATAACCAAAAGTAAGAGATAATGAAATTATGGTTAGCTCACATGTGTGAGAAAATCATAAGAGTAATTAGGTGAGCTCCTTAAGCTTAATTAATTAATCATTTATGAGCTAATTGCATTATGCCCTTTTCATTTCTTAGGAGCATTGCAAATTTAATTTTCATATGGTTTCATATCATATTAGCTCATAATTGTAATCAATTAACTTAAGTGATATTGGAAAGGTTTAATTTATTCATTTAATTTATACCTTAACCTAACTAAACCATAAAATCAACTTAATTACCTTCTCATTAAACCAAAATTAACTTACATGATGGAATGGGATTAGGACCAACAAACCTCTCTCATTTCACTTAACTCAAATCAAACATAAAGATAAAATATCCTTAAAAGAACTTTGGTTTGTTTTAAATAGTTTTATTTAGTATGATTGTCCTTATGAATTAAGTGAGATGAATGAAATTGTGCTTATTTTCATTTACTTCTTCACCTATCATGCTAAATGTTGCTTGTCATATGTAATCATACATGCATTCTTTTCAAAATTAATAAAATTGAAATGATTTCTTTTATGTCAAATTGCATGTGTTGGTTTAAATTAAATATGTGTGGCTATTATCACTATTAAATCAAAATTTATGTTCCAAAACATATGAATCAATATGTGGAGTGATATTAATTACAAATACCTATAAGTTGCATGTGTTGGTAATATAGAATATGCAATGTGAAGTCCTCTTTCCTTACCTTATATAGATTCATATGGGATTAACAAATGTATTGTTCATTTGAAAAGAACATAACATTTGTCTAAATCTATCCCTATGTATCTCCATGTTATGATTTAGGAAGAATTTCACATCATATATATATAAATCATGTAATCAAACTAATATGGTTGTTTGCATTGTTTCCTATTCTCTTTTTGCACATTCATTTGTATTTGAGAAAAGTGGTATATTAGTCTGAACATCCTAGGGTTGCGAGGCTTTAATTAGCCCAAAGTAGAACTCGTGCCTTATGCCCCTAGTGTAGAACAATGGCGTCGTACTCACTTATAACTCTTATACAGGTGTATGTGTGATATGACTGATGAATAGAAAGCATGAATCAAATAAGTCAAAATATAATTTTTGCATGGATTTTCCATCCTTATGATTGTTTCTACACTCATATGTATCTAAGCAAAGTGGTATATTAGTCTGGACATCCCGAGGTTGCAAGGCTTTAATTAGCCCTAAGTACGACTTGTGCCTTACGCCCCTGGTGTAGAACAATGACGTCGTACTTACTTAAAGCTTTTATACATTTAAGTATGCATGTAATTAATGGATGAAAACCCCTTTTTCTACAAAAGACATGCATTCATGATTCAATCAAAATGGAATATTTAAACCATAACTATACTCCCTTGCATTCATCATTCAAGTATGTTAGAAATTTAAATTGCATGTATAGATATGCTTAGGATTTATCCATGTGCTTGATATGCATGAGTGAAAGAAGTAAATGAATCTATGTATGTGATAGTAATTCATCTCAATTAATCTTGAGATGTCTCTCTTATTTAATAAGTTTATTTAAATTAAGCCTAAACTTATGATTAATTAAAATATATAATAAGCCATTCACTAATTAACTTGCTTTCAAAATGACTCAAGGTAGGGATGGAAGAGAGATTTTCTCTCTTTCTTCTCTTTATAACACTTAGTTGTTAAGTGTAAGCCAAATGAAATGAAAGAAAACACTAATTAAAACTTGCAAATTAAATGAACAACTTAAAGTGAAACCACACTTTGTAAATTAAATCCCTCACACTTGGCAAATTACAACTCTAAAGCCTAGCTAGGACATACCACACAAGCTTTAATTCACACACTTTTGGACTAAGTCATAATTTCTAGCTTTATGTTATGGTGGTGCGTGGTTTGATGTATGTTTGGTTTTATGATGTAATATTTTAGATTGGATGTTAGGGTGTATGTGCGTAGACTGAATGGTAGGACGATCTTAGTCTAATCATTGTATTTTGTAGGGGATTGTGCTTAAAGGGCACTGTAATAAAAAAATATAAATACTTTTGCTATGCAGGTTGCCTATGCCCTTAAGCATAATCCAAAAATAGGCCAGGTGGACTTGGTTACTCATGTGTGGGGTACTAAGTCCAAGTTATTCATATACATGCTTGGGATTGTGTGGTGTATTTAGCTAATCTTTGTTTTACATGTTTTAATTAGATTTACTTTTTCCTATTTTCATATAATTTTTGTAATTAGGATTTAGAATGAATGTTATGGGGGATTAGGATGGACATTGGTCATAAAACTATGTCTTATGTACCATGTGAAGCCTTTAAAGCCAACCAACCAACCAAAAAGAAGGAAGAAGAAAAAGCAAAAGAAAGAAGAAAAGAAGAAATGAAGAGTGAAGACCACCATAACATTAATTCCTTCTAAGTTATAATTATTCATTTGTAATCAGGTTGTATAAGGGTAGAGCTCGGCTACCCATATTTCTTTTTGGGTTTGTGTGGTGGAGCCCAACCACAATCGACATTTTATTCTTTTGCGCTAGTTTTATAAAATTGTTTGATGTTTGTTTAGCTTGTGCATTAAGATGCATATTTTTCCTATTTCTTTCTTGCTTTGTTGAATGGCCTGGATGCAATTAGGCTCTTACAAAAAAAAAAATTTTCTATCTAATTAATCAATTCAAAATTAAAATTAAACAACTCTTAACCTCACCTAAAGCCTAGGACATAAAATCAAGATAAAAGATTTAACAACCCCTTAGCTGGATGTTGTATGTTTCACATCATGCATATAAAATCATCTTGCTTCACTCTTGCTTATGGAGGGCTTCCACCTTTACAAGACAACATGGCTTGACCTTTGAGAGCCATTGTGGAAACACACCACCTTCTTGCTGATTTTGGCCCATAACCAACTTCTCATGCATTATGCATATGAATCACATAGCCTATGTCAAATTAATTATCCAAATATGAAAAAAATAAAACTTAACAAAAATTTGTATTAGATTAAGTCATTATTTATACCCTTCATGATCTAGTCTCTTAGGGAGTGTGTTTAAGGACTTAGTCTCTTTTCGGTTGATAATGTCAAGATGGCATTATTGGCTAACATTAGTGCTACTTCCCTAGTGTCTACTCAGCCTATTAGCAGTGAGCATATGCATGTTGAAGAAGACTCACACATAAAAGAATCTGGCACTCTGATGATTAGCTATGAGCCACTCTTGTCAAATTCGACTAGGGTGATAGTGAGTGCCACTCAAGATGATTCCTTAGATATTGATTCCTGTGCATAGAACAATCATATTTTTAGCTTGAAAGATACTACTCAGAGGCTATCTAAACTTTTTTATGTTTCATCTCCAGAATATGGCACAGGCCTTCAAACTCATTACATCCAGGATCTTCAAAGAGCCTATGCCACATAATGATGACATTATGCCCTCTACTTATGAGTTTTGATCTAGAATTCTTACCTCAGCTTTCTAGCTTTTGCATGGAAGTAAACTCTCTATTGGATTGTGCTCTCACTTTTGGATCTTGAAGCAGGAGAGCAACACCTTTGGGAATTTCTGTGTATAGATGTTGAGTTTAGGATATTCTCATTACGTAGTACTTATCAGGAAGTTTTATTTAATACAATCACTATTGCAAATACCTCACTTAATGCCATTTCAACATCAAGTCTCTAGTTCACTAAGACTTCAAGCACAGTCTCAGAGCTTTAAGATCCTATCAGAGAGAGCTTTTAGAGATTGAAAATGACAAATGAAAATAATTAAAGATTATGTTTCTTCTCTATTTTTTATATTGCATATAATTACAAATAAATAAATAAATAAGCAACGAATGCATCATGTTCAATCAATATGATACATTCATCAGGTGGCAATTTTGTTTGCATTTAAAAAAATGAAAATAATGATGAAATAACATAAATGAAAAAAGAGGCAAAATTTACACATCTCAGCTTTGGGGCACCACAACACTGCAATTGTAGAGCTTAGGCAGCCACCTTAAACAAAAATCTAGAAGCTTAAACCACCTTGATAGTGCTTGACAAAATGACACAGTATCACAACGCTGTGACACCAGTGCTGAGGCGCTGTTGATGGAGGTTGGTGTTCTTTCTTTTGGTGAGATTGAGAGAATTAAATTTTTATGGATCTTTAGATTAATATCTAAAGATATATTTTTGAAGTTTTTGTGGGATAATGAAGGGCGTAGGATAATATGATAGTGGGATCACTTAAACTAGTCTGATTTGGACTAACTTAGACTGATTTAAAATGCTTGAAGGAATGAGATTTAAGTGAGATAAATGGCTAAAAATATTTATGGAGGTTTAGATTAGGATATGTATTTGTGATATGGAGTAGTTATTAGAAAGTATAGGATTTAAGTGATGATTTTATTGTGAGGATGAAGATTAGGTCATAATTAATGAAGTAAATGTATTATTGAGTGGAAGGAAGGTGTAGGCTTATGGAGGAGAGTAGAAAGCTTAGTGTATGGTTGGAGATGATATTAAGAGGTATAAGAAAAATTAAATAAATTACCTTGGGTATCAAAGGTGAGGAAAGAAAGATATGTTGATAATAGCACTCACTTGGGATTGCTAAGGTTTAGCCACCAAGCTCTCAAACCACAAGAAAAACTCAAATAATTTGTGGCCAAAAGATCTCTTTTTATTCTAGCAAGTGGGGCTATTTATAGCCATTACAAATATCTTTCAAAAGAAAAATAATTCAAAACATTGAGGGAAAGGTGGGTAGCCACATTAATGTGAAGCATTAAGTTACCTTATTATTTTATCTACTCATTCACATGCTATTATTTAATGTGGATTCAACCACCTCACATGTCATACTTTGAATTTTTAAATTCAAAATTTCAAACATGGAGTTTCTAAAAGAAAATTAAAAATTACATAACTAAAAAAAGATGAAATCATAAAATGGACCTTTGTAGGCTAATGGGCTAATACTTCTTCTTTCTTGAATTTTCTTGGCCTATAGCTTGAGATCTTGTAAATATCCTTGAGCTCTAATTTCTTGATCCATATGATGGGCTTTAGCTTGAGATCTTGTAAATGGACATTGAGCTCTAATTTCTTGATCCACTTGATGTTCTGCATCAACTCCTCTAGGCTCAATTGATCTCTACTCTATAGAATTAAAATTTAAGAAGTATTCTATTAATTATGAAGCTAGAGTCTCCAAATTAGTACATGTTAGCCATGTGTCTTCAGCTGGTGGGTTATTCTTCCAACGAACTAGAAAATGATGTTCAAAAGTTGGATTAATGGGTGCTTCCTCGATGATAATATAGTCAACTTCAAACAAAGAGGGCTTATGTAAATATGATGCTATATCTCTTGCTAAAGAGTTAGATAAAATAAGTGGAGGTTTGCTAATTTTTTCATATGATAGAATATCTTCAATATTAATAACTGGATGAATAAGCATATCAGCAGGTAAATCAAGGTGATAAGTATTAGTTCCAATTTTTTTAAGAATTTTAAAAGGACCATAAGCTCGTGCATGTAATTTCTTATATTTAGTGGTTTCATAACACTCAGGCCGAATGAGAATCAATATATAATCACCTTCTTTATATTCTTTCATTGAATGATTATGATTTGCCTTAGAAGCATAGGTTGCATTACTTATAGTAATTTGTTTTCTTATATCTTCATGGAGGCTTTGAAAGTATTTAGCAAATGAGAATTCTATATTAGAAAATGCATGAGATGGTAAGTTTGCTACATATATTGGTCTTCTTGAGTTTTGACCATAGACTATCTCAAATGGTAATTTTTTTGTAGTTCTAAAGAAAATACTAATATAAGAAAATTATGAGGTTGGTAAATGTAAATCCTAATTTCTTAAACTTTGAGCTACTAAGCATTTAAGCAAATTTCCTAAAGTATGATTGACTACTTCAGTTTGTCCATCAGTTTGTGGGTGAAAGGTAGAAGAAGATTTTAATTTGGTACCTAATAATTTCCATAATATTTTCCAAAAATATGACACAAACCTATTAGCTCTATTTTAAATAATGGTTAAAGGGAGACCATTGAGTCACACTATTTCCTTATAAAAGTAATTTGGCTATATAAGAAGTATCCTTTATTTTTGAATAAGGTAAAAAATGAGCCATTTTTTAGAACCTATTCACTACAACAAAAATGCTATCATGCCCTCGACCTGTTCTAGGTAATCCTAGAATAAAATCCATTGATAGGTCTTCCCAAGACCTATAAGGAACATGTAAGGCAGTGTTTTGTCCAGACTCTTGTTTGGTAGTTTTAGCCTATTTACAAATTAGCATTAGGCCACTAAGTTTTGAACATCTCATTTTAATGAAGACTGATAAATCTATTTTCTAATAGACATATGGTCTTATCCTTTCCAAAATGACTAGCTACACCTCGAGCATGTAGCTCGGTGATAAGGAATTTTCTAAGGGAAGATCAAGGAATACATAACTATTTTCCTTTATATAAATGCCCATTTATTATCAAGAATGTTTCTTGTAAAGTTATAGATTTATCTAAGTGTTTAAGATAAATTAGGTGAAAGTTAGAGAACACAATATAATCATCTTTAATTCGATCAAATCCTAGGATTCTCAACTCTAAAGAGAAATCATTAGGTTTACCTTGGATAAAGCATAAACAGGTTTATTCTCAATTTCAAGATTATGCTTTAGAACAAAAGAGTAGTCCTGTAAAAATTCAACCCATTTTGCATGCCTATGACTTAATTTTTATTGAGTATTAATGAATTTTAAGGCATGATGATTAGAATTGAATATAAATTATCTATGCAAGAGATAGTGTCTCCAATGCCTTAATGATTGAATTACAACATAAAATTCCCTATCATAAGTGGAATATCATTGTTTAGCTTCATTTAACTTTCCATTAAAGAATGCTATAGGATGATTCTCTTAACTTAAAATTTCACCTAACCCAATTCTTGAAGCATCACATGTCACTTCAAAGGCTTTAGAAAAATCAGGAAGCCTAAGGATTGGTGCATAAGTGATAAGAACTTTAATTTTCTTTAAGGCCCTTAATGCATTAGGAGTCCAACAAAATTATCAAATTTTATTATATCAGTTATCGGAGCAACAATGGTACTAAAATTCTTGATAAATCTCCTATAAAAGGTGGCTAAATAATGGAAGCTTCTAACTTCAGTAAAACTTTTAGGTGATGGGCAATCTAAGATTACTTTCACTTTAGAAGGATCAGGTTTAAGTCAAGTAGTGAATATAATAAAGCCTTAAAAGATTACCTCAGTTTGTAAAAAGAAACATTTTTTTAAATTAATGTATAATTTCTCTTATCTAAGTATTCAAAGATTTTTTTGTAGGTGTTGTAGATGTTCATTCTCACTTGACTAAAATAAAAATATCATCAAAATACACTAGCAAAAATGTACCTATATGTGGTTTAAGAACAATATTCATTAATCTCGTTAATATGATAGGAGCATTTGAAAGTCCAAAGGGCATGACAAGTCATTCATAAAGTTCATGAGGGGTCTTAAAAGCCATCTTCCACTCATCTCTTAATCTAATCCGAATTTGATGATATCTACTTTTAGATCAATCTTTGAAAAATATTTGCTTTTGAGATTAAATCTAACATATCATCTAATCGGGGAATAGGAAACTTATACTTAATAGTAATTTTATTTATTGCCCGACTATCAAAATATATTCCATGTTTCATCTTTCTTTGGAGTTAATAAAGTTGGGATTGTACAAGGGCTAAGACTCTCTTGAATAAAACTCTTTTTTAGTAATTCCTCAACTTATCTTTTAATCTCAACATGCTCGGTAGGGTTCATCCTATAATGTGGAAGATTAAAAAGTTGAGAACCAGGTAAGAACTCAATAGAATGTTATATGTCTCTTAGAGGAGGTAGCTCATCAGGAAGCTCATTGGATGTAATATCTTTAAAATCAAAAAAGAAGGAAAGAGACCATAATAGGTATGTGAGTCTCATTAGAGCATGATATGACTTCTTTTACATGCAATAAGTGAAGGAGAAATGGATATTCTTTTCGTAAGGTTCAAAAACTTATTGTTTCTATCTTTAGGGTCAAAGAAGGAAGAATATATGTTTTGAAGAAAGAATCAAAATGATAGTATTAATCATAATACTAGGATTTTCCATGATAATTAATTGAAGTTTGGCATTTTCTTCAATAGAGGCTTAAGTTGCAAGTTTGAAGTTATTTTGTGTGGTAATATGGAGAGTATTTTTTCTACTTGATTTATTCATAGAGTTTAATAGCCTTATTATTATGTTTAAAAATATAAATATTTTTCCTACCATAATGAATAACATTCATATTATACGACCAAGGTCATCCTAAAAGAATATGAGCAATGTCCATAGGGAGAAAATCATACCAAATTTGATCCTCATAGCTTCCTATTTTAATTGGAACTAAATAATGATAGGTGATAGAAAGAGATGTATGATTTACCCAACTAACATAAAATGGTTCATGGTGAGGTTCAGATTTTAAGTTGGCTTGAGTTAAGGTGTGTGTGTTAAAATAATATTCATAGCACTTCTTCCATCTATAACTAACCTACATATCTTTTCATTACACAAAATGTACATACTAAAAATGTTCTTTCTCCTCAAATCTTCTACCTTATTTTTAATTACAATAAGACATCTCATCACATTAACCTAAGGGTCATTAGTTAATTCCAATTCTTCATCAGATAATGGGGTGTCATCATAAACTTCTTCTAGATTATCATCTATTAGGTTTTCAACTTCTTCTAAAATAAGATTTGAGCTTTATATTAATTTTTCATATGACCATTTTTATGACATCTAAAATATATTACTTCTCTAGTGCTCTTAGAGCTCCCTTCAATAGAAGTTTTAGGAAAAGGGTCGAGCCAATTGGATGGGTGGGTCTAACAATAGGCCTATAGGATGAAGTGAAAGTTACTTGAGTTTTAGTTTTAGAGATAGAAGCAGATTTCTTTTATTGTTCAACTAATAAGACATAGTAAAATATTTTCTAAAGATTATTGGTCAAATAATTCAACTTCATTTCTAATATCAGTCCTAAGCCCAATAACAAATTTATTGGATAATTATCAATCATTATCAACACAATCAGTTCTAGAAACTAGATCTTCAAAAATATTCAAGTATTCAATTACAAGATGATTACCTTATCTCAAAGTTAATAATTGACTATGTAGCTTCTTATCATGATGCCTAGAATAATACTTTAGCTCTTAACATTTCTATCCAAGTGAGCTTAGTCCTTCCTAATCTTTGTTCTTTAGCTAAAGTATTTGTCCAATAAATTTTAGCATTTTCTATCAATTTTATTTTATCAAAAGTAACCCTTTGATAATCATCTATTTTATACTAATCAAAGAAGTTATCCATTTGAAATAACCAATTAAGAAATTTGTGTGGGTAATGTACACCATCATAAGTTGTGTTTCTACTTTAACTCATCAAGATGGATTATTAGAGTCTTCTATAATCTTGAAATAATTCTCTTACTCCACCATTTATAACAATTGGTGGTCTTCTAAGTAGTTGGTTTCTCTATGTTTGGATATGAATCCTCTTTGTCTATCCCTATAGCATAGTCTGAGCAAGTATTAGAGGAGGAGTTGGTATTTTATTATTTTGTAGATGAGCTATAAGAGTTTGCAATTATTCTTTAAGTTCTTGAATTTGATTCTTACTTTGTTATAATATTTGTTGAGTTTTTAATTCATTTTCATGGATCCTAACATCTAAAGCATCAACTAATCTAGTCAAATTTTCAACTTGGTCATGAGAGATATATTTTGGTGCCATTAGATTTAAAAAAAAACTATATGAAAAGAGATCAAATAAAATAATAAAATATAATAAACAAATATAATATAATTATACAATCAAAGTGAAATTTTAGGCTAAGAGAACTTCTAGGTGAGGGGGTGACGGGGTGGGGTGTACATCCCAAGCTCTCCTTAAACAGTTTAGGTGTTTTTGACAAAGTTCTATTTAGCCTCCAAAATCACTAAGTTTAACACAAAAAAAATGCTCAAAAGTATCAAGCCTTCTTTAAAAAAAAGAAAGTAAGTTATCATAAGTTAATCAAAGAAACTTGTAAAATTAATCATAAATATTAGCGAAGATAATAAAATAAGAAATTAGATTTTGATTTGCATTAAAGTTTAGGTTGTTTTTAAGGTGAAGCACTACCTCACTAATGTGTTCTCTTAATTTTTTTTTGGGCAAGTTCACACAATTAGGAAATGACTAAATTTTATAATGGAGCTTATTAATTGGAATTTTATGTTATCACCATCAAATTACAAGCAATATATATCTTTTCATGCTATTAATATGAATTTAAACTATCATATAAAGAAAATTAATTAACCTCACAAGTCCAAGAAAAAAAAATCATAAGTTTGAAGATAAGTCCACCACTTGAGATGCTCCCTTTGTTGAAATAAACTTTTGACCGAATTTTCTCCTTCTAGGCTTTGCTCTGATACCAAATTTGATGGAGGTGGATGTTCTTTCTTTTAGTGAGATTGAGAGAATTAAATTTCCATGGATCTTTAGGTTAATTTCTAAGGATATATTTTGAAGTTTTGGTGGGATAATGAAGGGCATAGGATAATATGGTAGTGGGATGACTTAAACTAGTTTGATTTAAACAAACTTAGGCTGATTTAAAATGTAGCTATAAAGAATGAGATTTTAAGTGAGATGAATGGCTAAAAATACTTGTGATATTTAGGCATGTAATTTTTTAATTATTATTTTAATGCAATGAAAAAATGCTCAAAAGTATTAAGCCTTCTTTAAAAAAAGAAGAAGAAAGTAAGTTATCATAAGTTAATCAAAGAAACTTGTAAAATTAATCATAAATATTAGCGAAGATAATAAAATAAGCAATTAGATTTTGATTTGCATTAATGTTTAGGTTATTTTTAGGGTGAAGCGCTACCTCACTAATGTGTTCTCTAATTTTTTTTTTGAGCAAGTTCACACAGTTAGGAAATGACTAAATTTTATAATGGATCTTATTAATTGGAATTTTATGCTATCACCATCAAATTGCAAGCAATATATATATTTTCATGTTATTAATATGAATTTAAACTATCATATAAAGGAAAATTAATTAACCTCTCAAGTCCAAGAAAAAAAATCATAAGTTTGAAGATAAGTCCACCACTTGAGATGCTCCCTTTGTTGAAACAAACTTTTGACCAATTTTCTCCTTCTAGGCTTTGCTCTGATACCAAATTTGATGGAGGTGGATGTTCTTTTTTTGGTGAGATTGAGGGAATTAAATTTCATGGATCTTTAGGTTAATTTCTAAGGATATATTTTGAAGTTTTGGTGGGATAATGAAGGGCGTAGGATAATTTGATAGTGGGATGACTTAAACTAGTTTGATTTAAATAAACTTAGGCTGATTTAAAATGTAGCTATAAAGATTGAGATTTTAAGTGAAATGAATGGCTAAAAATACTTGTGGAACTTTAGGTTAGAATATGTATTTATGATTTGGAATAGTTGATTAGAAATTTTGGGATTTAAGTGATTATTTTGGTGTAAGGATGAGGACTAGGTCATAATTAATGAAGTAAAGGTATTATTGAGTGGAAGAAAGGTGTAGGCTTATGGAGGAGAGTAGAAAGCTTAGTGTGTTGATGGAGATGAAATTAAGAGGTATAAAATAAATAAAACAAATTACCTTGGGTATTAAAGGTGTGGAAAGAAAGATATGTTGGATAAGTGACGCCCCACTAAGGATTGCTAAAGTTTGGCCACCAAGCTCTCAATCCACAATAACAACTCAAATAATTTGTAATTGCCAAAAAATCTTATTTTACTCACTTGCTTCTTTTTCCTTCCTCCCTCACTCTCACTCTAACTCCCTTTACTGTTCTTGCTCTCAATCAT
This sequence comes from Cymbidium sinense, assembly GCA_021442155.1. Lineage (NCBI taxonomy): Eukaryota > Viridiplantae > Streptophyta > Magnoliopsida > Asparagales > Orchidaceae > Cymbidium > Cymbidium sinense. Next base: position 154,845,784 of record CM038220.1, on the reverse strand, counting down.
CTTTGCTCTCAATAGCATGCTTTCCTCCATTAAGAGAGCGATCTCTTCATGTAAGAAACAACATTAAGACCTACTCTCATTAATTCCAGGTTAAAAACTATTGGAAATGCTTCCTTTATATGATTTTATTTTTTTTAAAAATGAAATTTATCCAAATTTCTACCATTGATCTTAGATCCAGTGAGAAATAAAAGCGAATCTCCATTGATCTTGGATCTGGAGTAAAAAAAAAGCTCCCTAAGGCTTAAAATATTTTAGAATATTGAATGTTGAGTGCTTAAGTCCTCTTCCATTGAACTTGGTTCCGGCGTGAGAAAAATATCCTCTCTCTGAATCTTGGATCCGAAACAAGGAAGTAGAGTGAGTTTACACTAAAATATGTAAGAACTTAGCACTGCTAAGGAATTATGTTGCCAAATTTTTATAAAAATCCATTAAAATCTTCAAGAATTCAGGTCAATACTGAGGTTTCTATTCCATAGTTTCATGATGCCAAATTCTAGTACCGAGGCTCCAAGTTCTAGGCAATGAAACCTTCAACACTTTGTCTAGAGCAGCGAGGTGCCAAGAATTGGGTGTGGTGAAAAGCTCTTGGGCATAGAGTAATTATTTTAATGTCAGCTATGCTAAGTCTTCAAATCCCCTTATCTCTAATGTGGTGCCACCATCCTTTCAACACTGAGATGCTATATCTTACACAATTGAACTTAGTTTTGATGTGAAATGAAATTCTTCCCTCAGTTGATCTTGAATTCGGAATAAGAGAGAAGAGTGCTTTGCACTAGAATTATGAAACTAGCATTGCTAAAGCATTATACTCCCAAAATTTTGAATTTTAGATATCAGTAAAGCAACACCAAGGCTCTGTCCTTGTGAAAATTAAGCTTAGGTGGTTATCTTATAAAGACCATGTCATGATATCCCGTCTTAAGCACTCGTGACTCGTAATTGTAATGTTAAGGCTTTTAGTATGATGATCTAAGTTATACCCCATAACATCATGGTGTTATAATTATAGTGTTAAGGAACTAGCTTCTTGAAAAATTTAACTTTGTCAGGGCACCTTATAGCATCGTGGCACTATGTTTCTACACTTAAAATAATAATAATAGGACATTCATGGCATAATCCAAATCATATCCCACAACACCGTGGCGCTACAAATATAAGGTTGTGGCATTGAACTATTGGGTTTTAAATCAATATTTCAGCTTAATAGTGTCGAGGCACTAATCTACCACCACCGAGGAGTTGAGCCCAATTATTAAGCAAAAAAAATTTCATTATCTTTTAAAAAAATTGTATCATGGAGCATCACATGTTAACAAACATAAGGAAATGAAAATAAGGAAGACATATCTTTATTAAATGATAAATTTATTATAAAAAATTATTATAATAAAAATAGAAAAGAAGAAAAATTTTATAAAAAAAAAATATAGGGGTGAGGGGAACTAATAGTCATAATTGTCATCCTCCTTCTCTATGTTTTGCTTTAGTGAGATAGTTGCATAAGAGGGATATTGAGATGCTATAGGAAAAGAAGCCTGAACTGGATCCCCAAAACCATAATTTTTGAACCTATGGACCACTTCCGTATTGAACTAGGCCATATAAAAAAATATTTTGATGTTGATCCATATGATAATTAAATTTCTTTTTATTTTACTTGCCATGCCGCCTACCTCTTACCTTAAATCTGAGACTTTCTTGTTTAAGGATTGAGAAGAATGAGTCATGGTCGTGGGGCACGTTAGCTCTCCCCCACTTCGAACCTTGAGCAAATCCCTCAATAAGCCTTTTTGTTAGAGGAGCCTTCTGAATAAGAACTTCTTCATCAGGCTCCACTAATGCACCCACCGTACTGCATAAACCATAGATAAGAGATTGATGACCATACCCTATTGTAGTACTGCCTCTAAGCATATTACAAATAGAATTATAAATAAGCTTCCCTATATTAATTGTAAAGACTTTTTGAATTACAAAATTCACAACAGTCATATCCTTGGTTACTTTACAGATATTACCAATAGGCATAAGCTTAGCAGAAATAAAATAATGCCAAACTTTTGATTGTATTGCACAAGCTTCCCTCGTTAGGTCGGCGGCAAGAAAGTTAATAATTCTTTCCTCCCACCATTTCTACCAGTGAGAAAACCAAAATTTTTCTCAAAATCTGGGATGCTCATTATAATAAGAAAGATATTGATAGTAAGCCACATTTGGTAATTCGTAATATGCATTTATTGTTGTGCTATCGAAACTCACCAGTTTTGCTCAAATGAAAACTTTATTGTTCTAGTGCTCCTTTACATTGGCATAAAACTCTGGCACCATATGGATGACATAGGAGCTGCTTTCATATGCCAGCTTAGCCTAACCATGTTCATTGATTAAACTGCCACTCTCCCACCCAGGTTGTAAAAGCTCCTTTTGAGATGAGATTCTTATGAGTGAGGGCATGTTGATGCTTCCCTTCAGCCTCTGTGCTAATGAATCTACTTGATTCGCTATAAGTTGTCCTCCTCTTATTGACGACCTTCATGAGGTTACTTCCTTAGAAGGAGAGAAAGCTGATAGAATGAAAGAAAGAGAGCTTTAAGAAATAGAAAGTGAATAATGAAAAATGAGCATCCAAGGGGTCTATTTATAAACCCAGCCTAGTGTCGCAGCATTACAATGTCAGCGCCGAGGTGCTAAGCTCTCGAGTTCTAAAATAATAACATAACACTACAACGCTCATATGTAGCGCTACGACACTGGTCATCTGGTCAAGTTGGTTATTGTGCTGAGCATTCATTATCATTACTTTTTAACTAAAAATATGGTAGGTATTGATGTAGCCCCTCAATGCTTTGATGAGGCTTCTTAGCACTCTAACACAACACCACAATGCCAGTCAAAAAGTTTATCTTTTCCATTTAAAGAGGTTGTCCATTTGCTAGCTCTTTTGAACCACCTTTTGATTAGTGTTAGCGTCTATGATCGGTCTGCGCTAGTCAATTGGTCAACATAAATGTCACTAAAATCTTTGCAATCGTAGGACTCGACACCGTGACACCAATTTGATTGCACTACAACACTATCAAATGCTGAGGTGTTATATCCCCAGTGCTGAGGCACTACCCTAATAAACATAATTTCTTATTTATGTATTTTATGGCATTTATAAAAAATAGATCCAAATTACCAATATGGACCCCAACATAGTAACAATTGCCTGAGTTTAGTGTCTAAGGATGCTTCATAGGTTAACATAAAATAAATTTGAATTGTGTAATCAATCTTTCAATTTCAATAGAAAATTATAAAAATACTAGCATGTGCCCCAACATAGTAATAATTACCTAAATTAAATGTTTAAGAATGTTACACAGGTTAATTTCTCAGTTGGGTATTATGGCTATCCGTTAACAAAACTTAATCATTCTCTGATGATGGCTATATTGATTGTAAAATTTATCTAGAGGGGATATGTTCAAAATGAATGAAGTTCATCATTCAAAATAACTTAAAGTAAATAATCATCCACCCATACATTATTATTTATCAAAGATAATAAGATAAGAAAACCTCTACTCACAAATAGCTAATGTAAAAATTAAATATAACTATATTCATACTCAAATAATTTCATGCTAGTAAGGACGTGACATGTGTCCTCTATCTACATGGTTTTACTGCTAGATGACACCACATCAAATGCATATACAACCAAATCCTCTATCTGAGTGGCTTGACTTCTATATGGGTCCACTATATTTTGACCATGGTAATAACATGTATGTCCCCTAATGGCTTTGCCCCTTGAACCATGAATTATAAAATATATTATAAGGTAAAAGTCTTCATTAGTTAAGGTTGACTTAAATTTATTACCTTAGACAAATACCACACTAGGTCTACAAGAATATCTTAGAAGACCAATCCATGGCTAACCCAGGATGACAGAAACATTGGATATTGATCGAGCATGTCATCCCACCTTCCCCCCTCCTAATATACACTTTAACTTAAATAATAGTCATTTATGGCATACCGAACACATCTTTAAACACCAATTCATATCAGATAGATATGCTTATTTTTCAACCTTAATCGAGAGTGCTCTCTTACTATGATAAGAGGGATAATTAACTATGAAGACTTGCATGCATAAGTAGTGGAACCCATATTTAAATAAACACTAATGTAATGTTAGGAGAAATCTAATTGAATATATACCAATCTACCTCATGTAAAAATATACTCATACCTATCCCAATAAAGATGGTGGAGAGCATCCTCGAAGGTGCTATTTTTCTCTGAGTGATGAACCATATGAGCATATTGTACATCATTCTTGAATTGGGCGCTTCACTCATTGCATATAGGGGCATCTGACCTGTGAGGATGACCACCCGTCTTGGGAAAGTGTGCCTTCTCATATTGATTTAACCCATGACTTTTTCCTAACTACATCTCATTGTAAGCATGAAATTTCATATCGAAAGTCTTAAATAAAATTGTGAGTCAAAATACATAAAATACAAAAATATTGTATTAATTAGATGCATAACATACTAGTCATGACCTTGGAGTTAGGGAGCGAGTCTAGGCTCTTAGCTTTTTTCCTAACTAGAATAGCATAGAGATCTTGCATTCATAAAATTGAACTCATGGATTTAAAATTTATTAGGTAGCATTGATAGATAACCTTTCTATGCAGGTAATAAGTTCAGAAGAGTCAGGGATATGTTCAGTTTTTCAAGTGAGAAAGAAAAATAATAATTCCCAAAATTAGATTAGGTCGAGCTTTTGAATTATGTTAGAAGCATTTATAGCCTTGGGTTTTGGAGCATCCTATCGGAATAAGTCTTCAATCACTAAGCATTTTTATAGTCTTGTGCTGTCAGAATCTAAGTCCTAGAATTTTAATAAAATGTCAAACTCATAATTTCAATAATTTTAATTTCAAAAAGAAAATATAAAGCTCAACATTAGGATTGTCTGAAATGCTTACTAGACATTCCAATATCTAAAAGAATTGTCTACTTATTCCTGATTGGATTTTCAAAAAGAACTCTTCCTCCTTAAAGTATTCCTTATTGAATTTCTAAATCAATAATCCTTTTAAGACAAGCTTTGAAATTCATAGAAGTGGAAGTTAATTTTTTTAATAGAGATTATTCTTATGAGGAGTTCTCTTCTTTTTAAGATATAATTAACTATTTGTTTGTCTTTATATGAAATTATAAACCCTACAATAAATAAATCCTACTTTACTTTTTTATGTAGTTATGGGGAAAGATCTCTCATATATTAAAGACCCATAGCCTTAAGAGTTCTTATTAAATAATCAAGTCCATTATAGGAAATATGTTTACCATTTGAGATAATATATTCATTTCTTAATGATGTATTTGAATATTTTAATAAGTACCCCCAAGATTTGTGTGGTGTCATAAATCTTCTCCATAAAGACCACCATAGGCTATTTATTTATTTTTGTAATATTTATTATAGTCTAGGTTGTAAAAGGGTTGAGCTCGACAACCCATTTTTTTGTTTGAGCATATAGTGAAACCCGATCGCACTAGCCTATTTCTTATATTTTAATTTAATTGATTAATTTGATTTGTTTACTATATTTGTGTAATAGAAAATGGCATACTTTTTCTTAGGTTTTTTAAAATGTGATGTTTATTGTATGGCTTGAATTTTGGTAGGCTCTTTAGGATTAAATTTTCTACCCTAACCTAAAATCAACCTGAATTAAAGATTAATAACTCATAAACTCATCTTAAAGCCCAAAAATTAATCCACTAAAAGATTTTGAAATCATTGGTCTATGATGGATGTATAACACCAAGCATGAATATTGTCTTCCCTCCTTGAATATATGAATCTTCTCTCATTACACAATAACACAATAACTAAGAGTCTTGGACCGTTAATAGCGACCACCTTGAGTGAAGAATACCCTTATTGTGGATTAGCCTATAACTTAATTTCATTATATATATATATATATATATAAGCAAACTTGCCCACCCAATTTGAGTGAAATTGATGAGTCAAAATGAGTAAAATATGTAATTTTTATCATATTAGTTAAAATATTACTCATACTCAACATGATTTGGGCTCTTAAGGAGTTAGTTTAGGCTCTTAAATTTTTTTCTTTATAATAAATAATAGCCTAGCCATCCCACATTCATATGACTTGCCCACATAGTTTAGGTGTTAGCTGATAGAGTCGGGATAGGTTCACATCTTTAGATGAGGATGTGTCACTACTTCTTATATCCCCGAATAGAAATAAGTAGAGCTCTTAGCTTGTGTTAGAGGACTTTAGATTTAGGATCAAAAGTTGCCCATTTCTCTTCTATTATATGTATAAATCATCACCTCTTAAGTATTTCTATAATCTTGTGTTGTTGGAAGATAAGTTTTAAATTTTTTAAAAAATGTCAACTCAAATGCTATAAATTCTCAATTTCAAAAGTATAAAGATGCACCTTAGGATAGATAGAAGTTCTTATTAGACTTCCTAGTATCACGAGCAATTCCTACTTATTTTCCTTTAGACTATGTTAATAACTCTTTCTATTTGAATTTTCTCACTTGATTTTTAACAATCACCAATCCTTTGATATCAAGGTTTGAAATCTATAGAGATATTAGTCGATTACTTTAATTGAGAGTTTTCTTACAAGATCTATATCCCATAAGATGTAATTAGCTATAGGCTTACCCTTGTAAAGAACTTAAGAACTCAACTTAAAATAAATCATATCTTACTTTAACCATATAAAGTAAGAGAAAAATCTCTAGTATATATAGATCCATTGACCTTAAGAGTCATTATTAGATGATTTACTCTGTTATATGTTGATATCTCTATCTTACGAGGTAGCATATTATTCCTTGATGTGCTCGATCATTTCAATAAGTTCTTAAGATCTACATGATGTCCCTCATCATAATTTTTAAACACCATACTAGCATTGACATAATATATTAAAGGATTTATATCATGATATTTTAGAAGTTTTATGTTGATTTTTGATTACTTAACATTACCATCAATATTTTTATCAAAGGTTTGAGACATGACAAAAATAGTTTAAAAATAAAAATAAAAAAATAAAAGTGTTCTCAAATTGCTTTTAGTGTTATATATATTTTCATTATTTGCAAGTTCTAAATTGAGATGTTAAATTATTTTTGAGGCTTTTATATACAAAGTCACTCTATTTTTTTATATTTACAATTAACCACCTTTAATCTTAATTTTTCAAATTGATTTTCAAATATTGAAATTCATAACTATTGCATGTTAGAACACTTATAGCAGTAGAGTAAAATTGTATGCCTTAGCTTTGTATGAAAATCTAGCATGCACAGAGATAGTTGAAAAAAGAATTAGAAACTCCAGAATTTTTATGTAAAAAAATCCCAGAAATAGGGGAAAAAATTACGGCCTAGTTCAGTAAAAAATGCTCCACTATATATCTACTTTGGAGTACAAAGTTTATATATTTTCAATAACGGGATTGCAATATTGTATGTGAGACATCTTGATAATGGAATTTCGAATTATATTACAACAACTATGCAGCAGTAGTTGGGTTGTAACGATTGTTAGTGGCAGTCAGGGACGACAATAGGCGGCGATTGACGACAATGGTGGTAATGACATCTTTTTAAACTTTTCTCTCTCCTTCCTCTCATCTTTGATAAGAATAAAGTTCTATTACTAGGATTCTAAGGGGGGTATTTTGGTCATTGTAGCTAAAATCTTAAAATAGTCCATCAAGTGGTTCATATCGATTTATTTGATCATGATTATTTTTTGGTGATTTGATCATTTAAATGACTTTCGATTTGAGTGATCTTAGCATTTGGATTAGTCGGTCGTCGTTATTCAATAGCGTCAAATTTGGAAGTCGTTTAATCATCCAATCGATTTTGAAATTTTGAGAACTATTCGACATTTTATTTCGATTTGATCTAAAATTGTTCTCATCTTATTGAGGCATTTAATAAAATTATATACATATATATATATATATATATATATATATATATAATTTTAAAATTTATTTATGATTTAATATGATATATCATTTGCCCCTATTTTTAGATGTCAAACATAGAAGTTTAAAAATATATTAAATATAATAAATCATTTGATTAAAAATTATTAGGATATATATATATATATATATATAAAGTGATAATTTTTATAAATATGTAAATTATATTATTATTTTAATTCATTTAATAATTTTCTTATGGCGTTGGTTTGGAAGAGAGTGGGACAGTGGTCCCATCATTTATTGTCTTTGATTTAGTAGTGAGAGAGAGAGAGAGAGTGGGAGGCTGAGAGAGAGAGAGAGAGAGAGAGAGAGAGATATGAAAAGAGGGAGAGAAAGAGACCGACAGAGTTATAAATATATAAATTATTTTATTATTTTAATTCATTTAATAATTTTCTTATGGCGTTGGTTTGGAAGAGAGTGGGACAGAGGTTCCCACCATTTATTGTCTTTGATTTAGTAGTGAGAGAGAGAGAGAGAGAGAGAGAGAGTGAGAGAAAGAGACGGGAAGAGAGGATATATATATATATATATATATATTAGAATTTGAAATATCTCTTTTTTTAAATATAAATACTCCTAAAGGATAAGAGAAAACTTACACCTTATTTTTTTTCTATGGTAGACTTCACTAACTTCGCGCCGATCCCTCTCAAGGTTCTTCTCGATCTCTTTCAACTAACCCTGCAGATCGCACATCCCGAATTTAGGCTCTAGTATGCTTCTAACTTCTTTTTTTTTTTTATCAAGTCTTAGTTTCTCCCATTGATTCATATAACGGTGTTCTCCCCGATCTCAGTGTTTTGAAACTGATCTGATTAGGCGGTGCACATCTCTAATTCAGTCTCTAGTGTAATTTCAAATTTAAAAGTAGTGAGTATCTTCATAGGTGAGCATCCTTCTACAGATATCTCATTGTCTAAAGATTCCCAAGCAAATCTTATAGGATGATGGGTTGGGTTATGAAAGCATCAAAAGATGACGAGTTCAGACGATGTGATGCCAACTATCAACAGTGATACTTTGGTAATTTTCAGGAAGAAGTTTTATTTTCTAAATGATTTGATGGTTATTCCTCCTAAAAGATCACAAAAGGCTTATTCTCCTCCATTGGGTACCTTACTACTTATGATATGAGCTTACTTGCGGGTCTTCAATTTCTCTGGATCTTGAACTGATCATCATTTTATCAATATTTAAGATTTGTTTATCTCAATTTTCTTCTTGAGCCTTGATAATCATTATTGGGTTGATCATTTTTTTAAAAAGTGCATGGTACAACGCTTACTCTAGAGATTTTGGCGAATATGTGTAGATTCACTTGTGATGTGCATGGTTGGACATCTTATAGGAGCAAGCGGTGGATTTTTGCACAAAGGATTCTCCAAAAAATTGGATCAATACATTTTTCTTCGTAAAGAATGAATGGGGGCTTCTTGAAAAGTGAGAAAAATTGAAAGAGATATCCTCCTCCTGAGTGATTAATGAGCATATATTGAAGACTCTTAACATTGTGAAGGTCGAAGTTCTTCAATACGAGACTCACTATAATAATCAATATGTGAAGGAAGATTCCTTATTCAACGTTGGTCTTTCAATTCAAATTGGGAGATCTCATGGTTGATGATGAAGAAGTCTAATAAGGGTAAGGATAGATCTAATCTCATTCCAACAGTATCCTCCAAACAACCATCACGAGAACATGTATTCTTTCCAAGAGGAAAAGATGGACGATACACATATCAGATCCTTTGATAAGAACTATGAAATGAGCCCATCAAAAATTTCTATTTAGGAAGGATTGTTAAATCACACATGCAGTGGGCACCAACGAGCCGACGAGTTGGTAAAACATCTTCATTTTCAAATTATCTTCTCTTTCTTTCTTCCCCATCTCTTTTTTTACCTAATATGTATATTTTTTTGAGATATTAAAGATGGAAAGTATTGATCTCAAATTATAGGTTACACTAAAGGCATGTAATACTGAGTTTGTGATGATCAAATATCTCTATGGTGAATTTAAGTGGTGATACGAGTCTAAAGTTAAAGAAGTTATAGCCTTCAAGAATCAGTTGACCGATTGTAGGACTGAGTTGTCGATTATGGCGACTTTCCTTTCATTTAAGTGTCAGAAGGTTGATTGGACTCGAGAAGAGCTAGTGGATGCACGAGCTAAAATAAATCAGACTATGAAGACCTTATAAGTGACCAATGTTAAGATACAAACTTTAGAGGTAGAGAACAAGGCATTACTAGCATAGATCTCAAAAAAGGAGAATAAAGAAGTTGACACCAACTTGAAGATTATAGAGAACTTCAAAATTTCCACAGCCTTCAAGAGTATAATTCAAGATTGGGTTCAGGAAACTCGCGATCATATCTATGATATTGAGGTGAAGGATCTAGAATGTTAGTTTTTTGGATAAGGTTTTATTCGTGGTTTTCTGAAAGGGACACGTCTAGTTTATCACAAGACAAGTGCAGATATTGAAGGCCTTTCACCGACTCAGGTTTCTGAAGATTCGTCTCTAGGGGATGATGCAGAGAACACTTCTTCATCTTTTTAGTGATAATAGTGAAGATGTGGATGTCATTTGATTATAATTTTATTTTATTTGTATTTCAATCTGAGGTCTTTTTAGTATATGTCATATGATCATGTTTATGTATGTGTCATATTGCTTTAGATTTTCATTTTAAAAATAAAATAGTTGATATTTAAAATGATTTCTTATTGATTTAGGTTGTATGTCATAAACTTATTCAGTAACATTAGCCTATATATTTTAAGAAAAAATTCAACAAGGATTTCTAACCCATCTGAGTTAGTTTGTCAGAGTTTCGCTCAATAAGGTTAACCTGTGTAGAGTAAGTAAAACATTTTGACCTATCTGAGATTATTTATCAGAGTTTTGCTCGATGTTAACTTGTGTAGAGTAGGTAAAAAGTTTTGACCTATTTGAATTTTTTGTTAGAGTTTCGCTCGATGAAATTAACCTGTGAGGAGTAGGTCTAATCGAAACAATTTTGGGATTGATTTTTCTCTTTTCTTTCCTTTTTTTTGTTATAATTAGTTTAATTTATCATTTTTCAAACAAAAATATGAAACATCAAAGTATAGAGTTCATTCCAAGTGTTACATCATAAATTTATTGATAATATCTCTCGAAGTTCTCAACATTCCAAATGCACAAGAGAATTTTTCCCTCTGAATCTTTGAGCTTGAAGGTTCCTAGTTTAACCATCATGTAAGGTCCTTTCGATAGAGGTGAAAGGTTGTTACGTTGTGGTTCTTTTTTTGTAGATACCAAGGTTTGTAGAATTAGATCTCCAATGTTAATAAGTCCGGGCTTCACTCTCTGATTGAAGTGACGTGGATCCGTTGATGATAGACAACATTTTTGATTGGAGCTACTTTTTTATTTCAAGTAATAATTCAAGATGATATCAGAGTTTTTCTTCATTATTAGTTGCATCAAAAGTTTGGACCTTAGGGCTAGGGATACCGATGTCAACTGGAATAATCATTTCCATACCAAAGCACAAATTATAAGGTGTCTCACTAGTTGGTGTTCTTGTAATTGTACAATAAGCCCATAATATATTAGGGAGTTTGTCCACCCATTGCCCCTTAGCCTTACCCAAACATGTCTTCAAGCCTTTTAGAATTGTTCGATTCGTAACCTTAATTTGACCATTTGTTTGGGGGGTGTGCTACAGCCATATAAACTAATTGAATATGTAAATTATTATAGAAGGAAGTGAATTATTTTCATGTGAATTGAGTCCCATTATTTGTTATGATTTTAGCAGAAATTTCAAAATGATAAATAATATTCTTCCAAATAAATTATTTAACATTAGCTTTTATGATTTTTGCTAATGGTTCTACCTCAACCCATTTAGTGAAATAATCTATTGCCATAATGATGAATTTTCACTGTCCAATTACAATAGGGAATGATCCCATAATATATATTCCCCATTGAGCAAAAGGCCAAGGGCTTTGAAAAGACAAAAGTTCAATAGGTGGAATGTTATTGTGATTAGAATGCATCTGACAATTGTTACACCTTTTTACAAAATCTAATGCATCATTTTTTATGGTAGGCCTGTAAAACCCTTGTCTCAAGATTTTGTGAGCAAGTGCTCTGCCCCCTAAGTGTTCTCCACAAATACCTGAATGGACTTCTCAAAGTCCATACTCTGCTTCGGATGGTGGATGACATTTGAGATATGGTCCTGTGAATGATCTTTTATATAATTCATCATCGATAATGCTCAAGTTTGTAGGTTATCATCGAATATGGATGGTGACAACTGGATCTTTTGGTAGAGCTCCATCACGTAAGAAGGAAAATATCAGATCTATTCGAGAAACTTGCCTTGATTCATCAATGAACTGTATTTTCCAAGGTCCTTTTTAAAAAATGAATGTCTTCTATATACTTCCTCTCAAAATGTGAGGATGTTGAAGTAAGTGAAAGAGCATCAGCTCTAGCATTTTGATTTCTTGGAATGTGAATGATTTGATATTTACTCATTTGAGAGAGAAGAGATTTTACTATATAGAGGTATTGCATCAGATGATGATTGTGAGTGTTGAAATCTCTTTCAACTTGAGATTTTCCCAATTCAATTGAACATTTAACTAATATGTTAGAACCTTCTGATTTTTGGAGGATAGTTTTGAGTGAAAGTTGTGTATAATTGTCGATAGAATGAGCTTGAAAGTATGGGATTTTTCTTGCTGAGAACATCAATCAATGCTAAGGTAGTTTTATATTCTAGAGGATAACATCCTTCTACGTCAAATAAACTTTTACTAATGTAATAAATTGGTCATTTCCCCAAGCCTCCTCATAGACCAACACTGAGCTTATTGCATGAGATGAGATAACGAGATACAAATAAAGCATTTTTCCCAAGATTGGCTTTAATAATAATGGCGGTGAAGACAAATATTTTATGAGCTGCTCCAATGCAGTTTGACATATTCAGTTTATTGAAAACTATTATTTTGAGCACGCTTGAGTATTCTAAAGAATGGTAAGTATGTGTCTCCCATTCGAGCCAGGAATCATGATAAGGCTACCATCCTCTCGTTTAGGCATTGCACCTCCTTTATGCTCTTTGGGGGCATCATATCTTGTATTGCCTTAATCTTTTCTAGATTAGCATCGATCCCTCGATGAGTAACCATAAACCCTAAAATTTTTTTAGATGTAACTCTAAAAGCACATTTAGATGGATTTAAGTGTATATTATACTATTGAAGGAGGTTGAAACATTGCTCAAGGTTATTGAGATGTTTTGTCATTTTACTACTTTTAACCAATATATCATCCACATATACTTCCATAGTATGACCAAGAAGAGTTTTCAAAAATTTATTCATTAGGCATTGATACGTGGCTCCTATATTTTTCAATCCAAATAACATATATTCATTATTACTCGATAATAGTACAAACCTTTATCAATCTGAAAAGTAGTGGTTCTTCATCATCTGGATTCATCTTTATTTGATTATATCCAAAGTAAGCATCCATAAAACTAAACATTTGATGACCTGAAGTAGCATCGACCAACTGGTCTATGTGCGGGAGAGGAAAACTGTCTTTTGGGCAAGATTTATTAAGGTCTGTAGTCAACACACATTCTTCATGCCCCACTAGACTTCTTCACTAGGACAACATTTTCCAACCAAATAGAATAATACACTTCTCATATAAATCCTACATCCAAAAGCTTATCAACTCCCCATTCAATTATTTGCAGATGAACTGGAGCGAAGTTTCTTTTCTTCTAAATTGTGGGCTTGAATGTTGAGTTAATTTTGAGGGAATGAAATATTACCCCAGGATCAATTCTTGGCATATCTGTTGGACTCCAAGCAAAAATATTTTAGTTTTGGTGCAAAAAGTTGATATACTCCTTTCTTTCATTCTCAAAAAGTAACGAACTTACTTGTACTATTTTTGAGGGAAGTTCTTTTGATAACAGGATGCTGATAAACTCTTAGACTGGTGATGCTCTCTAGAGTATATCTTTATTTCTTAAATCAAAATTTTCAATGCTTAATGTTATTGAGGGTCGTGGTCGGGCCTGTCTCAAGTAATAGGTTTGTGTTATCTGTTGGTTGCCACGAACCTCACCTATTCCACCAGAGGTTGAAAATTTTATTTTCAGATGAAGTATGAAAGTGATAGCGCCAAAAAAATGATTGTAGGGGTCTTCCAAAGATAACATTATAAGCTAATTCTGATTTAACTATCATAAATTGAATCAAGTGTGTGGCTTATTTAGGAAGTTCTCCAAGGGCAATCGAAAGTGTTATTATTCCTTCTACCTTTACCGATCGATTGTCGAAGCCATATAATGGCTCAATAGCTCGTTGGAGTTTTTCTCTTACAAGACCAAGATTTAAGCATGTCGAGTAGAATAATACATCGACAAAGCTACCATTGTCAATTAAAATTCTTTTAACATTGTAACAAGGATCGCCAATCCCTATGTTGATATATAAGTGATCTTGATGTGGAGTTTATATCCATTCAAAGTCAGAATCATCAAATATGATAGACTAATCAATTCATGACCTCTTTATGATAGGCTCTTTGGGTGTAGTGAGTAGAACTTGTAAAAAAATTGTGTCCCACTAACGATAGTTTTGATTTCTTTGACTATTTGTTAATTTTCTTATGATTAGCTTCATTGTTTCCTTGGCTAGGGTTGGTTTTTCCCTCTAATAGGATTATTATTATTTCTTTGTTGATTCTGAACAAACTATTGGAGGTAGCCCTGCTATAACAACCTTGCGATTTCTTCCTTTAGATGTCTAAAGGCCTCAGTGGTATGTTCATATCCTCGATGGAAATAGTAATACTGATCCTGATTTTTGGTGTTCGATCTTAGGGGATTAGGCCATTTGATATTGTTTTCATTCTAAATAGCCATTAAAATGTTCATGCGAGGTATTTAAGGGTGTATACTCTTTTTGCAGGTGAGGCTCACACGATGATTGGGCAGACTTAGGGGTAGGTTCTAAAACTTCTAGTGATCATGCTTTTTTGTTGAGATGCGTGAAGATTATCATTTGCATCTCCTTTATGCTTCTTGGAAGAATATTTGAATTGCTTCTTATGGGTATTAATGGCCTCATCCATCATGATCTATGCCTTTACTCTCTGTATGAGGTCTTCATAAGAAGGAACTGTTTCTCTCATCAATGATGAGTAGAATGGTTCAGGCCTTATGACTCCTAGGAAAACTCCTCGTAATAATTCAAGATATATTCCTGGAATTTGTCAAGCTTCACTTGAGAATCTTTGAAAATACTCTTTTAGTGTTTCTCTTTAATTCTAGTGTATTCTAGAAAGGTGAGATGGGTCATTAATGATTCATCGATTTGAGATGAATTGTTCAATAAAGAGTTTGGCCAAATGGGAGAAGTTGGGAATGCTCACCTAAGGGAGGGAAAAGAACCACATACGAGCTTATCCTTTGAGACTAACTGAAAAAACTTGATAGAGTAAAGCATCAAAGGCTTGTTGATTATGCATAATAGTTCTGTAATGATTGATATGCTCATAAGGATTAGAAGTCTCATCGTAAGGCTCCATGTTTGGTAGTTTAAACCTCGTTGTAATGGGTTCCTGAAGAACTGTATCATGCAAAGGAGAAGATTTTTGAATGCTCTGACAAGGAATGTATTGTTTATCTATTTGAGAAAATTCTTCTCAGACTAAACATCGTAACTCATTTCTAATAACTTCACAGGATGTTTCAATAAAATGGGGTTGATTCAACCTCACCAAAGAGGCAGGGGGATTGAAGGTTGGTCGAATGACATAAGAAGGGTGACTTAAACTATCAGTATCATCAATATCCATATTACAATGACATGCATGGGGAATTTTCACATGGTCATGAGGGGGTTCTTCATTAGTTTCTTCAACAAAAATAACTCTATCTTGTTGTTGATATAGTTGATTTCCTCCAAGTTGTGGTGCCCTTCTCGGCTATCCAGCTCTTAGTAAGAGCAGAAGGATTTGAGCCTATTGCTCCTCCTTTCTTCACATGAGCTCCTCAAAGGTACGAAGTGTTTCACATGACTTGTGATTTTGATTTTGTTGGGAAACTTGGTCGACATGATGAATTAATGAGAATCTCCTTCCCACAGACGGCACCAAATTATTGTGTGATAGAAAACTTGTAGAAGAGAGTAAAATTTCACTCCTTAGCTTTGTATGAAAATCCTGCACGCACATAGATAATTGAAAATAGAATAAGAAACTCCAAAATTTATATATGAAAAAACCCTACAAAGAAGAGAAAAAATCATGGGGCCTAGCCTAGTAAAAATACTCCACTATATATTTGCTTTGGAGTACAAAGTTTAAGTTTTCCTGATAACGGTATTACAAGATTGTATGTGAGAAATCCTGATAATGTGAATTCTAGAATCATGTTATATATCAGTGGTAGTTGGGTTTTTGACTTTGGTGGTAGTCGGCGATAATAGGAGGTGATGTGAAAATGATGGTGATAACTTGAACTCTCATTTCTCCAGCCTTTCCAAGTTCACTCAGCTCTTCCCTTCATGACAAGAATGGACTTCTATTTATAGGATTCTAAGAGGGGCACTTTGGTCATTACAAAAATCTCAAAACACTCTATCGGACGGTTCATATCGATTCATTTGATCATAGATAGTTTTCTGGTGCTTTGATCATTCAAATGAACTTCGATTTGAGTGATTTTAGGCTCGTTAGATTCCTCCCGTCGAGTTGTTTGATTCAACTATAAGCACGTTAAATTTGGAAGTCATTTGATCATCCAATCGATTTCAAGTTTTTAAATGTATAGATTTTGACGATTGAGCTCGTTTAATTTGATTCGATTAGTATTGTTGGACTGATTTTATTGAGATGTTTAATAAAATTACATATATATTATTTTAAAATTTATCTATGATTTAACATGATATATTAATAATAAAAGTCTAACTCATATTTTTTATTTTTATAAAATTATCAATGATTTGATCGTGCCACACACAAATATATGAGTCTGGTGGTTCAAAAAAAGGAAAAAAAAGGGAAAAAAAAAGGTGGTGGTTAAATTGTAAATATGCATATATTAGATGATTAATTTTGTAAATATTTTTTTAATTGGTATGATCTCTTACATCACAATGATATTATTTTTAACTTATATATTGTAAAAATATTTTATTTCTTAATCAACTCTATAAAATATTGAGCTCTTTTAACATATGTTAACATATTCGTTATAATATATATATATATATATATATATATATATATATATATATATATTCATAAATATGAAAATAAATTATTTTAAAAAACATTAGGACAACACAATTTGTTCTGATATGGTCTTGCATTTCGCGTCTCATGATTGCGTCATGTGAAAACGAGTAGACGCCTTTGCGAATCTGATATTTATCCGCGCTTCCCAGCACGCGCTTTCCAATTTTGAAGTGTGTAGAAAATAGAAAAGCTGGGACTTGGGAGGGGAAAGAGACGAGGCGCTCCTGGGTCAGGTAGTCGTGGGACCCACACGTCAGCTAAGAAATACGGCGATTTAAGAAGGTAATCATAATTTTTTAGGACGGAAATTATTATTTAATAAAAAATTTAAATATAGAGTATGTTTATATAATATTATATATATATAGAGAGAGAGATTTGAATTTTCTGATTAAATTTTTTTTATTACGATTAATTTAGAACTTTTAGATTTATTCAAAGATAAGCACAATATAATTTATTTATGTAATACGTTTATTTTAAAACAAATTGAGTATTGTTTGATGGTAATTATTTCTATTTTTTTATATTTGTCCAGAAAATATAAAAATAGTAAAACTTCTAGAAAGTGTTTTGAATTTGCTGAAATTTGTTTTGATTTAAGTAAATTTCATATATAATGCTTGAGTCAAATTCATCATCATTAATTGATTGCTCTCCAACCGTCTATCATTGATCACTCGCTCACCCAATATAGTCATCACCTGCACATTCATCATCAGCCATCCTCTACCCATCATCTATAGTCGCCACTGGTTGCCCTCTCTCACCACTATTATCCACTATCATAAATATTACTTAAAATATTGTATATATATATATATATATATATATATATATAAATGAAATACTAATAAAGTATTACAAATATTACATTTTATTTATTTTATATTTAGAATACTTTAAAAGTTTAAATAATTGCAAAGATGGTCATTAAAAGATTTAAGGTTCACCCTAATTAATTTCTTATATTATTTTGATATAAAGTTTTTTGTTATGAAAAATAATCTATGTAACATATACATGTTTAATAATTACTGGCCAATTGGACAACCCAAAGTATATGGAACCTCAAGTTTGTTTGAAAAGACCAAACAAGTGAGTATGAATGCTATATCAACCAAACAATTAAGCTAAAAATATCTCTAAATATTGGTGTAATTGTAGATCACTTAAAATATTAAGCACTTTGCTTCATCTGAATTATCATTATAACAGTCACATTCTAACTAAAATTTTGTGTCTCCCTTAAGCAGAATATTTTGCATAATTCCCTCATTGCTTGAAGCTTTTGAACCGAAATTGAACTCATTCTAACTTACATATCAACACAGTACAAAGGTGAAAATTAATATGCATAATATGATTTTATTTGGATATTAATCTCAAGATAAATTTATTGATATTAAATTTCAAACCCATCATAATATGACTTGATTAGGATATCTTGATAAGTTTTTCTTAAACACTTACTTTCATTCAAGATAATGATTGATGCACATTCAAATGATGTTTTACACTAGAAGTTGTATTGATTTATCAATTGAGGATAATTTAGCACCCTTAATAGTCTATGACAACTCTAAAGGGAGGCCATTCTATAATTCATATAAATTAGAAGTCCCCTTCTACCAAACACTACATATAGCACCAAAGATGTGATGTAAGATCCCTTTCTTTCATTCTTCTCAAATTTGTGTTGACTTTGATTTAAATTCTTTCTTTATAAGACATTGAAAAGTTTAGTTTCTATGACTTTTATGATATTGCATGTTGGAATGAAGTTAGAGTCCAAGATGATTCTTTTTGAAAGCTTAACCAATCCAGATAGTTATCATCAATAGATAATTTGATATTATTTACTAGAATATTTCCCATTCATCTTTCACCATTTTGAAGAGAAAGCCCTTCTTGCTAAGGAACCACCCTCATTTTCAATAAAGTGAATTAATATTATCAAAATTTATATTTAAAATTACAGGATTGCTTATGCTATAAAAATCCAAGGTGAATCTAGAGGGCAACTTAATACTTCCCAATCAGCACAAGAAGATCACCTTAATAATTTGGAGGAATATAAACTCAGATGTTAAAATATTCTATAAGAATTACATAACTTATTAATTAAAGCCTAGCACTAATCTTTCAATAATGTTTAATCTACTTTGCACCAATCATCACTTTATCTATCATTTTTTGGAACTAGAGAAAAAGTTTGACCACCATAAAGGATCACACTATCAAGAGGAACTAATGATCATTAGAAGAGCTCACTCATAGAATCACTTTTGTATAAATGGTACTTAAAGATAAATAGTGTGTTGACCTTGCACATTAATAATATCATAAGGATTAATAAAGCCAACCATGACTCCTTTTGAATTCATAAGCACACTAAATCATGTAATTCTCAATAATATTTTTTAAAGATGCAATATAATTTTATTAATCATAATAGGTTCCTCCAAAAAAAGAGATTAAGGTTTCAATCCATTTAAAATTTTAGTTTTAATTTCAAAATGATATAGTTAATGATATCAAAAACATGAAAAAAAAATATGTGTTTATGATATAGCTCTTTACAAAACTTATTTTACATAAAATCAAAGTTATGTACATCAAATATTTTACAAATATTATATATATAATTATGCTTTACACTCCATAATTCAAATCTCTTCTCAATTAATTTGTTGTTTTTAAAGTGGGGAAAGCATAAACATAAAATTATGACACATTATATACGCATTTTAAAAATCTAAACCCTAAGTTTTTCAATCAAATTTTATTTATTTTAAAAATAATTTTTTAAAAGAGAAATATCTCAATGAAATATCTTTTCAACATGACTAAATTAATGAAAGAAATTTAGGCCAACAAACACATATTTTGATTTATATACTTTAACTTTTGATCAAAACTCACAAGTATAATATATATGGTTGGGATTCACTATTCTTAATATAATTTCAAGATCCTATAATTATATCAAAAAATTATCTCTGAAAAGATGATCAATTGATCCAATCCATGATAGTGCTTGCCTGAATTGATTGTAACTAATTCTTAGATAATACTAATGAGTGAAAAGGCATTTCATTTTAAAATTCTGCATAAGAAGAGAACTTAAGTTAAAGGTGCATCACCAAGCAACAAGGGGCCCTCCTTGAAATATTAGTCTTGAGTATAGTAGAAAAGACAAATAGTGTGAATTTTGTTCCTTTAAACTTGTTACCCTATTATAGGCTTTTTTCAAAACATGGAAATTATGTGATTTGATGTATTATATGCTTAATGTAAAAGTAGTTAATGGGTTTCAATCTTTAGTTGTATCTTTGAAATTAAAATACATTGTGAAAAATCTAGAATGCCAATTTATTTAATTTTGATTAGTTAAGAATTCATTAAAATCAAAAATGTTTTTAGATACATGACATTGCCAACCAACCAATCTCTCCCTCACCTTCAACAAACATTTCTTTATCAACCTCCCCTTTATTGACCTTTATTTCTCTCGATGCCATTAACCTACCTTTATCTTTCACCTCCATCAACATTACATCACCTTTGCCTCCATCAATCTCATCTCATCAAATTTAATTTACATTCAAACAAATAAATTCCTAATTTTAAAATATATAATATTTTTTATTTTCAATTTCTTTCACTTTATATGTACTATTAATAAGGCCTAACATAGTTAAAATTATTCCATTAGTGTAAGTTGCAGATATTACATTTTTATTTGCATCTATATTGATGCTACCAATGAGCATATTTGCCAATGAATGTGGGATTTAATGTTGGTATTGATTCCAAAGTTAACCAAAGTGGAAATTATATGCATCAATATTGGTATTAATGATGTGTGTTGCCCATAGTGGAGATGTTATATTTTAGCATTGGTTGGCTTTACTGTTCATGTTGACATGGTGCTTAATGTGTCTTAATTATTGTTGGAATTAGTGTCAAGAAAGGGTGTCAACTTTTTTGGTGACAATTAGTATTAACATTAGTGTTGAAAATGTGCAACAATTTTTGTGGTAATAGAGATCATTTGTGCTAATGTTAATGGTTTGTAATGGAATTAGTGGTAATGACTAACATCTACCATGTAAATAATGGGAGGTGCCACCATTTGTGTAGATAGTAAATGCCAACCTTATTTGCAATAACAAATGTTGGCCATGGTGGTGATGATGTATATTGATGTTCATGATAATAATAGGATTTGTTCTTTTATAGACATTGATACTAATGATTCTCTTTTTAAAATTTTTTTCAACAGTGTCTTTCAGCTACTCCTAAAATTACAACTTTCTAAAAGACTCATGTCATATCTTAGAAAATTCACAACAGTAAATTAAGTGTTTCATATCTTAGTTTATATGAAGATATTACACATACAAAATAAAAGAGAGCAAATATTAGATTCTAAAAGTTTTATATGAAATATCTAAAAATAAAATAAATTATTAGGCAGTGAAGTGTAAGTAAAATTACAAAATTTTATTATTCCCATTAATTGGAGAGTACAAAATTACAAAGTACTACACTAAATATTAGTCTTCTATAATTGTAATAGAGCTAGAAGTAGTGGAGGGAAAATGATATTAATCAAATGATAGTGCATTGATGATGGAAGTCAAATGGTAGTGGCGGTCTAGTGGCAGTCACCAGGAATAAACATTAGGTAGAGCTTTAGAGTTTTTTAGATATCTAAGCTCTTACTAAACTAAAGTCCAAGTCCTCTTCAGTTATAAAATAAAGGTTTATTTAAATTTTTTTAGAGTGATATTTTAGTTATTTGATAAAATTCAAAACATGACATTGATGTTCTTATTGATTATGTTGATAATAAACAATTCATTTAGTATATGCATATCTTAATGATCTCAAAGTTGAGTGATGTTGGGATTATTGGAATGCTCTCATTAAGATACTCAATTTGATTATGGACTTACAAAATTTTGAGATCATTAATCCTTTAATTAAAATTTTAAAACTTTTAAGTAAACTTTAAGTGCTTGATTTTGGGCTAAATTTACTTTTGATGTATTATATTCTTCTTCTTGAGTTATTTAGTTTGATTATAAATTTACTAAAATTATTAAATAAGTAATTGTGAATCTACTTTAAAACGTTTCTACATAAAATATAGATTAGGACTCATAAATAATTGGTTGGAAATTATAATGACGTACATTTACCTCTTATTTTTGAACTTTATGTTGACTCCATGAGCCCCATCTCATATGAGATTGATTTTGATGATAACAAACACATTTCAAATGATATTAATCCAGTTAAATTAAAGTATGCAAAATAATTCCTTAGCTTCTGGTTCTTTAGTTCTATCAGAATGCTAAAGCTTTTAGACATGGACTAGATGAGAATTTTTCAAGGAATTACTATGTTAAGGTAAAAAAAAGCTCACTAAGATAAAATAAATGATTCATTTAATTTTAGATTTATCATTCTAAAATTATTTATATTTTTTATATTTTAATATTGCAATTATTCATTAAGTTATTCATTTTGGATAGTATAAACTAAATGCATGAAATAAGTTCCATTAAATGTGTGGTCAAGCAAGATAAATTTTGTTTAAACTTTATTAAATCATTTTCAGGCCATTATTATTTTTATTCATATTTTTAGTGCATGAAAATCGAATTATCCTAATATTATTCTTTTTCCTCATATTCTCTCTCCTATTATTCTTTCTTCTCTCTCCTATTATCATGTTCATCTTAACACTGTTTTGGCCGAATATTTTAATGAATTTTATGTAATAAAATGTGTGAAGTATATTCAAAGAATTTTCATATTATATTCCCTCATTTTTCATATTTTAAAAATTTATTTATTTGAATGTGTGAATTTGAATTATTGTGAATTATTCTTTAATTCGAACTTCTTTATGCATGGCATATACTTGCTAAATCAAATAAATTTTTTTATGAAATATGTTGAACGTCCCAAGCATGATTAATTATAATTATTTAAATCCTAATTAATCTATTACAAGTTATTTAAAATTTAAATTCAAATCAATCCTCTTTTTTAAAATAAATCCTTTTTTAATTTGATTTATTTTAGGAAAGTTTTAGGGGGCTAGCCACTTTGCTTTAAATTTAATAAATTTATATATTGTTTAAATATTCAATAAGTATACAATATAATCAGTCTTGATCTAAATTGATTCATGCATCAATGTGAGGACTTTCTATTTTTGGAAACTCTTTTGGTCGAATTCATTAAATTGATTTCCATGAATTTATTATATTCAAAATTCCCTCCTTCATATTAAAATCTTCTTGGCTGAATTTCTTATAGGATCCCCTCTCTCTTTAGCTATGAATCATATAGCAAATATTCCAAATTTGTTTGAAATAAATTTGTAAATGAGCCTATTGAATTCCTAAAATTTGAAATTCAAATTGATTCCTAATCAATTTCTCTCTCATTGGATCAATTTTTGGCCAACCATAAACTCCTCCCTCCTTTATTTAAGAACCTTGTTTCAACTTGAAAAATGTTCCACAAAGCTAATGTTCTCTCTTGTTCTCTTGCTCTCTTGCTCATCTTCTCCACCTTGGCGGATCCTTGCAAAAGAAAATAGTTAGAGATTTTTGGTCATTCAAGTGCAAGCATTCCTCATCATTCTTCTTTTTCCATTGGACATTTAGTTGGCTTGAAGATTTGTTGACCTCATTTTTAGGATTAGCTCTCAACCCCTCCATCATAGACATAGGACTCCTCTTAGATTTTAAAAGCTCCTTAGTATTTATGACACATCTAGAAATTAGATGGACACTCAACCTAGCCCTTGAGACTTAGAAGAGTTAGCCATAGGAATAGATCATGCCTTAGGGGTACTAGGAAAATCTACCTACCCTTAGCTTGAACCATCCCTCACTTCCTTTCAAGTCAAACTCCAAATCAATCATAATTGATTTTTTCCAAATTCAAATCAACTCCATGTGATTGAAATCCATAATTGAAATCCATGATTGAAACCCATGAATGAAATTGCTAAGTTCAAAATTTCCTAAGTCCTTAAATTTGCCTTTAAGGACTTAACCTAAATCATGATCTAAAACAGATCAAATCTTTAAAATTTTTTCATAATTCATTTATATTTTCATTTATATTTACATATATAAATGAAATATAAATTCGAACCAATCAAACTAAACTCAAAATTCAAAATCAATTCATGAAATTTTTCTAAGTCCTTTGAATTTTCCTTAAAGGACTTAGCCTAAGTCATGTTCAAATCAATTCAAACTCATGGGATTTTCTCAAAACTCATTTATATTCTCATTTATATTCACATATATAAATGAAATATGAATATAAATAAATCAAATCAAATCCTCAAATTAAATTCCAAATATAAAATTTTTCTAAGTCCTTAAATTTGCCTTTAAGGACTTAACCTAAATCATGATTGAATCAATTCAAATTCATGGGATTTTCTCATAACTCATTTATATTCACATATATAAATGAAATATAAATATAAATATAAATCAATCAAACCCAATTCAAAAATTCAAATCCCTACTCTAAAATTTCTTAAGTCCTTTAAAATTTCCTTTTAATGGACTTAGCCTAAATCATGATCAAATCACTTCAAATCCTTAAAATTTTCTCATGATCTACTTATATTCTCATTTATATTCACATATATAAATGAAATATAAATTCAAACAATCAAAACCAATTCCAAAAATCAAACTCAAATTTACTCAAAATTCAAACTAAGCCTTTCAAGTCAAAAACCTTGAACTTAGCCAAATCAACTTCAAATCAAGCCAAACTCTTGATTTCTCTTCATAATTCAATCAACCCTACAATAATGGATCCAAATATAAATACAAACTTCAATCACTAAATCAAAAATCAATTCAAAAATCAAAGCCAAAATGCTTTCATATTCTTCATTTGAATATGAAATTGTCAAATGAATCAAAACCCATTTGACTTCAAACAAATTGCAAATGGATTTATTTTTCAATCATAAATCCATATACAAGTTCAATCAAACTCAAATCAAGCTTTGGCCAAGCCATTTGACCCACTTAGGCCCACTTGACCTAAAGTGACCTAAAGTACCCTCATGAGTCAAATTCTAATCCTAACCAAATTAGATTGAATTAAACTCACCTATGCCTCTCATCATGATCAACAATCATCATGGGATGATCAATCAATCAAATTGGGTCAAACCAAGTCAAACCTAAGTGTTGACCAAGTCAACACTTAGCCCAAAATGAAACCTAACATAGCCAAATTCCACCATAGGCCAAATTGATTGAAACCATTGATCTAAGTTCATTCATGACCTTTGTTTGAACTTGACCAAGCCAACATTTGAGCCTAACCTAGCCAAATTGGTCAACTTGACCCAAGTTGACCCATTTTGACCTCAATGGGTGAAGACGAACCAAACCTTATCAAATGAATTCCAAACCTCTTGAAACTTGGCCAAACTTAGTTTGTCTACATACCCAACATATCCAAACTGAAAAATTAGCAAAATGACCATTCTACCCCTAGGTCATAGAACAAATTTTGGACTAATCCATGGGTAATTTGGTCATACCCTCTTCATATCAACTTGATGCCTTCCTAATAGCTCAAGTGGACCTAATGAAGAGTGGTGCACCCAACCCAATGGGTTTGGGTCAACCCAAATGGACCCAAGGCCAAACTCGACCCCATGGGTCAAATTAGCTCATTCCAAATCCTTCCTCCACCCAATTTGATACACATGGGAGGTTGGCAATCCACTCAAGGCCTCAAACCAATAATGTGCAAAGAGCTAATAGATCAAACAACCTTTCCATTTGGTCAATTGGATCAAAATGGCAAGGGAGGTGTTGGCCGTCCCATTGCCATAAGGGGAGATATACTCCCCCTAATTCAATTTGAAGTTATCATTCCCTCATTCGATTAAATCCTAGAGAGTGTTAGGAGAGATCAGAGAGCCATCCTAAGCTTCTTAAGAGGGATTTGAAAAGTGATCTTCTCAATTTTCTTCATTGAAAATAGGGGAGCTCACTTGAACCTTCAACTTCTTCCTCACTCAAAATTACTCCAATTCCTTTTGCACACTCCCTCATGGGATCAAACCGAGTGCACTCAAGCATTCATTTGAGTTCCCACAATAAGGAGAGGAGGAATTGAATCAAAGTCATAAGGGAGATCAAGTGGTGTTGGTCCATAGGAAGATCCACTCAACCCGAGGCTTGAGGAAACTTTCCAGCAGGGGCACTGACAAAGCTACCTCATTATTCTCGAGCGTCAGTGATCACCTCCGATGAGGTATGGAATTTTTTGACCACTTAGCTTAGGGGGTGTTGGTCTTTTGTGAAAGAAATTTTCAAGTCATGTAAAATCCACCGTTGGATATGCTCCTTAGTAGCTTTAGCTGGTGTGGGAATGATTTTGTTCCAATATGAGCTCATTCAAGCTCAGATATTCCCTAAGATCATGGATGACATCTATTAATCCTAACAAAAGAACTGGGGAGATCCTGACCATTCATCCACATGTTTTGGATGGACATCCGAGATTATTCCCATGTTTTAGAATTAATAATACTTTTATAAACCGCAGGATGATCGCTGGCCATCCGATCTTTGAACGAACAACAAGGATCAAAGCGCATCCTACCGTCGTGCTGCCATTTGGATTGGATGTTTAAGTGGGGAGCTCACCGCGTGACACGTATTAAGCGCACTGACCACCGCTGACTCGTGTCATGCTGTGAGTTGAGGGATTAGTTAGGAAATTTAATTAATATTAATTAATCTTTGCGTCTTCTAAAATTCATATCTCTCTCAATAAAATTAAAAAAAATATGAGGTAAAATCTAATGGAAAGGTAATTCAACCTAGAATATTTTAAAAATAATTTCAATGGATTTTGAATTATTTTTTTCTTTGATTTTGGATTTTATTGGAAATTATATTTTGCTAATTATCTCTTAATTAAACTTCTGATTAATCCCAAACTTCTTGGGCATGTTTTAAGGGATGAACTCTACCTCCCCTAATTTTTTGGAATTTATATAACGCTTAATTGGGGGAATTGCAAATGTATTTCTTAATTACCCTCCATATGTAATTAAGGATAATTAGGGTTTGGATTAGTATTTTAATCCATTATTAAGGTTGTTTAAGGTTAGATCTAATGAATAAGAGACTTATAGAATAATTTTGAAGTATTTCCCCTAAGCTATTCCTTAAACCCCCTTTTCTTTCCTTAATTTACTCTTTAATTAAGGGTTAATTCATTAATTATCCCCTTAATTAATTTCTAAAAATTATAAAAACTTCCAGAACTTAATTAATCTACCTTGGGTAGATGCTTAGGTGTTTAAGAGCCTAAGTTCAATTAAGGAAATCAAAACTCAATTCATATGTGTGAAGAGGTATTTTGAAATTACTTAAGCTAAACCCCTTAGTTTAATTAATCATTAATCATGACCCAAATTGCATTAGGCCCTTTTCTTCCTAAGTGCATTGCAAGTTTAAACTCCTTATGAGTTTTTATGTCATCTCATTGGCTCATAATTACTTGGTTAACTATGCTAAGGTAGTGTAGGTAAGGGTTAATTAATTTGCTTAATTCATACCTCAACTTAATTAATATATAAAAATGAATCTAATCATAAAAAAATTAAACAAAAATATCAAACACATGTGAATGGGTTAGGAATAGCTAACTCAACTCACCTTTTCAAGATTAAATCAAACTTAAAACTAAATAAAAATCACATTGAATACACTTTAATTTATTTTAAACTTTCTTATTCCATAAGAATGTCTTTAGGATTTAATTAAAGTGAATGTGTTTACACACTTTCATTGATTTTATTCTTTCCCCAACATGTTAAATTTGTATGTCATGTGGTTTCATGCATCCATATTTTTCAAATTCAAATTTAAAAATGAAATTGTTTACTTTATGTCAAATTTGCATGTGTAGGCTAAAGTAATAATATGAGTGGCTATTATCACTACTAAATTCAAATTATTTTTAAAACATATAAATCAATTATCAAATCTGAAAGTGTACTACTTATATTTTAATTATGAGCTTATATGTGAGTAAGGTATGAAGGTGTGCTTAGCATAGGTTTCCTTTCTCTTTTATATTAGTATAGTTTTGAATAGGAGTTGGTAAGATGTATGGTTCATTTGAAAAGAACCTAACACTTACTTAATTCCATATCCTATTCATTCCTATGCTATCACTTAATAAAGGTTACCTATACTTGCACTCATAAATTGCATAAACAAAATGAATCAATTAATACAACTTTTGCATTCTTCTTTTCCATTTCATTTCTTTTGTACACATATTTGTATTTAAGGAAAGTGGTATATTAGTCTGGACAATCTCGAGGTTGTGAGACTTTAAGTAGCCCTAAGTAGGTATTGTACCTTACATCTCTGGTTAACAATGGCGCTGTACTCACTTATGCCTTTCTTACTCTCATATGTATATGTAAAAAATCGGATAAAAAAACCCTTTTCTACTTAAGAAAAATCATGCATATTAAACTTCCAAATTTCCTTAAATGGATTACTTAGCATGCATCATAAAGTGTGTTAACTATTCTCATTTGTATGTTTAGATATGCTTAGGATTTATTCATATGCATGTTATACATGTTGGAAAAGAAATGAAGTGATGTGTGTTATGTAAATTTGGTTCATTTTATTTAATCTTAAAATGGCTTTCTTTTTTAATAAGTTTATTTAGAGTTTATCTAAACTTAGGATTAATTAAAAGATTTAATCAAAACATTCACTAAACAAAACTAAATTGTGAATCTACTTTAGAAATTACTTAGGTTAGGGAAGGAAAGAGATGTTCTCTTCTCTTTCTCTCTCTATATAACTTAGTAATTAATTATATGATTCATTTCAACCAAATCAAAATATGAAATAAAATCAACCCAAAATAACTAAACAACTTAAATGAAATTCTCCTTTAAGTTGAACATGTTTTCACACTTAGAAAATTTGAACTTAAAGCCATAACTAAGCATACCACACAGACCTTCAAAGCACACACATTAGCCTAAATCATCACTTCTAGCTTTAGGTTAGGGCAGTGCATGGTTTAATATTTTATTTTATTTTGTGATATATGATTTAGACTGGATGTTTGTTTGTATGCTCGTAGAATGAATGGTAGGACACTCTTAGTCTAATCATTATTTTTTGTAGGGGGTTGTGCTTAAGGGGCGCTATTATAAATTAAAATATAAAAATACTTTTGCTTGTAGGTGCTTTATACCCCTAAGAATAATCCAATAGGCCATATGAACTTAGTCACCCATGTGTGGGGTGATAGGTCCAATATACATGCTTGGGATTTGTGTGGTTTGTTTTAGCTAATCTCTATTTTGCAAGTGTTGTCAGATTTTCCATTCTTTTCCTTTTCATTTAAATTTGTGCAAATAGGATTTTAGAATGATTGTTATAGGGATTAGGATGAACATTGGTCATAAGATTATGGGAGTGACATTTTTGTAAATACAGGCAAAATCCAAACCACTCCATCGGACTGCTCAAAATGAGTCCTTCGATCATCTGATGTATTTTATGTATTTTAAGTCATAATTAAGAGATCTTAGGCTTGTTAGATTTAGCTCATCAAGATGCTTGATTTTACTATAAACACTCCATATTTATGAGCTATTTAGGGATCTGACTAATATCTTAAAGTTTTCAATTATATTTTAAGTGCATGATCTATACTAGTCTTGACTTAGAATCAGGTTACTTTCAATATCAAGATTCATGCTTCAACTAATAGAGTTTTTAGTGACATATCAATTGGGCGGGGCTGTGGGTGCATGCGGCCTTGTGTCCACGCGTGCTCTCGTGGCCTTGCATGCCCGTAGCCCTACGCACCCGTGATCATAATCTTGTGGTCCTATGAAGATCTATTATCTCAAACTATATCTAACACAAAGGTTAATGAACCCACAAATTTCATTAACATTGAAGAAGTTATTGTTATTTGGCATGTATTTTTGGATGATAGAGATGATATCATCCAAAAATAGGGGGGCCACTAATATGTTACTAAAAACTCTACTAGCTAAAGCACGAATGTTGATATTGAAAGTAATTTGATTATGAGTCAAGACTAGCTCAGATCAAGCACTTAAAATATGATTAAAAACTTTGGGATATTAGTCAGATCTCTAAATAGCTCCTAAATATAAAATGTTTATAGTCAAATCGAGTGTCTTGATGAGTTAATCTAACAAGCCTAAGATCTCTTAATTCTGACTTCATTTGAGCATCCAAATACTTAAAATACATCAGATGATCGACTGAGTCATTTGAGTCGTCTGATGGAGCAGTTTGGATTTTTCCTGTATTTATAAAAATATCACTGCCATAATCTATAATAGCACCTAAATTTTCACATGAGAGGGGGCCCAAGCTAAATAGAGGAGAGATCTCTGAGACTTGAAGAATCTCAAAGCATAATTGGGCCACCGACCGACTTTTGCTGGATCATGCCGACCACCACCGACTGCCACCGTCGGCCACCATCGCTGTCACTGGATCATCATTGAACACCACTGTCTGCCACCACCATCAGTCATCACCACCGCTGATCATCGTTGACCACCGTTGTCGATCATCACCACGGTTGGTTACCGCCACCGACCACTGTTGACCACCACCGCAGGTCACCTTTGTCGACCATCATCGACCGACAATCCATAGATCACCACACATAACAAAAGTAAAATAACACCTTTATGATGAACATTGCTAACAAAAATAATTTTCTATCAAATTTGCAGTGGGTAAGGTGGCAACAATACTACTAATAATTTCTGGCAATTTTGACTATTGGAAATGAGAAATATTATCGTTAGCTTGGTCTATTAGTAATTTATGAATTATGGGTCATCAAAAAGATTATCTTTTACAAAAGATTATCTATTTAAACATGGACTGTTTAAAAAAAGATTCACTTAACAATTGATGGTTTAAAATCCCTACATGTTCAATAACATTATATTTATCACAACATTTGAATTCAACATAAGACACTACATTGCCCAAGATAATACAAAGAACTATACCAAATAGCATGTTAAAAAGAACACTTAAAATGAAATCATCATAGATTGTAATAATGCAATGAAAAAAATAACATAAAGCTGTCAAGGTTACTCACAATCAAATATTAGAACAAAAATAAAGAAATAGTTAGTTGTCTTCTCCGACTCCTTGTCCTCCACATCCTCATATTCCTTATCTTCCTCTACTAGTACCATGCCCTTCCTTTTATTTTACTACCTATGTAACTTTGCCACCTCAGCTTGCATTGCCATCATGCATCTCTTTAGCAAATGCAGCCTTCTACTTTCAAATCACCTCCTCAATTGTATGCCTTGAAATTAAGTTGGTTGGGATGACTAAGTATCATATGCTATACCATGTGATCTTAGCTCATAAATTGCCCCCTTCTTTGTGTAGCCTATTACTTTCCATCATAAACTAAAGTTGTCTAGCTATGATAATTGATTCCATAAAGATGACTAACTCTGAGTATCCCTCAAATGCATGTATTCAACCTACAAAAATATAACATTAGTAACTTAAGAATATGTTACTATAATAGTTTTATTTTTTTAAAAAAAGGCAATACTTACTTAGACTTGCTATGATCTGCTATCAATACACAACTAGTTCTACTTGCATTGATGTGTGCATATGTGTAAATCTAATAACATATGGTCCATTGCTCACATCTACTTTTATAAAAGTCAATAAAATTAAATATATTAATTTCAAGAAGTATATAATATGATAAAAAAATTAATATGCTTATCATTCTTCTTATGTGCTTAGTATGAGGAACTAAAGCATTAATATACAGTGAGTTTCTATGCCTCCATAAGCATACGCTTGATTTTGTTTATTTTACTTGGAGTTTCATGCATAATCTAAGCTACCCCTAGTTGGACCAAGTTCCACCTATACTCTCTTTCTGATCTATAAGGGTATCTCACAACCCTTGTGATTGTCTCTGAATATAGCAAGCAAGTAGATCCCCATATCTCAAAATTCTTTTGTACTTAGATAAGTCTCCATATTTGAAAAATAAATACTTTTAAGCACTCATTAAACATAAATGTTTTATTAAATAAAAATTTCTTGCTTTGAACTCTATAAATCACATATTGCAAACTTTTATTGATATTTTCAAAGGTACATATGGAGCATCAAATTTGCTCATGATAATATATCTTATCTTATGATTTTCTTACTTTAAATGGTTGAATCAACATAAATATAAATTATTAGCATGCACTAAATATTAAAAGTATTAAACTTTACATTTAAAAATTGTAAGATACTTATGTGTCTCCTTCAGGTTTAATATAAATGAGTACATCATTAAGAATAAGATCCACCTGAATATCTTAGCATAGTGACTATAAATGGGCTTGCATTATAAGCAGGTTGTGGTTGAGGGTGATCACTCAACTTTGTGTAGGCTAGGTGGTAATAAAGTGATGAACCCATGTAGGGTGGTGGGCATAGGGGGTATGATAGATATGAAGAAACTGAGTAGAAAATATTAGTTTATGTTTGATCTAGTGAGTGGTAAATTGAATGGGCTCTAGTGGAGTGGTTAGGTGGTGGTGGTAGTAGTAGTCTTGGTCATAACAACTAATCATGCCCATGTAGACCAATAGTATTTTTATTTTTCCTACCAAACAGATCATTAGGTTGGGTCATATCCATCTCCAAAAGCCATTTATAAGAAATAAATAATAAAATATTAACTCATGTTACAATATAATATCAAAAATGTAAAAAAGGTAAGGTAATACTAAAAAATGATAATAAGAGCAACTCATTCACTTTCTTCTTTTGACTCATCATCAAAAGTCTCCAACTCTTTCTCATCTTCATATTCATTTTTGGTGCTTTATTTCAAATGTGCCAGGTGAACACAATGCAGATCATAGGGATACTTATTGAAGGGATTGGGTAGGACATTAAGGTATGGTGTACTATCTTGAAAGATAGAAGCATCACCCTACAATGGACCAAATCACCTAAGAAGGACTCCTAAGGCATGATGGGTCTTCGTATGTACCAGAGATCTTTCCCCTACTTCACATGAAAAAGAAAAGTAGGGTTTATTTTATGCCGAGTTCTTTAGTAACCTATCGAGGAAAGCCTCCATAGTTAATTATATCTAGAAAATGGGATTTTTAAAGAAAACTCTCGATTAAAGTAGTCAATCATTCTCTCCAAAGATTTCAATATTAAGTCTATCAATAAATCAATTATTTCAGAAATGAAGTGGGAACGTTCAATTAGAAGACTTATTTCTAGAATCCAAAGAAAAATAAGTAGGAAATGCTTATGATATTGGGAAGCCTAGTGAGCATTTCAACCTATCATATGGTGAGATTTTATATGTTTAAAAGTGAGAGGTTTGTTTTATTTGAGTTGAAATTTTATTAGATTGCTAGGGCTTATAATCCATCAATAGAAGATTGTAAAAATGCCTAAGAGGCAAGGATTTATGCTAGTAGCCCAAGGAAACATGCAACCTTAGATCATAAATCTAGGGAGCTTTAACATAAGCTAGAAGCATGACCTAAATCTATACAGAAAGGGGACTTAAGGGTCTATTCAACAAGGGAAGATAGACCCGTCTGACTCTTCTGGACTTACAACCTCCAAGAATGATCACCAACTAACACCTCCTATGATTCAAAAACCATGTATGCCAGTCTTATGTAATTAAAAGATGGTTTAAGATGTTATTTAATTTGAAAGAGACTAGAGTCCAAAACTCACTCCCTAAGAGACTAGATTATGTTTGACATGAGCATATGACTTAGTCTAAATGCATAATTTACAAGTTTTATATAATTTTGACATAATATTTTAGACAAATACTTTGGAATTTCTTATACCTAAATGTATGATGAAATTGAGTTATTGGCCAAATCAAGAAAGAAAGAGGGTGAAACTCCATCATAAGGGGTTGCTCTAATAGGTTAAGTAGTTCTTAAAGTTCTAAAATGGAGGCCCTCATTTTTACAAGAGTGGTATAATATGACAAGTATGATGTTAGATATACAACATATAACCAAGGGTTGCTAAATATTTTATTATCTTAATTACAACCTAATCTTTTCAAATGAGGTTATGAGTTATTCTAAATTTTAGTTATGAGTTGTTAATTGGGTAGAAAAATTAATTTTATCCTAAGCTTACCACATCTAGTCACACATTAAAACATCAGTCACTAAGAAACTATGAAAACCATGTTGTTCTAGACAAACTAAACATAACAACAATCATTTTATAGACAACTGTGAAAGAATAAGAGGTCGATGTTACCGGGTATTGCCATACACCCCGAAGAAAATTGGGTAGCCAAGCTATACTCTTATACAACTTGGAATTACAAAATAATATTATAATTTAGAATTGAATTCATGTTATGGGGTCTTCAATTTTCATTTCTTCTCTCTTCTTTTGATTTGATTTTGATTTGCTCCAAGGCTTTACAAGGCACCCCAAGACTAAGCCATCTAGCCACTATTCATCTTAATCCCCATAGCACTAATCCTAATTCCTATTGCAAAACTACATTTTATGAAAAGTAAATCTAGCTACACATGTAAAATATATATTAGCTAAATATACATACAATCCCAAGTAGTTATATTTCATAATTTGGACTTAACACCCAACATATGGGTAGACAAGCCCACCTATCCTAATATGGATTAGGCTTAGGGGCATAAACAACCTGCAAGTAGAACATTTATGTTTATTTTAAAGTGGCACCTTAAGCATAATCCCCTGATGAAAATGATATTAGGCTACCAATGGCCTAACATCCAGTCTACAATCCACATTCTTAACATCCAATCTAAAATATTACATCATAAAACAAAACACATCACCATTACATACACCGTCCTAACCTAAAGTTAGAAGTGATGACTTAGCATTCTAATTTGTGTGCTTAGGCTTTATGTAGTATGTCTTAGCTAAGTTTTAGGATTATAATTTTCTAAGTTTTGAAATCATTTAAGTTAACATGAGAGATGGTTTCATTTCAAGTTACTTAGGAGTTTAGTGAGTTTTAATTTGAATTTTATTTTATTTTATTTGATTTACACTTAGCATCTAAGTCTTATAAAGAGAAAGAAAGAGGCTTAACCTCCTTCATCCCTATCCTAAGTTGTTTTCTAAAAGCACATTTTTATGATTTAGTTTCTTTTAGTGAATGATTTATTAAATGTTTTATTAATCTTAAGTTTAAGTTAACCTTAAAGATTTCTATTCAACATGAAAGGCCTCTTAAGATTAATGTTATTGAATTACCATCACATATAATATCTTGAACCATTTATTTTCATCACCCATAATATGCATATGATTTAGCACTTAGTATACTTAACATACAACATATTTTTACGTACTTAAATGATTATGGATGCATATGTTTTTAGTAGATAAGGGGATTTTCATTCTCTGACTAAATACACATACACATGTATGAAAGATGTAAGCAAGTATGTACCACTGTTTAAACCAGGGAAGTGAGATAATCAATTGACCTCGGTGGGGCTATTTAAAGCCTCATATTTCTGAGATGTCCGGACTATATACTTGCTATCTCAAATACATATGAAAGAATATACAACTAAATAAATAAAAATCATGCAAAAGATTATATTTTTTGGTTGAATTATTTATACATGTAAAGTAAAGCTTTATCCAATTTCTAATATAAATATACATAGGAATGAAATTAAATAAGTACATGCCTTTGTTAACCAAGGAAGTGAGGTAATCAAATGACCTCCTTGGGGCTACCTAAAGCCTCATATTCTTGGGATGTCTAGACTATTTACTTTTTATCATTTAAACATATGTAAATCTATACATGAACATAGGAAAGAATGCACTACCTTCACATGTTTAAGCTATGAGTGCATGAAAATCATATATGTATTCATAACTATTATCACTCCAAATGTTATTATCAATTTATAGCTTTTCAAAAATAATTTTGAATTTATTAGTGATAATAGCCACACATATAATAAGTTGAACTCAACACACATAATTTTACATAAGTAAATTTCATTTTATTTAGAAAATATGAATGCATGATATCACATAACATACAAAATTTAAAGTAATTGAAAAGGAATAGTCAAACATCTCCACATGGTTCATTCAATTACACTAATTCTTAAAGACAATCACATTAAATAAAATCACTTAAGAAAAACCAAAGCTTCTTATTAATTTTTATTTTGGATTTTGATTGAACTTAAAGAAAAGAGTTCATTTGCTATTTTCCATCCCATTCTCATGTTGGTAATTTTAATTTGTTTAAGGAATGATAATTAAGTGATTTTTATAATTTGATTAAATTGAACCATTAAACAATCCATTTAATTACTCTTTTTTATGCTTCTTAATCATTTAATCATGATATAGAAAGTAAAATTAGAATGCTCCTAAAGAACTCAATGAGGTTAATTAAATTAAAGAATCTAATAAAGTACTTTTATGATTTTCTCACACTTATGGGCTAATCATAATTTCCTTAAGGGTCTTTATATTATTGAACACATAAAGAGGAACCCTTAATTTAAATGTTAATCATCTGAAGTGATTAACATTTTAATTTGATTTGATTTCATTATTATTTGATTAATCAATCCCTTAATTAAATCATAAGTTAATTGAAACTTTTTAATGAAATGAATTTGGAGAAGTAATTAAGAGAGGGGTCTAACCACTCTCCCTCATCATCTCACTATTAATCAATGATTAATGGAATTAAATTAATTACTTTTACTATTTAAAATTTAAATAAATATTAAATTAATTAAGGGGGTAATTAAGGTTTG
The DNA here is from genome assembly GCA_021442155.1 of Cymbidium sinense. NCBI lineage: Eukaryota > Viridiplantae > Streptophyta > Magnoliopsida > Asparagales > Orchidaceae > Cymbidium > Cymbidium sinense. The sequence continues at coordinate 154,808,381 of CM038220.1, read as the reverse complement.
AATTTTAAATTCTAATAATTACCTAACCAATAAATCCCAATAAAAATATGGGAGGTAGAGGACATCCTAAGGAATCAAGATGCAAATTTTGGTATTAATTGCCCAAGTAATTAGGGCCTAATTGAGTTAATTAAAGAAATATTTAAACCTTAATTAAGCCTTAATCACTATTCAAAATCAAATAAAATTATTTTTATTAAATTCTCCTCTATTTTACCATTTTGAATTGGGTTTATTTGTATTTTTTTTGGATTTTGCTGCAATCAATTATGAGTTTAGGATGTTTCAGTGCAATTAATCAAATTTTTAAGCCTAATTAATCCCTAATCCCAATGCCATGTGGGAGCTGACGTGGTAGCGCTTTTCAATAGCACCACGAGATTGACAGTTAAATCATCCCTACCGTCAGATGGTGGGGATTAATCCCATGGTTTATATAGGATTAAATCAAATAAATATAATCAGATTAATCACGGTGTTCATTCTAATCATGCAGAATAGATGATGAATGATCCTTCGTCCCTTGAGCGATGGAAGTCAAACACCGGCCACCCTCCTCTGCTTGATCTGAGCTTGTCAAAGCTTGTAAGGCCTCAAGATCAACTATAAAAGCTTCAGGGAAGAAAATTAAAGGGATCTAATGGTAGAAATTGCACAAAATCATAATTTCTTTCATAAAGGTCAAACAAAAAAAAATGAAATTTTTATTATTTTCAAGAATTTACCTCGATGAAGCTTAGGACTGATAATTTATCAACTGAGGTAGCTTCATCTTGAAGAGAGGAAGCCCTACTGAGAAGCTCATGCCTTTCCTCCTCACTGGTGGCTTTGTAGATCAAATGCCACTAGAATCCTCATCGGAGTTAGGCTTAGAGTGGTCTCCGGTGGTTGAATCGATTGGGAATCGATTTATTCTTGATCACTGGTGCTTGGTGAAGGTGTGGATTAAGTTAATTTAAAATGGTGGAGGTTCTTATTTCGAGTTTGGTGTTTCCGATGATGGGGATGCTCAAGGAACTAGGAGGAAGCTTGGGAGAGTTCGTTTCGGTTCTCTCAAGCTCTAGGAATGCTCTGATGTTTTTGAGAGTGGGATGGAGAGGAGTATACTCTCCTTCCCCTCCAATCCAATGGCTCTAATTAGCTTTGCCTTGGACAGACATACGACTGATGCAGCTAGCCAGGGACATTAAAGAGATGCTGAGGTGGCTTGGTTTGAGTGGGTGAGGGTTTGAGGTGGGCTAGCATGGCTTATCATTGGTTTTCTAGGTGTGCCAATGGGAGGAGGTGGGTTAACTCATCTCCCTTGACCTATGGAAGACCCAACTAGGCTTGGGTTAGGTTAGCCATAGGGCCAAGGGTCCAAACTAAGCTAAGGGTGGTTGCTAAGTGCAAAGGAGGGAGTTTGACCACCCAAAAATGGGATTTTTCCTATTTAGAGGGATTTATCCAATAAGTAATGGGTCAATTTGGGTTTTATTTGGGTTGGGTTTGATTTGGCCTAACCCATGGTGACCCAAGGATGGGTCATACCAAGTTTGAATGGGTTTCAAATTGATTTGGTTGGGTTTGACTCAATTTGACCCATGTAGGTCTAATTGGGCTAGGTTGGGATAAGTTAACCAATTGGTACAATTGGGTCAAACCATGGGTTGAGATGAGTTCAAATGATTATTTGGCATGTTTTGGTTTAATTGGTTTGGCTTGATTTAGATTGGATTTGAATTTGACCCATATAGGTTAATATGGGTCAAATGGGCTAGGTTAACGAATTTGGTCAAATTGGCAAAATTGGCTTGGGTTTGGTGTTGATTTGGGTTCAATTGATCATTTTAAGATGATTGTAGGTTTGATTTCAATCAATTTGGATTTAGGAATGATTTAGCCAATTTGACCCTTTAGGTTAATTTGAGCTAAATGGGTCAATTGGGTTGACTTGGTCAAATTGGGTTCAACCAAGGGTTTGATCATCTTCAATAATCAATTTGTGGTGGATTTGAGTCATTGGTTTTAATTAATTTGGATTAGGACTTGATTTGTCCCAATTTGGCCTTTTAGGTCAAATTGGGTCAACTTAGGTCAAGAGGCTAATTGGACTTGGTTTGACTCAATTGATGGTCAAGTCATATTCAAGGATCAATTTTGGGTTGGTAGGGATCATTGGTTTCAATCAATTTGTTTTAGAATGTAGTTTCTTCAATTTGGCTCTTGTGGGCTAACTAGGTCAACTTGATCAAATGACCAAATTGACTTTGTTTTACCTATTGATTGCAATTGATAAATTAAGGGTGATCAATAATCAATATAGAAGGTTTTGAATAGGTTGGCTCAATCCAATTTGGGTTCGATTGGGGTTTGGTTCAAAGGGTCCTTTAAGTCACTTTGGGTTAAGTGAACCTAACGGGTCAATTGAATTGGTTTTGGGTTGAATTGAGTTGAACTGAGTTTGATAATTGAGTTGGGATTTATTGATGGCTATGATTGCAATTTATTTGGGTTTAATTGGGTTTTGGATCATTTAGACATTTTTGTGTTTAAATGGGCTAGCTTGGGTTAATTGATTTGATTTTGGTCCATTAGCTTGATTATAGATCTTGAAAGAGTTTGAAATGCATTTTTGAATGGTTAGAGTTCTTTTATGAAAAATTAATTGAATTAGGTTTGACTAAAATAATTTTGGTTAAGTCCATAGGATTGGGTTTGGATCATTTGGCTTGGAGCTTGGGTTTGAAATGGAATTCAATTGGGTTTTGGTTGGGTTAATTTGAGATTGGATTTGGCTAAGGGGATAGGCATGAGACTTGGTTGAGGCGATAGGATGGGTAGGTTACCTTTGGATCCTACGGAATAGCCTAAACCTATGGCAAGTCCTCCTAAGTCCCGAGGTTTGGGTTTAGCGTTCACTTAGTCACTAGGAGTGTCCTATGTCTAAAAAGATATTAGTGTCTAGAAGACCCTTTGAACTAAGATGGGAATATTTAATCCTCACTCCAAAAGTGTGGTCAACATCATTTTTTTAAGCTTCATCATCTGAAGTATCTTCATTGAAAATTTATACTTTTCATACAAAATATTCATATCAACTAAATTATCTATCTGATCAATATCAATAATGGATAGTAGAAATCCAAACAAATATTCCCTCCTCCTGATAAGACACTTTAATAACAATTTTAATTTTATTCCATGGAGTTTAGGTACTTATGTACCGTGGTTAGAAGTTGGATCAAACCATTCTTACTTGAATAGGACTAAGGCCCTCTTATTCTTCTTAAGATATTACAAATAGATTATCTCTTATGAGGCTCTATAATAATCCTCTCCATTCTCTACATGAGTATTCTCTTTAGCACATACTCTGCTTATTTATTTCTCTTTCTGTAGCCCACAAACTAATCTAAATTATAAAATCATTAACTAGAAATAGAGGCCATGTCGTAAGATATCTTATTAATCATAATCCTAGTCATGTAACTCTTAATCACTACAGAAAAATTGGAGATTTTTAGGGAACAAATTCATCACTAATCAACAAAAATCCATTGGTAATTTTCTTTCTTGATGGATTTCTGACAGTTTACATCTTGACAGTAAAACCCTAGCTAGATATGATTTTTGATGGATCAAAAATCCATTGAAAAATATATTTCGTTAAATTTTTGATTGAATTTTAGCTGGAACTTGTTTTAAGAAGAATAGGTGGAAAGACCATCTAAAAATGCCACCAAAAAAATGTACCATTAGAAATTTTTGAAGATAGTTTATGGCGGTAGTTCTGGTGGACTGGTCCATCAGAAATCCACTAGCAAAGGTCTTGTCAAAAAATTTCTTGTAGTTTTTTGTTTGTCGATGCAATGTATCGATGTTACCGATGGAAAATCCATCGGAAGTCTATCGAAAACTTGTACATAAATGAAAAAAAATTAGAGCTTCACTGATACACTGATTTTTACACATGTAAAAGAATCGCATATAGCTAATCTCAAGAACACACTCAACACCCACATAATACTAACAAACAATACTAATCTTAAGTATTTTTTTGATAAGTTTTAGTATTTTGAAAACATTAAAATAAACTAATAGTTTCAAAATATTTAAATGAAATGGTCTAAAATATAAAAATATGAATAAATTATTTACACATAAAAATAAAGTACAAATGAGGCATACTCCTCATCAGTCTCTTCATCATCCTACTCCTTTTCCTCCTCCTCATCCATATCCACCACTAGCTCCTTCCCCTTGCGGCTATCTCTTTGCATCTTTTTTATTTTAACCTCCATTGCAGTCATTAGGGCTTTTATCTGTGTAGTCATCCTAGCTTCCATTTACTCGGCCATTGCAGTGACCTGCCATTGAATAATCTCATCTATCAACTGATTGCTCATTCTAGAGAATGAATGGCATGTGTCATATGATAATCACTACAAGACAAGGCCATAAATCCATTACTTCTTCTTCCCCAAATAACCTCCTTCCACATATCATATTCTATCTACTTAGATTGCCCACCAGAACTTCATGCACCAATGGAGCTCTGGCTAACAACATCCTTCAGCCATATGTAGTCATCCTGTGAGTAATTAAAATGTAAGTTAACCATTTAAATCATTTATATTTCAAAAAATGTAACATTAACTTATGTATGCTCTCTATGAACAAACATCAACCCACTATTGATCAATTTGATACTGATGTGTTCTACTATATAATTCAGTAGTAGGCTCTCAACCAAGAACTTTAGCTTATAAATAGTATAATAAATTTATTTAACCATAATTATAGGTTTAATTAATAAAATAAATAAATTACTTACCATCCTCCTTCAATACTTGATGTGCGGTGCTGAACCTCCATTGTACTGAGATGTGCCCATGCCCCCACAATCAGAACTGGTATTTTGCTTTGCTTGCTCCCTCTTGCGAACATAATCTGGGGAGGCCCATACTCTATAGAGATTAGCCTAGACATCCTCTCTAATCCAAAGAGTTCTTCACCTAGACTGGCGTATGTTTGTGTACATATTGCATAGGTGCGTAGCCCCTCTAAACTCAAAGTTTCTTTTAATCTTTTGGTTGTGCTTCGACAACTAGCTAAAATTCTTCTATAACATCAAACAAATTAATGCCAATTTGTAATACTTCAAGATCAACTAATTCATTTAAATATTTGTAAATAGTGTAGGAAATACTTCAAACTCCCTAAATCACATGTCCTAAACCTCAATTGGGACCTTCTTCCATGAAACATATGGAGCATCATACCTGCTCCTTATTATGTCCTTGATTTTATGAATAATTCTTTGGATAGATTGAGCCTAAAAATTATAATTCAGATTAGAAACATATTATGCCAAAAGTAAAACTTTAAAAATATGCATGTGTCACCCTCCGACTCAATAAAAATGCATTCATCGAGGGTTTAGTGGGCACAGAAGTATCAAGTTGATTAGAACGTGTATGTTGAATCCTAGGCTCTATGAAATCTATGGGTGGCTATTATGGGTAGAATGGAATAGTGTCTATAGGCTCTAAAGAATGGTAGGAACATGGATCGGCTACTCCAAAAGTCCGAGGTGGTGACATCGAAATGGAGGTCAAAGTAGTGACTATGGTGGTAACCTGAATAGTGGGTTCTTCTTTTGCCTGAAAATGCTCGCAAATGAATATCATGTCACCAACACCACCTAATACCATATATGAGTAATAAACAAAATAAAATAATTAGATTCATGCAAAAACTAAGTATAGGGAGTGAATTATAGTATGTAGGTATATAAAGGTACAATATATAGAAAAATATGTAAAAGTAGACATGTGCAGTATATAAATTTTTTTCATAATTAAAGTATGTAAAAATAGCTATATATATTTTTAGACTACTTTTTTAATGGCGTATCTACAAAAAAATGTGCATGTACCTTTAATGCATGTGTGAGGTTTTTTACTCTGATGAATCAATAAAAGTTAATTTTATTGTATCATTTGTATCATCATCCTCATTGCTCTCATTTTCATACTGAATAACTTTCTCATAATAAACATTAGTATCAATCAAGCTCACAACTATTTTTATATCATTAATTGGAAGTCCAAAACCCGCCATCTTATCCTCTTGATGAGCAACTTCAATGGTATTTTCAACTTCCACTCTTGCTCTTTAACTACCACAACTCATACCTTTTTTCTCTCTTATTCTTCTTGGATATTTTAAGTAATACACTTGTGTTCCTTGATGTGCAAGGATAAATGAGTTGTACTTAACATATTTTCTAGTCAACTTTACTTTAGTGATCCCATATGACTTATGATTTCTTATCCCTCTATTACACACATGATCAAACTAATCACAATTGAATAGAATGGTATTCCTCACATTTGATCCAAGATATTGTAAATGTACAACTTCTTATAGAACACCATAATAGTTTATCTCATCATTTGAATGCATGTTTTCTTGAATACAAACACTAGAGTTATATATTTTCTTTCCTTGAGACCAAGAACTTTTATGGAATTTATAATCATTAACATTATAAATCTGTCATGTATTTATGATTCACCTTGGACCCCAAGCTAGGTCATGAAGGCTCTGATTCTCCACTCTATTTCTCCAATTATGAACTTAGCACATTAAGAAGAATAAGGAAGTTATGAAATTAACATAGAAAATATATTAACATGTTAATGATGATTGCTCACATGTAATCTATATCATATTGAGAATTCATCATTGATTTTCTTATTAATAATGGCAGTGTCATCAAAGTTTAATGAGTTCATGAATAACTTGAACTCAAAAATTAATTAACATAATTAGCTAAGTACTAATTTTGATTAAAAATTAAAATGAGATATTGTGCCATTGATGCGCTTACTCAAGAAAAGGTTGAATCTCATCGCACTTTATCAAAATAGTAACTGTCACTACCCTAAGCTCCTTGCCATTAAGATATAACAATATCCTTCTATCCAATACTTTTTTAGATGGTAGAAAAATTGATAATACATTTTATGAAGATCTAACATAATTGGTTTTATCTAAACATGCATGTGGCTCAAAATAGTAGAAACAAAGATTTGTAGTGTTTTGGGCCAAGGAATCTTCACATATTGAGCCTTCAAAGTGTAAAAATATTGCACTGGACCTAGCGGTCTAGCTTTGTATTGTAGATATATTGGCGGTGCTCCATAGAATCAAAAAAGGTTTGTGTGTGTGTGTGTGTTGGGTTAAGGTGGTAGGGGAACTATCTTTTTTGAGCTTATAGATAATGACCGGAATGTTTACTTATAGTTATTTTACATCTTTGACATTTAATCGAGCTGAAGATAGTTCCTTAAAAAAGAAAATAATCTTAATCAAAAGATTTAGTATTTGCTCTGGTAAATCAATGAATGCAATTGGAAGTAAGCATTATGGAAAAATGTGATAGCCATGGCTCTTCATTTCAAATAATTTTTTTTGTTCTTAAATCAACACATTTGCTCAAGTTGGATGCATATCCATATGGTAACTTCAATGAATATACCTACTCACATACTATTATTCATTGTTCTAATATGAGACAGTATGTGGCTTTAGGCTTTTGAAATGTATCAACTATAATCTCTCTCAACTCTAACTCTCTTGTACGATAATACTTTTTCAAGTTCAACTTAGCCTTAACATTATCTTTAGGTTTGACCTTAACATCCATCACTATATTGAAAATATTGTCAAAATTTTTTTTCTTTATGTTTATCATGTCAAGATTATGCCTTATAAGATTAGACTTAAAATAGAGTAGATCCAAGAAAATACTCCTCTTTATCCAGTTTTGTGTTATACCATAACCCTATGTACTATTGTTAGATAAAATAGGAAAATCTATTATACTTAGAATTCTTACAACCATAGGTGCATCCTTCTTACAATGGTCATTGTGCTACCTTTAGCAGGTCATAAAACTTTTGAGCTTCTCTATTAGGTGGCTCTTCTTCCGTAGGGTACTCTGCACTAGCAACATTATAGATCATACCTTCATAAGTTCATCTAGAATCATATGAGCCTGAAGGGCATGCATGACTCGTGGAGGCATCACTATCATCATCAATATGTGGCTTGAACTCACCTTGTGAAGTCTAGAACCAATAATTTAGTTGGAAACTTGTGCAATACAAGTCTACTTTGACTTCATCTTGAGTTATGAAAGCCTGATTCTTGTGCCTCACACGTGGGCATCAAAAATTTTCCTTATAAATGTAAGAAAAAAAGTTGAGAAGTCATGTGTGTGAAGTGTTCAACACCACTCAAGAATTTATTAGTTAATCCTATTCTGCTCTGATGTAATCTATTGTACATCCATGACCGCTCACTACTGATATCCATAATCTGATAAATAAAAAAAATGTGAGAATTCAATTAACATTCTATCTCAATTACATAAGTAGAATTGATTGCATAATAAATGACTAATTTCATGTGACGTCTTCAATGTCTAAGTCATTTGCAATTAAATTTTTTACAACTTCTTAGTATCTAGCCGTAGTAGCCCATAATCACAAAATACATTTTTTTACAAAATTGAAATTGACACATATTATAAAATTTAAATAAATGCACCAAAAATTTGAAAATCATATAATTAATAATTTTACACATTAAATGAGTTAGAAGAATAATTAGGCTTAAATTCCCAAATCCTAAATTTACAATATATAACATTTTAATATAGTATTTAGCAAATTTAAATAAATTTGGAGAATATTTAACCTAAAATCCTTTAAAATACCTCAAAACTTCAAATCCCTATTTCTCACAAACCAATGGATGAAATCATAAAAAAATATTATAGAAGGAGGAGATCTATGTATACCTTTGATTCTCAGAGAAAATTAAGAAAATAGACACATTTTAGACATGAATCAGTGAGCCCTAGGATGGTTCTATCATCGGCCTAGAGAGAGAGAGAGAGAGAGAGAGAGAGAGAGAGAGAGAGAGAGAGAGAAATCAAGAGGAAATGGCTTGGATGGGGGGCGGGAGGTGGGGGGGGGGGTGTTCTTTACCCTTATAATAAAGGTTTTCAATAGATTTTCTAGCGAAAAATCTACTAAAATTATTAAAATTAAATAATACTTCAAAAATTCAATCGAGTTTAAGTGATTCAAGTGCAATGTCCTCCTTAGTCGGTGTGGTAAAAATTTATGACATCACATAATTTTTAGTAATTTTTTGTTTAGGTAATAAAACTAGTTATTATTGAATAAATATAATATCTTAGAAGACAAACATGTCATCCTATAATAAATTTAATCACTTAAATAAGGACTTCTAAGGTAATGAGTCTTATTAATATTCCAGAGGTTCTTCCCTTGAACTACATGAAAAGTAAAATAAGGTTTATTTTATGCTGGGATCATGGTTCCCTATAAAGCAAGCCCATATAGTTAATTATATCTTAGAAATGAGGATCTCTTCTTAAGAATACTCTCGGTTAAATAAATATATATTTATTTCTATAGATTTCAAAACTGATTTGAAAGGATGGTTAAATTGGAGTTTCAGAAGGGAACATTATAAAGTGGAAGGAATTATTTTGGAGTCTAATTGAGATAAAGTAAGAAATGACTGATATATATTGGGATACCGAGTAAACATTTTAGCTATCCTACCACCTACCATTGGGCATTAAATTTTAGATTTTAAATTAAATTTTGAGTTGATATTTTATTAGAAATCTAGGGCTTATATTTTAACAGCACAAGACTACATAAATTCCTAGGGTTGAAGACACATTATAGTAAGATGCTTCAGATCCTAAGTCTATAATTGCTTCTAACACAAGTGAGAGGCTCAACCTAGTTTGAATTTTGGGAATTTTTGGATCTTTCTCTCATTTGAGGAAAGAAACCTATCCCTGACTCTTTTGGACCTATAACCCAAGGGCTGCCAACTAACACCACCTAAACAAATTTTAAATCCATGATGTCAAGTCTCATGAATGCAAGATGGCTAGGCTACTAAATTTTTAGAAAGGAAGCTAAGATCCTAGACTCACTCTCTAATCCCTAAGATAATGTTGGGTATGATATGTACCTAAAAAATAGAATAAATTTTAGCATTTATATCTTGACTCATAATTCATTTAAGGCTTTTGGGGTATGCAATTTATGCCTATAGGGAGATGCAATTTGAAGTGATCATGGGCCAAATCAAGATGAGAAGCCAGACTTCCCCAAGAAGGTGTGTGTAATTGGTGAAGTGCTCAATTCAAAAGTTTAGAATAATATGCTAGCATGATTCACAAAAGCTAGTTGTTTCTAGTTTATTTTAAGTTATTCCTAAAATTCTAATTTACGTGAGAAGTTATGAATTTCTTTATTTTTTTTAAAGTTCTTTAGATTTAGGTTGGGTAAAAAATTTAGTTTTATAAAAGTCTAACATCTAGAAATTCATTATAGAAAACACAGTATCGAAAGAAACATAGAAAGGCATATTGATTCTATTACGTACTGAAAGAAAATCAAGTCAAATTTAAATTAAAAGAACATGCTAGTGCAACCGAGTACCACCGTACACCTGAGAAGAAAAAAAAGGGCACCTATAACTATGAATATGGTTCTATGGGTTATCTTTTGGGATCGTCTCCTTCTTTAGGGACCTTTTTGGGCTTCATAAGAGACCACTAGAATGGTACAATCAATTATTCCTAGACCCTATAGATTCTTACCTAATTCTAGGCTCAAATTACATTTAAAATAAATAAGAAATTTCTAAGCCTAGCAAAATAAACGTTAGGAAATGCAAATAACACACTAGTAGTTATATTGACAAACATATGGGCTTAGCATTAGTTGCTTTCCAAGCCCACATATTATATTGGGTTTTCTTATGGATTTAAACATACTTGTAAGAAAATAATATTTATTCATAATTTATTATATCGGTCCCTTTTAGCAATGCCCCTTGTAAAAGATAGCATTAGTTATAGAAAGAACGTCCTACCATATAGTCTAATGGGAAAAAAATCCTAGCCATCTAGTTTAAAACATTTCACTATAAAATAATAAAATATCACATCATATCACTGAACATCACAGATCGAGCTAACCTAAATCTAGGGTCGATTACCTAATATTCTAGTGTGTGAAGTAAATGGACTTATGTGGTTTGATTGTACTAGGTCTTTTTAAGTTCAAGTTTTAATTTTGGTTTCCAATAGTTAATTTAATTTAATTTTTGGGATTTTTACTTTTCTTAATTTTGCTTCATAGTTACATATCATTGTTACACCAGAGATTTGAGGTATGAAAACCTCCTTCAGACCAGTAGCCTTTTGACCTCGGGTGTCTAGACTATATACCACATGTTGCTAATTATGAAATTTTTTTATTTTTTTTATTTTTATTTCTTTTAACAGAAAATTGGTTTAATTTACCATGGGGGGTTTCAATTTAAATGATTTACTAATTTATAATTTCATTTCCATTTTAAAATTCATTTTATATTAAAATGAAATTTATGTTTTAAAGAATGAAGTATATAATAATTTCCACTTTGGGTAGAACCCATTCTATTCAAAATCCTAAATCCTAATAGAATGAAGTCGTTAGCCTAAGATAAAGATTCATTCTAAGGGTAAAACTAGGATCCTATGTATCTTGATTAACCTCTTCTTAATTCTTTTAAGTTGAATTTGGTTTGATTAAAGTTCTAATTTTTATTTGGATTTGAATCAAGATTCATTCTTCTTTTTTATTTCTTTCAGTTTGATTAATGTTTCTTAGTTTGATTAATGTTAAAATGATTTGATTTACTCATTGTTTTAATTTTTATTTTGGTTTGATTAAATGTTTATTTATTTTCATGTGTTTTAATTATTTAATTTGTTTGACTTAAAATGATTTTATTTATTCATTTCATTAATGTTATGTTAATAGGTTTGGATAAATTAACTTAATCAATTTCAAGTTGTAATTTCATTCTTTCATTTTATTCATGTTATGTTTATTAATGTTTATGTTTTATTGCTTTATCTTCATATTCAATCCTATTGAATTGGTTCTTTATTCATTTAATTCTATTTATTCTATTTGATTTGTTTGACTTTAGTTGAATTAATTTCACTCATTACTTCTTTCAAATGATTTGATTTACGTGGTTAGATTTATTTGACTTAAATATTTCATTAAGGTTTATGTCTATTAATGTTTATGTTCATTTAATTTATTTGAGTCTAACTTAATTCATTTAAGTTCATATTTTGATTCATTTTTAGTTTAGGTTTTGATTTCATCATGTGTTAAGATTTCATTAATTAAACCAACTCCTTTAGATTAAATTTTGTTTATCAATTCATAACCTAGGGGATTTAGGTTATTTTGGGCACCAATCGTAACTTAGTTCATTTCAAGTTCATAAAATTATTTTAAGTTTGGTTGGACTGATTAATCAATTTTATTTGCATTTGGAATTATATTATTCATTAAATTAAATTGACTCAAAAAATTTTCCTATGTTTAACATCTTAATTCAAATTTTAGTTTGATTTTATTAATTTATTATATTTAAATTTCATAATGTATTGAATTATTTATCATTTAAGTTTACTTGATTATTAGTGTTCACATAATCATTTCATTAGCATTACATTAATGAATTTGGATTGGTTAATTGATTTCAACTTATGATTCCATTTTTGGGTTTTAGGTTGATTCATTGTATGTTAAAGGTTTAATTTCTTAAAGTGAGTTTTTAACAATCTTAATATAAGTTATTTCAATTGTTCAACTTATATAAGTGTAATTAGCTTATTTAATTATCTTAATTTATGCCTTAGGATTATGTCATTCACTAATCTTGAATGAATTAAAAGATTTACTTGTTAATGAATTTTATATTTAGATATGAAATTCGTAGGCTAATTTTGATCCTAATTGATTAAATTGATTTTTTGAATTTTTTGATTAAAGTTTATTCCCTTAACCAGTTCATTAAGTTTTAAGTGTATAATCAATTGATATAATTAATTTTGCAGGGTTAAAAAATTAACTTTAAATGTTTTGATATTACTTGAAATATTTTAAGTTCATTTTATAAAGTTTTATAATTTTTGTAATTTCTTGATTTATTAATTGATTTAAATTGATCTTGAAACTTAGAAATTCTATACCTTCCACTCTAGAGATGAATTAGCCTTGAAATTTGTATGGCAATGAGATTCTTTACCAATTTGATTTATCTAAAGTTTCATCTTGATCATATGTATTATTTAATTTTAATTAAGATTTTAATTATTTCACTAAAACCTAAATTAATTGAAACTAATTGGGGGTTTTCATTTTCCTCATTCCTCTCTAAAAGAGGCATCTATAGAGTGTTTATTTAAAATTTTTAGAAATTTGATTGATTTATTATGATTTTCTTAAGTTCAAGTTAATTAAATGAATTAATTAATTCAATTAATTACTTAATTAGGTTATTTTAGTGTTTATGAGATTTTAGAGAGTTTTAATGGAATGTTTAAGTTTATTATTGTCTATTATGACGATTTGAATTGTTTCCTTAAACTTTCATAATTTTTCAAATTTATAATTAATTTATTTCATTAAAATTAGCATTTAGGATTGAAAATTTCATTACTTTATATTTATTCTATAATAAATTATTAAAAATTTACCTAATGTGTATTTGATCCTAATTTCATTTCCCCAAAGTTTCAAATCAATTGGAATAGTGGTTTGAGATTAATTTGAGCTTGATTATTTTCATTTAAACTCAAATTAACTCAAAATTATCCATTAAAAATTAGGGATTTTAGGTTTAATGGATTCCTCTCATTTAGAGGAATCCATAGAACCCTTAATTGCTTTTTTATGTGTATTTTATTTTTTATAAATTTTTTGAAATTTTACTATTTTTTAATATTTATTTAATTTTAAAAATTATGATTTTCCAATTTTAAATAGCACGGATCGCTTTTAGGTCGCGCCTAATTGGGCCATGTGGATCTTGCATTGTTTCGGTGCATATGAGATTTAATCTTAGTCATTCGATTGAAGATCGAATGGTTTGGATCATCCCACTATTTGCTATAAGGATAAAGTTAATTCGTGCAACTAAATTAGGATTGTCCATTCTTAATGGAAGGAATGAATGGGAAAGATTCTATGTTCTTCAATGGTTGTGAAAGTCGCAAGTCACCCATCAATTCGAGATGATTTCTAGTGATCCAGCTGGTGAAATCTCTCAATTTCAATGACAAATCCATCAGTGAATCAAATGGAATGCATCTACGTAGTTTGATCTCCATTGAGATCAAATTCATTCTAAAAAGTTCAAAAACTGAAAGCACAAGAGGTCAGTTTAATGGTATACCTCATCGACAGTGGTCTTCAATGATGGGGTTGATTCGAAAAGCTTCATGGTGACTTGGGGAAGCTATAGGTGGAAGGCATTAGGTTCCCTCCTCATGAATTGACTTATGGAAAAAGCTATGCTTATTTTCCACCAGCTTTGGTTGTTCTTTGGCTTATTAGTGGTGAGGGGATAGGGGTGAAGCTGTGCTTGACTTCGTTTGACTCAAGGATGGTGAGGGGATGCTCAATTAGACTTGAAATTAGCTCTCTCTCCTTTTTCCATCAGAGGTTGAGAGCTTCTTATGTAAGGGGGTTTGCCTTGGTCAGCCTAGGTAATTACCACCCTTAGAGGCTAGCTCCAAGGGGTGGTCAATTGACTCAGATGGGTTAGAGGTAGTGAGGATGAAGTGGGGAGGAGGAATCAAAGGGGTATCTTGGATTGGGGAGAAGCTTGTTTTCTTATTCCACTTCATTTCTCCATGGATATTTCCTTCTTTTGGATACATTTGGATCTTCATAATCCACTTAATTTTGGCTCTACTTAATCCTAAACTCATTTTAGAATATGTTTAAATGATTTAGGATGATTAGTGGAAGCTTTAAGGTCATATTCTCACCTTTCATTCATTTGGGTTTAAATAATTCAAATGATTATGATGGATATTTTATCATATTTATGATAATTTCTTAGGATTTTTAGTATTTTAATGCTTAAGTAGTGATTGGAATTGAAAATTGGGAATTATTTAATCAAGTTAATTGGAGATGATTGGGAAATGATTATATTTAGTTCATAATTTTCTAAAAGATTTTGAATATTTAATTTGGGCCGATTTCAATTTTATTTGAGTTTGAATTCAATAAGGCTCATTTAAGCCCATTTAGATCAAATGATCTAATTAGCCTAACTAAGTCCTTAATATATTTATATATTTTTAAAATTCAAGTTTAAAGATGTTTATTTTATCATTTGGACTATTTAAAATGATTTAATTTTGTCAAATTTTAGTTGGTTGACCTTTGACTTGGTGGGACGCACATAAAGTCAAACCAATGTCAAGAAAGGTTGACGAGATTTGACCTTAATTTGGATTTAATTTAATGCTTTTCATTTTATGATTTCATGTTTTAGATATTTTTTTATTAATTTATATTTCTTTAGGTTTAATTAATTCTAAGCTTAATTAGGATAATTAAGTTAATCACCTGAATTACCTTAATTTAAGCTCATATGGATTCAAATTTCAAGTTGAATGTGCTTGGTTTACCTCTTTGTTTAGGTTAGAATTTTTGGTTGAGCCCACCTAATATCATTAGGTTAGATCAAATCGAAGATGGATGTATTAGATCACTAGATGTAGTGTCCTAAGTGTCTTATTTAGAAGGTTTTAATCTATGATTAGATGTCCTAATTACTAGTTTAAGGATGTTGTGAACCTCATCGAAAAATGAGGTCAATAAATGGAGCCCCAATATATGTAGTGGATTGACCAGAATACGCTGTACATATTGGTTTTGACTAAACCAGTCAATTAAATCAGAAGCATGGGCTTGAAAGAGTTTGGGTTTGATTTTGGAATTTGGAATTTGGAATTTGGAATTTAGAATTGATTTAGTTATTATTTCAAATTGTATTTGTGATTTGATTGTGAAAGATAGGCAAATAAATGCCTAAATTTGTTTCAATTTAGAGTGATTCAATCTCAAATACTTAGAGAACCACTTTCAAGAATGGTAGGGATGTTATTAGGAAAATACTGAATGGGAAATCTAATCCTAACATAGTCATGGTAATCAGAGAAGAGGCCTTCAAGGGACTTAATGTCATCCTGAAAATAATAGATTTTTTATGGCCAATTTAGAAACAAAGTTTTGGGACTCATATATCTCTAAATGAGATTAGCTAGGAGGTATTCTAAATGACTAACCAAGGGAAGGATTTATAAATGATCTTTAAGGTCTTCTTTTCCTAGAAAAGATGCCACTGAGGATATTCATTCTTATCTAGGAGTGATGGTTGGAGAGGATATCATTATAATATCTACTCCTAACTAAAATTTATGAAATTTAACTAAAGTAAGAGACCACTTGGGATTTACTCTTATTTAGTTAGCTATTAGGAGGAATCTTTAAAGACTTGATTTTAACCTAAATAGTTGATCTTGAAGAAAAAGGAGTCTTTAATGACTTAATTCTTAAACTGTAAGACTTTGACTAACAGGGAGGGGTCATTTGGACTTAAATCTTAACCTAGGTAGTCTATAAGAATGGTGTCCTTAATGACTTATTTCCATTCTTGATTTTCTTGCAAGGATGCCTATAAGGACTTATTTCTATTAATTATTAAGAAGGGGCCTACAATGGCTTAATTCCTTCTTGAATAACTATAAGGAGGAAAAGGAGAATTTAATGACTTAATCCTAAACCTCATATTTTGATTATTAGGAAATGGGTCTTGGTGACTTATTCCTAACCTAAGTTATCTATTTAATAGGAAAGGTGTCTTGGTGACTTTATCTTATCCTTGGTAGTCTATTTGACAAGAAAAAGGTCTTGGTGACTTTATCATATCTCTGTCTTTTAAGAAAAAGGATACCTACAAAGGGACTTACTTCTATTTGGTTAACTATTAGGATGGGGCCTTTAATGGCTTAATCCATCTTAAATGGCAATGATGAAAAGGGGTCTTCATGACATATTCCTAAACCTCAAATTGTTTTGCTAGTAGAAAAGGGGTCTTCATGAATTAATCCTATCCTTGCCATTTGGAAGGATGCCTACTAAGGAAAGTGAATAAATATTAAGATGGGGCCTTTAATGGCATAATCCAACTTAAATAGCTAAAAGTAGGAAAGGGGTCTTGATGGCTTAATCCTATCCTCATATTATGACTAATAGGAAACGGGTCATAGTGACTTAATCCTAACCTAGGTAGTTTATTTTGATATGAATAATAGGAATTGTGCCATTAAAGACTTGTTCCAAACCTTTGAATAATAGGAAAGGTGTAATAAAAGGCCTACTCTAAACCTTAGATGGTTTATAGGAAGGGATCCCCAAAAGGGTTTGTTTGTAATCCTATGGAAACTGCATTTAAAAGGGCATATAAAAATTTATAAGGCTTTAAATGTCATTATACAAAAAATTAATAGAGATAACAATTTGAATCAAAACAAATTACAGAAGGAGTAAAGATGAACATGATTTTATTGATTATTATTTTAAAATTGAGTACAATTTACACATAATATTTATTTAAGTAACATCCATTTATAGGTGGCATTGGATGTTAACCATTACAAGTAATCAATTGGTAAGAACCTCCTTCATAAACATTTTTCACTACGAATGGTCCTTCCCAAGTTGGTACAAATTTGTTGTCTATCGCGATGAGCCAAAATTGGCCATTTAAAAACCAAGACCAAGTCTCCTACTTAGAAAGTTTTAGGACAAACTAACTTATCATTTGCTTAAACCATACATGATTGATAGTTCAAGATTTTGTTGAGCTTTCAAACACTTTCCTTCAAGGATTTCAAGTTTTACCAATCAGAGTTTGTGATTTTGATTTATTATAATGATGTTATTAATTGCTACCCTTTATGAAGGTAATTGTATTTCGAAAGGAAGAAAGTTTCAATTCCATAAACTAGATCATGTGGTGTAGATTGAGTTGGTGTTTGATGTGTGGTATGATAGGCCCATAAAGCTTCAACTAACTTTTCATGCTGTTGGTGCTTATTTTCATCCAATGTCTTTTTTCAAAATCCTCACAAGGGTTTTATTAAATGCTTCAACCTATCAATTTGACTTAGGGTAATAGATGGTCAAAAACCTCCAATCAGTTTTATTTCTAGCCACAAAGTGAGTCAATTTAATGGACTTGAACGACGAGCCATTTTTAGATATAATTCTACATGGAACACCATATCAATATATGATATTTTCTTGAAAGAATTTCAATATATGGTATGCTTTTACTTATTTTAGTTGTACCACTTCAGCCCATTTAAAAAATAATCCATTGTGGTTAATATGAAATGATGCTCTTTTGATGAAAGAGGATCAATGGGACCTATGTTGTTGGTACCCAAATTCTCAAAGGGCCAAGAGGTAATTATCGGGTGTAGTACATTTGGAGGTTAATGTAAGACTACACCATGTATTTTACATTGATGACAATGACGTAAAATTTTCATGTAGTCATTTAACATTGAAGCCTAATAATATCCAAGTCTTTTAATTTTCAATTTTATTTTTGGTCCGGATTGGTGTGCACCACACAATCCAAAATGTACCTTAGTCATGATCTTCTGGGCTTCTTGTTTATCTAAACAGCATAGCCACATTTGATCAATTGACTTATAATATAATACATTATTAACTAATGCATAAAACAAGATAAATTTCTTAATTTGATTTGCTAGTGGTTTGTCCTCAAGGAGCCTCCCCTCACTTAAATAGTCAATGAATGATTTGCTCCAATTGCACTTTTCTTGACCTTTGGTATGGGTGGCTATCCTTTGCATTTTTATTTTTTTATTCATGTAATCTAAATCTATAGGAGACAAGATTTGTTGATTTTAGACTTCTATAAAAATAGAATCATTTTCTAGACATATAATTTCTTTAGCAAGCTTAGCCAAAGCATATGCTATAGAATTATCTTAATGAGACATTCTATACAAAGTTATAAATGGGATCTTTTTAAGTAATTTCATTGTGCACTGATAATAACTAAAAAGCTTATGGTGAAAATTCTTATAGATACTGCTCACTTGGTTAATAATTAATTGAGAATCCCCAAAGATTTTAATATTTTTAATATCCATAAGGATTTCAAATTCTAGTACTGTTATAAGAGCCTCATATTCAACTTCGTTATTTGTATTGGGTTCAAACAAATAATAAAAATATCGCATCATTCTTTTATCTAGGGTTATGAAAATTTATCCAATCCTTGCCTTCCCTAGGATAGAGGAATTTAATTCTTTATTTTTCTTTGATGATGTGGTGCCATCAAAGTACAACTCCCAGGTGGAATTAGGTTCATACTCTAAAGTCATGATTTGTTCATTTGGAAGATCATCATTTAAGGGTGAACCCTCAAGCAGAGGATATGCTGCTAAGAAGTCAGCTATAACTTGACCCTGTACAGCACGGAGAGGAATAAATGTGATCTTAAATTAGAATAAAATCTTTAACCATCATGCCAGACATCCAAAAAAATGTCGGGTGGGTCATAAGATATTATAATGGATTCACTCTTGAAATTAGATTCACTTCGTGTGAAACCATGTAATGCCTTAATTTCTGACCTGTGAAAACTAAGGCCAAGTAATATTTTCGATAGGCAGATAATTCATTTCTATTGGGATGATCCTGTAGCTTAGATAATAAAGGGAATTTTCTTTCCCTTCTTCATTAACTTGGGCTAGTAAAGCCCGAAGTGATTCATCTAAGGTCATAGTATATAAGATTAATGGCTTTCCTAGAATTATAGGAGCAAAAATAAGAGGGTTCATTAAATATTGTTTTAAGCTTTCAAATGCATTTTAACACTTTTCATTCTAAATAAATCTGGAATCTTTCTTTGTTAATATTGTGATTGGTTGGCATCTTTCTGATGAATTTGATATGAACCTCATTAAGTATGCTAAACTTCCTTGGAATGATCTTAACTGTGTAAGACTTCTAGATGGTGGCATTTCCATAATAACTTTTATTTTTTCAAGATCAATTTCTATCCCATGGTGCCTCACTACAAACCCTAAGAACTTCTTTGAAGTTAATCCAAAATCACATTTCGAAGGATTCATTCATTTTTTAGGTTTTAATGGCGCAATCATTCAAAAATAATTTGTAAATCATGGATATATTTTTTTTCTTACCTTTAATAACTAGATCATCAATGTAGAATTTGACTTAATCATGAATTAAGTCATCAAAGATTCTAGTCTTGGCCTTTTGATAGGTAGCCCTGACATTTTTGAGGCTGAATGGAATGACCGTGTAACATAATATCCCAATAGGAGTTCTGAACACCATATGCTGTTCATCCTTTAAAACCATCTTTTTTTAGTATACACAGATGATCCATCCATGAATGAAAAGATCTCATGTCATGAGGCTATGTCCATCATAAGTTCCTATCTTGATAATGGGAACTCATCTTTGGGATAAGTCTTATTCAAGTCTCAAAAGTCAATGCAAATGCTTATTTGGCCATTCTTTTCTTCACAGGGATAAGAAAGATATTGTTCTTCTAATATAAAGCCAACTTAAATTAATTTTTTTAACTTTAGTGATGACTTATTGTTTAATTTCTAGACACATGCATCTAAGATCTAGCTTTATTGGAATTACATTAGGTTTAATCTCTAGTTTATGAACTACAACACAAGGAGATAAGCTTGGCATCTTCTCATAATTCCACACAAAGTAATCTTTATATTCAGAGATTAAGTTGATAAACTTTTTGGAATTTTCTAGACTAAAATGAACTAACAAAAGTTGGTCTTGGGTCTTTCTTAATTCCTAGGTTGATTTCCCTTAATTCATCAATAGTGGAATTTATTTCTTCTCTGAATTCTAGAGGTGCATTCTAAACTAAGCAATCATCTGGATCATCTGATATTTCAAGACATGATCCTTCTAAAGGATTAGATAGGATCCTAAAAGCTGATTAGACTCCATATGATTGCTTATCACTAAGCAATGTTCATTATCAACCAAGGTCCAATGGTACCAAACCCAAAACCATCTTTAGTTTTAAAATTTTTATTTTTTGTATTCCATCAACTTTCTATGTTTTAAGCTGTACTCTTGAGATAAACATTTGGAATTAAACCATGCTTGATAGAATTTTTCACACACTTGGGATACCAGTCAAACAAGAGTTCTATTATTTCATTTAATGATGGGTCTTCAAGCTTTACATCTACTTTTGAGCCTGAAGATCCGAGTATAATATAGAACTTTGACACTCTTCTACCTTTTCCTATAAAATTAGGGGCTACTTTAACTTCTAAATGTAAGATTTTATTTTAAAATAAGGGCATTAGAGTTAAAGTAAGCACATATTTTTTTATCTTTCAGAAGTTGATAAATATGGATCATCCTTTAATGCTTGCATTTGTTCATCGTCACTATCCGATTCTAATGAAATTTCATTTTTTATTGAGGCATCCTTTTGATTAGAATCTTCATCAAAACTGGATTCCAAATCAATTTAGTTTATTGGAGGTTCTTTTTCTTTTCCTTTTTTTTTTCTCCTTTTCTTTCTTTTCATCTTTTTCATTTGATATGATATTTTCTTTTCTTTTTTTTGGTGCCTCAATAATACTAAATTTCTAAGGATTTGATACTTTCCATTTGGGCATATAATAGGTAACATCTTCATAAAGTTCAATCTCAAGAATAGAGACTAGTTATATATCACCTTTTATGGCATACTCTACTACATCCCTAGTGTACTTAATACATTGGTGGATTGAGGAAGGAACCATCCTATACTCATGTATCCAAGGTCTTCCTAGGAAGGAATTAAAGGGTGTCTCTGAGTCAATAATATAAAATTTTGTTTTAGTTTTCAATCTTTTATTTCTAACAATAGAGTGATTGAACATAAAGATTTCTCTCCTATTTCATTAAATCCCCTCAGCAACATCTTATCAACTAAGCCTTTTTGTATCATCCTTAGGAATGATTGTGTTTTGAAGTTCATAATATTCATTGAAGCACCAAGATCAACAAGGACTCTTGAAATCTGATATTCTCCACCTTGTCAGGAATGTAAATGGGTTGATTACGATCTGTGGACCTTAAAAGTAGAGCTTCATCGGAGAACATAACTCCAGGGATCTCTTTGAAGTAGCAAGCCTCATTTGAGGAAGTTGTTGCTAGCTTAGTCAAGCATATCTCTCAGTCGAGTAATTCCAAACTAATGATTCCCTCATTTTGGATAGAATAAGGGCATCATAAATACATAGTCTAGCAAGAAGTTTCCTAAGAAGGGCTAAAATGTTATAGTTGACTTTAGGAATTGTCAGCTCAACAACTGGATCTTGTTACAAAGGTTCTAAAGTTTGGTCAACAATTTACTTTTCTTTGTCTTTAGGAAGAGGAAGATGAGGTGGAAAAAAGTTCTCACTATGGAGATTAACCTCAATAATATATCTAGAGGTTGTATCAACCTAGTCCTCATCAATGATATCATTTTCTAAGGATTGGTTAGAATCTGACAATTCTATCTCTATGCTAACAAGGTGGTCATGCAAATTATCCATAGTGCTACTAGTATCTAACCTTGGTTCACAAAACACATCAACATGATAACTTTCTTTTTCATCTTTTGTTTTTTATTAATTTAAACGACATATTCATTAGAAATAGTAAGAAAATGAGAAATGCCTTTAAAGGTAGGCTTTTTATTCATATCTTTAAGATGCGTACATAAATCTAAAAGAGTGTAAGGCTTAGCCTTTCCATCCTCATCATACGAAACTCTATTAGATATAGTAAATGTCCCTCCCTCACCACTCTCTCCAATCATTTGAACATCTAATGATGCTAAATGGGGTTGAGGTGGAACTAGAACTCTTGACTATGACAGATCAATCTGGATGATCTTCTTCTGGGTCTTTGTCTAATCCTACATTGAATTTTTAAAATTTTTTATCAAATATTTTTTAGAGGAATGGGATAAGGCTATACCCATTCATTAAAAGAGAAGAACTAGAGAAAGTAGAAGAATCACCTGTAATTACCTTAATGGAGCCACATCTAGGGTCCATAAGGTACTCCTTGAGGATTATCACCAACGTCTTCTTGTAGTTTCTTTCAAGCTAGTTTTGAAGGTGAACAAATATTTAATAGTGTGGCCCAACTTTTGATGATATGGATAGTAGTTTGGGTCATTCACCTTGTCAGCTTCTTTTGGTCTCTTCAAATCAGGCAGTTTAAAATCTGGCTTTTTCTTCAGAATTTTTAAAGTTTTTCTCACTGCCTCTCTCTTAAAAGAATAAGTCTAGTTTATTCTCTCACTGAAAAGGCTAGTGGGAATCTTCTTAGGGGGAAGTGATAACTACTATTCTGATGGCCTAAAAGATAAAGGTCACTCTTCCTGGACCTATGTGGGGGCCTTTTCTTGTCTTCTACAAAGACATTGCCTGTCTTTTTTTTTTTTACTTCCTAGGTTTTGATGGTTCTAAAAAATAGTGCTCTTTCAAGAATTACATCCTAGGGCCTCCTTCTTGCAGGCTAGATGTTTTATTTCACAACTTTTCAAATGTCTTGATAGTAATGCCCTTTAATAGGAAGGCCCCTAGACCATGAATATTTCTGAGGAGTATTTCAACAATGTGTTGCTCTCATAATTGTGGCTCACACTTTGAGCTAAGAATCCTCGATCTTAAAATATAATCAACTAAGGATTCACTTGGATTTTGTTTTTCAACAACTAGGTCACTACAGTAATGTGGTGTTGTGTGCTAATGAACCACTTTACAAACATGTTTTTTAGTTCAGTGAAGGTGCACATTGAACCATTTGGTCAATCTGCATAGTAATCAAAAGTAGCCCTAGTTAAGCTACTAATAAAATATTTGAATAATAGGGCATCTCTCCTACCAGCATTGCAACAACTCACATGGAAGTCTATAAATGCTACATGGGAATGCTACATGGGAATGCTCATCCCATCAAAAATCTTAAACGAAGGAGGCATGAATCTTTTAGGATATGGCATGTAATTATATTCTTCAGGGTAAGGTCTACCCTTCAGAATCAAAGTCGTGCCACGAGATTTTCTAATGCTTCTTTCATTTGTTGTTCTACCAAAGAATTCAAGTTAGTTTTAAGAGATATATCATTTAAAGAAATGTGTTCTTGATAATGATACTCTCCTAAATAGAGCTTCATCTCATCAATCATATGGGATTCCTTCTATAGAATGATGCTAGGAAGAAGAAGGAATCATGCTTTGGAGTGACTGCATGGTAGTAGTCATTTCCTTCATTCTATTTTCCATCCTTACAATTTGATCATCCTTCTTTTGTAGTTGAAGGATTAATTATTGTGTAGGATTAGATGCAGAATTTTTTAGTGCTTCATCCTATTCTTTCTTTGATGACCTCATGTCTACCATACAAATATGTGCTTCAGGTAACTCTAAGTCATCATCTAGTAGATCATCTTGATCTAGATCCAAGTGTTTTTATATTCTTTTGTTTTTTTTTCATTTTTTAATCCTCTTTTACAATGTTTTCCATCTCTTCTTCCATTAAGTGAAATAAAATACCACTGATATCAAGGATGGCATCATACTCATCTACAACATTCATGGGTTTTAGCATGGATATTTTACTTAGTGTAACATCTCGAATAATAAGAATTCCTTTATAATAAGAGTGGCTCCCAAGCCAAAGTGTCACTCATCTATAATTTCTATATCATAAGGGGATGAATGAAAAGATTCTATTCTCTTATTAAAAACATGAGATGTGGAAGGCCCTTCACCTCGAGGCACAAATGAAGGTAATGAAGGCCTT
The DNA here is from genome assembly GCA_021442155.1 of Cymbidium sinense. NCBI lineage: Eukaryota > Viridiplantae > Streptophyta > Magnoliopsida > Asparagales > Orchidaceae > Cymbidium > Cymbidium sinense. The sequence continues at coordinate 154,783,495 of CM038220.1, read as the reverse complement.
TCTGTGATAGGCCTGGTTACAAGTGTTTTCTCTAATGGTGGTGGTGGTGAAGAAGCATTTACTCAAGAACCATTGGAACTTTCCTAACATAGACTTTATTGTTTTCTTTTCTAGGGAAAGTCCTCCTATCTCTCCTTAAATTAGTAGGTTGCTCCCTATGCCAGGTTAAGGATCTTCCTGGACGGTTATATTGATCTGGTATACTAGACACAAAATGGTAAGATTTTTTTTAGGATGAAGGACCACATTTTCCTTCCCTTTATTTCAGGTAGTAGCAAGCCTCCTTAGATCCTCTTTCTTAAGTCTTCTAGATGCTTGATCTTTCATGACTTTGAGTAACTACTCTTTAGTGTAAGAGGAGGACCTAAGAGTGCTATGAAGAATCTGGTGTAATCTACTATGTGTGTCTCTATTCACCATTTTAAAGTTTTTCTTACTTTGGAAAGTGAATGGGCAAGGTGAAGAACTCGCTATCCTAGATACGTCATGTTCTCCCTGGTTGCAGAAAGAAGATGGAATCTACTACTTCTCAAAAGAGGGTAAGTATCAGGAAGGGTATATTCATCACTCACCCTAGCTAGCTCTATCTCTACCATTTGCTTTTATTTTCTTTCTTTCAAGGCTTGCCTTCTAAGCCTCCTTTCTCTATTCTTTTTCAAAATTTTAGTCATTAGGGAAGGCTCAAAGGTAGATTGTATCTAAAGGTGCTAGGGAAGAAGAAAGCAGGTAATGTCTCTATAATAGGCAGTTTAAGCATTTTTGGGATAGGACTTGTCTGGACCTCCTCAGTGGCCTCAGTAATGACTACATTACCAATGATAAGAGTAGAACATGACACACTAAAGAACTCCAAAATGGGCTTCTTATCCTTAACAACCATTTTAGTGATAGGAGTAAGAGTTACTCCTTTTGCTGTAATGTTATGATTTTCAAATCTAGCTCCAAATATAATGACAAAACCATAAGCTAGTCTACTATTATCGACAGAGAAGCTGATCCCAGATGTTGTAGCAAAGATATGTTGCCCAACCATTTTCTATTTTTAAATATAGAAATTACATCAAATTTAGCTGATATTAATTAATTAATGTTATCAAAATAAAAGTTTTTGACCCATTAAAAAGACTTAGCCATTCTATTATGGCTAAAATTTTTAAAAGATATTTTATTCTTTTAAAAATATAGTAGTTATAGAACCATCTCATTTGATTTCAACAAATGGGACAATTCTATACCCTAATTAGTGGATGTTGAGTATACTCTACTAATAATGAAATGGAGAGATACTCAATAGAAAGAAAAATGATCTTCACCCATGAAAACATAGGTACATTACTAATATATAGAAATAAAAGCCTATTTCTAAAGATGGAGAGAGGAACCATTCCCCTGTGGAGTCACCAAAAATATCTTTATGGAAAAAATTTGTGACACCACATAGATTTTAGTAATTTCTTATTTACGTAATAAAATTCATTATTAAAGAATGAACATATTATCTCGAAAGATAAACATGCTATCCTATATTAGCTTTAATCACTTAAATAAAGACTCCTAAGACTAATGGATCTTATTAATATTCTAAAGATTCTTCCCTTGAATTACATGGAAAGTAGAACAAGGTCTATTTTATATCGGATCATGGTTCCCTATAAGGGCAATCCATTATAGTTAATTACATCTTACGATTAAGGATCTCTTCCTAAGAATACTCTAGATGAAAGAAATAAGCATTTATTTCTATAGATTTCGAAGCTGGTTTCAAAAGATGATTAAATTGAAGTTTCAAAAGGCAACACTACAAAGTGGAAGGAGTTGTTCTAGAGCCCAATTAGGATAAAGTAAAAAATGTCCATACCATTGGGCTTCAAATTTTGGAATTTAAATTAATTTTGAGTTGATATTTTATTTGAAATTTAGGGTATATATTCTAACAACATAAAACTATAGAAATGCTTTGGATTGAAGACTCATTCCAACAGAATGCATCAGATCCTAAGTGTATAATTTCTTTTGACACAAGTTAATGGCTCGACCTAATTTGACTTTTAAGAATTATTGGATCTTTCTCTCATTTAGGAAAAAAACCTATCCCTAACTTTTCTGGACTTATAACCTACATGGAAGGACTGCCAGCTAACACCACCTATGCAAATTTTAAATCCATGATGTCAAGTCTCATGAATGCAAGATGGATATGTTGTTATATTTTTAGAAAGGAATCTAATAACCTAAACTCACTTATTAATCCCTAAGATAATGTTGGGTATGATATGAACCTAACAAATGTAATAAATTTTAGCTTTTATATCTTGCTCATATTTCATTTAAGGCTTTTGGGGTATGCAATTTATGCCTGTAGTAAGATGTAATTTAAAATGATCACAGACCAAGTTAAGAAGAGAAGGTAGACTTTCCACAAGAAGGTGGTCATCCTCAAAGATCAAATGCCCCTTATGTGCAATGGGTGAAGTGCCCAATTCAAGAATTTAGAATAATATGCTAGCATGATTCACAAAAGTTAATTGTTTCTAGTTGATTTTAAGTTATTCCTAAGGCTTTAATTTATGTGAGAAGTTTCAAAAAAAATTTATTTTTGTTTAAGTTATTTAGATTTAGGTTGGGTAGAAAATTTAGTTTTCTTAAGACCTTAACATCTAGGCATTCATCATAAAAAACACAGTATAAAAAGAAACTTATAAAGTAAGTTGATTTCTTTGTATACCCAAAGAAAATCATACCAAATTTAAATTAAAAGAACATGCTAGTGTAGCTGGGTACCCTAAAAAATAGTCAGTTGAGCTCTGCCTTTATACAGCCCGACCTAGAACTATAAGTCTAAATCGGGACCTCCTTTGGGCTTCACAGAAGACCACTAGAATGATACAGTCAACTCCTCATATTCTTAAACCCTATAGATCATAACCTAATTCTAGGCTCAAATTACATTTAAAATTAAAAAAAAATCCTAAGCCCTGCAAAAAAAAAAAAAAAAAAACATTAGGAAATGTAATTAGCACACCAGTAATTATATTTACATAGGAGCTTAGTATTTGTTGCTTGCTAAGCCCACCTATCTTATTGGGCTATGAGAGATTTAAGCATACTTAGAAGAAAATAATATTTTTTTATAATTTATTACAACAGTCCCTTTTAACACAGCCCCCTGTAGAAGACAACATTAGTTTTAGAAAGAATGTCCTACCATCCAGTCTAACAAGCAAATAATCCTAACCATCAAGTCTAAAATATTACATCATAAAATAATAAAATATCACATCACATCACAGATCGACCTAACCTAAATCTTAGGTCGATGACTTAATATTCTAGTGTGAAGGAAATAGGCTTATGTGGAAAGACTGTATTAAGTCTTTTTAAGTTCAATTTGGGTGCCAATAGTTAATTTAATTTAATTTTTGAGAATTTTACTTTTTATAATTTTGCTTTGTAGTTACGTGTCATTGTTATACCGAAGATTTGAGGTATCAAAACCTCATTTAGACTAATAGCCCTATGATCTAGGGTGTCCAAACTATATATCATATGTTGTTAATTAAGAAAAAAATTATGTTTGTTCTTTTAATTTATTTTAGTCTTAATATTGGTTTAATTTACCATGGGTGGTTTTAATTTAAATGATTTAATAAGTTATAATTTAATTTTTATTTTTAAATTCATTTTATATTAAAATGAAATTTAAGTTTTCAAGAATAAAAAATATAATAAATTCCACTTTGGGTGGAACCCATTCTATTCAACATCCTAAATCCTAATAGAATGAAGTCTTCACCCTAAGATAAAGATTCATTCTAAGGGTTAAACTATAATCATAGGTATCTTGATTAACCTCTTGTTGAATTCTTTTAAGTTTAATTTGGTTTGATTTAAGTTCTAATTTTTATTTAGATTTGAATTAAGATTCATTCTTCTTTTTATTTCTTTCAATATGATTAATTTTTAAATGATTTGATTTATTCATTGTTTTAATTCTCATTTTGTTTTGATTAAATATTTATTTATTTTCATGTGTTTTAATTATGTAGATTTGCTTTATGTTAAGAAGGGTAGAGGTAGACCTAAAAAAACTTGGTTAAGATGTATAGAAAATGACCTTAGTATACTTGAATTAAATGAGAATTTGACACTTAATAGGACACAATGGAGATGAAGGACTCATGTAACCGACCCCACTTAGTGGGATAAATGCTTGTTATTGTTGTATGTGTTTTAATTATTTAATTTGTTTGAATTAAGTTGATTTCATTTATTCATTTCATTAATGTCATGTTAATAGGTTCAAATAAATTAACTTAATAAATTTGAAGTTGTAATTTTATTCTTTCATTTTATTGATGTTATGTTTATTAATGTTTATGTTTAATAGCTTAATCTTCATATTCAATCTTTTTGATTTGGTTCATTATTTATTTAATTGTGTTTGTTTTATTTGAATTGTTTGATTTTAGTTGAAAAATGTCACTCATTACTTCCTTCAAATGATTTGATTCAAGTGATTAGATTTATTTGACTTAATTAGTTCATTAAGATTTATGCCTATTATTGTTTATATTCATTTAATTTATTTGAATCTAACTTATTTCATTTAAGTTAATATTTTGATTCATTTTTAGTTTAGATTTTTTATTTCATCATGTGTTAAGAATTCATTAATTAATTTAACCCCTTTAGATTAAATTTTGTTTACAATTCATAACATAGGGGATTTAGGTTATTTTGGGTACCAATCATAACTTAGGCCATTTCAAGTTCATAAATTATTTTAAGTTTAGTTGATTTGATTACTCACTTTTATTTGCTTTCGAAATTATATAATTTATTAACTTAAATGAACTCACGAAGTTTTCCTATGTTTAATATCTTAAATCAAAATTTAGTTTGATTTCATTAATTTATTAATTTTAATTTCATAATGTATTAATTTATTTACCAAGTTTACATGATTATTAGTGTTGACATATTCATTTAAGTAGCATTACATTAATGAATTTGGATTGTTTTAATTGATTTTAACTTATGATTCCATTTTTGGGTTTTAGGTTGATTCATTGTATGTTAAAGGTTTAATTTCTTAAAGTGAGTTTTTGACAATCTTAATATAAGTCATTTCAAATGTTCAACTTATGTAAGTGTAATTAGCTTATTTAATTATCATTATTTATGCCTTAGATTATGTTATTTACTAATCTTGAATGAATTAAAGGATTTACATGTTAATGAATTTTATACTTAGATATGAAATTCATAGGCTAATTTTGATCCTAATTGATCAAATTGATTATTTGAATTTTTGATTAAAGTTTATTCCTTTAATCACTTCATTAAGTTTTAAATGTACAATCAATTGATTTCCTTAATTTCAAAGGGTTAGAAAATTCCCTTTTAATGTTATGATATTAATTGAAGTATTTCAAATTGATTTTATAAAGTTTTATAATATTTGTAATTTCTTGATTTATTGATTCATTTAAATTGCTCTAGAAACTTGGAAATTCAATAACTTCCACTCTAGAGATCAATTAGCCTTAATATATTTATGGAAAATGGGGTTATTTGCTAAATGAATTCTTTAAAGTTTCATGTGGGTCAGATGTAAATTTAAGTTTAATTAAAGTTTTTATTATTTCATTAAAACCTAATTTATGCTTAAATTAAGTAAAATTAATTAGGGATTCTAATTTCCTTATATACCTATTTGAAAGAGCCATCTATAGAGTGTTTATTTGAAAGTTTTTAAAATTTTATTGATTTTCTTAAGTTCATGTTGATTAATTGAATTAATTAGTTCAATTAATTACTTAATTAGGTTATTTGAGGGTTTATGAGGATTCAGTGAGTTTCAATGGAATGTTTAATTTCATTATAATCTATTATGATAATATGAATTGTTTCCTTAATCTTTCATAATTTTTCAAATTTATAATTAATTTATCTCATTAAAATTAGCATTTAGGATGAAAAATTTCATAACTTTATATTTATTCTGCAATAAATTTTGAAAAATTCACTTAATGTGTATCTTATCCCTAATTCCTTTTGATTATTTTCATTCAGACACAAATTAACCCATAATTATCCAATAAAAAATGAGAATTTTGGGTTTAATAGATTCCTCTCATTCAGAGGAATCATAGATCCCTTAATTACATTTTTTTTATATGTATTTTATTTTTTTATAATATTTTGAATTTTTTCATATTTTTTAATATTTTTTAATTCAAAAAATCGAGATTTTCCTGTTATAAATGGTTAGTGCCAAGTGGTGTCGATGTGGTGCCACTTTACAGATAGCAATGCCTGATTTGGCCATGCGACATCCACGTGGACCTCGCATTGATTTGATGATGTATGCGGTTTGATTTGAGCTGTCAGTTTGGATCATCCCACTATTTCTTCTAGGGATAAAATTAGATAATGTGATTAAATCAGGACTGTTTGTTCCTAATGAAAGGAATGAATGGTGGAGATTTTATCTACTTCAATGGCTATAAAAGCCGTAAGCCGTATGCCAATTATGGATGATTTTAGACAATCTAGTCGATAAAATCTCTTAATTTTAATTATTAAACCATCAGTGAATCAAATGGAATGCAACTATATGGTTTGATCTCCCTTGAGATCAAATTCATTTAAAAAAGTTCCAAAACCAAAGCTCAAGAGGTCAATTTAATGGTGTACCTCATCGACGGAGGTCTCCATAGATGGGGTTGATTTGAATAGCTTTGTCGTGTTCTGGTGAAGCTCTGTGAAGAAGGAATTGTGTTCCTTCTTCATGAATTTGGATTATGGACCAAGCTATGCCTATTTTTCATCAGCTTTGGTCATTTTTTTACTTATCAGTGGCGAGGGGATTGGGGTGAAGCTGCACTCATCTTCATTTGACACAAGGATGGTAGGGGAATGCTCAATTGGACTTGAAATTGGCTCTTCTCCTTTTGATATTAGAGGGTAAGAGCTTCTTATGTTAGGGGGCTTGCATTGGTCAGCCAAGGAAATTACCACCCTTGAAGGCTAGCTCTAAAGGGTGGTCAATTGACTCAGATGGGTCCAAAGTAGTGAGAATGAAGTGGGGAGGAGGAATCAAATGGGTATCTTACATTGTGGAGAAGTTTCTTTGCATATTCCACCTCATTTCTCCATATCATGTTTCCTTCTTTTGGATACATTTGTATCTTCTTAATCCAATTTTGGCTGCCACTTATCCTAAAGTCATTTTAGAATAGGTTTAAATGATTTAAGATATACTTAGTTGAAGCTTTAAGTTCACATTCTCACCTTTCATTCATTTGGATTTAAATCAATTCAAATGAGTAATTAATTTTAGATTTAGACTCAATTATATTTAATTGATGATTTATGATTTTTTGATTGATTAATTCCTTTAGGTGTTTTTTAAGTTGATTTCAATTGAGTCAAATGACCTATTTGGCTTAATTAAACTTTATTTAGATTTCAATCATGCTTAATCACATGTGTGAGGTAATTTAGAATGGTTGATACCAATTGGTTTTAAATTGATTTCAATTTTGACCCATTTCACCCAAATTGGGCTTAATGGGTTAAGTTGGATTCATTTGGGTCAAATGACTAGATTGGTCAAATTAGGGACACCATGCAGATCTTAGGGAGTACTTATTGAAATAATCGAGTATGACATTAAGGAATGTTATACTATCTCGAATGATAGAAATATCATCCTACAATGTACTTAATCACCTAATAAAGACTCCTAAGGTAGATGGGCCTACATATATGCAGAGATCTTTCCCCTACTTTATGTGGATAGGTTCTTTAGTACCATATGTAAGCAAGCTTCCATAGTTAATTACATCCTAGGAAATGGGACATTCATAAGAACACTCTCGATTAAAGTAGTTAAGTAATGTCTCTAAGGATTTCAAAGGTATCTAATCAAAGAATTGGTCATTTCAAAAAACAATCAGAAAGAGCTCAAACAGAAAGAGTTCTTAGTGGATTCTAAAAGAGAATAAGTAAGAAGCACACATGATACTTGGAAGCCTAGTGAGTGCTTCAGTCTACCCTATAGTTAGGTTTTACAGTTTTGAAAGAGAGAAAATTATTTATTTGAGTTAGATTTTTTAGAATGCTAGGACTTAGATTCTAACAACAAAAGATTATGAAAATGCCTAAGAGGTGAGGACTTATACTTATAGTAAAGGAGAAACAAGAAATCTCTAAACCTATATCTAGAGTGCTTTAGCATAAGCCAAGAGCTAGACTTAATTATGCACATGAGAATAGGATATATTGGTTCACTTCCACTAGAGAGAGTAGATCAATCCCAACTCTTATGGACTTAATAACTGCCTGGAGTGGCTTTCAGCTAACACCTCCTATAATTTTAAAACCATGAGGGCTAGTCATATGTAAATAGAAGATAAGTGGGCTGTTGTTAATTAGGAATGAGTTTAAAATCCTAAATGCAGTCTCTAAGAGACTAGATCATAATTGTGTGCAACTTATGATTTGTGATAATGTAATTTACATATTTTTGTTCTACTTTTGACTCAGGATTGGGAGGGTTTATACCTAAATGGATGATAAAAGTATATTATGGGCTAAATCAGATAGAAGGGGTGTTCTCCACAACAAAGAATTGCCCTCACGGTCAAGCCTGTCCCTTATCGTACAAGAATGGAGATCTCCTACCTTCAAGAGTGAGATAATATGCATATGTATAATGTTATAATATACAACATCCAGCTAAAGGGTTGCTAAATCTTTTATTATTTTGATTAAGAGTCTATGTTTTAAGATGAGGTTATGGGTTGATTAAAATTTAGTTAAGGTTATTAATTAGAGTAGAAAAAATTAATTTGATAGTAAAGAGCCTATCATATCTAAACCACACATCAAGCAATCACACTTAAAGAAACCTATGACAAGCATGTCATTTTGATTGCACAATCCAAGTACACACCACAATTAAATATTTATTTCATAAAAGAATAAAAGGCTAGTGCGACAAGGTATCGCCATATACCCCTAGAAAATACAAAAAAAGTGTAGCCGATCCTTACCCTTATATAGCCTAGATTACAATTAAAATTATAATAAAAGGAAAAGCTCTAGGGGGTCTTCAATTCATCTTCATCTCTGCTTCTTGGGTTTGAATACTCTAGGATTCACAAGGCATCCCAAGCCTCTACCTTATATCCATTGCTCATCTAAATCCCATAACACTAATCCTAGTCATATTGCCAAAATTACATTTTTAATATAAATGAAAATCTAACTACACCTACAAAATAGAGATTAGTATAATGCACATTCTAGCTAAGAAATTGTATTTTATCCATTTGGACTTAGCAACTTGCCCCTGAGTAACCAAGCCCAATTATCCTAATGGGTCATGCTTAGGGACTTAACAACACCTACAATCAAAAAGCATTTATATTTATATTATTATAGTTATTTCTTAAGCACGATCCCCTACAAAAATATCATTAATCTAACATCACCCTAACATCCAGACTATGCAAAAAAAATCCTAACATCTAGTATAAACATACATCACAAAATAAAAATTACATCATCATAAAAGTCACTGGCCTAGCCAAACACTAAGATCAGTGACTTAGTATTGTAATGTGTGTAAAGGGAAAGTGTGGCATGTCTTAATTGTACTTTAGAGTTAAGATTTTCTAATTACTGAATGTTTAAATCCCTTATTAAGGGTGGTTATTCTTTAAGTTATTTAAAGTTTAGATGAGATTTTAAATTATATGCTTTTTCATTGTTTGTTCTTTAATTGTAATTTGACATTATAAAGAGAATAAAAAGAGAGTTGATTTTCTTTAATCGCTACCTCAGGTTGATTATAAGGAATAAATAATTATGACTTTTAAGTCTTCTAATGAAACCTTTATGAATTTTAATTAGACCTATATTTGGATTTGACTAAATGAACCTTATTTAAACATGAAAGACATCTTAAGATTAATGAAGCCAAATCATAATCAAATGGGTAATGTTTAGTTATCTTGGCATCATCATCAATATACATGGCTATTATAGTGATGCTTGATTTTTTTTGATTTCATATATGTACATATATCTTATATACATATATATACATATATTTGAACACACTTGAAGTATGAATATGCATGCATTTTATAACAAAGGGAGTTTCACTTCATATTTTTACACATGTATAAGTGTATAAGAAACTATACAAGTACATACCTTTGTTAACTAGGGAAGTGAGGTTATCTAGGACCTCCTTGAGGCTACTTAACGTTTCATATTCCCAAAATGACTAGACTATATACTTATTAGCCCAAATACACACATACACATATAAATGCAAAGATAAACTCATGAAAAGTCACAAAATATTATCCTTTTATGCTTGAAAGTAAATAAACTTTAATTTATTTTGTTGTTTATAATTAAAACCTACCAATATAAATCTTTGATTTAAATTATTTAGTTAATAATTAACACATGGTTATTGATTAGAGAGGAAAAATAATTTGAGATTGATTAGTGATAATAGCCACTCCATATATTTATACCTTTCTTCATCATGCAATTGGATGCATCATATTCTTTTTAAATTTAAAACATGAGTGCATGAAGCATATGGCATGAAAATATATAATAATTAAAGCAAAATAATTATATAGTATCAAATGATATATTTGGCTTCATTGAAACCTAAAGACACTCATGTTAAATAAACATACCTTAAGCCTAATCAAAGCCTTTTTAGGATTTTTAATTTTAATTCTTAAGATTTTGAGTTATTTAATCCTAAAGAGGAGAAGTGAAAGTCAGTGTTCAACCTATCTCCATATTTATTTATTAATAAATTTAAAGAGAAATTAAGTGTCTTTTATGAATTAATCAAGTTTGGCCCATTAATAATCCATTTAATTACCCTCCCAAAGGAAATTTCCTTACTTCGATTAATTATTAAGCAAGAGTCCATGAATCATGATGATATGCTTGGAAAATAAAGTTTTCAATTTCTTAAGGGTTCTAATGCAATTAAGACCATACTTAATAGCTAATTAAATTAAGAGAATTAAGCTAATTATTTTCATAATTTCATGGAGAATCATGATTTCATTAAAGAACCTTACATTAATTAAGTACATAAGAATTCAATTATGCATACTGATTAATTAGATTGATTATGATGATCTCACAATTATGAATTTCATTTTAATCATTTAATTAATTAATTATGGTCACTAAGGAGAATTTTTGAAAAAGAATTATAATGAGGGATCCTAATTATTACTCATGATCATTCTTACTATCTTAATCATTAATTAACCTTCTCTAATCAATTTCATAATTTTTTAATTTTAATAATTATTATATACATAAAAGATAAAATTAGGACTTAAAAAATTTAATTCTCCTAATCCACTTGAGAAATTAACCCAAGAAAAGTATGAGTAGTAGAGGTCATCCCATATATTTAACATGCCAAATCTCAAGTTAATTAACCAAGTGATTAGGGATTAATTAAAGTAATTAATTAAAAATTTAAACCTTAATTAATTATTATTCACTAGATAACACTTGGAAATTTTATTTTTGTTAGATTCTCCTCTGTCCAGGCTTTCTAAAATGGGTTTGTTTATATATCTTTTATTTTTCAACAATTAGTTATGAATTTTTCAAGTTCATGTTATTTAAAATATAATTTAAACCCTAATTAATCCATTTGCATAGTTGGCGCCACATGGACACTAACGCTATAGCGCTTTCCATATGAAGCCACAGGATTGGTTATTTAAATTATCCAATGTAGTTGCTGACTCAGCTCTAATGAACACACTTTCATCCCAACCAACCAATCACAGATCAGATGATGGAGATTAATCTCATGATTTTAATAGGAAAAATAAAGAAAATCTAGCATGATTAATCGCGGTTGTCTGTCTTAATTATGTTAAATGGACAATTGATTATCCACCATCTTCTCACAATGAAAGATGGACATTGTTCACCTTTCACGAGTCGATCTAAGCTCATTGGAGCTCGTTTAATAGTAGATTCGATTCAAAATGATCAACGGGTGATTCTAAGGGGATCCTACAATGAGATTCACATAAAATGATAATATTCTTCATAAAGGATGAAAAACCCTATGATTTTTTATGGTTGACTTAAAATTACCTAACTAGAACTCGAGATTGGTGATCCATCAACTGAGGAGGTCATCCCCTTAGTCAAGGATTGAGCATAACAACCTTAGGTTAGGTTGGTTCAGTGGGCCTATGTCCAAAGAGGGCTAAAGTTAGATGCCATGGGAAGAGAAGGTGGCCAGGCCTTCCAATAGGATTTTATCTTACTTGAAACCCTTAGTTCACTTGATTTGACCCAAACTAGGTTCATGATTGGGTAGGTTTACTTATGCAGGTCAATGGGGACCTTAGGATGAGTCATGTCAAGTTTGGTTGGGTTTGGCTCAAGTTGACTCATATAGGTCAATTTGGGTTTATTTAGGCTAGGTTGACCAAATTAAGTCCAGAGGTCTATTGGATTATGTTTGATTGAATTTTTAAATGCATTGGTGCAATTGGTTTAATCTAATTTGAATTGGATTTAAATTTGACTCATACAAGTTCATTAAGATCAAATGAGTCAAGTTAGTTAATTTAGTCGAATTGCTCAAATTGGGTTGATTGAAGAGTTGGTACATGTTTGGTTGATCATTTGTGAGTGGTTCTAGTTGTTGGTTTGAGTAGATTTGGATTAGATTGGTGTCCTCCTGATCACTAGAAGTGTCCTAGCACTAACAAAATCTTAGTATCTGGAAGAAACCTAGGCCTCAAACTATGGTAGTCAACCTCACTCTTAAAGTGAGGTCAATATTGAGAAATTCCAACATCGATTAGAAGATCTATTTCATAAGCATTATCATTTTTCTTCCTTACAACTTTATAAGGACCAGGTCTCTTCAGAGTGAATTTTTTAAGAGTTTCAACTAAGAATCTCTAAGGTTTCACTTTAATAAGATTGAAATCTCTCTCATTAAATTTTACATATCATTTATGTGAATTAATATTAGCTTTATATTTATCATAACTCAAAGTAAGTTTTTGTTGAATTTCTCAATGTAAATCATGCAAGCTTTGTGCAAATGAAGATATAAATGCACTTGACTTATATGATATATGCAAATCAACAAGATCAATTAATTTTCTTGGATAATAATTTGTTACAACATGAAAATGACTCATACTAGTTGACCTATTAATTGAACTATTATAAGCAAAATTTATAGTAAGAATAATTAGGTCCCAACTAGAAGTATGATTGGTCACTAGGCACTTAAATAATTTTATTAGGGTTCTATTAACAACTTCAGTTTGTTCATCCATTTGAGGGAGATAAGTGTAGAAGATAGTACTTTCATGCCATGTTTTTTCCATAATGTTTTCAAAAAATAGCTCATAAATTTCACAACATAATCAAACACTATTTCCTTAGGAAGTTTTTATAAATGAACTATCTCATGAAAGAAAATAGTCTGTATATGTGATGAATTTGATGTCTTATAACTTGGAATAAAGTGTGCCATTTTAAAAAAGATGATCAACAACTATTCGTAGTGTGAGGTAATCCTATGATAAAGTTCATACTAAGATCTTCCCATGGTTTGTTAGGAAAGATAGGCCAAAAATTTATTTTTTACTCTTTGCTACTTGATAAGTATGACATTGAGAAAAATCTTTCTTTAGGCTAGGCCAAAAGAACATATCTTGAATATGGTTATTATTTTATCACAACCAAAATGACCAGACACACATCCTGAGTAAATTTCCTCAATAAAAATTTTAACGTGAACAATTTTAGATACATAACTGTGTTCCACAAAAGAGATAGGCATTTAATATTTGATAATCAAAACTGATAATTGGAGCATCAGATTTCAAAGTTTAAAAAATTTGTCAAAAATTTTTATAATTAGGGTAATTATCTTTAACTTTTTCAAATCTAGTAACCTTCATACTCATAGTGTTTTACAAGGTACATATTCTAGTTAAGGCATCTACTACCTTATTATCGACACTAGACTTATGTTAAGAATAAAAGTGTACTCTTGAAGAAATTGAACCTATTTTGCACTGCATGAACTAAGGTTTTTTTTAGTGTTTTGATACTGTTGACCTCACTTTTGAGTGAGGTTGACAATCATCCTTATAGAACTAGAATTTAATCTAGTCACTAAGGCTTTCCTATAACTAAGACACTTCTAGTGGCTTGGTGAACACCAATCCTAAGCTTAGAAGACTTATAGGGTTCAACTCTAGTATTAGACTCTGATTAAGGTTAAGCAAGTACTACCAAACCTAAACCCCAAACCAACTCATATACCTAGGCCTATCCTTCAAACTAAACTCAATTGAATATAAAGCTAACCTGAACCAAGTCCAATTGATTTTAAACCTAGCTTAACCCATTAGGGTTTAATTTGGCCAATTAGTTAAGTTGAGCTAATATGACCCATTTGAGCATAAAAGGACTAAACCCAAAATTAATCAAATCCATTTGAAATTGAACCCTTCTAAACTCTTCTAAAACTTAGTATATCTTAATTGAAGCTTGATTGTGATCCAATTATACCAAATTAAACTAATTTAATCCTAAAGGGATAAAATATAATCCAACTTGATTTAAGACAAATTAAATTAATGGAAGCCTCATGATAATCCTAATCACTTGATTGTGCATTACAATTAATTCCAATCAATCCAAATTAAATCTAATCAAAATCATCAATTTATCCACCTAACCTAACTTGACCCATTTTGTCCTAAAAACTTTAATTGGATTAAAACTCAATTTAGTCCAAATTAAATCCAATTAACATCACCAATCACCTCTATGTTAATCATAGATCATATTCCAAGTCCTAATTGATTCCAATTGACCCAATCAAACCAATTGATTCACTTGACCCAATTTAGCCTAAAAGTTCAAATTAAGCCAAATCTTACTTCTATCCAAATTAGACCAATCAATCAATTCAATCACTTTAAAAATGATAATTTATCATAACTATTTACATATATATATATATATATATATATATATATATATATATATATATATATATATATATATATATATATATATATATATATATATATATATATATATATATATATATATATATATATATATATATATATAGTAAATAATAATTAGAAAATTGACATCTTAGCTATAGTGTCACGGTGCCTAGGCACTGTCTCTACTGCCCTTAAGTTTAAAAAATCTAAAAATACTAATAACTCCCACCAACAACCATCCCCTTCAGCGATAACCTCTCGAGTGAATATTGGGAGAGTTTTGGAGAGATTTTAGGCATTGCCAAGATAAAATGCTATCAAAATCAAGATTAAATGAGGCAAAAATACAAATTTAAAAGTTCAAGACCTCTCTCATCAAACTTGGTTCAAGCTTGAGATGAAAAAGCTCTCCCTTTATTAATCTTGGATCCATGATAAGGAAGAAGAGTATAATTTGCACTAAAATATTTTGAAAAAATAGCATTTTTAAGTTTTTATGCTGCCAAAATTTGTAAGAATCATCAAATCTAATAGAAAAATCACCTTAGAATGGAGTCTTATGACTTAAAATGTG
Organism: Cymbidium sinense; assembly: GCA_021442155.1. Lineage (NCBI taxonomy): Eukaryota > Viridiplantae > Streptophyta > Magnoliopsida > Asparagales > Orchidaceae > Cymbidium > Cymbidium sinense. Next base: position 154,767,838 of record CM038220.1, on the reverse strand, counting down.
ATAACACTGATATCCAGGGCCACGACACTGAGCTCTCAAGATTTTCAATGTTGGTGCTCCACTTTGTAGCATCACAACACTATTATATGGTGTCAAAGCACTATAACCAGTGTCATGGGCCAAAATCTTAGTGTTGAAGCACTTCCTTCTTAGGTATTAGAGTCAAAATGTCCACTTTATAGTTCCAAAATTCTATTTTATAGCATCGAGGTCATGTAACTAGCATTGTAGCGCTACTTTCTTTGATTCAAGCCTAAGTCCCAAACACCTAGTGCAGAGGCACTGACTTTCCACCACTGAGGCATTGACTTTCCATCAATGAGGTGCTAACTTTTCAATGTAATTTTTTTTAAACTAAACAATTTTATTCAATAAAATTTATAACTTATAAGAAATATCTAGATTATAATTAAGTCCAAGAGATAGCCAACCAACACATAAAAAATATGAACTAAAAATTTATTGCAAAAAAATAATATTTTATTATAGAAATGAGACAAATATAATTATAAAGGTATAAAAAAAGAATAAATACAAATACAAATATAAAAAAAGGGGGAAAGGACTCCTAAAAGTCATAGTCATCCTCTTCCTCTTCTTCTTCTGCTTCGACGGGTGCTAACATAGGGGTGGTAGTAAGGCGCTGTAGGAAAAAGAACTCTACTTGGTCCAGCATTAAAGTTGTAATTTTCAAATATTTGAATGAGTGCTGAGTTAAACTCATTCATGTAAGAAAATTACTATTACTACTAACCCATATGATAATTAAAATTTTCTTTAGTTATTATTTCCACCGATTGGGTTCACCCACCATTTTTTATAATTTTGAGACTTCTCCTCCAATATCTTAGAGGTTCTCAGTTAACATCTTGGAGGATTTGGATCTGGACTGAGGAGTGTGTGAGTTTTCCCCTATTTTGATTTTTGATCCAAGCACTTCAATCATTCTTTCAATCAGGGGAGCCCTTTATATAAGGACTTCTTCATCCGGGTTTCTTGACGCACTAGCTGCAACACATAAAGAATATATAAGAGAAGGGTGACCATACCCTAGGGTAGTACTACCCTTAAGGATATTACAAATTAAATTGCAAATAATCTTTCCTACATCTATAGTAAAGCATTTTTAAAACACATAATTAAAAATGACTTTATCCTTAGTTATCTCACTGATAATACTAATGGACATCAACTTGGCAAAATAAAATTATGCCAAGATTTAGCCTTGGCTGTTAGGCCGATGATGCCAGAAAAATTAATAATCTTTTCCTATCACCATTTCCAGTGGATATTTGAATTTGTAATAATGAGGAAATTAAGGATTTCATTAAAATTAGAGTGATTATTATAATAGAAAAGATTCTGATCATATTCCAATTTTACAAATTATAATATGCATTAATGAAAGTATTATCAAAATGTTACCCATTTCCTCCATAGAAAACATAGCTGCTCTGTTGATCCTTTGCATTGGAGAAGGATTCTGTCACCATAGGGACAACATAAGTCACATTATCATAAGAAAGATACTCCCAGCCTTGCTCATTGATAACCCTCTCCATGCTCTCACTCGAATTATAGAAGCTCCTCTCTGAGATGAGGTGCCTGCTGAAGAACATGTGCTGGTACCTCACCTCAACATCCATATTGACAAATCTATCAATGTCATTGCAAGACACTCTCTTCTTGCACTTTTGGATAATCTCTAGTGGCATGTTCATTGATTTAGGGGTAAGAAAATAGCTAAGATGCAATGCTAGAGAGAATAAATGCTTTAGAATGAAAATTTTGGCAGCATAGTATAGATTGGATCCAGCATCATGGCACTGCCTTGACAGCACCAAGGAATTAGCCTTATAGTTTCTAAAATCCGAGACTAGTGTCGTGTCACTTGACATATAGCTCTTAGGCATTGGCTAGCTAGTCAAGATGGTTACTGTGTCGGAAAAAAACACTTATTAATATTTATTATCATTAATTCTATAATCGACAAGATCTAAAATGCTTTTTGATTGGCATCTCCGTGCTACTTTGGCAACACCTTGGCATCAAATAGTCAGCCTATTTTATGTTACTCTTCATGACACCTCAACACTGAGGCACTGGTATCAAAGTGTTACCCTCTAGTTTTAAGACTTATGTTTTTGGATGACAATGATGAAGTGTTGTTTCACCCGTGCTATGGTGCTGAGCTTTAGGTGTCGAACTGCCAACTTCTTTGAGCTAAAGCACCAACTTTTTAAAGACATGGTGCTGAAACCCAAGTACTGTGACACTATTTATACATCATTAAGGCCTTGTACCATAGAAAAAAAATCTAACATCAAATCAAATACCTTTTTGTTCATCATATGAACACCCCTATAAAATATAATTGGCATTCTCAAGGGATGTAAGCCTAATCTATATGTTTGTCATGCGAATTCCCAAATTCTAACTAGCTTTCCAATGGATGTAAGCCCAGTCATTTGTTCACCATTCAAACTTCCCCACCATAATGGCATTCCCAAGGGAGGTGAGCCTAATTAATATGCTCACATATGAACTTTTAAAATATAACTGGCATTCAAAAGGGATGTAAGTCCAATCTGCATGATTGCCATGCGAACACCCTAATAGCATTACTAAAGGATGTAAGCCCAACCTATATGTTCGCTATGCGAACCTATAAATCATTAATGATATTTTGTAGGGATGTAAGCCAAATCTATATGTTCACTATGAGAACTTCTAAATTATAACTAGCATTCTCAAAGGGATGTAAGTCCAATCTATATGTTTGCCATGCGAACACCCTAATGGCATTCCCAAAGTATGTATGCTCAACCTATATGTTCATCAGGTGAACCTCTACACCATAACGACATTCCCAAGGGATGTGAGCCTCATCTATATGCTCTCCATGCAAACTTCTAAAATATAATTGACATTCCAAAATGAGGTAAGTAGGGTTGAGAAATTAGCCTGAAGATCGTGGATCACTCGAAAGTTGACTCGAACTTGGGCTCGAATCAAGATCAACTCGAAGCAAACAAGCCAATTTTTGAGCTAGAAATGTGGCTCGAATTTATTTTGAGCCGACTTTGAGCCAAACCCGTGGCTCGCTCATGGATCATGAGTGGATCGAAGCGAACGGGCAGGGCTGGCAGCCCGCCTCGACCCGGGCCACGAGCCCGAAAATAGATCGCTGTCCGAGTATGCTTCCAGGCTATCTTTTACGCTTCCCACGTACGCCTTTAAATAACCTTCTTCCTTTTTCTCCCATCATCCCTCCTATCTCTGCCTCCACCTACTGGAAGATCCCCTACACCTCCAATGGGATCATCGTATCCCACGCCATGGCGGACTTCGTGGGACGGTAAAGTGATCCTCCTGACAACAACCTCATGAATTGCGGCAGAAGGCATCACGTGATTCAAAAAGAATCAGATTGCTTCCTCTGTGATGTAGATGATATGGAGTTCGATGGATTTGTGACGACAATACCCCCTGATGAGGAACTCCGGGCCGATCTATTTCGTTCTATGCTTAGAAAGCTAATGCATGTGGAGAATCTTGTGGCACTCACTGTGAAGGTGAGCTCCGCATTGATGAAGGCTGCGCCTGCAGGGAAGAGGGCACTTGTCTTCCCCGAAGAGTGATCATCACGGAGTGGTGGCAAGGAAGAGTGTAGGGATGGAACGTTTGAGATGAATTTGAGCATGATTCCGAAATGAGTAGATGGGTCAGATGAAGATGAGGAGGTTTGTTCTTTTTGAGAGAAACGAGAATCAGGGAGATGTGCAGGGATGAGCTTGGCGTTAAAAGACAGCCGGCTCGTTTGCATTTTGAGCTGGTTCATTTGGATTTCGAACCGGCTCAGTTGGATTTTGAGCAGGCTCGTTTCACAGTCGAGCCTGATCAAGCTCGAGCTCAATTCAATCTGACTCAGCTCAGACTCAAAACTTTCAAGCCATGACTCAAGCTCGAGCTGAATTATCCATTTTCAAGTCGCCGACTATGGCTCGGCTTGAAATCGGCTCGAACACACCCCTAGATGTAAGTCTAATATATATATTCACCATGTGAGCACCCAAATGTCATTCCCAAGGGATGTAAGCCAAGTGAACCTCTACACCATAATAGCATTCCCAAGGGATGTAAGCTTAATCTATGTGTTCTCCATGTGAACTTTTAAACCATTAATGGTATTCCAAAGGGATGTAAGTCTAATCCATACGTTTGAAATGTGAACACCTTAATGACATTTTAATAGATGTAAGTCCTACATATGTCTACAGAGCAGAATTCATTGAATTATTGGATAAAATTATAAATTAAGTTTACTTTTAATTATTAAGCACCTACACAACACCTCTAGTCTACTCAAGATATCTGAGATGTGGCAACCCATGGCTGTTAATCAGACTTCCTATACACTACAACTAATAGCCCTCTGATGTTGATAGATTTCGATGATGACATTCCTAAGTTGATGGAATCATGGAATCTTGATCGAGACTACCCTTCTATTTCCCTTAGACAATCATTTAAATCACACATTTATACACCAATTCAAATAAGATAGATGTGTTTATTTTTAACTTTAATCAAAAGTGTTCTCTTGTTGCAGTAAGAGGGGTAATTAACTATGGATGCTTGCATTCATAGAAAGTAGAACTTAGATCTTAATAAATCTTAACATAATGTTAAGGGAAATCTGGTTGAATATATATTGATCTGCCTCATGAAGAATGAACTCCCCAAACATCTTACAATGATGGCACAAAGGTTTGCATAGGGAATTTTTCCTAAGCGATCAAATTTCTAGTGACTCCATAGAGGATTACTTCTCTCTCCATCTTTGGTTGAAAAATTAAAATATATGGTGTCATTATAGATTTGAAAATTTCTTTACAAGAGTTTAGGTTCCTGAAATATAGTAGAAAATAACTTCAAATCTATGACTAGGTTTGAATATTTTGATGGCAAACCTAACAAATCTAATGACTGTCAAGTTAAGAGAGGGATCTATTGTTAGATTCCTCAAACCATAAACTTAGCTTCTAAGAAGGGTTTTATTTTTAGAAGATTGTCAAAGGAAGCTCATACAACACTTGCTCAAGAGAAGATGGCTAAACTAAAATCTATTATTGTTGATCCACTCAATAATTCATTAGAGGAGCTTATCATCCCATAAGGTACTACTTTTTCTCCAGGAAATAATGATGGTGAAGCATCTTCCTTGAGCACCAAAATGTCCAGAAAAGCTCAAAGAAGGTATAATGCTTCTCACGGAGCTGCTTAATTACCTGTATAAATTGAACAATAGTACGAACCATCGTAGAAGCGAACATACCCACCAATAAAAATTTTGAGCTACTCATATGGGTCAAAAGAGATAACTCTAGAGAAGCTATAAAAAGGTCTTTCTCATAGGATCAACCACAGAAGGAGGATATTGTCTCCTCCAAGAACTATAATGTTCTAAAGGCTATTAAAAATAAGAAAATTCAAAGAAGAATTAAGAAGTTGGTGAGCCAGGTCACCAACCTAATAAATTCCTACTCTAGAAGAGGTAGAAATATTGAAAACTATCATGTCTGCCTTTAGCAGGACTGAAAATATAGGGGTTTAATGTTTGATGAACACTTATAATGAGCCCTTCAGTACAAAAGCACTAGGTATCCAATTATTGGAAGGTCCCAACAAGCTTCATAAAAAAGTAATATCAATAATCTCGTCTTACTCCATTCCAGGAACACTAGAGTGTAACATCTAGGATGCATTCCCAAAAATCTACATCTAGAAGGTCTCAATCAATCTGGGTAGCTAAGAACCTTAAGTTATTAAGAATGAAATAATCCAAATTCAATCGGATGATGAAAAGGCTAAATCTCCCATCATCAATTGGAAGTGCTGATCCAAAAATAGTTAGCCAATGGATGATGATGTGGATAGTTAGCCCTTTTAGAAAGATGATGACTTCTTGATTGATAATGAACAACAAGGTGCTGATTCCCAAAATAATGATAATATCGATTACATTGAAGTCATGGTTGCTCACATGGTTGATACATGTTTATGATAAAAGAAAGTGCTACTTGACTAATAAAATGAGGAATAGCATCAGGCGATCCCAAGTAATCAAGCACCCAAAGGTAAAACTTGAATGGAGATTGAAGAAACTAAAGAAGTAACTGATATTGTAATAAGGTTATAATGATATATGGGTTCTCAACTCTAGAGAAGAGATCAAGAAATTAGCCTACAATGAAGCAAGTACCTCCAAGAAATCCTCAAGAGATGACCAACTAAATAGCTGAAACTAGGGGTATCCAAAATGTTTGACCCAATTTGCTAACAGCTTCAACCCAAAGGCAAGGACCTCCATGAGAAGTTATAATACGTGCTCACTAAGAGGTTGATATCATTACAAAATCCCAAGTAGAGGATCGTATCAACCAAAAGGTCAAAGCGCTCATTGCTTCAGAGATTGCTAAACAATTAGTTGGATAAGGCTAACCATATCTAGCTAAATATGATAAAGTACAATACCCCAAAGGATACATGGTGAAAAAATTTAACACCTTTTCAAGCATAGAAAATCTACAACAACATCTAGCCCATTTCGAAGCTACTTATGGTAACACATGATAAAATGATGCCTTATTTCTTCAATAATTCATTAGTAGTCTTACCAACACATCTTTTGAATGGTATGATGAGTTGCCCAATGACTCAATAAAACCTTCATCGAGTGAAAAGATTCTTTATTAAGAGATTTACAAGAGCAAATAAAAAGCTAACAATTGCAGATCTCGCTTTGCAAAAGAGAAAAAAAAAAGATGAGAGTGTCATAAAATATATTATACGATAGAGAAATCTTAGCAAGAAATGTTATCAACCACTCATAGAAGAACATGTAGTAGAACTCTTAATGGGAAATATTGATGATCAAAGGCCTCCACACTTAGTCATGACCCAAGCAAAAAACAACCTCAACACTAGCTATAATAATAATTTCTTTGAGAGAGAAAAGAAACTTAAGTCCTATGATTTGAAAATAATTATGTGAATGCAACATTCACATTCATAGTTGACAAAGAAGAAAATGGAGGTGCAATGATCTCAAAATAAATGACAAAACCAATAGAGGATAAGAAAAAAGGTACTACCTTCCAAGAGAAAATGACCAACCAATATTCATTTAAATGATAATGTACTTCTAAAATTTTCAAATATGCCTTAAAGTTGGGATTGTAATTACCAGAATCATGCCAACCTGTCCAAGTAGACAAAGTTAATGATTTGAATTATTGTCCATTCCATAGACTTATAAGCCACCCGATTGAGAACTATTTTATCTTTAAAGATTGGGTAAAAGGAGTTATCGAATTCAAAGCTCACTCTATATGATAGTGTATTTGTACATCCCAAAAAAGAGAAGGTGAATGTTATCAATACCCCTAAGTCAAAATATAAAAGAAAAAGAGGTCAAGCTAGTTGAAGCACAAAATATAATTAATAATAGAGGCAAAGCCCCACTAGTAGAAGAAGATAGTGATTGGGAGACCATCTTCTCGAAGAAGACTAAAAGAATGATCAATATCCTTCTAGCCATAAAAGGTATTTGATGGAAGAACTCCGTGGAACCTAAAATAGATCCAAGAAAACTCTTGCCAAATAAGGGGCAATTTTTATATAATGCAAAAAAGTAGATAAAAATTAACCAGACTTCTTCATCAAAATCTCATAAATCAAGGAAATGGAAGAAACCTTAAAAATCAATGTCTAAAATACAAAATAATGATTGACTCTTTGGACGAATATGAATAATCTCCACGAAGACCAATTAATTTGGAGGAATATATGCTCCACTTACAACTTGACATAGAAAATCCTAGAGAAGTGATTTCAAAAGAAATGTGTCAAGTCATAAGCATATATAAAAATTATAATTTTCAAACCTAATGAGAGGCATGTTACATGATTACAATAGAAGTTAACTCTATGGAATAACTATTCTTTCCCAAAGAAAACCCTATCAAAAGGAAGGTTATCAGGCTCAAAGAAGTTGTCTCCTAAACTAGGCTATAGTTTTGAGAGTTCTAAAAGCTCTAAAAATTTTGAAGAAGCACAATGTTAACAAACTCTTTTTGATAAAGAAGATTTCAAAGAAGAAGTAACTCAAATCTAATTAAGTGAAAATAAATGACCAATCACCTAATTGCAAATAATTGAACCCAATTAAGCCAATTTGGTTGTTTGACCCAATTTGACCAAAAGGGTTAAATTAATCCAAAACTCAATCCAAACCAAATTGGATTAAGCTAATGGCTACAATCATTCATAAATTGGTGATTGATTATTTTTGAATCATTGATTGAAGCCAATTTGATCAACCTAACCCAATTAACCCATTTAGCTCATTTTGACCTAAAAGGTCAAATTGAACTAAAACTCAATTTAAACTAAATTAATTCAAATAAAAACCTTCAATCATTCTTAAATGATTAATTAAATATGAATCAAATTCCCTTCCAAATCAATTTAGCTAATTTGATCAAATCGATCAACATAGCCCATTCGATTGATATGGACCCATATGAGCCAAAATCAATTCTAACCTAAATTAATTCAAATAAATTATGCCAATGAGTTTTAAATCATAATTTAAACTTGACCCAATAGCTTTATTGGCCCAATTTGGTCAATTGGACAATCTAACCTAATTGAACTAAAATTAACCTATATAGGTCCATTTGAGCCAAACCATACCAAAGAAAGTTCAAACCCAACCAAATTTGGCATGACTCATCCTTAAGTCCCCTTTGACCAGCCCAAGTTGACCCAACCCAAGGTAAAATTAGTTCAGCCTAGACAAAGTGAACCAAGCCACCCATATGGGACAAAACCAAAATTAAGAAGGTCTTTCCTTATGTGGCCACCTAAGCATGACTTGAGCTTACCCACACTGATTAAACCTGACCCAAAGATGATGGGCTCAACCATTGAGCAGGGAGAGGTCACCCTCATCTTAGCCAAATCTTAGTTCAGCCACTATGTGTTATCCCTCTCACCACTAGCCACCAAACTCCTCGAGTAACTAGGGGACTTCCACCTCATCAGTCTCTTGCCATTTTTGGCAACCCCTAATTCCCACCTAACTGTCTCAACCTAAACCAACCTTTTTGGTTGGTTCACTTGGGGAGGAAGGTATACACCTCCTCTCTTTTTTAAACTCTTCAAACACCTTCCTTATGAACCCAGCCTCAGTCTCCCAAATTCTAAAGCCTCTAAAGCACCTCATCTCCAATGAGACAAACACCACCTCAAATTGGAATGCCTCTCACACCCAACTCCACTAAGATTCCACCAAACACAAATTAATTCTTCTCACACTTTTTGTTAGTTTGACAAGTTGAAATGACTTAATTCAATTACTAAAAGATGTCCCTGGACCAACTTTGGTGAGTTTCATAGTGGCATTTGGTACAAAGAGGCTAGTTGCAATGTCTTCAGCAGTTCATCTTTACTAGATGAAGCTATCTCAGTTGTTGGATCATTGGTATTTAGTTCTAGCGAGGTAAATTCTATCAAACCATAGAAAACTATAGAATAATTGGTCTTTTGTGAAGTGATTTTGCATTTGATGTGAATCAAGCCATTGAATCCCCCTTAGATTCATTCACTAATAATTTTAAAGTCAATTTTGACTTCAAACAAGCTTTAACAAGTTTAGATTCATTCATAGATGAATGGTGTTCGTCTCTCACTAAAGGTCGATGACAAATCATCCACCATTCATTCCGTGTGATTAGATTAGACAGCCATGATTAATTATGTAAGAAAATTTAAATTAATTCATTGTAATCCATGGATAAATCTTGACCATTTGATCCATGATCGAATGATTGAGAAGAAATCATGTTTATTGCCACTTAGTTAGTGCACAATGCAGGGCATTTTAAGTAATGAACCGCGCGATGCATGTGGAAAGTGTGCCATGTCAACACTAATGTCTCACCGATTGTATAAATTGATTAATTAGGTTTAAAAATCTAATTAAATAGCCAAAGTTTCAAAAAATTATAACTAATTGTAGAAATATTTTAAAAATATAAATAAAACCTCTATGTAATGCTTAGAGAGAGGAGAATCTAGGAAAAAGTTTGAAATTTTATGAAGTATACAATTACCAATTAGAGTTTGATATTTTACTTAATTAGTGAAATTAAGCCCTAATTAGTTGGCTAATTTGCTTGAAACTTTGAGTGATTGGCTCATGGGATGACCTCCAAGTCAATTGATTGAGTAATTTGAAAAGTCTAAAATTTCAAATCCAAAATGGTCATTTTATGCATTTAATAAATTTAAATAATTAAATATATTATTAAGTTAATTATGGGGCTTAAATAATTTAAAGAAAAATATTAGTGACAAGAGAAATTAATTAGGATGACTGATCCTAATTATTTCTTAAAATCACCATTAAAAGGGCTTTTATTAATTAACTAAATAATTAATATTTCTAGGACTTTCAAAATTCAACAATTAGCCTAGTTCTCTAAAATTATGACCAACCCCTTTTTGTGCTTAGTTAAAAAAGAGATTTTTAATAAAAGAAAAATTCTCAATTAGTTTGAGCTATTTTGAGTGTAATTGATGATTTAGATTCATCCCCATTTCTTCAATTAAATCTTAAATGTAAGCCTAATTGAATTAGAATTTTTAAGACATATTTAATTCATGTTTATGAATATTAAACAATTTTCTCTTAATTTTTGAGCTTATATTAAGAGAATAATTGAAATTTTTGGCTGTTTTGAGCTTAATTGATTAAAATAATCATTTAATCTTAATTAGTTTATAAAATTTATTTAAATCACTTTTGAACCACTTAATGAATAGAAATGGGTTGAAAGTTAATTGAAACATTTCATCTCCTTATTAAGGTTAAATAACTCAAATTCTAAAATCAATACTTAATGAGTTCGATTAAGCTTAAGTGTGATTATCTCCATTTGAATGACCTTAAGAGTTCATGGCTTCAAATAAGTTATTTAGTAATGTTTAATTACTTTGCTTAAATTATTCTATAAATTTATGTTTCATATGTTTAATGCATTCATATTTCAAAATAAATAATGTTTCATTTAAATGCATGCTTTGGATTAATAATGTGGCTATTATCATTAGTAAATGTTAAATTATTTTCTTTGATAAACCCAAACTATTTATTAATATGAATCTAAATTAATCTAAATAACTAAAAATAAATTTAATCTTATATTTATGATTAATATACTCGAAAGATATATAGTCAAGTTATCCCAAGAATGCGAGACTTTAATTTTTCCCAATGAGATTTTCGATTACCCGACTTTCCTGGTCTAACAATGACACGTACCCTATGATTCATAGCAAAATACATAGTAAGCTTAAAATACTTTTTATATAATAATTCAAGCATTTTAAAATTATTACAATTCATCTTTATACTTATATATATCTGCATATGTATGCGAATTAATAAATATATAGTTTGAACATCTCGAAAGCATGAAACTTTAAATAGTCCCAAGGCAGTCTCTAATTACCTCACTTTTTGGTTTAACAATGGCACATATTTTTATAAATTTAACATACTAGTGTATGTGTATATGTATAAGGGATTATTAAATGACCTTTTCTATAAAATTCATGCATGCATGCATTATATATATATATATATATATATATATATATATATATATATATATATATATATATATATATATATATATATATATATATATATCTTAATATATATATATATATATATATATATATATATATATATATATATCTTAAATTAAATCATACATTGATTAATTCATACATCAATGTGTGAGAGATTCAAATGTTATGTACATACACCTATTAAATCCCACAATTTTACTAAATATACTATCCCATTATATTGATATTAAAGGATGATGAAGCAAAGCTAAGGAAATATTGCTTAATTAGCTATGATTTGATTTGATTAATCTTAAGATGTTCTTTTAGATTTAGATACAAATACTTAACTAAAATTCAAACATATAGTTTAACAAAAAAATTTATAACACTTCATTAAGGGGGTATAAAAACTCTTAAAATTTATGATTAGATTCAACTTAAGGTTATGGTTTGAGGTGTATTCCATTCCTCATCTCTCTCTTTAAAATTATAAATTCAAATAGAATCAATGAAATAAATTGAAATCTAAAATTTACTTTATGAAGTCATTAATCCTTGAACTATTATCATCCATAATGTTAAATTTAAACACTCATGTTTAAAATAATTCATACATCAAAGCTTAAACTTGTCATAACACACTAAGCCATATCACACACTTATAATGTTAACTCACAAATCTTAGACTTAGGTTAGGACAGTGTTTTATTATGGATTGATAATTTATTTTGTGATGTAATAGTTTTTTTAGATTAGATGTTAGGGTGATATTAGAATAATAATATTTTCTTACAAGGGATTGTGCTTAAGGGGTCGCTATAATAATAAGAAATTATAAACACTTTTGCTTGTAGGTGATGCTTAATGTCCCTAAGCAGAATCCATTAGAATAGGCAAGCATGTTGATCTAATGTATGGAATATAATTATGTGGTCTCTATATATGTTAGTTTAATCTTTATTTTACATGTGTAGTTATAATTATTTTTCAAAAAAAAAATGTAATTTTTATAATAGGCTTAGGATTAGAGATATGGAGTTGAGGATGAGCAGTGGATAAAATGTTTGAATTTGGATGGCCCTGTGATGCCTGGAGGGCTAATCCTTGAAGTGAAGTGAAGAAGAAGGTGAAGATTAAAGTCCCCATAGCTTTACTTTTATTGTAAATTAATTATAATCTAGGTAGTATAAGGGTAAAGCTTGGCTACCCATCTTTCTCTCTTTTATGGGGTATACGACAGTACCTAGCTATACCAACTTTTTAATCTTAATTGATAATATATTTTTTTATTTACATTGATTACACAATAGAAATAAAATTCTTTTTCATATGTTTCTTAAAGTTTGATTGTTTGATATGTGGCCTGGATGTGGTAGGCTCTTTCAGAACTTAATTTTTCTACCCCAACTAATCAACCTTAATTAAATTTTAAATAACTCATAACCTTACACTAAACCTAAGAATTTAATCAAAGAATTAAAATATATAGTAACCCCTTAGTTGTATGGTTGTATGTTATAATATCATGCATATATTTTAGTTTCTTTCTTGCAAATAGAGGATCTCCACTCTTGCACTATAAGTGAAATAACTTGACCTATGAAAGTAGTTTTATTATAGTGGAGAACACATCTTCTCTATGATTTAGCCTATAACTCTATTTCATCATGCATGTAGGAATAAAACCTTTCCAAGCCAGAATCTAAAATGGTAAGTAAAAATTAAAATTAAAATTGTAAATTTTATTGCATTAGTTTAAGGCATGATATATATGCCACTAATGATCTAGTCTTTTATGGAGTGAGTTTAGGACTTTAAATTCATTCTTAATAAAGAATGTCCTAGCCATCTTGAATTTATATAAGATCAGCCCACATAATTTTAAATGATAGGAGGTGTTAGCTGACAGCCACTTTAGATGGCTGTAAGTCCAGAAGAGTTAGGATCGGTATACTCTATCTAGTGGAAGTGAACCAATATATTCCACTTTCTCTAAATAGAATTAGGTAGAGCTCTTAGTTGTGCTAGAGCACCTTAAATGTAGGTTTAGACACTATTTATTTAACATATGCTACAAACTTAAGTCCTCATCTCTTAGGCATTTTTACAATCTTTTGTTTGTTGGAATCTAAGTCTTAGCCTTCTAATAAAATGTCAAATCAAACAAATATAATTCTTTTTTTTTTTGAAAAATATAAAGTCACACTATAAGATAGATTGAAGTACTCAATAAGATTCTTATGATACCCTCCTTTGGAATCCATTAAGAACACTCTCTACATGAACTTTCTCATTTGATTTTCTAATTATCACCAATCCTTTGACATCAAAACTTTAAAATATTTAGAGACATTAATCAACTACTTTAATTAAGAGTATTATTAAGAAATTCCCATTTTCTTGGATGTAATTAACTATTATAGGGAACTTTAGAACTTGACATAAAATAAACCATACTTTACTTCATCTATGTAAAGTAGGGGGAAGATCTCTAATATGCATAGACTCATCTATCTTAGGAGTCCTTATTAGATGACTGAATCCATTATAAGGTGATGTTCTCTACCATTCGAGGTAGTGCATCATTCCTTAATGATGCACTCAATCATTTCAATAAGTACCCCCTAACAAGTGCATGGTATCCATATGACTCCAAATATAAACACCGCATATTTGTTTGGCAACTCCACTAGGAAAAGTTCATCTCTCCATCTTTAGTAGTCAATTATTGTTTCCAAGCATCGGTAGTGGATTTATGTTTTCCATGCACCCAAGACAACCCTTCTTTTAGTTGGATTCCTGGCTCATTTCAACCTTAAACAAGTGTTGCCAACATCTCCTTGGTTCTAGAAGCTCTCCTAAGTAGGTTTTAGAACCCCATTGGATCCCTAATAGATGGAGTAATTAAAAAATTAATCATGCTAATTCTTCAAAGAAATTCTCAAGTCATATTTTTGAATCTATTATCATATCAAAATGATAAATTAGCTTCATTAATCTTTCTAAAGCCCATTAAACCCACTCCATAGTGTGGTTCATGTTCAAAGTCTCTCTAAAACCAAAATCTTTCCAAATAATAAACCCCATCTAGTTTAATCAAATTTATTAGATGGAGGTTTAAACTCAAACTTATCAAAAGAATTCAAATCTTTATAATAATTAACTCTTTGTGTTTCTCCAAACAAAAAAAAAGTCTCCAGTCTCCATTAGCAAACAACAACAACAACTATCATGTCTTCCAAAAAGCTCATTTTCTCACTCGCCTTAGGTGTGGATTTAGCCATGGATCAAGCCATACTCACCTTTACCCCCATCATTAAGTTTAGCCTAGGCTTTGAGCACTTCAAAGTCACTTGTGATAGCTCCACACTCACTACCATCAACAAGGAGGAGGTGGCATATAAGATGCCACTTGTTTAGTTTGACCTACAGTTAGACACTGAGTTTTCAACTTTGAAGAGTGTTGATGTCATTTTTGGATGAGGTTAATGTCATCCATAATCTTAATAATTAGGATCCTTAATCTTAGATTAAGAGCTTCCCAATTAGGCACTTAAGACACTACACTTAGTAACCAAGTGTATAAAAATCAAAATCAAATAATAAATTAAATTAAATATAAAACCAAAAATCAAAATTGAACCAAATTAAACTCAATGCCCTAAAATGAAAACTTAGGTCATCCTAGTGAATCCTTCTAAGACTTGACCTAGTCCAATTAGATTAGGTGACCTTAAATTAAACTCATATTTGATAACAATAAAAATATAAAATAAATACATTTGAATTGAAATATAAATTCAATTGAGACTATATTGAAATAGTTAGGATGGTTGACCTAATTGATCCAATTAAGCTCAAAATTACCTAAGTCTAAGACAAATCAAATAAAATCAAAATAAATTGAAACCAAATCAAACAAAAAACATAGAATTAATGCTAAAAATCAAAATTAATTCTAGAGAGATGATCCATGTGGGCCCACCAAGCTAAAAGTCAAACAATCAAAATTTAGCCAACTTGAGCCATCCCAAAGGCTTAAAACCATCAAATGAACATATCTAAAAAAATCTAATTAAATCTTGATCCAATGAGGTCATAAGTAGGTCAATCAGATCACTTGATCAGAATAGATCTAAATGGATCCTATTGAAACTAAATTGAAATTAAATTAAAATTAATTCAAATCAAACATGCAAAATCATCTAAAAATCATAAACAAATATAATTCAAAAATAATTTGGGATCAATTCGATCAACTTGATTATTTGATCCAAATGAATCCAACTTAACCCATTAAGCCCAATTTGGGTCAAATGGGTCAAAATTAAAATGAAGCCAAAATTTAATAAAATTAATTAATTAAAATCATCATAAATAATTAAACAAACATATTTAAACCTAAATTTAAATCGTAAAGTGGCATTTAAGCTAAGAGATTATACTTGACCCCTTTGGATCAAAAATGTTAATGCCCGGCTAAACTAAATCAAACCCAAATTAAAGCAATGAGAAATTAGGTATAATTACATCCTAAATATAAATCCAATCAATCAAATAAAATAAACTAACCTAAGCCAATAGCAAAACAAAATCAAATGAATCAAACCTAAAGCATTCAACCCCAATCCAACTCTAATGAGTTTGACATTGACTCCAAGCTCACTTTGAGATTAATTTGGCACATGATATCAATCCAAAGAGGGGTTGCAGTGGTGCCATAAAGCTAAGAGGTTCCATTAGGCAAGTTGTAGCCATGGGAGAAGAGAAAACCAAGTCACATGCATGTGGAATCAAACCCATCATTCTCTCCTCCATACCACCTCCATCCCACATTTTAAACTGATTTGGATTTACACCATTCAGTTAACCACCTCTTGTGAGAAGAGGATAAACTTTGGAATCATGATGGAAAACCACTGTTGGCTTCTCCTCCATGGATATCTCATGGCCAAGCACAAAGAGAAGAGCAGAGCCTTCCTCACCTCATCTTAAGAATTTTTACATACTCTAGAGGAGAAGAGAAGCATGGCTGAGCTCTTCCCAAGACTCCCATTCACTAGCAAGCTAAAGTTCGACCATGGTCGATGGCTAAAGGCTGGCCAAACATGGAAATGGGGAAGGACTATTCTTCCTCCTCAATTGACCCTCCCTACATGTTTTAGGGGTAGAGGCAAACACAAGAGAACCTTCATTGGATGCTCTTTCCATCGATGAACCTTGATCAAACTTAATAGCAAAGTGGTGGAGCTTGGTCTCCACTTCAATTCAGAGGCAGGAAAGGAACCAAATCACATCAACAAATTTGTCAAGATGGCAAAGGTGCTCGAAGTAATATCGTTGTTGAGGATCAACGTCGGCAAGGTGTGTCCTAAATCTAACCACATCATATTGTGTTTTGGTCCTTTGCAAAAAAATTCAATCACAATTAAAATCAAACTGTTGGGATTTATTGCAAAATCCACCTTAATCTTTATTTGGATCATCAAAATTAATACTTTTTGATGGATGGTGCTCGGTCTCCATCGTCGATGACGGAGATGGAATCACAACCATCCATTCCTTTTATTTAGAATAGACAATCGTGATCTAGAAGCACCATGATTTAAATCACCTTTGTGAAAATAAGATTAAATCTAAGCCATCTGATCTGTGATTGGACGGTCCCCAGTTAGTGTTGCGTATGCGTTGATGGGGTAAATAGAAAAATAGAAATTTTCTAATTTTAAAAATGCAAAAAATGCTTAAAACTTTAAAAATTTATAGAAAATAAAACACTCAACCAAAATTTACAATTAAGGGTTCTATGGATTCATTTCAATGAGAGAAATTCATTTAACCTAAATTTCCCAATATTTATTAGATAAATTTAGATTATATTGAGTTTAAGGGAAGATAATAATACCCAAATTAAACCTAAAATACTCAAGCAATTAATTTAAAATTTTAGGGAATTGAAATTAATGGTAAAACACACCTTAGGTAAAATTTTGAGGAATTAAAAGATATAAAATTTTCAATCTTCAAATCTTAATTAAATAAAATAGAATAATAATAATTCAAGAAAATTAAAAAAATTATGGAATTAACTTAAAACATCATAATAAACATCAATGAACCTAAGAAAAATATTAAAGCTCACCAAAATTTATTAATCCTTAAGATATCATAATTAGATAATTAAATGAATTAATTAATTCACTTAATTAACCTGATCTTTGAAAATATCATAATAAATCAACCAAAAATCTAAATATTCTAAATAAACCCTCTTTGGATTTATCTTTTAGAGAAGAATTAAAGAAAATTAAAAGCCCTAATTAGTTCGTACTATTTTAAGTTTAATTTAGGCTTTATTGAAATTATTACAACTTTAAGTAACTCTAAAATATATTTATGACCAAAATGAAACTTTAGAAAAAGAGATTGACAAGGAACCTCACTTTTCATAAAAATTTCAAAGCAAATTGACTTCTTGATCACAAGTTATTAAAATTTCAAGTTATATGTCAATTTAAATTAAATAATAAATCAAAAAAATTATAGAAATTGTAGAAATTAAAGAAACCAATTCAAAATACTTTCAATAACATCAGAAGACCTAAGAAAAATTTTCTAACCCTCTAAAGTTAAGAAATTTTAAAACTCACATATTTAATATTTAAGGAATAATTAACAAAACATGTGAAATTAATTAAACTCTATGCTCTAAAATTATGAAATTTATGATAAATCAAATGGTAAATTAAAAATCAAGATTAATCAATCCCTAAATTCCACATTCAATGAGGATTCATTAACATTAAAATCATTTTAAATCCATTTAATGTTAACTAAATAATGGCAATCACAATTAAACATAAATAATTAATTAAAACATCTAATGTAAATAACCTATAAACTTAGGGTGGCTTAGATTAGGTTTGAGACCTAGTATTTCACTCCTTTAGGTTTCTTAGGCTAAGATCAATAGTTGAGCATTAATAAACAAAACCTCATTATAAGAAATTCAAATTAAATAATAAATAACATATATAAAAATCAAAATCCAATCATTTGAGTGATGAAATCAATAGATCTTTAAATGAAGTTTAATAAAAAATTACGTCTTAATCAAATGAACTTTGAATTAAAATTAATTTTGAACCTTAACCCAATCAAATAAAATAAATCAATCAACATAAGACTTAAATAAATCAAATTAATTAATTTGAATTAAAAGATCAAATTAAACCAAACAAACATACAAATCAAACAACTAAATTCAATAAACTAAATGATCAAACTCTTATGTGAAATTAAATAAAAGACAATTTAAAATTGTAATCAACATTACAACTTGATAATATCAAGATACATTAACCAATTCAATCTAAATAAAATTCAAAAGAACATATAAGAACTTTAAATTCAAGCAACATTTAGAATTTGTTAATCAACACAAACCACATAAAACTTAATAAGAATTACAAATTGAAATCTAAAGCAAAGATATAAATTTTAATTAATTTGAATTAAACTAAGCTAAGACCCAATAAATCTAAATTCAACAATCAAACATGAAATAAATAAAGCCAATGGACTTAATCTTTAAAACTTAATGAAATAAAATGAACATAAATCAAATTAAAACTAATTCAAATTTAAAATGGTTAATTAAGATACTTATGCTCTTAGTTTGACCAATAGAATGGATTTTCACCTTAGGATGAAAATTCCATTCCACTCAAAATAAAATTTGGTTTAATTTCATTCTATTAAAACCTAAACTCAACTTTAACAAAAAATAAACTTCAAATTGAAATGAAATATAAAATCATTTGAATCATTTAAATTAATTTAATTATATAATAAATTAAATAAACCTTGAACTTGGATCAAACCTGAACTTAAAAAGGCCTAGCATAGTCATACCACACAAGCGCACCCTTTTACACTTTAGATTATTAGGTTACAGACCCTAGACCTAGGTTAGGATGATGATCTGTGATGATTTGTACTATGAAATGATGATTTTATTATTTTGTGCACCATGGATTAGGCTTAAGTCTTTTTGTGTTAGACTTGGGCTTAAGTATTTGAATTTAGTCCATTTGACTATTTGTTCTTTTTGGATTGACTTTGATCAATTCATTTGATCAATTGATTTAATCTAGATTCAATAATTTTGGTTTATCCATTTATGACATTTCTAATTATTTTATTTTATTAGACTTGGAATTAATTTTAATTTTAAACCCAAATGAACCCATTTTAGATTAAGTTGGGTTTATTTAAGTCAATTGGCTAATTTTACATAATTAAATTATAATTGGCTTTTAATTGTATTTAATTAAGTATAAATGCATAGAATAATTGGTTTTATTTCATTTAAGGTTAATTTTGAATTTCAGCCCATGCTAATCCAAATTAGGCGTAAATGGTAACATGGGTTTATTTGGGTTAAATGACCAAATTGGTCAAATTAATCCCAATAATTGGTTAAATTATGCTCATTTATGACTTTCAAATTATTTTTGATATTTGAGTTAAGTTAATTTTTTTATTTTGATTTTGATTTGAAATAATTATGGTTCATTTGGATCAAGTGATCTAATTAGTTTATTTGAGGCCTTATTGGATTTAGATTCATTTAGATTTATTTTTACACATGCCAATTTGATAATTCTATGTCCTTAGAATGATTTAATTTGGTCAAATTTTGGTGAATTGATCTTTTCCTTGCTGGGGTCTACATAAGTCAATTCTAGGTCAAATGACTAGATTCACCATTTTGAATCGCATTTAGATTTATTTTTAGGTTTATTTATGTTCATACATTGACTTTAAGCTTTCTATTTTATTTGATTTCAATTTGTTTTAATTTTATTTGAATTGTTTTAGTTTTAGGTAATTTTGAGCATATGTAGGTTAATTGGGTTACCCACCCCAATTATCATGGTTCAAACTTAATTATAATTTATATTTCAATTAAATGTATTTTATTTAATCATTTATTTAAATTTAAGTTTGATTTGGGTTCATCTAATCTATTTTGGTTAAATCAAATCCCAAAAAGATTTACTAGGTCACTAGGTATAGTGTCTTAAGTTCATAATATGGAGGCTTCTAATCTAAGATTAGGTGTCCAAATTACTAGGTTAGAAATGATGTTGACCTCATCCAAAAATGAGGTCAACATGGTCAAGAGAAAAAGAAAAATGATGAAGGGGCGAGTCCCCATATTAGTAGAGCCTGCTGAGGTTAACACATCATCAGCCCAAGATGTTCAGTGCACCACCTCTACAGAAGATCATATAGTAGAGGATCACCATCTTAAATACATCCTTGTAAATTTAAAGAATATACATGGTCATTCTTTTGAGGAAATCATAGAAAAATACATGGCAATGATCAAAGACATAGAAAGGGAAGGGAGTGATGAAGAGAAAGTCAACTTTGATATGGAAGAGGATGACCTCCTAGATGATATAGCAAAGGTCCATATGGTAGAGACTAAGACTTCCTACCATAGAGAGCAGCATGATAGTATTGATGTTCAAGAAGTTGTAGTTGGGAAATGTGAGGCATAAAACTCAATTCAGTGACTTCTGCATCATCTTAAATTAAAGATAATTAGACTGACCGTATGGAGAGTAGGATGAAAGAGCTAATGTCAATTGTGTTAGATCTTCAGGGTCAAATACCAGCACCTCAGACCACACCTATAGAGATAAATAGGATTAAGTTGGTGCATACAATTGATCAATAAAAAAATGTCACTCCATTAGAAGAGGATACAAATAGTTTACAAATGTCACTCTAAATTTTAGAAAACTTTTGGAGATCTCCTCTTGGTGAATCAAGTCATAATTTCTTCATCTTTTTGCCATCCTCTAACCTACAAGTGATTGGCTTGAGGATTGCACAAAAGAAATTGGATGATTGGTTAATTTCCTTGTGGCTGAAAGCTGAACAAGGTGCTTTCATTCTAGTTTGTGATTTTACATGCTAAGTGACATTGTTCTCCTTCTTGGCTTGAGTTTCTTATGCATTTGGTCAATTTGTTTTGTGCTTAACCTATCTATCTCTTTACCTTCTCAAGTTGATCAAAAGCTTTATGGTTGATAAATTAAAGTGTATTATTGCAAGTTATTTTCTCTTCATTATTCCTACATGTTCTAAGGAGAGATTATTATCTTTGTGATTATTTCATATAAAATACTTGTGATTGACATGTTTTATTACTTTTAAATCATCTCATCTTATGTATAAATAATAATTTCTTTATGAAGATATTTCATTTGAGTTTATGTGATTTAAGATTTCAGTTTCATTTGATCTTTTGAAAAACTCTAAGTCTTTCCTAACAAGTGATTGATTCAAGTTTCAAATAATTATTGTGCTATATTTCAAACCATAAATTAAATCAACTTGGTTTCAAGTTATCATATTAACATAAAATAATTTTAAAGATTTATTATATATATATATATATATATATATATATATATATATATATATATATATATATATATATATATATATATATATATATATATATATATTCTAGTTTAATTATTATTCAAATTTAAATATCAATTAAAGTGAGCTATCTTTCATTCCTTTGAATTCACTTGCCATAGTATTGTTGTAATTGGGTTTTGAGAGCAAAATTATTTTAAAATTGAGAGTTAGATCCTTCTTTCTCCTTTTTCTTATTTTATTATTGGGTTGTACTTGCCCGTTAAAGAAAGTATGGAGTTGGGTTATACTTGCCCGTGAAAGAGAGTACGGGATTTTTGTTGTAATCTCATTTGACTTAATGAATTCTTAGCTTAGGTTGCTAAGCATGGATGTAGGCCAATTTTTGGGGCTTGGCTGAACCACCTAAAAATCTTTGTGTTCTCTTTCTTTATTTTTCAGAACTTTACTTTTCTATACTGTTGTTGATTGTTATTTTATTTCTCTAAAGCTTTATCATTAAAGATTAAAGTTTTATAGAAAAGTTTAAAATTAAATTTTTTGAAATTAACTTTTAAAAACCTAATTCCCCTCTCTTGGGTTCCATAGCCTCTTAACACTATTTCTAGACCCCATAGATCTTAAGCTAATTCTAAGCTTAAATTACATTTAAAATACCAAAAATAAATTCCTAAGTTGTGTAAAACAAATGTTAGGAAATGCAAATAACATACTAGCACTTATATTTGCAAATATAAGGGCTTAGCATTAATTTTTTGCCAAGCCCACCTATCCTATTATGCTATATCTAAGGACTTAAACATACCTGCAAGAAAATAATATTTATATATTTTTATTATAGCAGTCTTTTTTTTACCATAGCCCCTGTAAAAAATAGTGTTAGCCTAAAAAGAACATCCTAGCATCCATACTAGAGAACAAACATTCCTAGCCATCCAGTCGAAAATAGTACACAATAAAATAAGAAAATATTTCAGATCACATCACAGAGTATCAAAGAACATCGACCTAACCTAAGTCTAGGTTTGATGACCTAATAATCTAGCATGTAAAAAAGAAGTGGTTGTGAAGTATGACTTTATTAGGCACTTTAAGTTCAATTTTCAATTTGGGTTTCCAAATTTTAATTTAATTTGACTTTAAGATTCTCACTTTTCATAATTTCACTTTATAGGTACATGTCATCGTTAGACTAGAGGTTCGAGGTATCAAGATCTCCTTTGAACTAATAACTCTGAGACTTCGGGTGTCCAGACTATATACCATATTTTGCTAATTATGAAAAAAATGTTTTATTCTTTTAATTTCTTTAAATCTTAATGAGTAGTTTCAATTTAAATGGTTTAATAGTTTATAATTTCATTTTCATTTTTAGATTCATTTTATATTAAAATAAAATTTAAGGTTTCAATAATGAAAAATATAATAAGTTCTGCTTTGGGTGGAACCTATTCTATTTAACATCCTAAATCCAAGTAGAATGAAGTCTTTACCCTAAAGTAAAGATTCATTCTAAGGGTCAAACTAAGATCTTAAGTATCTTGATTAACCACTTCTTGAATTATTTTAAGTTGGATTTATTTTGATGAAAGCTCTAATTTTTATTTGGATTTGCATTAAGACTCATTCTTCTTTTTATTTGATTAATGTTTCTTAATTTGATTAGAATTATCTAATTTGTTGATTAAATATTTATTTATTTTTATGTGTTTTAATTATTTAATTTGTTTGATTTTAATTGTATTGATTTCATTCATTAATTTCTTCAATTGATTTAATTCAAGTGATTATGTTAATTTGACTTAGTTATTTCATTAAGGTTTATACATATTAATCTTTATGTTCATTTAATTTTCATGAACTTAATATATAAAATTCAATCTGAATTTTAATGTTATCATTTTATTATATTTCAATTTTATGATTTATTTGATTTTCTTAAAGTTTCACTTTAATCAGATGTGTATTTCAAGACTAATTGAGATTTTAATTATTTCACTAAACTCTAAATTAAGCCTAAATTAGGAAAAAAAAATTTGGGGTTTTAATTTCTATATTCCCCTCTAGATGATGCATCTATGGATGTTTATTTGAATTTTTGGGGAATTTGGTTGATTTATTATGATTTTCCTAAATCCATATTAATTAATTAGATTAATTAATTTAATTAATTACTTAATTAGGTTATTTTATGGTTTATTGGATTTAAAAGAGTTTTAGTGAATTTTTTAGGTTTATTATGATTTTTATGATGATTTAAATTATTTTTATAATTTGTCATAATTTTTTAGACTTAAATTTAATTTATTTCATTAAAATTAGGATTTAACGTTTGAAATTCCATATCTTGTTATTTACTTTGTAATAAATTATGAAATATTCACCTAATATGTGTCTTAACCCTAATTTAATTTTTCAAAAGTTTCAAATTAATTGGATGAGTATTTTGAGATTAATTTAAGTTTTATTATTTTTATTTAAACTCAAATTAACCCAAAATTACCCAATAAAAATTCTTTTAGGTTAAATTAATTCCTCTCAATGAGATGAATCCATAGAACCCTTAATTGCATTTTTTATTAATAATTTTTTGAAGTTCCTATTAATTTTTTGTAATTTTTAAATTTGAAAATTTTAAATTTTCTATTTAACTTCGTCGCGGCAGATGGCGCCGAAGTGGTGCCGCTTTACACATGGTGACATGTGATTCAGCCATGCAAGATCCATGTGGATCTTGTGTTATTTCGGTGGCGGGATGCAGTTTAATCCGAGATCGGATGGCTTAGATTAACTCGTGGTTTCTTATGGAGAGTTTAATCGAATAGTTTGACTAAATCTCATCCTTTTGTTCCTAATAGAAGGAATGGATAGTTGAAATTACATCTCCCTCAACGATGGTGAAAGCTAAAGGCCATCCTTTATTTGAGATTGATTTTTGTTGATTTAGGGGGTGAATTCGATTATAAATCGATCAAGGACCAATTTGGAACTCATCTAAATTGCTTGATCTCACTTGAGATCAAGTTTGCTTTATAAACGACCATATTTGAATGAAAAGAAGGCTGGTTTTGAATGTAAAAAAGGCTTGTTTTTGTGTGTGCCTCATCGACGGTGATCTTAGGTGATGGGAATAATTCAAAAATGTTTGTGGAGACGTGGTGGACCTTTGGATGCAAGGAATTAGATTGCCTCCCAGTGGATCAGCATGGAGACCAAGCTATGGACATATTTTGATGGGTTTGGTGATTCTCATGCTTACTAATGGCATGGGGATCCAGGAAAGAGTGCGATTGTCTTCATTTAGCATAGGGAAGGTGATGAGAAGCTCAAAGAGGTATGAGAATAGCTCTTTCTTATTTTGCCATAGTTGGCTGAAAGCTTTAAGGTGAAAATCATGTTTCCTTGGTCAGCCAAGGTGATTGCCACCCTTGGAGGCTAACTCTAAGGGGTGGTCAATTGATTGAGGTGAGTCCAAGGAGCTGAGGTGGGGGATAAAAGTGAAAGAATCAATTAGGGAGGATAATTTGTCTCCATACAGTCCTCTTTCCATGGTATATTCTTTTCTCTTGGATGCATTTGATCCTCCTCATGATGTTTAACCATGACTGACAATCATCCTAACCCACCTTAAGATGAGTTTAAATGATTTGGAAGATGATTAGTGTAAGCCTTAAGCTTACATTTCCATCTTCAATGCATTTGGGCTTAAATTAATTCATAGTGAATTAATTACATTTCCTTTGATTAATTGATTTTAGATTTCTAAGTTTGAATCATTGTTGATTATTCAATGGGTAATTAGGAATATAATTATCCCATGCCATATGAGAATTTGATATGATTTGAGCTAGTTTGACCCTATTGACCCAAATTGGTTAATTAGATCACATAGCTCAAATGCCCCTTTTTAGAATTTAATTTGGTTCAATCAAGTTTATTTGATGAATTTTGATGTGCTAAATTGATTAACTTCTTTGGGTTTAAATTGATTTTTGATTTTATCTCACCTTGACCCATTTAGACTTATATGAGTTAAGTTGAGTTCAATTAAGTTAAATGACCAATTTAGCTCAATTAAATTCTATGTGGACTCCAATCATGTTTAATTACATGTGTAAGATGATTTGGAGTGATCAATTTCATTTAATTTGAGATTTATTTCAATTTTGGACCTATTTGACCAAACTTGTGCTTAATGGGCTAAGTTGGGTTCATTTGGATAAAATGACAAATAGGTCAAATTAAACCCAACGATTAGTTACATTAGGTTTAATTATGATTTCCAAATAATTTTGGACAATGAATTTGAGTTCATTTGGATTTTATTTTGTTTTGAATTTAAGAAGGCTCATTAAGGCCCATTTAGATTAAATGATCTAATTGCCTAATTAAGGCATTAATGGAATTATATTTCTCTAAATCCATGTATAAACATGTTTACTTTATCATTTGGACCATTTGAAATGATTTCTTTTGGTCAAATTTTAGTGGGCTGACCTTTGACTTGGTGGGACCCACATAAGTCAAGCCTATGTCAAAAGGGTTGGCCAGATTTGACCTTGATATGGATTTGACTCCAATTATGTTCATATTATGATTTCATGATTTTTTATTTAGATTTAGATTTATTTTGATTTAATTGGGATTTTATTTAGGTTTAAGTGACTTTAGGGTTAAATAAGATAATTAGGTTAATTACCTTATTCTTCTTAATTTAAGTTCAACTAGATTCATATTTCAATTATTTTAGGTTCAAATTTGAATTTGGTCTAGATTCATCTAATCCTAGTGGGTTAGGTTAGACCCTAGAAAGATGCACTAGGTTACTAAGTAAAGTATTCTAAGTGTCTAATTAGGAGATTCCTAATCTATGATTAGATTTCCTAATTACTAGTCTTAAAAATGATGTTAATCTCATCCAAAATAAAGGTCAACAAACTCAGTTCAAATGAAGTTAAAATAGCCATAAAATTATAAAGGTTGATGAGGTGGAACCATGAGAGAAAAATGTTTGGAACCCATGCAAAGAATTCAAATCCCACTTCCTCTTCTCCATACCTCTTCCACTTCCTTACCTTAGCTGATTTGGACTCTCACATATTAGTTAATCACCCTTTGGAGCTAGCCTCCAAGGGTGGTAATCAAAGGAGCCAACTATAGTTGACTTCCCCTTCATGGGAGAAAGCTACGGAGAACCTCTTGGCCAAGCTCACTATTGACTTCATGAGCCCCATCTCATATGAGTTTGATTTTGATGATAACAAACACATGTTCAAATGTTACTAATCAAGTTAAATTCAAGTGTGCAGAAAAAATTCTTCAGCTCCACATTCTTCAATTATAGCAAATTGCTAAAGCTATTGGACATGGATTGGGTGGAAATTTTTGTAGGAATTATTATATTAAGTCATATGAAAAGCTAACTAAATTAAAATAAATGATTCATTCATTTTTAGATTCATCATTCTACAAATATTTAAATTTTTCTAGATTATAATTATTCATTAAGTTATTCATTTTGAATAGTATGAACTAAATGCATAAAATAAGTTCCATTAAATGTGTGATCAAGCAAGATAAATTATGTTGAAACTTTATTAAATCATTCTCATACCATTCATAATATTTATTTATATTTTTAGTGCATGAAAATTGAATTATCCTAAAATTATCCCTTTTTCCTCTTATTCTCTCTCCTATTATCATTTTCATCTTAACATTATTTTGGAATAATTTTTTAATGCATTTTGTGTAATAAATTATGTGAAGGTCATTTAAAATATTTCCATATTATATTCCCTCATTTTTCATATTTTAAAAATTTATTTATTTGAATTTCTGAATTTGAATTATTTTGAATTATTCTTTAATTCACACTTCTTTATGCATGGCATATACTTGCTAGATATAATCAAATTTTTTATGGAATATGTTGAACGTCTCAAATATGATTAATTATGATTATTTAGAGATAAATTAGTTTATTACAAGTTATTTTAAATTTAAATTCAAATGAGCCTTCTTTTAAAAAATAATTCCTTTTTTAATTTGATCTATTTTAGGAAAGTTTTAAGGGGCCAACCATTTTGCTTTAAATTTAATAAATTTATATATTATTTAAATATTAAATAAGTATATAATCAGAAAATGCAATCACAAAATATTTATCATTTGAATAAAAGTTAGTTTATGTGAAAAAGAATTCAAAGTAAAGTTTTGTGATTGCATTTTAGTTTGCATTTTGAAATCATTCAAGAAAGTTATTCCAAACTTTTTAAAGATAATTCAAACAATAGTAAGTTACTTAATTGCATTAAACATTTGATTAAAGATATTATTTTAATTTCATTTAAAGTTAAAGTGAGCTATCTTTCTCATTAATGTTCAATTTTCTTAATATTAATTTATATTTATATTGGGTTGTGAGTGTAAAACATTTTAAAATTGAGAGTTAGACTTGTATCTTTCTCTTTGCCAAGACTTCTAGTTTGGTTGTACTTGTCCGTTAAGGAAAGTATGTGTTGGGTTGTAGTTTCCCATTAAAGAGAGTACGTGTTGGGTTGTACTTGCCTGCGGAGAAGAGTATGGGAGATTTATTGTAATCTCAACTTTAGTTTAGTAAATTCCTAGCTTGGGTGGCTAGGCGTGGATGTAGGCTAATTTTTGGGGTTTGGCTGAACTACATAAAAATCTCTATGTTCGCTTCTTATACTTTTATGCACTTTACTTTTTTGTTAGTGGTTTTTTTGTTGCTTCTTTTCACTAAAGCATTATTATTAAATATTTTAGTCTTCTACGAAAGGTAAAATAAAATTTTTTGAAATTTATTTTTAAAACCCAATTCATCCCCCCTCTTGGGTGCTATAGCTAAGTAACACTCATGGTCAAGGTAAGTAAAGGGAGGAGGAGGCTTCTTCCCCTCAAGGATTTCATCTAAATACACTGCCAAGGGCAGGAGAGACCTAACCAACCCCTTTGTCGAGGTCCTCATGGCTGGTGGCCAGATCCTGTCCACCTAAACTCTTCTACATATGGCTTATGAGCATACATGGAAAGAGAGGAAGGGATCTTCCTCTATGCCACCTTTACATCCCACATAATCTAGAGGTGAAGAGAAAGAGAAACAAAGTTTTCCCAAAGCCTCTCACCACAGGCTGGCCTGAAATTGACCAAAGTTGGCGGCTAGGCTCTCAGCTAAAGGTCGAAATGGAGTAACACTTTTTCTCCTTCCAAATTGGATATCCCTACACACTTTAGGGATAGAGGTGGACTTGAATGAACCTTTCTCGAGGTTTGTCACTGTTGGCAAGCTAAAAAACCATCAAACACAATGGAAAGGTGTCAAGCTTTGGTCTCCATGGTGATCCATGGGGAAGAAACATGTGAAGCTTCTCCCAAAGCCTCACCACTATACCATGAAGGTGTACGAATTGTCCTCGTCATTGAGGATTGATGCTGGTGAGGTATGCTTCAAAAATGACCTCCAAAGCATTTTAGTTTGGCCCTTTGTTAAGGAGAAGTCAATCTCTATTGAGATCGAACCATAAGGATCACTTGTAAATTGATCCTTGATCGATTTGCAATCAAAACCACACTCTCGCATCACTCTGATCACCTGCAATCAAGCCCAAAGAGCCAATAACTCTCGGTTCTCTGGCAGGAAGATAAGGGAGAAATCTCCACTGTCCATTCCTTTTATTATGAATGGATGTTGAGATTTAGCCACACAATTTGATTTAATCCCTTAAGGAAACATGGGTGAAATCTCAACTGTCCGATCAAAGATCCGATGGCCTTGATGAATCTACAGTCTCTATCACTTTTGATGTGAGATCTACGTGGATCCCATGTGGCCCAATGGTGTTACACCATGTGTAAACTGATGCCATGCCGTCGTCGATGCAGATAAGTAGGAAAATCAAAATTTCCTCATTAAAAATGGTAAAATAGTAGAAAAAATTAAAACAAATCATAGAAAATAAAATACACATCCAACAAAATGTAAATAAGGGCTTTATGGATTCTATCTTCATGAGTAGTATCCATTAAACCCAAAATCCCCAATTAATTTTGGGTAATTTTGGATTAATTTAAGTTTTCCTGAAAAAAAAATTGAACTCAAATTAATCTCAAATTACTACTCCATTTGGTTTGAAACTTTGGGGAAATGACATTATTGTTAAGACACATTAGGTAAATTTTTCATAATTTATTGCAAAGTAAATGAAAGATATAGAATTTCCAACCATAAACCATAATCTCATTGAAATAAATTAATTTTAAATAAACAAAATCAAGAAAATTTATGACAATAATTCAAATCATCACCACAAATCATAATGAACCTAAATACTTCACTAAAACTCTCTAAAATCAAACAAACCATAAAATAACCTAATTAAGTAGTTAAATGAATTAATTAATCAATTAAGTGGACTGAACTTAGAAAAATCATAACAAATCAACTAAAACTCCACAACTTTCAAATAAACCCTCTGGGGATGCATCTTCTAGAGAAGAATGTAAGAAAATTAAAACCACTAATTAATTCTTTTTAATTTATGTTAAATTTAGGTTTTATTAAAATAATTAAAATTTTAATTAGTCTCAAATTTAACATCTGATTAAGATGAAAGTTTAGAGAACTTAAACTAGCAAGGAACCGCACTTGCCATAAAAATTTCAAGGCCAATTGATCTTTAAATTTGAAGTTCTTGAATTTCTAATCCTTAGGTGAATTTAAATAAAATAATAAATAAAAAAGTATAGAAATTACGAAAATTCATAAAATCAACTTAAAACATTTCATGAGCATTAAAATATTTGAAGGAAATATTCTAGCATTCTGAAGTCAAGGAATTTAGTTAATCATAAACTTAGGGCTTAATGAAATAAAAAAAATAAAAATTAAGTCTTAAGTTAATAACTTATTAAATTCATGTTACATCAATTAATAAAGTGAAATGTGAAACCAATTAACCTCTAAATTTCATATTCATATATGGAATTAATTAGCATAAGAATAACTTCTTAAGTCCATTTAAGTTAAAGAATAATAAAATTCTAAATGTAAATGAAAGTGATTAACTAAATCAATTAAATCTAAAATAACTTAGGCTAACAATTTTGGATACTTATAACTTGGGAGACTTAGGTTATTTTGGATACTAGTTAGCATATTCATATTCATATTTTGTGGTGTACTATTTTAGACTGGATGGCTAAGATTGTTTGCCTACTAGTATGGATGCTACGACATTTTTTTTAGGCTAACAATATTTTCTACAGGGGCTGGCTAAAAAGAATTATTATAATATAAATAAATAGATATTATTTTCTTACATGCATGCTTAAGTCCTTAAGCATAGCATAATAGGATAAGTGGGCTTGGCAAGCAACTAATGTTAACCCCACATTTTTGCAAATATAACTATTGGAATTCTATTTATATTTCTAAACATCTATTTTATAGAGTTTAAGAAATTTATTTTAAAATTTCAAATGTAATTTGAGCTTAGAATTAGGTTTAGATCTATGAGATTTAGGAATAGTAGGAGCTAACCCTACTAGCTGGTGGTCCTCTGTGAAGTCCATGGAGGTCCTTGGAGAAATACCCATAGATCTAAACTTTTAGTTCTAGGTAGGGCTAAATAAGGGAAAAACTTAGCTGCCCATTTTTCTCTTTCTTTTGAGGTGTACCATAGTACCCGAGCACACTGGACTATTCTTTTAAATTAAATTTGATGTGATTTATTTTAAGTGTGCAATAGAATCAAGCTTCTTTTTTTATGTTTCTTTATATGCTGTGTTTTCTATGGAAATTCCTGAATGTTTGGCTCTTAGGAAAAATTAAAATTTCTACCCAACTTAAATAAAAATAAAGAAATTTGAAACTTCTTACATTTATTAAAGCCCTAGGAATAACTTAAAAGAAACTTTTAATAACTAGCTTTTGCAAACTGTACTAGCATATTATTCTAACTCCGTGAGTTGGACACTTCCCTATTGCACATAAGGGACATCTGAATTTTAAGGATGACCACCTTCTTGAGGAAGTTTGACTTCCCTTATTGATTTGGTCCATGACCACTTCTAATTACATGTCATTAAGACATAAATGACATACCATAAGGCCTTAAATGATTTGTGAGTCAAAAATATAAAGATAAAATATGTTGCATTAGTTAGGTACATATCATACCCAACTTGATCTTAGAGATTAGGGAGTGAGTTTAGGATCCTAGATTCTTTATTAAACTACAACAGCTCATCCATCTTTCATACATAAGATCAACATCATGAATTAAAAAATTTGCTTAGATTTTATTAGTTGGCAACCCTTTCAGGTGGGTTATAAGTCTAGAAGAGTCAGCGATTGGTTCCTTTTCTCAAGTGAGAGAAAGAGCCAATAATTTTCAGAAGTCAAAGTAGGCTGAGCCTCTGACTTGTGTTAGATGCATTTGTAGACTTAGGTTCTAAAGTGTCTTTCTAGGAATAGGCTTTCAACCCTAGGCATATATACAGTCTTATGTTGTTAGAATCTAAGTCCTAAATTTCTAATAAAATATCAATTTAAATCTTAACAAATTTTATCTCAAAAATATAAAGCTCAATGATAGGATAGTTGAAATACCTACTGGGTTAGGCATTTCTTACTTTATCCCATTTGGCCTCAAAAAGAACTCTCTCCTCTTTGAAGTGTTCACTTTTGAAATTTCAATTTAACCATCCTTTTGAACTAGCTTTGACATCTATAGGGAAAAAAGAGTCTATTTTTTTTAATTGAGAGTATTCTTAGGAAGAGGTCCTCATTCTTAAGGTGTAATTAA
Organism: Cymbidium sinense; assembly: GCA_021442155.1. Taxonomy (NCBI): domain Eukaryota; kingdom Viridiplantae; phylum Streptophyta; class Magnoliopsida; order Asparagales; family Orchidaceae; genus Cymbidium; species Cymbidium sinense. Next base: position 154,734,839 of record CM038220.1, on the reverse strand, counting down.
CTATAAGGGCTTTCCTTTATAGGGAACTATGACCCTAGTATAAAATAAACATTATTCTACTTTTTCATGTAGTACAATAGAAGAATCTCTGAAATATTAAGAAGACCCATTTGCCTTATGAGTCCTTATTAAGTGATCAAATCCATTAAAGGATAACATGTTTATCTTTCAAGATAATATGTTCATTCCTTAATGAAGAATTTGATTACCTAAATAAGAAATTCCTAAAATTTATGTGTTGTCACAAATTTTTCCCACAAGGAAGGAGAGGCATCATACTCAACACAATAGCTATCATAACAATTGAAATAGAAAGATGATCAAATCACTCACATGGAGAGGGGGGTAGAGGAGCTCATGTCTGATGTCCTAGCCTTTCAAGTTAAGCAATAGTACCCCAAGCCTCATCCAGGAAGGTTGATAGGTAAGAGGTGGCACATGCCTATGATAAACACTACTACACTATACCAATAGATGAGGATATGGGAAGTCTACATATAAAGGGTATTGAGAGCACATTGTTGCATGAATGGAACATTAAATAGTTGGTGGAATAACAAGCCAAGGAGGTATTGGTGCAAGCTTAAGGGGCCTCATCAATTTTGGAAGTTAGACCTTACTCGAAGGAACTAGATGCAGTGCAATACCCAAAGGGGTCCCACCATCCCTTAATGTCTTTTGATGATAGTGGGAACCCACGATAGCATATTACGCACTTCAGAGCTAGCTATTATAATGTAGGAGGTAGTGATGCTCTATTATTCAGATTATTTATCATCAACTTTGTAGGGGTTACATTTGATGAGTATGCTAAACTATCTAATGTTTTAGTAAAAACCTTTACAAAGTTAGAACAAACCTTTATTAAGAGGTTCACAAGAGCACAATAAAGGGTAATTATAGGTGACCTCATAGTGGAGAAACAAAAATCCGATGAGTCTCTTATTGATTACATTCTTAGATGACACAACCTTGGTATGAAATGCAAGCTTCAACTTCAAGAACATGCCATTGTAATTCCTCTCAAGAATATTCATGGCTCAGTGGCTTTCATAATTAAAGGATTTATTATAAAAACATTTGAGAAGCTAGGCAACTAACCTCCAAGAGGAATCCAAGTCGTTTTCCTTCTCTAACTAGTCATGCAAGCCCAAACCCTAGAAGATATTTGAGAAGAAGTAGGGGGTAGTCTCATAAATAGATAAGGGGAAGCAACTCATGAGAGTTTAGCTTGATAGATTTATATCATAGGAACCTCCATTTCCACCTCCGTGATCACTACAACAATAACATAAATAGTATCTCTATATGTACTATCCACCATTTAGCTATATTCCACCTACTTTTACTAAAATATTGAGCAAATCTTATTCATTTAAGAGGGAGGTGAATAAGAAAATTTCAAGAACCATTTTAAGAAACTAATTTTTAGCTTCTTGAATGCAAGATGCCAAAGAAAGTGGGAAAAAGTGATTATCTTAGATTTTTCCCCTACTACTACATGTTGGGTTATGTCTTGGAGGATTTGAATTACTTTCAATGATTTGCTTCGCTCAAGCAATGCTAGAGATCTGTAGACATAGTGATATGAAAAAAGTACTTAGTAGAATGCACCACCAGATTTATCAAAGTAATCTCTAAGAAATCATTCAATCTTCTTAAGGCCAAAGAAGGTTAGGACATCTCCTTATCCTGAACCACTAATAAAAAAAATTTATAGTAAGAAAGCTTTCTCTATATGTACTTAAACTAGCTAAAACCTTGATTACACCAATAGGTCTACTAGATGCAAATGTTAGCCTAGGGAGGGTGGATGGTGAGCAGGAGCCTCAATTATGATCCTGAGATATAGCAGTGACATCACTACCTATTATTTCTCTTACCACTATTACATCTAAAAGCATTATATCTATGAATGGAGGCACCAAGCTACTCAGGCCACTCACTTTATATAATATTTATTTCAAATTGCCTAAGGTGGATAAATCAATGAAAAAATTATTCCACTTATATCTTCTCTTTATGTGAAGATTCTAATAATCTTTCCCCTAATGATAACTCTTCAAGTCTTAATAATCAAAATAATTTCAATCATTTTCTTTCTTTTGATAACTCTGGCTTTGACAGTGATAACCCTATTTTAAATCTTTTAGGGCACCCTTATTAAGATAAACTTAGATTTATTGATTTTGAAGATCCAATAGAAAATGCTTCAAGTGCTCTCAACGAGCAGATAAATATAATTATAACTCCTCCAGTAGAAGAGATTATCGAGGTCAACCTTCATAATGGTAAAGTTCTACCTCTTATGATGAAATCTCAAGATAAGGGTAAATAGGTCATTGACTCCAAAAAGTAGATGACCCCTTCATAAGATGCTCCAATAATGGATATGCTTGTGGAGAACTAGCCCAAAGTTGACTATAAAGTCATAGCCCTTCTCAAAAAGTTGTTAGCTAAGTTGAATATATATGATGCCCTTGTCTTATTTAAAGAGATGAGGGAGTCCTTAATCAAGGCCTTACTAGATCCTAAGATATGCTTAGCTTAGCTATTCACTAATTCCATAGTCATAGAGGAAGCTTGTTCCATCATAGAGTTCTTAGGAGTTTCCTTTTAGATGAAGACTTGCTCCTAAGAATTACTAATCACAACCGTCCATTGTACATCTTAGTGAACATAGACAACTTCAGATTGACTAGAGTGCTTATTGACCGAAGTGCATCAGTCAACATCATATGTCTAAGGACCTTGAGGATTGACATCACTAAATTTAGTTCTGATAAAAACATATTGAAAGGATTCAATGAATAAGGTGAGAGAGTTTTAGACTCCATTAGATTATTGTTGTAAATGGATGATTTAAATAGTAAAGCAAAGTTCCACATCATAGATTTGGATACGTCCTTCAATGCCCTACTTTGAATACTTAGCTACATGAAAATAAGATGGTACCATCTTCCATACATCAATGTATCAAGTTCATGTGCAGTTGTCTAAAGTAGTACATAAAACAGAATCTCAAACCTTTCTCTATGCACAAGGTTAGGATATACGAGGATGCAACCTACTACCTCCATGAGAAAAAATAGTATTCTTCTTTCATGATCTCTATGTTAATATAAATTAAAAATAAAGATAAAAATATAAAGAAATAGAAACTCAAAATAATAATAATAATAATAATAATAATAATAATAATAATAATAATAATAATAATAAAATAATAAAAAGAAGAAGACTTAGGGAAGGAAGAAGAGTTTGGCAACACTCACAAGGTACATCTGACCTCTTCTTCTCAATGAGTAGGTGAGATGTCCCAACCTTCTATTCTATTAGACAAGAATGAGGTAGGCTTTGAGGAGACATTAGAGTGGGAAGACCATTCTATATACCACCAACTCAAGCTCCTCCTACTATATACATAGACTTAGAATCTAATTCAAAGGATCAATCTTATATAGTTAGTTCACCAACTAACTCTTCACAATTGAGGACCAAGCTAGAAGTAGTGGAACCAAATAATGATGAAAATTTGATCCCCAAGAAAATAAACAATAAATAAGATAGTGATAAGCTTTGTAATGAAGTATGTAAGCTTTCTTTGTATGAGAGGCTTAACTAGTATGTGAGCACTCTAGTTCTAACCCTACTTTCTCCAAAAAAAATGTTAAGATTGAGGGTTTAGAAGTAAAAGTTATACCATAATTAAGTGAAGACCCAAATCATTAAAATTTTTTACTAGGAGCATCATCCTCATGTTTAGAGTTGATGTATTACTTGAGGATGAATCCTTCAAAGAAATCATATAATTTTCTTTTGATTTGGTACTCACCTTATGTTTAGAATCTAGAAAAGTAAGAATTAATACATCACACATGATCCAAATGTAAACCAAATTACTTTAAAAATTATGGAAAAATATATATAAGAAAGCTTAATCAAGTCCATGGCTAGGATTTGGTACTTTTGAATTGTTAGATGATGATGAACATTTCCTTATCATCACTAACCATTTGGAGTCTGATAAGGTCTTTATAGATAAAGTCAATTTATCTAGAGAAGTTTAATTAGAAACTTTAGATGATCTGGATGATCTATAGAAGAGGAAATAAAGTCAACTATAAATGTGCTGAAAGAAAATCAATTCGGGCACCGAACATATCCCACACCCAAAATTTATAAGTTCTTTATTAAATGAGTCTAAAGTTAATGGCCTAATCAAGCTGCTTTGGAGTCAAAGGATTATTTTCCTTAGAGTTATAAAGAAATACCTAGATTAGCTTCTGATGTTGTGGTGAATAAACTAAAAATATGGCCTAATGCAATACTCATGATGCAAGCTCATAAATGCATGTGATTAGACATTGAACAATAAGTTATTCCAGAGATTAAGAAACTGATTAATCTTAGTTTTATCTTAGAAGAAAAATACCCCACCTAGTTAGCCAGGATCATGCCAGTTAAGAAGAAAAATAGTCAAATTCACATATATGTTAATTTTAAGGATTTTAATAAATCATGTCCTGAAGAGAAGTTCCTATTACCCATACTAGAGATGATGGTATACATAGCCTCCTTGCATGTAATATTCTCATTCTTGGGTGGGTCTAGTTACAACTAAATAAAGATGGCACCTAAAGATAAGAAGAATATCATATTTAAAACTCTGATCATAATCTTTTATTATAAGGTCATGCCTTTTGGCCATAAGAATGTTGGTGCCTCATATTAGTGGGTCATGACTCGAATCTTCAATGAACTCCTTCATCTCCAAGTTAAGTGTTATGTCGATAATCTCAAGGTCAGAAGCCAAGAAAAGGAATATCATTTATATGAATTGTGAGTGATTTTGTAATGGTTGTGACATTACACTTTTGGGTAACTTCAAGGAAGTTTCTAGGGTTTGTCATATGACACTGTGTAATCGAGACTAATTTGAAGAAGATTAAATAGATGTTAGAAATGCCACCTCTTAAGAGTCTAATCCACCTCAAATCCTTTCAGGGAAGGTTAGTGCATCTAAGATGGTTCATATCAAACTTATCTGGCTATTGTAAACCCTTTGTGGAATTCACAAAGAAGGATACTAAATTTTGATGGGATGATAATTGTTAATATGCATTCAAGAGCATTAAGCGACACTTGATGACACCCCCAATGCTAGTTGCTCCTATCTTAGCCAAACCTCTCATCCTCTATATAGTGGCATTAAGCGATTCCCTTGGTGCCTTGTTGGCCCAAGTAAATGAAGTATGAAAAGAAAATGTGCTTTATTACTTGAGTATCACTTAATTTCTATTAAAATTAAATATACACCTATTATGAAGTATTGCCTATCCCTCATATTCGAAGCCAAAAAGCTAAGACACTACATGATTTCTCATAAAATCAACCTGATTTTTAGAGTTTATCCACTGTAATATCTGATGATATGGTCGATGCTATCCAGATGGTTGGCATGATGGTCTATGATATTATTATAATTTGATATCACATTCATACCTCTTCATGCCATGAAAGAGCAAGCATTTGTAAACTTTCTAGTGGTGCACCCTATTCTCATAGATTCTCTCCTAGATGATAATCTCCTTGATGGACAAATCATGAGTTTAGGGAATGGAAATAACCATAATTAGGAATTCTACTTTAATAGCACAACTTCTTATCAAGGAGGAGATGAGCCACCATCTATCCTCCCAGGAAAAGAAAAATAAAGATAATTTTTTTAACTATAGACTATGGGATTCTATGATTCTCGTATCACCTATCATAACCTTGTACGAATAGCAAAGCTGAGTACAAAGCCATGATCTTCAGTTTAGAGTTGGCTATTTTATAGGCATTAAAGATATTAATGTCTTTGAAGATTCATGATTAGTAGTTAATTAGATCATAATAACTTATAAGGTTCTCAAATGTAAATGCCATTAATACTATAAGTACACCAAGAAGTTATTAAAATAGATTTTAGAGGTTACCTTATATATAATTTCCCATGGTAGAAATACCATAGCTAACACTTTAGAAAAAGCATACTAAAAAAATGGCTTATCCGAACAATAAATTTATATCATAGAGGTACGTAACTACCAAGTTCCACTTCCCATCAATATTGAGCTCATTGATAGATAAGCTCTGGACGAAGAGGTTGTTATCGCTAAAGATGACAAAGAGGCTAATTGGAGATGGCCTTTGTTGACTATTAATGTGAAGGAAAACTACTTGAAGAGAAGTCTCAAGTACATCAAATAAAATAAAGGGAATTATCTTATGCTCTTATTGATGGCACTTTATACTAATGGCTTTTTGATTATATGGTTGTGTTGTTTAGACAAACACATAGCCCAAAAATCTTAAGGTATATTTATGACCGTGGGGAGCACATCAATCTAGTACTATTAACTTCATGAGCCCCACCTCATGTGAAATTGATTTTGATGATAACAAACATATGTTCAAATGCTACTAATTAGTTTAAATTTAAGTGTGTAGGAAAATTCTATAACTTCACATTCTTCAATCAATTCAGAAAGTTAAAGTTGTTGGACTTGAACTAAGTGAGAATTTTTTAAGAATCATAATATTAAGGAAAATGAAGAGCTCAATAAAAAAAAATAAATGATTCATTCATCTCAAAATAATTCAATTTAAAATTATTCATATTTTTTACATTTCATATTTGAAATTATTCCTTGAATTATCCATTTTGTATAATATGAACTAAGTGCATGAGTTAAGTTCTATTTAATATGCCCTTAAATGCGATGAAATTACTATAAGCTTTATTAAATTATTTCCATGCTTAATCATAATTTTTATTCATATATTTATTGCATGAAAATTAAATTATTCTAGAATTACCCTATTATTTTATTTTCTCTCTCCTATTATTCTATCTTCTCTCTCCTATCATCTTTTTCATCCTCATATTATTATGGTAGAAATTTTCATTGGATTTTAGCTAATAAATTATGTAATATTTATTCAAAATACTTCCATAAATAATTCCCTCAATCTTCATACTTTAAGAATTCATTAATTTAAATTTTTGAAGTTGATTTAGTTTGAATTTAATTTGCATAATTCATGCCATATCCTTGCTAAATTAAATCTAATATTCTATTGAATGTTTTGAATGCCCGAAGCATGATTTAATTTAATCATTTGGAGTTTAACTAAATTATTCCAAGCTATTTTAGAAATTAAATTCAAATCAGCCTTTATTTAAATTATTTCTTTCTTCGTTAAATCTCATTTAAGAAATTGTTCGGTTGGCCACTTGTATTTAAATTTAAATTTAAATATTATTTATTACTTAAAAATCATATAAAAAATTAGCTTAGATTTTAATTGATTCATTGCATTAAATTATGATAATCCTACTTAAGGAATTTAGCTTGGCCGAAATTCCCTTGGATTTTTTCTAGAAATTATTTTATTCAAAATTCTTCTTGAGTTTCATTTGATTGGATATATCTCTTTCTCTCTTTCTCTCTATAGATTATCCTTAGTTGAAATCCACATTGGATCTTTCATCATAAGTTTGAAATGTCTCCATTCAAATTTGAATAATTTTCTTGCTTGGACTCCCTCCCATGCTGTAGCTGTGAGCCACCCTTGATTTCTTCCAATTTGGTTTTATGTTAAAAATGCTAAGAAGCTTAATTATTTATTACTCTATCTTGGTATATTCATTAGAATTTCATCATGTGCTCTTGAATGAAAGTTCAAGTTCTTGCCAAATAATTTTCTCTCTCATAGATGCTTGCTTCGCGGACCCTCATCATCCCTTTCTCCATATATTGGTGTTGTGTTTTATTGAGGCATGTTACACAAAAAATTTATTCTCCTCTCTTGGCCAAACTTTGCTACCTTATTCTCTTGGAGAAGCTTTGTCAATCAAGTGATACAACTCATTCAATCATCCTTCCATTCCCTTGGCTGAAATACTATAGTGAAGATTGCTTGGAAAACTTGACGGATATGTAGAATCTACCCTTGGTGAAGAGCTTCAAAGGGCCTCTTAAAACTTTTTAAGGTGCTTAAATTCTGGCTTTATCTTGTTTACTTCTTTGACTGAAAACTATATAAGGTATTCAATTTATTTTGTGCTTAAACTCTTTACATAACCTAGTTTTCTTCCTTGGCTGAAAGTTACATAAGATTATTTAAATTAGTTTGTGCTTAATCTCTTTATAAGATTTTGATTCTAACTTTGCCAAAAGTTCTATGAAGGTTACTCAAGTTGTATTTAATCTTGACATCATACTTCATGTTGTTCTTGAGTTAGTCAAACCCATTAGACTTATTTGAATTAAATTGGTTCCTGTAAACCACTTCTTTTCATTCATTTTCATATATCCTTAAAACAAATTCATCTTGTGTTGTTTCAAATAGTATACAAGTGATTATCAATCTTTCTTATTTACAAATCATTTTATCACTTAGATAAATCATTGCTAGTGTAAAAGAGAATTCAAGTCAACTTGTGTGATTCAATCTTTCATAACATATTAGTTCATTACATAATTCAAATTTGCATATTACATTTGTTGTGTTTTATCATTTAATTCTTTATTGTGTTGTATTTCAAATTATCAACTTAAATCATTTTGACTTCAAGCTTTCATAAATTTATATTAAATCAAACTTCTTTGAAAATTTTGATTTAATTAAATATTCAATTAAAAGTTTAATATCAATTAAAAATAAGTGAGCTCTCTTCTTTTAATCTCACTTACCTTAATATTAGTATAATTGGGCAGTGAGTGCAAAAATATTTTAAATTGAGAGTTAGATATTTTCAATGCTTTTCTTATCACTTATTATTTTGTGGTGGGGTTGTACTTACCCATTTTAGGAAATTACATGTTGGGTTGTACTTGCTTGTGTAAGAAAGTACGTGTTGGATTGTACTTGCCATGTAGGAAAGTATCGTATTGGATTGTACCTGCTCGTGAAAGAGAGTACAGGAGATTTGATGTAATCTTAACTTTGAATTAGTGAATTTTGAGCTTGGGTTACTAGGTATGGACATAGGTTAGTTTTTGGGGTTTGGCCGAATCATATAAAAATATCTATATTTTCTTACTTTTCTTGCACTTTTACTTTTCTTTATTGGTGGTTGTTGTTATTGTAGTTCATTAAAGTATAATCATTTATAATTAACTTTTCTACAAAGCATTCAAATTAACTTTTAATTTGAAAATATATTTAACCCCCCCCCCCCCTCTTTTGGCCATAACTTCATAACAAGTACAAAAATGAAACCTAAAATTAAAAGACTCATATACTATTGGCCAACAATAATTATGAATTGCATGGATGTGGCATATCCTTGTCAATAGTATCACATGCATGGAGAAGTCTTACATCAACCACCCAACACCCTTCATCTGACGATAACTTCATTACCATTTAGGTATTGGGGTACAAATATAGTAGTTACAATCAATCCTCCTTCAAAGGATCATCACTCCATTCTAGCAGAACAAACTAATTTTTAAGTAGGTAGAGGTGATATTATTGAGGGAATTTAAGGCTCACCATATCCTTCAGTTCTTCAAGAACCATAATGTTTATAGATCCGTTGTACCCTGTTGTATTACATCTGATAATGGTACTACTCTCAAGAGAATAAAAAATCAATTTTTTTGCAAGATGACACAATATAGATTGGAAGTACTACACTATATATTATTCTAGGGAAAATGGGCCAGCGAAAGCCTTCAACTGGACTCTCATCCAAATCCTAAATAAAATACTTGGTGATAATAAATGGTTGTGGCACGAGTTGTTAATTGATACCTTATGGGCCTATCATACCCCATATAAGACTCAAACGTAGTCAAATCCCTTCTCCCTAGTGTATGGATCTAAAGCTATTATTCCCTAAATGTTTAGCTACCATTTCTAAGGGTTACAATAAACAATAAAATCACAACTGATCAAAATACTAAGCTACTATTGGAAGATCTTGAAGGTCTTGAAGAGTGATGCCTCCATTCTGGTCAAAACCTAAAGCTATACAAGGCACTAATATTTCAAGCTCATAATAAGTTGGTCTAACCAAAAGTTATTTAGGTTGGAGAGCTCATTTTAATTTTTAGGAGTTCGATTGTTACCCATCATAATATGAGATGTAAATTCAAACTAACATGGGAAAGAGCTTCCATCATAAGAAAAGTCTGCCATGATGGATCATACCAGTCGTCAACCACATAGGTAAACGCCTGATGCTTCCTATAAATGGGCTATACTTGAAAAATATTATGCATGATTTATCTAAAAATTAATTTTATCAATAAAATTATGTTGTCATATCAAAATTGGTATATACAATGAATGGGTTTAAATTACCCAAAATATTTTAATCACCTAATCTTCTCTAAAATTTTCTTCCTTTCCAAATCATATTATGTTTAAATTTAGATTTACTTCTAAAATTCATCTTCAGTGTTATTAGGGTAGGTGTAAGAGAACCCCATGTGGCATCTTATCATGATTAGCATGGTTAGGATATGCATGAGAGACCCACATGGTTTCCTTTCTTAGTTAGAATACACACACACATTGGACTACTTTAAATTAAAATAAACATGATAAACCCCTCTTCGTATGAACCCTAAGTAGGATAGTAAATGTTACATTGAAAATAGGCTATCCTAATGGTTAATTCTATTTTAAAAATAATGAGTCCTTGTGCTTTCTCCTTAACTTAACCATCACATGTCAGTGGGCAACCTTAGGTCAGGTACAACCTATTGTGCAATCGATAGGATACCCTAGCAATTAACACTGTCTGGGAAGATGTAAGTCTCCAATGCTTTCTTATTGAGCCAATCATAGCACACCAATGGGATATATATATATATATATATATATATATATATATATATATATATATATATATATATATATATATATATATATATATATATATATATATATATATATATATATATATATATATATATGTGTGTGTGTGTGTGTGTGTGTGTATGGTACTCTTAGGTTGGGTGGCGACTACTTTGCTGAAAATAAATCACCCCAATGGGTTGTTCCAATTAGGAGAGGAAAATCCTCAAGCTTTCTTCTTGAGTCAGCCCCCATACACCAATGAGATTTATATGCTTAGGGATTAGAAGAATTCTCTTGTGGCACCTTTCCCTATTAGCATTCTATTTGAATAACATTGTTACAACCTTATTTAGATATGACCCAGGTTACTACTAGATTAAACAATTCATTTTTTCTTCTAGCCACCCCATTGGTTGGATAACATTTTCGTATGAATCCACTGAATATCCCTTTGGGCTAATAAATCTAAGCAAGCCGAAGCCACTGTGGCTCCTCCTTAGTGTGGCCCATCACACACCAAGAAAGTCCACACACACACACACACACACACACACACACATATATATATATATATATATATATATATATATATATATATATATATAAGGAATTACCTTATATTAGGGATTATTAATACATATATCTTAGGGATTAAAATCATACCTTTATGGCCCATTTCTCATTAGGCAGCTTGTTTGATAAAGTTAGGCACAATTTCATCAAGTATAGCTTCAACTACTTTAAGCTAGGATAATGCCCTGCCTCCTCTTAGTAATCACTCTTAGTCAGGCTTGACTTACTACGTGATCGGTAGGACACCCCGATGGTTGATTCCACTTAAGAAGATATATATTCCTAATGCTTTCTTCCTAGTTTGACTATCGCACACCATTAAGAAACCCTTATGTTAATTGACTTTACTGTGTGATCGATAGACTATCCTTTTGAGCCAATAAATCTAAGGCAGGCTAAACTCCCCGTGGCTCTTCCTTAGTGTGACTCATGGCACACCGACAAGGTCCATATATACATTTAGGTTTAGGATCACACCTAGTGATCTAGTGATCTAGTGCATCTTTCTTAGGACACTACACCTAGTGATCTAGTGCATCTTTCTTAGATTTAATATAACTTAATTAGGCACTTAGGACGCTACACCTAGTGATCTAGTGCATCTTTCTTATATTTAATCTAACTTAATTAGGCACTTGACACTTGGAATTTGAATCCATTTGAATTTAAAGCATGGTGATTAAGGTGGTTAACTAATTACTTTATTTATGCTCAAAATTAATTAAATTCAAAGAAATTCTAATAAATCAAAAGAAATTTAAATTAAATCAAATAAAAAAAACTAAAGCCAAATAAATGTTAAAGATGGTCAGCCTTTTGACATGGAGTTGACTTATGTGGGTCCTACCAAGTCAAAGGTTAACCTACTAAAATTTGACCAAATGAAGTCATTTTAAAGATTTAAGACCATAAAATAAATAGATGTAAATATGAATCAAATAAATATCAATCTAATAAGATTTTATTTGGGCTAATTAGATCATTTAATTCAAATAAACCTAAATGAATCTTATTAAATTGAAATACAAATTAAATTAAAATTAACTTAAATTAAATGCCCAAAATCATTTGGAAATCATCATTAAATACAATTTAACAATTATTGAGTCAATTTTGACAAATTTGATCATTTGACCCAAATGAGTCCAACTTAAAAGCCTAATTTGGGTCAAATGGGTTAAAATTGAAATAAATTCTAAATCAAGTTAAATTAATCACTCTAAATCTTCCCTCACATGTGATTAAATATGATTGGAGTCCAAACATAGCTTAATTGAGTCAAATTGATCATTTAACTCAATTGAACTCAATTTAACCCATTTAAGTCAAAATGGGTAAAGTTGAAATAAAATCAAAATCAATTTAAAATTCAAGGAAATCAATCAATTTAAAATATAATAAATCATTAAAAAAACACAATTAAAGCCTCATTTAAATCCCAAAGTGATCAATTGAGCTTAAATATGCAATTTGATTCAACTTTAATCAAATGGATCAAACTACCTTAGATTAAATTGAAATATGACCCCATTGGTCAATTAGCTTCTAAGCTTTCTCATAAGCAAGTTAGCATAATTATAACTTGTATTTAAATCCTATTATCAAATGAATTAATCAAAATTAATCTAAAAGAAAAGAAAAGAAATCCAACGGATCAATCAAACTACTTAAATCCAAATTCAACTCAAATAAGCATGAGTCTTTCTCATAACTTACTATTGGGTTTAGTTTGGGTAGCCAACCATCAACCCAAAAAAAACATATGAGGTCAAAAATCCATGTAAGGTGTCATGCAAGAGAGGAATATGTTATAGGAAGAGTGAGGTTGAACATCAAGACAAACTCTCCCCAATCTAAAAGCATTCCCTGCATTCTTCCTCCACTCCTTATCCTCACTAATTTGGAGTGTCCTCAATCAACTAATCACACCTTGGAACTAGTCTCCAAGGGTGGTAATGACTTTTAGCAATTCAATTTGTGAAAAAACTCTTCTCCATGGATGAGAGGAGGTAGCTCACAACCAAGGTAAGGAGAGAGAGGAGGAGGCTTCCTCCCCTCAAGATATTCATCCCAATACACTCACAAGGAGAGGAGAGACCTAACCGACACTTTGTTTGACCCCCTCACCCTCGGTGGCTAGATTTTAGCCACCCAAAATCCTTCTCTTTGTCTCTCAGCCATACATTGAAAGAGAGGAAGAGAGCTTCATCTAGGTAATCTTAGCATCCTCACACACTCTTGAAGGAGAGAAGGAGAATAGAGATGTTCCTCGAACCTCTCACCACTGACAAGCCTAAAATCAGCTAAAGCTAGTGTCCAAGCTCTCAACCAAAGATCAAATTATAAGAAGAACATTCCTCCACCCCCCCCCCCCCCCCAATTAAATGTTCCTACATGTTTCATGGATAGAAGTGATCTCAAACAAAACTTTACCCTAGCCTTTGGCTGCCGATGAGTAGTAGTTCAATTAAACCCATCGATAAAGTGGTGGAGCATGGTCTCCACATCAATCCATGGGGAGGCAAGGCACGTAACTTCACTTAGAGGCTCGCCACATCCCCACAAAGGTATATGAACCACCCCCACCATCAAGAAAAGATGTTGGTGAGGTATGCTTCAAAATTGATGCCAAGGCATTTTGGTTCAAATCCTTTAAGAAGTCAACTTGACCTCAAGTGAGATTAAGCCATTTATATGGGTTACAAATCAGTTCTTGATCAATTTGCAATCAAAAGTGCGAGAAACCATAGCCTAGATAGCCAGAAATCAACCCTTATCAGTAAACAGGTCTCTATTCTTCACTGGGATAAAAGAGATGAAATCTATTAAACTAAAAATTACCAATTTTTATTGGGTAATTTTAGGTTTAAATAAAAATAATCAAAGTCAAATTAAACTCAAAATTTTAATCCAATTAATTTGAAACTTTGGCAAAATAAAATTAGGGGTTAAAATACACTTCAAGTAAATATTTCATGATTTATTGGAAAATAAACCTAAAGATATGAAATTTGTAATCCTAAACCCTTAATTTAATGAAATAAATTAATAGTAAATTAGAAAAATCATGAAAAATCATGAAATCAATTTAAATCATCATAATGAACCTTAATAAATTTAAACAAATCATTAAAACTCACTGAAACTTAATAATCCTATTTAAATTAATGAATAACATAATTCCAAATGCAAATAAAAGTGATTAAACAAATAAATTAAACTAAATAATCTAAAAGTTTGAAATGACCTAGGTTAGGTTTGGTGCTCTAAATAGCCTTAAGTTTCCTAAGTTATGAATTGATAAATAAATTTCATCTCAAAAGATTAAACTTTAACATATAATAAATCAACTTAAATCAAGAATGAATTAAGACATCAACCTAAATGTATTAAGTTAACTAATTCAAGTTAAATGAATATAAACACTAATGAAATAAGTAATAAACCCAATTCAAATCAATTAAATCAAATCATTTGAATATAGATCAAACCAAAATGAATATTAAATTTGATCATGTTATATGGTTTAACTCTTAGAAAAGATTAAGGAAACATATTAAATCTTAATCAAAAGTTATCAACCAAAAGATCATAAATCAAACTAAAAAACATTTAATTAAATTAAAAGAAATGAAAAGAAGAGCGTACCTTAATCATATTTCCAAATTAAAGTTAAAAATTTTTTGAAATCAAATAAAACTCAAATGAATTTAAAGATACCTAATGTTTTAGCTTAGCCTTTAAAATAAATATTTACCTTAGGGTGAAGACTTTATTCTATTAGGATTTAGAATGTTGAATAGAATGAGTTCCACCAAAAGTGAAATTTATTTTATTCTTCATTCTTGAAAACTAAAACTCCACTTCAACATAAAATGGAATTAAAAATCAAAATGCAATCATAAATCAATTAAACCACTTAAATTGAAACCAAGCAATGGTAAATTAAATAAACCTCGAAACATGAAAACTCAAACCGAAAATGCCTAGTAAAGTCAGACCACACAAGCTCATTTTTATTTATACACTAGATTACTAGGTCACCGATTGTAGACTTAGGTTAAGATGATGTCCTGTGATACTCTATGCTATGATGTGAAATGATTTTATTATTTTGTGATCTACTATTTTAAACTGGATGGTTAGGATTGTTTGCTCGTTAGGACATTTCTTAGCTTAATACTAATTTCTGTAGGGTTGTGCTAAAATAGACTGCTATAATAAAAATCAAATTATATAAATGTTGTTGCTTGTAGGTATGTTTAAATCCATAAACATAGCCCAATATAACAGGAGAGCTTGGCAAGCAACTTATGTTAAGCCCATATGTTTGTAAATATAAATGTTGGAATAATGTTTATATTTCTTAATGTTTGTTTTGCAAGGTTTTGAAATTTATTTTATAATTTTAAATATAATTTGAGCTTAGAATTAGGTTAGGATCTATGTGGTCTAGGAATAATAGGAGTCGACCCTATTGACTAGTGGTCCTCTATGAATCCCATGGAGATCCCTGAAGAAGGAAATGATCTTAGAAAAGGACTCATAGATCTAGACTTTTAGTCAGGCGGCTATATAAGGGTAGAGCTCGGCTACCCATTTTTCTCTTTCTTTTAGGGTGTACAGTAGTACCCAGCCGCATTGGCCTATTCTCATTAATTAATTTAGTGTAATTAATTTTAGGTGTGCAATAGAAATTGTCTACTTTTCTAGGTTTCTTTTTCTGCTATATTTTTTATGATGGATGCCGGGACATTAAGCTCTTAGGGAAATCAAATTTTCTACCCAACTTAAATCTAAATAACTTAAACAAAAATAAAAAAAATTGAAACTTCATACATAAATTAAATGCTTAGGTGCATCTTTAAAATAACTAGAAATAATTATCTTTTGTGAATGGTAGCATATTGTTCAAAATCTTTGAATTGGGCACTTCAGCTATTGCACATAAAGGGCATCTAACCTTTAAGGATGGCCATTTTCTTGAGGTAGTGTATCTTCTTATTTTGATTTGTCCCACGATCATTTATAATTGTATTTTATTGTAAGTATAAATTATATACCCCAAAGACCTTAAATAAATTATGAGTCAAAAAATTTAAAAGCTAAAAATTGTTGAATTAGTTAGGTGCATATCCTACCTAACATGATCCTAGGGATTAAGGAGTGAGTTTAGGTTCTTATATTCTTTCGTAAAATGTAACAGTCCAACCATCTTGTATACATAAGACCGACATCATGGGATTCAAAATTTGATTATTTGGTGTTGGCTCGCAGCCCTTCTAGGTAATTAAGGATAGATTCCTTTCCTCAAGTGAGAGAAAGAGCTAATGATTCCCAAAAGTTATACTATGTCGAGCATCTGACTTGTGTTAAAAGCATTTATAGACTTAGGTTATGAAGCATTCATTTAGGAATAAGTCTTCAACCCTAAGCATCTCGATAGTCTTATGCTATTAGAATCTATGTCTTAGATTTCTAATAAAATATCAATTCACATTTTAATAAATTTAATCTAAAAATATAAAGGACAATTATAGGATAATTGAAATGCCCACTAGACATCCTAGTATCTATAGGCAAGTCCTACTTTATCCCAATTAGCTTTGAAAAGAATTTTTTCCCCTTTGAAGTGTTCCTTATTGAAATTTTAATCTAACCATCCTTTGGAACCAACTTTGAAATCCATATAAATAAGAGCCTATTTCTTTAATCGAGATTATTCTTAGGAAGAGATCCTCATTTCTAAGATATAATTAATTATAAGAGCTTGCCTTTATAGGGAACTATGATCTCAGTATAAAATAAACTTTGTCTTACTTTTTATGTAGTTCAAAAGAAGATTCTGTATAATATTAAGAAGACCCATTAACCTTATGGTCCTTATTTAAGTAATCAAATCCATTATAGGATAACATGTTTATCTTCTGAGATAATATATTTATTCCTTAATGATGAATTTGATTATCTAAATAAAAATTTATAAAGTCTACATGGTGTCATAATTTTTCCCCACACACTCTTGCTTGCTACCCTTCAAATTCATCTAATTAGTTCAGTCAACACTAAAATGTGTGGTGTAGCTTATTTGCTACACCACACCTATTAGTGGTCCTTCTATTGACTTCACTTCTAGTAAGGTTGACACTCACACTCCTTATACTTAGGACTAGATCAAGGCACTAAGATTTCCTTACCAAGAGTTAAGACACTTCTAGTGGCTAGGGAGAAACTAACCCAAAACCTAGAAGACTTACAAGGCTCATAGGGCTAGACCTTGACTTGGGTTAAATGGAACCTAATGACCCTGATTTCAAACCAAACCATAAATATCAAACCTAATTGATTATATGTCACCCAAAGACTCAAACCTATCTAAACCATACCGAACTGGTATTTAATTTGGCCAAGTGACCAAGTTGATCTAATGTGGCCCATTTGAGCTTAAGAGGCTAAACCCAAAAATAATTTAAACCACTTGAAATTGAGCCTACCCAAACTCCCATGAATATCATTTCAACTTGATTAAAGCCTCATTAGTATTTAATTTGGCCAATTGAAACACTTAGTCCAAATTGACCTAGTTGAACCCTATAGGGCCAAAATCAAATACTATTTGATCCAAGCTAAATTAAGCTAATTCAAAGCTTCATAATCTATCTAATCACATACTTGGACATTTCTCATGACAAATTGTAATCAACTTGTCCAATTAGCCAATTTGACTCAACTTAGCCTAATTTGACCTTAAAATTCAAATTGAACTAAACTCTAATTCAACCTAAATCATGTTATGAAGTTATGGCACCCGTGAGGGACGATGGGGAGGGGGAGGGGGAAACTGCATTTTAAAAATATTATCAAATTATAGGTTAATTTGAATGATTTGTAGAAAAGGTGATTATAAATGATTATTCTTTAAAGATCCACAATAATTAATATGCATTAATAAAGGTAAGTAAAGTTGCAAGAAAATTGAGAAGAGAACATATGGATTTTTATGTGGTTTGATGAAACCCCAAAAACTAGCCTACATCCATGCCAAGCAACCCAAGATAGGAGCCTACTAAATCATAGTAGAGATTACATAAAATCTCTTGTACCCTTCTTCACGGGTAAGTACAACCCAACACCATATTTTCCAACACTTTTCTACATGGGCAAGTACAACCCAACACTTTACTTTTCTACATGGGAAAGAATAACCCCAACAAAGAAGAGAAGAGATCTGAAAATCTAACTCTCAATTTAAAAATATTTTGCACCTAAACCAATATTAAGGCAAGTGAATTTAAAAGAAAGAGAGCTCGCTCCTTTATTAATTAAGATTTAAGTTAATGTAAGACCTTGAATGAAATATTAAATGTAAGTAAATCTTTAAAGGAAGTTTAATTTAATTTAAAGATATGAAAGTTTGAAATCAAAATGATTTGAATTAACAATTTAAAATGCCACACAATAATGAGTGATAAGTTAAAGCAAATAATATATGTAATCTTATGATACACAATGAGCAAGTTGATATAAAAACTCAAGACAAAAGTTCACTTAAGATCTTTCATAAGAAAAAGATAGTATGCAAGAGAAAGAAAAAGATTTGTAATTGTAAACTAACAAATCACTTGAATTCAACTTGAAATCAAACACAAAATTTCTTCCACTTAAAGCTTTATGTAAATGACAGAAGAGGAAGAGAACTTTAAAATCAAAACCTTAACCAATTAATTCAAGTAGATCAGCCAAGATGAGATCTTCAACACAAATAAATTTTCTTCATGAAAACCATGATCATATGGATCAGCCACAAAGAGAAACAAAGTAAGATGAAAAGCTTTGTACTTTAGAAGATATGTAAGAACCTTGTAAAACTTTTGGCCAAGGAATGTTTCACCTATCCTTCAAGTTCTCCCAAGCAATCTTTTATTGAAATTTTTGTCCAAGGGAAGATGAAGACAAATGAGAGAGTTGTAGAACTTGAATCACAAGGAAATATCCAAGAGAAATATGTAGGAAGAGGTCAGCCTATATGGAAGAATAAATAAGAAACCTTTCCTTATATTCAAAGCCACTTTAAATAGAAAAGGAAGAGGCTAGGGGTTGGCCAAGCATGAAGATATTGGAGGAAAAATTATTTTAAGAAGCATTTTATTTAGATTTCATAAATTCAATTAATCTATCAATGATTCCATCCCTAATTATTTCGGCCATGAGAAAAAGAGGGAAAGTTGATTAGGTAATAAATTGAAGTTGAATTCAATTTGATATGAGGAATTGAATGGAGGGAATTTATTTTAAGGAAAATATTCAATGTTTGAGTGAAGATTTCAATCAATTCATGAGGGATATTTTTAAGAGAATTTTGGACAAGGAGGATATGGAGAGAGAGAGAGAGATAGGTTGAGGGAGGGATGGAGAGAGAGAGAGAGAGATCAAATAACATAAATGATGTTTTGAAAAATTCATACTAAGGTGATAAACCATTAGAGGGAAATTCTAAAGTGATGGTTAGCCAAAGAGAAATATTAAGTAGGGATTTACCATAATTTAGGTGCATGATATGATGAAGATAGTAAATTAAATTGAGCAATAATGAATAAAAAAATATGAATTAATTTGAATAAAATAATTACCATAAAATCCATAGAAATTTCGCCCATGTCTAGTTTCCATAATTAGGATGATCTTGATTTAATGCAATGAAATGATTATAATCCAAGCTTATTATTTAATATGCTTAATTAACAAAAATATTTAAATTAATCCAAATTTAAATTAATGTGGCCGGCCAAACAAGCTCCCTAAATAAGATTTAATTTAAAAAAGGAAATATTTTAATTAAAGGCTTATTTTAGTTTAATTTTATAATAACTTGGTATAATTAAATTTACTTTCAATTATTAAAATAAATCATGATTGAGACGTCCAAAAGATTCCATAGAAGATTATAATTAATTTTGCATGGATATGGCAAGAATTATGCAATTTATATTCAAAACAATTCAAATGCAAACCATCAAATTAATGAATTTTTAAAATCTGAAAATGAGGGAATTATTTATATAAATATTTTCAATAAATATCACATGATTTACTAACCAAAATTCTATGAAAATTTGGCCAAATCATTATTAGGATGGTAAGGATGAAAAAAAAGATAAAATAGAATAATAGGATAATTCTTGAATAATTTAATTTTCATGCAATAATTATATGAATAAAAACTATGATTAAGCATGAAAATGATTTAATGGAGTATGAAATTATTTTATCTTACTTGGAAACACATTAAATGGAACTTAAATCATGCACTTACTTTATATTATCCGAACATGATAAATCAAGGAATAATTGCAATTATGAGATGTATATAAAATGAATAATTTTAAAATGAATTAATCTAAAATGAATGCTTCATTTATCTTATTTTATTGAATTATTTATTTGTCGTAATATTTTGATTCCTGGAAAATTTTCCAACCAGTTCAAGTCCAACAACATTAGCTTTTTGAATTGACTAAAGAATCTAGAGTTGAAGAATTTTTCTACAAGACTTGAATTTAAACTAATTAGTAGCATTTGAATATATATTTGTTATCTTCAAAATCAATCTCAAATGAGTTGAGGGTCATGATGTCAAAACTATCCCCCTTTTCGATGATTACAAACCTATGTTGGTATTAAATAGTGATGAACGTGCAAAGTGGCCTTACATCGACCTTTTAATAATCCAAATTGCATTAAAAAGAAAGTATGACAAGTAAATGAACAAAGTTTTTAAATAATTTAGCAGTTGAACAATTATGCAATCTAAAAATAAATGTGAAAAGAAAGCTCCCCTAAAATTATGCATCATAAATAAGTAGACCAACATAATAGTTTCTTTCCCCTTTTGGTAACATCGAAAAAATGTTACATGGATATACAATAATAAATTACATGGATGGATCTAGCATACCTAACATGCATCTCAAAGTACAAAATCTTTTTTCATGTAATGATTTTGTGAAAATATCAGTAATTTGCAAATCTGTACTAACAAAATCAATATCAACATCTCCTTTTCTAACATAATCCCTAATAAAATGATATATAATTTCTATGTATTTGGTTCAAGAATGTTGAATAGGATTTTTGGTTAAACTAATTGCACTAGTTTTATCACATTTAATGGAAATGTGATATAGTTTAAGTCCAAAATCTTATAATTATTGATTTAACTAAAGAACCTGAGAAACACAGCTTCTAACAGCTATATACTCAGCTTTAACATTGGAAAGAGCAACATAGTTTTGTTTTCTAGAAGACCAATATTTTAAAAAGGATCCTAAAAACTAATATGTTCCTGATGTACTCTTCTTATCTACTTTACAACCTATAAAGTTAGCATTGAAATAAGTAATCAAGTCACTTGATAGTGAATTTTTAGGATACCATAAATTTAACCTAAAAGAGGCTATCAAATAATGAAAGCTACACTTTATTATAGTTAAATGTGATTCCTTTGGAGCAACCTGAAAAGGAGTACATAAATATACAACAAACACAATGCTAGGTCTACTAGCAGCTAGATACAAAAGAAAGCCAATCATACTCCTAGAAACTTTTTGATCAACTAGTTTACCATATTCATCTAAATCAAGCTTAATAGATGGGCTCATGGGAGTCCTACTAGATTTAAATTTCTTTATATCAAACATTTTTATCAAGTCATTAGCATATTGGTTTGACAAATGATTATGCCACTTTATTATTGCTTAACTTGAAGACTCAAGAAAATTGAGTTCACCCATCATGCTCATTTCAAAATCCTTAGATATTAGAGATGAAAACTCAAAGCATAAAGATATATTTGTACTACTAAATAAAATATCATTAACAAATATTTGAACAATCATCAAGTCATCACCAAAACTTTTAAAGAATAGGGTGGTATCTGCTCTACCCTTCCTAAAACCATGGTCAATAAGAAAGCTACTCAATCTATCATTCCATTCTCTAGGAGCTTGTTTCAATCCATACAAGGCTTTCTTTAATTTAAAAACATGATCAAGAAATTTCAAACTTTCAAAATGAGGGGTTGTTTTACAAAAACATCTTGATCTATAAAGCCAATTAAAAAAAAATGCACTTTTTACATCGATTTGAAAAAGTTTAAAGTCTTTGTTGCAAGCATAGTAAAGGAGCAATCTAATGATTTCTAACCTTGCTATAGGGACAAAAGATTCCTCAAAGTTTACCCTTCAACCTGAGCGTATCCTTGTGCAACAAATCTAGCCTTATTTCTAACAATGCATCTAGAGCATCTAATTTATTCCTAAAATCCTATTTGGTTCCTATAACATTCTAGTCTTAAAATTTAGGGGACTAATTTCCACACATCATTTCTAAATAACTAATTTAATTTTCTTCCATAACTAGAATCCGATATTGATTCACCAAAGCTTCATCTATAGATTTTAGTTTAATTTTATATGATAATACAAAATGATTAATTACTTCTTAGGATTGCCTTTTAGTTCTAACACCATAGGAAGGATATCCAATAATCAAGTCCTTGGGATGATTCTTAATAAATTTCCATTCTTTTGGAAAAGAATCATCATCATCTTCCTTCAAATTTATTTCCTTAAATTCATTTACCTCATCTTCAATCACATCAACTTTAATAGAATTTATAAGGTTTTCATCAATCATCTTTGTTTTATTATAGACTCTATAAGATCTATCATTCATAGAATAGCCTAAAAAAAATATCATCATCAGACTTACTATCAAACATTCCCAAAGACTCTTTACCATTATTCAAGATAAAACATTTACAATCTAAGATATAGAAGTAACTAATTTTAGGTTTCTTAGTAAAGAATAACTCATAGAGGGTCTTATTTAAAATAAGTCTCAAATAAATATGGTTTATTACATAGCATGCAGTGTTAATGGCTTCAGCACAAAAATGCAACTTATAATCATCTAACATAGTTCTACTCAACTAAACTAGAATTTCATTTTTCTCTTTCTACTATACCATTTTACTGAGGGGTTAAAAGTTGAAAAATTATATTTTATACCAAACTCATCATAGAGATCTTCAAAATACTTATTTTCAAATTCACCATCATGATCAGTATGAGTTCTACTAATAAAAAGACTTCTATCTCATTGAATGTGTTTAATCAATTTTTTAAAATGTTCAAAAGCATCCTTTTTGTGAGTTAAAAATATGACTCAAGTGAATATAAAAAAGCATCAACAATAACAAAGCCATAGAATTTTCTACCTCAGCTTAGAACACTAACAGGACCAAACAAATCCATATGCACTAATTATAAAGGTTTAAATGTAGAAATAATATTTTTATTCTTAAAAAAAGTTTAGAATATTTTCCATAAATACATGCATCAAAGAAATAATTATAATGAAAATTTATTTTAGATAAAGCATCTACAAGATTAAGTTTTGCAATTTTTTTTAAAGAGTGCATATTAATGTGACACAATATTTTAATGTGATAATTGAACTCATCATGCGTGTTACTTAACTATAGCACACGAGAGGGGTGAACTGGGTTTTAAAAATAAATTTTAGAAAATTTAATTTTATCTTTTGTAGAAGACATAAATATTTAATAATAATATTTTATTGAAATAAAAAAACAAAAAATATAATAGAAAAGTAAAGTGCAAAAAAGTAAGAAAAAGAACATAGAGATTTTTACGTGATTTGTCCAAACCCCAAAAACTAGCCTACATCCATGCCTAGCCACCCAGGCTAGGAATTCACTAAACCAAAGTTGAGATAACAACAAATCTCTCTCATACTCTCCTTCACGGGCAAGTACAATCCAACACTTACTTTCCTTAATGGTAAAGTATAACTCAACACATACTTTCCTTAACAAGCAAGTACAACTCAACAGAAATCAAGACTAAGCAAAGAGAAAGATACAAGTCTAACTCTCAATTTTAAAATATTTTTGCACTCACACCCAATTTATACTAATATTAAGGCAATTGAAATAAAAAAGAGCTCACATTAACTCTAAATTGAAATTGAAATAAGATCTTCAATTAAATATTTAATGCAAGTAAGTAACTTAAAGTTGCTTTGAATGATCTTTAAAAGGTTATAAATGATTTTCTTGTATGACTTTGAAATGTAAACTAAAATGTAATCACAAAACTTTACTTTGGATTTTTTTTACACAAGCTAACTTTTATTCAAATGATAAGTGTATTTATAATAGGAATAACTAAATATTCACTTGAATAAGGATTTGAATGACACCACAAGAAAGCTATCACATAACTTATATATAAACCAATTAAAAACAAGTAATCAAAAACCATATTATAATTTTTGCAAGAGAGTAAATGGTTTGCCAAACAAAAAAATAAATGAGATAAGATGTTAAGCATAATTAAATTTAACCAACCTATATGAACCTTTAAGCCAAAGGATATTCAAATGATTAAGCACAAAATAAATTAATCTCCTTATGTTAGCTTTAGGTTAAACAAGAAATCAAAGGATTATCAAGTAGTTAAATCCAAAACAAATTGATCTTCATATGTTTGTTCTTGGCCAAACAAGAGCTAATGGTTATAAAGTGAATGAACACAAGAGAATTTAAATAACCTTTGTAAACTTCAAAGCTAATAAGAAATAAAAGAAGTATAAGTACTTAGCACCTCAGAAATTCAAGACCAATGCTATGATGTTTTGGTAAGAGAGAAACACACCAAACCTTTACTTTTTCCAATCAATCATTAAGCCAACTAAATGTTAGAGAGAAAGAAAAGAATGATGAGGAATTCTTGCACTTGAATCACTAAAAATCTACAGGTATTTACTTCAACAAGGATCGACCAAGGTGGAGAAGATGAGCAAGAGAGCAAAAGAGAATATTAGCATTTTGGAACCTTTTTCAAGTTAAAGAAAAGCTCTTACATAGAGGATGGAGAAGTCAAGGTTCAGCCAAAGATGATCCAATGAGAGGGAAATTGATTAGGCATCAATTTTAATTTAAAATTCAAGGAATGAAGAATCGGCCAAGGGGATCTTCAATAGGCTCCTTTATAGCTTTGTTTCAAGCCAATATAAAATATTTGTTATGTGATTCATGGCTAAAGAGAGAGGGGATCTAGGAAATTCAGCGAAGGAGGTTTTAATATGAAGGAAAGATTTTGATTAAAATAAATCCATGGAAAATCAATTTAATGAATTCGGACAAAGAGTATCCAAAAATAAAAAATTCTCACATTGATGCCTAAATTAACTTAGATCAAGGTTGATTATATGCTATATTTATTGAATGTTTAAATAATATATAAATTTATTAAATTTAAAGCAAAGTAACCTACCCCCTAAAACTTTCTTAAAATAGATCAAATTAAAAAAAGAATTATTTTGAAAAAGTAGGCTGATTTGAATTTAAATTTGAAATAACTTGTAATAGATTAATTAGACTATAAATAATTATAATTAATCATGCTTGAGATGTTCAACATATTTCATAATAATTAATTTAATTTATCAAGTATATGTCATGCATAAAGAAGATTGAATTAAAAATAATTCAAAATAATTAAATTCAAAAACTCAAATAAATAAATTTTTAAAATATGAAAAATAAGGGAATATAATATGGAAATATTTTAAATGAACTTCACACATTTTATTACATAAAATGCATTAAAAATTCGGTGAAAACAATGTTAAGATGAAAATGAAAATAGGAGAGAGAAGAAAGAATAATAAAAGAGAGAATAAGAGAAAAATGATAACTTTAAGATAATTCAATTTTCATGCACTAAAAATATGAATAAATATTATGAACGGCATGGAAATGATTTAATAAAGTTTAAACATAATTTATCTTGCTTGACCACTCATTTAATAGAGCTTATTTTATGCATTTAGTTTATACTATCGAAAATGAATAACTTAATAAATAATTATAATATAGAGAAATATAAATAGTTTTAGAATGATGAATCTAAAAATGAATGAATCATTTATTTTATTTTAGTGAGGTTTACATTTTCCTTAATATAGTAATTCCTAGAAAAATTTTTACCTAGTCCATGTCCAATAGTTTTAGCATTATGATATAACTGAAGAATGAGAAGCTTAAGAAATTTTCTGCACACTTGAATTTAATTTGATTAGCAGCATTTGAATATTGTTTATTATCATCAAAATCAATCTCATATGAGATGGGGCTCATGGAGTTAACAATGTAAACTTTTAAAATAAAGTAAATTTAAACTTGCATCTTATGTACTTTTAAAATCAATAAGGTAAATATTTTTGTATCTATGACCACCGTAAAACATTTTTCTTATCTCTAACAATATAGAAAGATGCATGAAATTCAACATTAAGTCCTTTATCCCATAGTTGACTAATAGAAATAAGATTATGATTTAAACCTTTAACAAAATGAACTTTATCTAAAGTATTGAATTTTTAGAAATAGAACCAATACTAATTATTTTTTCTTTAGCATTATCAACATAAACTACATACCCTTGATCATAAGGTTCTAAAGTAGAAAATTTTAAATTATCACCTGTCATATGTCATGAATATCTACTATCCAAGAATCACATGCCTTGTTTGATTTTTCTTTGAAGGCATTCCTACAAAAGAAATTCAGGGGTCAACTTTTGGAACCCAAATATCTTTAGGTACACTTCCTAATAAAAAGTAAGCAATAAATTCTATGTAGTGTGTGTTGCTTTTGGATTATTAAGTTTTGGTACCCAAATAGAATTTGATTTAAGAAATATTTTAGATTTTCTTGCATGACAATCAAAAGACATATAACCCTTTTATTGCAGAAATTGCATGTAACTTTTGTATTTCCATAATGTCTAAATTTAAATGAATTTGATGCATCTGATGATTTATTTCTAATGAATGAAGCATGTGAACATAAACTACTACATGTATCCAATCTTGCATTAAGTAATAAAGTTTCATTTCTAAGCTTTCAAAAAGAATGGATTGATCTACTAAAGAGGCATTCTTAGTTTTCAAATCATTACATTCTTTTTCAAAAAATGAAATATACATTTCTAAAGCATTGAATTTTCTTTTGGTTTTTTATATTTATGTAATAATTCATTGAAAGATTCATCTAATTATTCATATGAGATTTCTTCTTGTACATCGCTTGTAGTATCCACATCTATCATTAGATACAAGTTTGCTTCTTTCTCTGAAGTGACCTCAATAGATTCTTCTGAATCAGAGTTTGCCCAAAGTGCTTTTTTCTTTTTCTTCAAAGGCTTTTTTTTTCAAGAGTTCTTTCTTTAAGGTTGTTTTTTTCTTTTTCAACAATATCTGGGTAACCACTTCTTACATGTCCTAGGGTTTTACAATTATAACATACTATTCTTTCACGTGCATTCAACTTTTTAATAGGCAATTTAGTATATTACATTTTTCATACCTGTGCTTTTTTTCCTTTTGATCATATTTCCCAACTTCTTTGAAAGAATAGCAATATCATCACTATCAACATCTAAACATGAGGAATTCTCCTCACAAGTGTCTTCCATCTACAAAGCAATTAATTTTTCTTCTTTTTCTTTTGGAAAGAGTCATTTTGATCCCTTTGTGTTATAACTTGTTGATACACTATTAAGGAACCAAGAAGTTGATCAAGTGTATATGTAGTCAAATCCATAGCTTCACTAAATACAATAAGTTTTGTATCCCATTCTTTTGGAGGGCATCATAGAATTTTATAACTAAATCTTAATTTTTATATTTTCTTCCAAGTGAATGCAATGTGTTAATAATTTTCATGAAATGAGTGTACATATTAGAAATACTTTTATTTGGGAACACATGGAATAATATATATTCATGTACTAACCTATTTATATGGGCATCGTTAACTTTATTATTACCTTTAAAAGTAAGAATTAATTTATCCAAATTATTTTTTTTTGTTAAGCATGGAAATTGTCATATAGTCATCAGGAAGTAAAGCACAATATAAAATATTAAAAGTCAAAGCATTTAATTTATCTAATTCTCTTTCATAAGAAAACCATTCATCAAAGGGTTTATCAACTTTCAAACTCTTTCATAAGCATTTAATTTCAACATATGCCACTTGCTAGAATCTTGTCCATGAATAAAAGTGCTAATGCGGTTTTTCCAATAATCAAATGAACATTATCATGTAAAGGTGGCCTATATGTAGACTTCCCTTTAGGTAGTGTATCCTTAGGATATACTTGTGCCATAATAATTATAGAAAATCTCTTGTACTCTCCATCATAAGCAAGTATAACTCAACACCATACATTTCTACGTGAGCAATTACAACCCAACACTATACATTCCTACACGGGCAAGTACAACCCCAACAAAGAACAAGAACAAAGAAGAGAAGAGACATAAAGATCTAACTCTCAATTTAAAAATATTTTGCACTCACAACCCAACTAAACCAATATTAAGGGAAGTAATTTAAAAGAAAGATAGCTCACTTCTTTATTAATTAAGATTTAAGTTAATGTAAGACTTTGAATAAAATATTAAGTGCAAGTAAGTCTTTAAAGAAGTTTGATTTAATTTAAAGATATGAAAGCTTGAAATAAAAATGATTTGAATTAATAATTTAAAACACCACACAATAAATGAGTTATAAGATAAAGAAAATAATATATGTAATCTTATGATATACAATGAGCAAGTTGATATAAAAATTCAAGACAAAAGTTAACTTATGATCTTTCATAAGAGCAAGATAGTATGCAAGAGAAGAAAAGGATTTGTAATTGTAAACTAGAAGATCACTTGAATGCAACTTGAAATCAATCACAAAATATCTTCCACTTAAAGTTTTATGAAAATGAAAGAAGAGGAAGAGAACTTTAGAATCAAAACCTTAACCAATTAGTTCAAGTAGATTAGACAAGATGAGATCTTCCGTCACAAATAAGTTTTCTTCATGAATACCATGATCATATGGATTGGCCACAAAGAGAAACAAAGTGAGATGAAGAGCTTTGTACTTTAGAAGATATGTAAGAACCTTTAAAACGTTTGGCCATGGAATGTTTCACCAATCCAACAAGTTTTCCCAAGCAATCTTTTATTGAAATTTGTGGCCAAGGGAAGATGAAGACTAATGAGAGAGTTGTAGCACTTGAATCACAAGGAAATCTCCAAGAGAAATATGATGCAAGAGGTTAGTATATAATGGAGAATAAGTAAGAAGCATTTCCATAGATTCAAAGCCACTTTAAATAGAAAAGGAAGAGGCTAGGGGTCGGCCAAGCATTAAGATATTGGAGAAAAATTTATTTTGAAAAGCATTTGATTTAGATTTCATAAATTCAATCAATCTATCAATGATTCCATCCCTAATTATTTCAATCATGAGAAAAGAGAAGGAAAGTAGATTAGGTAATAAATTGAATTTGAATTCAATTATATGAGGAATTTAATTGGTCAACAAAGGAGGGAATTTATTTTAATGAAAATATTCAATGTTTGAGTGAAGATTTCAATCAATTCATGAGGGATATCTCTAAGATAATTTCAACCAAAGAGGATATGGAGAGAGAGAGAGAGAGAGAGAGAGAGAGAGATCAAATAGCATAAATGAAGTTTTGAAAATTTCATATTAAGGTGATTAGCCCTTTGATAAAAAAAATTTAGATTTGGAAGAATTTTGAATTTCAAATGGCATTGGCATATAATGAAAAAATAGAATTGAATGAGAGTTTTGTTTAAGAGGATTTGCCATAAGAGAATAAAATCAACATGAGAATTAATAACTAAGATTTACCTTAACATGACAATTCCCATATGCGTTTAAATTTTAAAATGATGGTCGGCCAAGGAGAAATTCCAAGTAGGGATTTAACATAATTTAGGTGCATGGTATGATGAAGATAATAAATTAAATAGGGAACTAATGAATAAGAAAAATATAATTTAAATTGAATAAAATGATTACTAGAAAATCCATGGAAATTTCTCCCATGTCCAATTTCCATAATTAAGATGATCTCAATTAAATGTAATGAATAAATTAGAATCTAAGCTGATTATTTAATATGGTTTTAAGTAATAAAAAATATTTAAATTATTGTGGCCGCCCAAACAAGTTCCCTAAAAAAGATTTAATTTAAAAAGAAAATATAGAATCTAAGCTGATTATTTAATATGGTTTTAAGTAATAAAAATATTTAAATTATTGTGGCCGGCTAAACAAGTTCCCTAAAAAAGATTTAATTTAAAAAGGAAATATTTTAAAAAAAAGCTTGATTTGAGTTTAATATTAAAATAACTTGATGTAATTTAATTGAACTTTAAATGATTAAAATAAATCATGATTGGACGTCCAAAACATTCCTTAAAAGATTACAATTTATTTTGCATGGATTTGGCATAAATTTTGCAATTTATTTTCAAAACAATTCAAATGCAAACCATCAAATTAATGAATTTTTAAATTTTGAAAAATGAGGGAATTATTTATGGAAATATTTGAATAAATATCACATGATTTACTAACCAAAATTCTATGAAAAATTCCGGCCAAATCATTATTAGGATGATAAGTATGCCAAGAGAGAGAAAATAGAATAATAGGATCTTGAATAAATTAATTTTTATGCAATAATTATATGATTAAAAATTCTGATTAAGCTTGGAAATGATTTAATGAAGTATGAAATTAATTTTTTTTCTTGGAAACAAGTTAAATGGAACTTAAATCATACACTCAGTTTATATTATCTAAACACGATAATTCAAGGAATAATTGCAAATATGAGATGTAGAAAATATGAATAGTTTTAAAATGAATTATTATAAATTGAATGAATCATTTATTTTATTTTGTTGAGTTCTTTATTTTCCTTAATATTATGATTCTTAGAAAAGTTCTCAACCAATTCAAGTTCAACAGATTTAGCTTACTAAATTTACTGAAGAATCTAGAGTTGAAGAATTTTTCCTACAACACTTGAATTTAAATCAATTAGTAGCATTTTAACATATATTTATTATCATCAAAATCAATCTCAAACCAGTTAGGGCTCATGAAGTCAATAAATCAAACTAAACCAATCTCTACAATCACTTTTAAAATGATTACTAATCTTATTCCAACATCCAATTAAAGCCAAGTGGTGCAGTTTGGTTAATTGACCCACTCAACCCCATTTGACCTAAATGGTCAAATTAAAATAAGTTAGATCAAACCAATTATTGTAATCCATCCCAAGATAACTGTTAATCATCACCCAACATCTAATTAAGCCCAATTAAGCAAATATGACCTAAAGGGTGGGCCAAATTAAACCAAATCTTGTTCCAATTCAAATTGGATTGAATCAACAGTTAAAACTAGTTCCAAATTGATTATTGAACACTTCTCAATGATAAATTTAAGCTATTTTTATTAAGCTAACCTAATTGGCCAAGCCGAACCAAAACCCAACTCTAGACAAATTAAATCAAATCAAAGCTTACAATAATTCAAAATAAATAACTAAACATAACTCAATCCCAAATTGCACCTAATATGGCTAAGTTGACTAAAATGGTAAACTTTACCCATTTTACCCATATGAACTCATATGAACTGAATTCAAATCCACTCCAAATTAAATCAAACCACTTTCATAAATGAATTTCAAAACATTAATTGAGCCTAACCTAATAACCCTTAGGACCAATTTAGTCAATTGGTCAACCTAACTCCCTAAATTGACCTATATGAGTCAAAATGTTCCAAATCCAACCAAACATGATATAACTCATCATCACATGTCTTTTGACCTACCCAATTAGACCTAACCCATGGTGAACCTATTTCAAATCAAACTAAGTGAACTAGGGGTTCCAAATAGAATATAATTTCTAAATAGAAAGGTCCAACCCCTTCCTTTGGCTAAGGCAACACCCTTAGCATGCCTTGAGCTTTTCCCTGGCTATCCTAAGCTAAACCCAAAGCTATATGGTATAGCTATTAATCAAGGAGAGGTCACTCTCACCTTAAACAACCCTTGGTTCACTAATTATGGGCCATCCACTTTACCAATAGCAACCAACTCCCTCAAATAATGAGGGAGGTTAAGCTTACCAGTCTAGAGCTAAGTTTAACCCTGCTTATTGCTTCCTCGGCTGGCATTGCCTAAACCAATCTATTTAAGAAGTTCACTTGGAGAGGGTATACATCCAACTTCAAGGGCCAAATTGAACACACACCCCCTCACAATACTCCTAGAGTTAGCCCTTAAGTCTCCAAGAGCTCACCGTGCCTCCCAGCTCTAGCAAGACAAATCTCCCTCAAATCCAACTTCACTAAAACTTAACCCCAGCATAATTCTTCTCTCTAACACCATCTTCATGCTACGATGAACAAGAATAAATTAAGAATCACTCAATTTAAACATTACAGATAGGAGTTCGATTAAGCTCTAATGAACTCCCGATGATATTTGGTCTCAAGATAAAATGGTGAGGAGGTAGAGGGGGTCTTCAATAATAAAGATTCATATCTATTAGACAAAGCCACCTCAATAAGTTTCACCACTGGTCTTAGCACCAACAACATAATTTCTTCAAAATTATGGAAAAGCTCCTTAGATGTTTGTGTTTTATGAAGAGAAATATTATTTTGTGTAGATTACACCATAAAAAATCTTATAATTTTCATTTTGATCCTAATGGAATCAATTTTGCCATGAAATGAGCCTTAGTTGGCTCGAATCAAGTGGAGAAAGATAAATGGAACTCATCTTTAGCTGAAGGAAGATGATGAATCACAAGCCATCCATCTCACGTAATTAGAATGGATGGTCAAAATTAATCAACTTTAGAAATCATGAGATTAATCAAAGCTATTTAATCTTGATTGAACTACTCGAGATAAAATTCCATCTGCCACAATTCCAGTTAGCTTCCACATAGGATTGGTTTAATAACCAATCTTGTGGCACCATAGGTATAGCACGATTACATTAGCACTGACTATATAAATGGATTAATTAGGCTTTTAAATAGATTTAGATGTCTGGACAAATAAAAAAACCATAAGAAATTATAAAGAAATACAAGATTTACAACAAATGCTCTTTTAGAAAGCTTAAATAAAGGAGAATCTAAGAAAAGTAAAATCTCAATTAATAGGTAAAGACTAATTAGGGTTTGAATATTTTAATTAATATTGCAATTAAAGCTTAATTACTTGTCCAAATAGTTTGAAGTTTTTCGTGAATGTTATAAGGGATGACCTTCACCTTTCATAAACATTTCAAGTAATTGGGTGAGTACATTA
The DNA here is from genome assembly GCA_021442155.1 of Cymbidium sinense. Taxonomy (NCBI): domain Eukaryota; kingdom Viridiplantae; phylum Streptophyta; class Magnoliopsida; order Asparagales; family Orchidaceae; genus Cymbidium; species Cymbidium sinense. The sequence goes on along the minus strand of CM038220.1, from coordinate 154,701,085 downwards.
GCATATTCATGTTTTCAGACCTTAATTACCCATTTTGGCTATTTAATAAATTTATTTAATTAGAAAAAATAAAAAAATGTTTGTGGCCGACTAAATCTATATCTAGAGCTTAATGGTAACTAGTGTTATTTATTAAGACCTCTGGTCTTAATTATTTCTCAAAACAACCCTTAAAGTGTTTAGTTAATTAAATACTTAATTAATTATTTTAGAATTTTAAAAATTTATAATTATACAAATTTCTAAAATTATAAATAAACCAACTTTATGTTGAGCTAAAATAGACAAAATCAGTGAAATTAAAGTTTTCAAATGCTTTTGTGTATTCAAAGAGTTATTGTCTAATTAAAATTTTAATTAATTAATTAATTATTTATGTGAAAAATATTAGCCCAAATACTATGAAATTTTTACTATTTAGTCTTCATGTTATTTTTCAAGTTTACAACTTTTCTCATAATATTTGGGCTTGTATATTGTGATTACTTAATTTTTGAGGTCCTTTGAGTATGGATTTGGTTAAATAATTATAAAATCTAATTAATTCATAAATACCATAATTCCACTTGTAAACCTTATTAATAACTAGAGGACATGTATGAGATAATTTTACTATTTGATCTCTTCTTAGTAGGTCTAATTAATTACAATTAGAATGTAGTAATTAAAGAATGATATAATTAAGCTTAAGTGGAATCATTTTCACATGAATGACCTTAAGATTTAATAATAATTAAAATGCTTTGTAATATCAATTTGACACTCTTCATCCACTTTTAAATGTGTGGTTAGCTCATAGCTCATTCACTTCAATGTTTAAAATTAAAATAAATCCCTAATGCATGATATGTGAATAGTGCGACTATTATCACTAATAAATCAAAAGTATGAAATATACTTCTCATATAAATCAAATATAAACATCTTCATAAATATAAGCTAATAAAAGTGAATAAAACCCAAACATAAAATTCTTGTGTCTAATATACACATTTTTAAGGTATATAGTCTAGACACTTGGGGGTGTAGGGTTACTGGTTCGTAGGAGGTCTTAGATACTTTCTCTCACTTGTTCGACAATAGCACATACTTAAAAAATTAAATAGAAAATATATGTCAAATATAAATCATTTTTAAACCTCATATCATAAAGATTTCAAAAATTTATTTCACCCATATTCATGTTTATATTAATTCATAAAATGCATGTATATTTTGAAGTGAATTATTAAAGTGATAGAATAAATACATAATAAAATATTAAAATGATAAAATAAATACATATTACTTTCAAAATAAAATATTAAAGTGACCAAATAAATACATAATTATTTCAAGTGAAATATTATTTAAAAATAAAATATTGAAATAATGGAACAAACACATATTATTCTAAAAATGAAATTTTAAAATAATAAAATTAAGGAATAATTATTTTTAAATAAATACACAATTATGTTAAAATTAAATTATTTAAAAAAATTAAAAATGAAATATTGAAGTGATAAAGTAAATACATAACTAAAAATAAAATATTATTGTGATAAGATAAATGCATAATTATTTTAAAATGGAGTTTTAAAGTAATGAATAGTTGACGGATATCATTAAGTATATCATTTATTTTTCTTATTATCTTATAGTGCCTTTCATGTCATTAATAAAAATCTTAACACTTCATTAAAAAAGATTAAAAATAAAAAAAATACACCTTTAGGTCTAACCTTAAGGTAGGGTGCTGAAAAGAAATAAGCTATACTCTAAGTGTTATGAATTTTTATACTGTTTAGATCATTAAGTCTAACTTAAATAAAAATTAATTTCATGAATTCAAAATTCACTTCTTAAATTATTAATCATTAAATCAAAACCACCCTTTGGTTAATTATTTGAACTCTTCACTTAAGTCACAACTTAAACATTAATGCTTAACTTTATCATATCACACTAGCCTCTACATACACATTATGTTGTTAGATCACCGATCCTAGAGTTTTGTTAGGTATAGGTTTTCTTTGTTTTGTGGTGTACTATTTTAGCGTAGATGTTAGGGTTATTTGTGCGCTAGTCTGATTACTATGATGATATTTATTAGACTAACAATCATTTCTATAGGGTTATGCTTAATTAAAGGGGTTGTTATAATAATAAAAATAAATTAATTACTTTTACTTATAGGTGTGGCTTATCCCTGAAGCATAGGTCATTGGTATAGGTAGGCTTCGAACCCATTGGTGCTAAGTCCAATTATGCAATTTATAACTGCTTGGTGTGTATACGTATGATAGCTAACCTCTGCTTTGCAAGTTTAATTAAGATTTTTTTGAAAAAAAAATAGTAAATATAATTTTGGAATAGAATGGCATTTAGAGTCATGGAGTTTAAGATAACCCTGTGAAGCATGGAGCATCCAAATTCATGAAGACAGGTGGAGATGAAAACCCCCATGGCTTGCTTTAATTTTTTTTAAGTAATTATAATCTGTGTTGTATAAGGGTTGAGCTCGACAACCCACTCTTTTCCTTTATAAAGGTGGACGTAGTAACTTGGTCTCACTAGCCTGATTCTTATTTTTTTTACTTTGATTTGATTTATTTGTGTGTTTACTCTATATGTACACTAAAATTACTTTCTTTTCATAGGTTTCTTTAAGTGTGTTATTTTGTTGAATGGCCTGGATATCTTTAGGCTCTCTAGGGCTTAAATTTTCTACCCAAACTTAAAATAAACTTGAATTAAACATTAATAACTCATAATCTCATCTAAAAGCTTAGGAATTAATCAACTAAAAGATTTAGGAACTCTAAGTCTATGAGGAATTAAAATAACATTATGCATACATATGGACTTCACTTTTTCTTCACTTATTACAAAAGTGTAGGACTATTGACAACAACACCCTTTTATGAAAAACACTCTTCTCATGGATTGGCCTATATTCTTATTTTATCATGCATATAAGCATACTTTCCCACCCAACTTTAGTTAAATTGATTAGTCAAAATGAATAAAATATGTAACTTTATTGCATTAATCTGGGACATGATTTTATACCCATTTTGATATGGACTCTTAGATAATGAGTTTAGGCTCTTAGGTTTTTATTTGAAATAAATAGTAGTCTAACTATCTTGCATTTATAAGACTTGACTAAATGATTTAAAAGTATAGGGGGTGCTAGCTTGCAGTCACTCCTAGCAGTTGTAAGTCCATAAGAGTTTGGACAGATTCACTCTCTCTAGTGGAAGTAAACAAACATATCTCATTTTTTTCCTTTCAAGCTCTCAGCTTATGCTAGAGCACTATTGATTTAAGATCATCAGTAGCCCATTTCTCCTATGTTATGGGTGAAAATCGTCACCTCTTAGGCACTTTTATAATCTTGTATTGTTGGAATATAAGTCCTAGCATTCTAATAAGATGCCAACTCTAATGATAATAATTCTTAATTTTAAAAATATAAAGCCTCATCATAGGATGGATTGAAGTACACACAAGACTTTCTAATATCGAAAGCACATCCTACTTATCCTCCTATGGACTCAATTAAGAACTCTTTCCGATTATGTTCTCCCACTTGATTTTCAATAATTTTGATATTGAGATTTGAAATCCATAGAAACATTAGCTGATTACTTTAATTGAGAGTTTTCTTGGGAGATTCATATCTCTTAAAATGTAATTAATTATGGAGGCTTACCCCTATAAAGAACTTAAGAACCTAGCTTAAAATAAATCTTACCTTATTTCATCATATGAGGTAGGAGAAATATCTCTAGTACATATAAGTCCATAAGCCTTATGAGCCTTTATTAGATGATTGAGTACACGATAGGATGATATTGTTATCTTTTGAGGTAGTATATTATTTCTTGATGTTGAGCTCAATCATTTCAATAAGTACTTCCTAAGATCTGTGTGACGTCCTCCCTCTATAATTTTAAACATACAACACATGGAGCATAGATATAAAATACTACAACACATGTAACATAATATAAAGTCTCATAAGATTTATCTTTTAGATTGAGACCTTATAATGGATCATTTTCTCCCTTGATGTGCTACATCACTAGAATAAACTAGATTTTACACCCACTTAAGTGTTATGATCACTCACAATCTTGTAGCTACTTAATATATAAAATTTGCAGTTAAGTCATCTTCGTACACAAACTCCTTTTATGCTTGAGGGGAGGTAGATTGAGTGTAGTAAAATTTTAAGATAGATTATTATTTTGTTTTGTGCTTTAGAGAACTACATTGATTATTTTATTACATTATAATTGGTATTTTTGTATGTGCTCAATATACAAACATGGTTTTATTTCTTATTTTATAGAGGTCATGCATAAAAATATAAATTCCATCATTTATCCAAGATGTTTTACATTTTATTCTAAGATGTGATTCTATTGTTATGCTATGATGACTCCCTTTAGCCAACAATAATTTCTTTATTGCATTTATTTTTAGAATTTCATGTGTAAAACTAAAGTATAAGCAAAGTTTCCTAGCCTAGTAAACCAACTCAAGTTTTGATGACTAAACATATAGTTTGAACTAAAAGAAGGACCATGAATAGAGAGAAATTTAACTTATACTTTGTTATTCAAAAATTATCTTCGCATGTTGGCTAGAACTTGGGAACCCTTTTTATTTCTATTTTAGGTATGTATAAGTAGATTTCTCAATTACACCAACTTATTATTTATTCATTAATAGTTGTTATTGCATAGTGGTGGTTTGTTTTATCTTAATTACTTGCTTTTGTTCTTGTTTTCCTTGTATAATGATTACATGGGCTATAAAGGTTTTTTGCTAATTCCTATGAAAAATGTTTTCTATCAATTTTATTAACCTATTACCATGAAATCAACTAGAAAAATAATTTTAAATTAAAATTAAGACTCTCTCTAGTCTTTAATTTTAAATTACTCTTACTCTGTTATATCTTTGGAGGAGGTGTAAGAAAAAGCAAATGAGTAGCCAACCCCCATTTCTTTGTGCTAAATTTTAGTACTTGCTTTGTCCCTTCATCTAATTGTGCTTATTAATCTATTTCTCTTGTCCAATAATACTCATATCTTTTTAGTCTTGTCTGTTTGATTGGGTAAATTACATGGAATGGTCGTGAACGTAGTTATATAGTTCATTGATAGTATAAGCACACTATTGTGGCTATATTATCATATTTTATGAACCCAATTATGTTTGGATCAGGTTCAAATTATGTTTATCCAATACACATTTGGTTAGACCTTTTCAACTAAGTCACACCAATTTAACAAAATAATTCTATATTTTAAACACACATTACGATTGAACTCCAACGAGTTCTAATTATACATTTGCACATGGTCTCATTCCTTCATTTTCTAAATAGATTATTAAATTTTGTACTACCTTGCACTTTGAAAGTCAAAAATATTTTTTGATTTGTTCATAACCAATGTATCTTCAAATATTGTTTGCTTGATTTGACACTTGAATCCCAATTGTTATAGTTAATGGTTTCACTTCATTTTAACATATTGATGTGTTTGCATGCATGTAAAGTAGTGCAACATTGTAAGTTAGCTACATCTTATATAATTAACAATAATTCCTATTATAATTATTTATTTGTAATTATTAGGTAAAGGTTAATCAAATAATAAAGATGTCTTAATCAAGATCACATCTCATATGATCAATTAATAAATTTAATCAATCTAAAGCCTATCACTCTAATTCACTATAAAAATGATTAGTTTTATAGTGATTGTGTTCTAATAAGCAACTTAATTTGGTAAGTCAATAGGTTATATAACCCTAAGATACACTAGATTTTACATACACTTGGATAGTTTAAAATCACATAGTCACATAGTATATGAAGGATGTAGTTAAGTCTTCCTGATACAAAATCCCCTTTGATGCTGGAGGCGATGTAGATTAAATGCAATTGGATTTTGTGATTGATTGTTTTATTTTATTTGTTTGTTTTTTTTTCTTTGGTGCACTACTTTAATTATTTTATAGAAATGGAATTAGGGATTTTTTTATGTGCTTAATATATGATCATTGCTTTTATTTTTTATTTATAGAATTTATGCACCAAAATATAAATGCTATCATTAATCCATGATAGTATATTTTTATTCTAAGCTGTGATACTTTTTTTATGCTATGATGGCTCCCTTATGCCTAAGATATTTTCTTTAATGCATTTTATTTTAGAGTTTTATATGTAAAAGTAAAGTATAAGCTATTTTTTTTTAGTCCAATACAAACGAACTTATGTTTTGATGAATAAATGTACATGTTGAGCTAAAGGAGGACCATGAATAGAGAAAAACTAAACTTATACATTATTATTGAAAATTATCTGAGCTTGTTGGGTAGAACTTGGCTATTCATTTTATTTTCATTATGGAAATGTATAAGTATAGTTCTCAACTGCATTGACCATATATTAATTCATTAATATCCATCATTGCATAGCGGTTGTTTATTTTACCTTGACAATTTGTTATTATTCATTTTTTCTTTGTACTATGATTATATGGTCTATAAAAGATTTTTTGCTAGCACATGGGAGAAAATGTGTCCTATCAACTTTACTTACAATGATAAACAACCTTATAATTAACAAGAAAAATAACTAAAAATTAAAATTAAGTCTTTCTCTTTCTTTTAATTTTAAATTACTCTTACTTATATCTTTTAGGGGAGGTGTAAAATAGAGTTGAAGAGCATCCAACCCCCTACCATCTTGTTAAATTTTTAATACTTAGTTAGTCCCTTCGACTAAGTATGCTTATTAATCTATTTTTCTTAACCAAGAATACTCAAACTTTTAGCCATGTCTATTCGATTTGGTAAATTACATGGACTAGCCATAAGCATATTGATATGACCATTTATAGTGTAATCAAACTCTTGTGGTTATAATTTCCTTTTTATGAACCTAATTGACATTTCAATCAAGTTCAAATTATGTTTAGCCCATACCATGTTTGGTTAGACTTTTTTTTCTGGTGAGTCACACACACTGATTCAACACCATTAAGTTCAAATTATACACCTATGCTTGATCTCATTCCTTCATTTTTTGAATAAATGGTTATAATCAACACTGCCTTGCACTCTGAAAGTCATAAATACTTTTTTTGACTTGTTCATAACTAATTTAACTTCAAATATTGTTAACTTGATTTACCACTTGAATCTCATACTGTATAGTTTATGGTTTCAATTAATTTTATCATACTAATTCATTTGAACACGTGCAAAGCAGTGTCAACAACATAGTTTAGCTACACATTATATATTAAAACTTAACATTGATTATAATTAATTAATTATTATTATTAGGTGATGGTTCATCTAATAATAAAAATCTTTTAATCTTAATCACATCTCATATGATCAAATAATAAATTTAACCAGCCTAAAGCCTATCACTCTAATTAACCATAAAATTGATAAGCTTTAGAGTGATTGAGTTCCTATTAGTAACTTAGTTTAGTATGTCATGAGGTTATATGAGGTAATCTTAAGAAACGCTGAATTTTGCACATACTTAAGTGTTGTGAAAGTTCATAGTCTTCTACCCACTTAGTATATGGAGGATGTTGTTAAGTCATCCTGATACACAAACCCCTTTAATGCTCGAGCCAAGGTAGAATTAGTGTAGTTGGAATTTGAGATTGATTGTTATTTTTTTTTTTATAACTTTGGTGTGCAACTTAGATTATTTTATTTTATTAAATTTATTTTTATTTTTTATTTTTTTAGCTACTCAATGTAACCCTATTACTTTTATTTTTTATTTTAGATAAGTCATGCATCAAAAATATAAATACCATCATTAATCCCATATATTACATTTTTATTCTAAGTTGTGATATTTTTATTATGCTATGATAGCTCCCTTAGCCATAGAATATTTTCTTTATTCAATTTATTTTTATAATTTCATATGTAAAGAGAAAGTATAAGCTATGTTTTTGAGTCTAGTGCAAGCCAACTCAAGATTTGATGAATAAACGTACAGTTTGACCTAGAAAGATCATGAATAGGGAGAAACTACTTATACTTTATTATCAAAAATTATCCAAGTATGTTGAGTAGAACTTAGCTACCCCTTTTTACTTTCATTTTGAGTATGTATAAGTATATTTCTAAACTACATCAACCTATTATTATTCATTAATATTCATCACTGCATAGTGGTTGTTAGTTTTACTTTGATTATTTTTTTCTATTCTTTTCCTCTTTATACTATGATTATATGCATTATAAAAGATTTTTTGGTAACTCCTAAAAAAAATTTATTTTATAAACTTTATTAAAAATGGTAAACAACCTTAAAGTCAACTAAAAAAAATTTTAAAATTAAAATTAAGGCTCCCTCTAGCCTTGAATTTTAAATTACTCTTAAACACTTATATCTTTTGGAGGAAGTGTAAGATAGAGCTACTGAGCAACAAACCACTCTAATTCACTATAAAGCCTAAAGATTATCACTCTAATTCACTATAAAAATTTATAAGTTCTAGAGTGATTATGTTCTAATAACTTAGTTTGGTAAGTCATTGAGTTATTTGAGATAACCCTAAGATACACTAGATTTTATATATACTTAGGTGTTGTGATAGTTTACAATCTTGAAACTGTTTAGTGTATAAAAAATGTAGTTAAGTCATCTTGACACACAAACCCCTTTAATTCTCAAGGTGAGGTAGATTGAATGTATTTGGATTTTTAGATTAATTATTATGTTTTTTTTTTTTACATTGGTGTGCTTCTTAGATTATCTTATTGCATAAAAATAGGTATTATTGTATCCGCTCAATGTATGACCATTACTGTTGTTTTTTATTTTATAGAGGTCATGCATCAAAATATAAATACCATCATTAATCCATGATATTGCATTTTTATTCTAAGTTGTGATTCTCTTATTTCGCTATGATAGCTCCTTTTGGCTTAGGATACTTTTTTATTCCATTTATTTTAGGAATTTCATATGTAAAAAAAAATTATAAGCTGTTTTCCAATCCAATGCAAACCAACTGAAGTTTTAAAGAATAAATGCACAGTTTGAGCGAGAAATACCATGAACCAAGAAAAACTAAACTTATTCTTTATTATTGAAAATTGTCCAAGCTTGTTAGGTAGACTTTGGCTACCCTTTTTTATTTTCATTTGAGTGTGTATAAGTATATTTATAAACTTCACTAACCTATTTTTTATTCATTAATAACCATCACTACATAGTGGTTAATTATTTTACCTTGATTATTTTTAATTATTTTTTCCTTGTACAATGATTATATGAGCTATAAAATATTTTCATTGGTAGCTCTTAAGGAAAATTGTATTCTATGAACTTCATTAAAAAAAAGATGAATAAGCTTAAAGTCAATTAGAAAATATTTAAAAATTAAAATTAAAGACATCTCTAGCTTTAATTTTAAATTACTCTTAAACACTTATATCTTTTGGAGGAAGAGTAAGATAAAGCTAACGAGTGATGAACCACCCCACCCCACCCTTTTAGAGAATGATGGCAAACTTCATGTTGCTCATGTTATGGTAATAGAAAAGAGAGGTAGGCCACCAAATCAAATAAACAAGCCTTTAAAGAAACTTTCTTGAAAAATATTCAAGAAGAAGATGAAGATCCATTGGTTTTGAGAAGGAGAAAAAAAGTGATAACCCTTTAGAATAAAGATAAGGAAAAGGATTTTTTTCATTCAAAAACTCCAATAATAATTTGGATAAATGGTTGCTACTATGGCTACTCTTACTATAAAAAGTGAAATTAACCTTCCACTACTTTGCCTGCTTCTAAGATGCTACATAATGATACTCATTCCACAACTTAATCTATTGTAGTAATCATACTAAACATATACCTTTCATTATTTGGCCTTTTTATTATTTTTGATTCTGTTGTTGCATCATTATTAGATGCTCACATTAGATCCATGGAAGAAATACAAGTCAAAGTTGTCATGGTAGCTTAACAAGGAGAACTAACCATTAAAAGGTGAAGACCTAACTTAGCATAATATGAACTAGTCCCTTTTTCTAAGAGATTTGTACCTCCTAGCTTTACACAATTCGATGGTACTGGAAACTAGTGCCAGGATGTTGCTAAATATGAGTATTTTTTTAATATAAGAAATAATGATGCCCTTGTATTGCTTCTTTTCGTGACCTTATTATTAGGTTTGAATTTGAGTGGTATCCTAACTGGTTAAACAAGTCATTTAAAACCTTTTACTAGTTGAGAAATTTTTCATAGGGGTGTGTAAGTGTGCATAAATAGGTTAATATGCATGACTTGATGACTATGCGACAAAAACCTCCAAAAATCTAGTAGATTTTATTATAGAAAATTTGAATTTGGCAATGAAATGAGAACAACCGCTCTAGAAGAATTATGTTGTTGATCTTTTACTTGGCCATATCATCGAACTAGTAATATTCTTTAAAACATCCATTGAATCACTTCTTTGTAAAATTACTTAGCAAATTCAAAGTAAAATAGCTTCCTTGATTTTAATAGAAGATAACTCTAAGGAAAAACTTAAGAAGAACATTATTGAATTTTCTAAAAAGGATGGGGAAATAGTTGTAGTTTTCACTTCGAGTACTCCGAGCAAAGATGTAGTTGCAACTAATTCAACTAATTTAACTATGCATCTTTCCTCTAGAAGATTCTAAATGACTATCTAGAAAAGACTTGAAAGGCAATACTCTTTCAAGAAGAGTGTTGTAGAAAAGCAATTCAAAATGTTTTTATAATCAAGATTGATGCTTCCAAACTAGTGAAGCTTAAGGAAAAATGGATGACCCATCTTTTCGCATATACCTTCAATGTATTAAGCATATGTTTGGAAATTGTATCACATTTAAGGATTTGTCAAACATCAATTATTTTTGATTTTTTTTTGTTGCTTCACCATCTATCCTTATGATTTGTGTTTTTAATGAAGAAGTATAGGAGGAACCTATTTTGATTATAGCTAAATAAGCTTGTAAATTGATGCTAGATGCTAGGGACTCTTTTATTGTTATGCCCATGACTTTTGTTGTTGAGGATTTAATATTCATCCTAAGAAAGACCCATTATCATGCGTAGGTGATCGGACGATAAAGGTGAACTCATATGAGAAGGTCCATTTGTAATTGAAAGTAGCATATGTAGTAGGGCTATTTTATATATAAGGATGGCACTCATCCATTACCACCTATAAATAGCCATTTCCCCCTACAAATAGCCATTTTTTTTGAAAAATAAAATAAAATTACTAAGCACTACACATTTTTTTGGTTATTACTTTTAGAAAACTTTTTAAACAAAATGAGAAAGAGTCTTATATGCAAACTATTTATCAATTTTAATATGATATATACATATATATATATATATATATATATATATATATATATATATATATATATATATATATATATATATATATATATATATATATATATATATATATATATATATATTGTATATATATAGTCATTTTATCTCAAAAAAAATTGAGTGAAGGAGGTCCCAATTATATTCTCTTGATACAATCACATTATTTAAAACCCTTTATGACACTTAACTAGTTCACATATATTATAATATAGTTACACAATTAGCCATTATAATTTATTGCTTGAGATCTTTGTTTAGTATCATCTTCTCTTTAGAAAGTCGACATTTCAATTTTTACATAATAGCCATAAATGATAGATGTTTATTGGAAGGAGAGTCTACATTCTACTTTTCCACACTTAGTTCAACCTTATGTTTTCCCCATCAAACACCACCTACTTTTGAAAAGTACTTGTTAGCATAAATTGTGTCATAGCACTTACAATTGTTATAAATGTTATGATTTCTTAGGAGATGTATTATGTGTTAAGTATCCTTATTCAAGTGAAGGTTTAAGGCCTGATTTCGAAGGCCAAGTTCATAGATGAGTTGTATTTTGGAATCTAATGTATTTTTGTGAGATTTGTCATGCCCATTTACCTTGTAAGTTCACATACAACATACATAAATTGGTGATGGACCTCACTAAGATGGCAGTGTCTGTATATTCTTCCACTCTTCCACACTTTTTCAAAACGTCCCCCACTCCCATCAACAAGAGGAAGAAAGTTACCATGTTAATTATTTAGAAATCCATTTTAAAAGCAATCTTAGTGATGGACTGTCATAGAGGGGATGTTGTAGTGAATGGAGGAAGAAGGAAATGCAGGAAGAAGGAAATGCCTCAATATCTTCCCCACACCAAAGTGGAAGGGTTGCAAAATAGTTCTACTCACCCAAGTATAATTGTAGTGAAGGATCACCAAATCCTCTAGACAATTGGCCACTAAGCTCCAACCAAAGAGTCTGCACTTAAGTTTTCCACACAAAAATAAGTCACTCCCTTCCATAAGTTTGGAGAAAATTTTTATATAAGTACAATACTCCAAGGGAAAAAAACTACTGAAAAAACTAACAAAATGTGGAACCCATCATTTCACAACATCGAGGTGTCACAGGCTAGTGTCGGCACTAGCTTCTTTCTTCAAACACCCCTACAAGAATTGGCTGTAGCACCGAGGTGTCATAAATTGAGCACCCAGGTGCTATATTGCTGATGTATTTTTGACACTAAAATATTAAATGTTCTCTATCACAACTCTCATACAACACTTAAACATGATCAAATACATCCAATACTAAAACATGGGACATCAATATAAAATACCACAACACATAATGTCAAATAAAAATTTTTATAAGTCCAAGCATTGGTTTGGGACCTTGTGATAGGTCCTTTCTTCCATTAAAAAGCATCCTCTTTAGTCTGTGGATCATGAATCTCTCCTCATTTCTAATATCTCCTCTAAAACCAACAAAAAAATTATTAGCTACTTGACACTCTTAATCAATGCAATGTATTCATGCTATTAAGTCCTCAAATATATACATATATTCCACTACTGACATATTCTCTTATTTAGGAGTTGTCAATTGTTTCTAGATCCTTTTATCATGGTTTTTATGATAATACTTAGCCCTTAAAATTTCTTTCATTTCTATCCCTGTCATGAGGTTTCTATCAAATTTCTCTTCTTTAGCTAAAAAAAGTAATTCTAATAAATTTTTGCATGACCTGCAAATTTTATTTTTACAAACATAGTTTTTTTATAATAATCCATATGATACCAATCAAAGAAATTATCCATTTGAGTTAACCAATCTAAAAATTTATTCGGGTCATGAACACCATCATACATTGGGGCTTCGATCTTAACTTATTTTGTAGGTTCATGTGAGGTTTCAGGATAGTTATCTCTATGAAGTTCATTTTTTTTTCCCATCCTATGGATTTTAAGTCATTCAGATGTGGGTTAGTCAGTGGAGTCTGCAACCTAGTACTCAAAGTATAAACTTGTGCAATTAGGTTCATGAGAAGGTACTCTACCCTAGTGACTTTTTCTTCACTTTGCATAATGATCACATTTATCCTCCTCATTAAGTCTTCTAGTTGGTCCAAGCTAATATATTTAGGTGGCATATTATGAATAGAAGAATGCAAATGCATCACTCCATATGAGATTTTAAATATGTGTTTAGTGAACTAGATTTAACACAATAAGATGCAAAATTTAGAAAATGACTAGCCTTCAATAAACATAAAGTAACTTGTGGATGCCATAAAACATTAAGTAAACTTAAGAAATAAACATAAGATCTTCAAGAATATGACTTTGATTTTTATACAAGGTTTGTATACTAGGTTTGGTTATTTTAGTGAACTCTCCCTTACTCAAGTTGTCACTCAAGTATTATGGCTTGTAGTTAGGTTAAGTGGGGAAAAGCTAAGCTTTATAAGTGGAGACAACTAGTTAGTAGTAAAAAAATGTTCATAGGATTGCCTTCCAACCAATTTTACATAAGTTTCCAAGAAAAATCACTAAATCTATAAAGGGAATTACACAAAATTAAAAATATAAAACTAATCTTGCTTAGATTTGATATGAATTATTTACGAACACTTTCTTGGGCACTGATACTAAAATTGATGGTGAGTTGTAGAGAGGAATTCTTAGTGGATGAAGGAAGAAGAAAATGCTTCAAGCTCTTCTACTCACCAAAGTAGAAGGGATATGAAGAGGTTTTACTCACCCAAGTAGAGCTACTACGAAGGATCAACAAATCATTCAGATGGCTGACCACCAAACACCAACCAAAGAGTCTAAACTCAAGTTTTTCACATAAAAACAAATCTCTCTCCTCTAAAATAATAAAACAAGTGTTTTCATAAGTACAATACTCCAAGAGATGTGTCCTTTAGGAGAAAACTACTTAAAAACTCTCAAAATTCAAAACCCATTATTTCACATCATCAAGGACACAAGCTAGTGCTTAAGCACTGGCTTTTCTCAAACACCCTTACAGGAATTGGGTATAGCATCAATTGCTAGAAATTAAGTGCCTAGTCGCTATGCTGCTAATGTACTTTCAACACTAAAATACTAAATATTTTTAATCACAAATCTCATACAACACTAAAACATGATCAAATGCATCCACTATTATATAATACAACACATTGGACTATGGGGAAAAATTTATGACACCACATAGATTGTAAGAATTTTTAATTTAAGTAATTGAACACATCATTAAGGAATGAATATATTATCTTAAATGATAAATATGGTATCTTATAATGGATTCAATTACTTAATAAGGACTCCTAATGCTAATGGGTCTTCAATATTCCATAGATTTTTTCTTTGATCTACATAGAAAAGTAATGTTAGATTTATTTTATGCCTAGTTAATAGTTTCCCATAAGAGAAAGCCCTTAAAGTTAATTACAACCAAGAAAGAAGGAAATTCTTCCTAAGAACACTCTCAATTAAAAAATTGACTCTTATTTCTATGTATTTCAAAGCTTATCTTTAAAGGGTGTTTAATTTAGAAATTAAATAGGGAATACTTCAGAAGGGAATAGTTCTTTCTAAAGGCCAATCGGGATTGAGTCGAAAATACTTATAGATATTAGGATGCCCAGTAAGCATTTTAATTATTCTACCGTTGGGCTTCACATTTTTGAATTCAATATTAGGATTTTAAGTTGATGTTTTATTAGAAATCTAAGACTTAGAGATTCTAGTAGCACAAGATAATACAAATATCTAGTGGTTGAAGACTTATTCTAATAGAATGCTTTAGAGCCTAAGTCTACAAATGCTTTTGACATAATATAATGGCTCAACCTAGTTTAATTTTTAAGAATTCAGCCCTCTCTCTAACTTAAGAAGAAAATAATCATGCCCCTCGATTCTTCTGGACTTTTTATCCACATTAAAAGGGTTGACAGCTAACACCACCTAAGTGATTTTGAAAATCATGATTTTGATCTTATATGTGCAAGTTGGCTAGTTTATTTCATTTAGAAAGGAAGCTAAGAACCTAACTCACTCCTTAACCCTAAGATAATGTTCATCATGTTATGCACCTAACTAATGCAATAAATTTTATCTTTTATATGTTTTGACTCACAATTTATTTTAGATGCCTTTGGTATGCAGTTTATACTTATAATGAGATGCAATTAGAAATAGTCATGGGTCAGATCAAAATAAGAAGGCACACTACCCCAAAAAGGGTGGTCATCTTCAAAGGTTAGAAGCCTCCTTATGTGCAATGAGAGAAGCAACCAATTTAAGAAGAATGGACAATATGCTGTCATGGTTCACAAAAGCTAATTATTTCTAGTTTCTTTTAAGTTATTCATAAGGCTTTAATTAAAGTGAGGTTATGAGCTTTTATTTTTAGGTTTTAGTTGTTTAGTTTAGGTGGGGTAAAAATTTTTAATTCTCCTAGAACACTCATGTTCTAAGCATTTCATCACAAAGAACATCATAGAAAATAACCTAAAAAAAGCATGCACTTTCTATTGCACACCCCAAAATAAATCAAGCCATATTAAATTAATAAAACAAGCCAATGCATCTCGATACCGTTGTACTCCATAGAAGAAAGAGAAAATGGGCAACCGAGCTCTATCCTTATACAACCTAGCCTAGAACTAAAAGTTTTGATTTATCAGGGTCTTCCTCCAAGATTATCACCTTCTTCAAGGACCTCCACGGGCTTCACAGGGGACCACCAGTATGGTATAGTCAACTCCAACTATTCCTAGATTCCATAGATACTATCATTTTTTTAAGAAAATATTTACTAAAAGGTTAATTTGAGAGTACAATCATGCATGAGAGAAGGGAAAGTAAAGACCATTACAAGTTTCTAATGTATGGCACATCAAGCAAGTAACCTTTGAGTGTTGTAAGAATTTGAGGTAAATGAATGTATGATAAGAGAGGTCCATCAATTTGTGATCCTATCCTAATGCAATAAATTTTATCTTTTATATGTTTTGACTCACAATTTATTTTAGATGCCTTTGGTATGTAGTTTATACTTATAATGAGATGCAATTAGAAATAGTCATGGGTCAGATCAAAATAAGAAGGCACACTACCCCAAAAAGGGTGGTCATCTTCAAAGGTTAGAAGCCTCCTTATGTGCAATGAGAGAAGCAACCAATTTAAGAAGAATGGACAATATCATCATGGTTCACAAAAACTAATTATTTCTAGTTTCTTTTAAGTTATTCATAAGGCTTTAATTAAAGTGAGGTTATGAGCTTTTATTTTTAGGTTTTAGTTGTTTAGTTTAGGTGGGGTAAAAAATTTTTAATTCTCCTAGAACACTCATGTTCTAAGCATTTCATCACAAAGAACATCATAGAAAATAACCTAAAAAAAGCATGCACTTTCTATTGCACAAAATAAATCAAGCCATATTAAATTAATAAAACAAGCCAATGCATCTCGATCCTTGTACTCCATAGAAGAGAAAATGGGCAACCGAGCTCTATCCTTATACAACCTAGCCTAGAACTAAAAGTTTTGATTTATCAGGGTCTTCCTCCAAGATTATCACCTTCTTCAAGGACCTCACAGGGCTTCAGGACCACCCGTATGGTATAGTCAACTCAACTATTCCTAGATTCCATAGATACTATCATTTTTTAAGAAAATATTTACTAAAAGGTTAATTTGAGAGTACAATCATGCATGAGAGAAGGGAAAGTAAAGACCATTACAAGTTTCTAATGTATGGCACATCAAGCAAGTAACCTTTGAGTGTTGTAAGAATTTGAGGTAAATGAATGTATGATAAGAGAGGTCCATCAATTTGTGATCCTATCCTTGCCAAAACGTTAGTTGGTTGATTGCCCTCTCTAAATACATGAATGATTCAAAAGAGGAAATATTATGACAGAAGCATAATTCTTTTTAGGATGTAAGTACAGTATCAGGGGTAGTGCTCACCATTAATAATGTATTTTTAGAGGTTCATGGAGTCTATTTCAATCCAAATATTCTAGAAGTGAAGAGATATTGGTAGTCTTTAAGCTATAAAATAGGCAATGGCTTCAATATGGTGCATTCTTTGCATAAAAAGAGATGGAGAATGAGAATATGCATTGGCGCCTATGATTTCTGAAAACACCTCCAATATGACCAAGTTTAGTGCCATCTTTAAAGTTTCCATCAACATTTATCTTAATGCATCCATCTTACTAAAGAGGTTTTATGATGTCTGGATTTCACCATATTTCTTGGGGGAACATTAAGGAGGTTGGCATTTTTGAGTTTGGCAACATAATTTTGGATGTAACAATATATTTTCCTTTCCAACCCATTTGTTTTCATGTTTATTCAAGTTTCTTTCCATCTAAATAAAAGATTGGTAAGTGTGATCTTTTCTATGGATATTGAGTTGTTCCATGCTTTCAAGTAACCATGTATGGGCTCCTCCTTTAGTTTTTGTATTTGAAATGTTGAATACATTCCCTCCCAAACTTATTTGTTGGTTGGACATGTGATGAACAAATGATTTATGTTCTCTTCATCTCCTCTACATAGATGACAACTAGAAGTGATTTGGAGACCTTTGAGTTTAAGAATATCATTAGTGGGTAGAAGGTTGTGCCATAATCTTCAGCATAAGAGGGAGATTGGTGGTTTAATGACTTCACTCCAATAGATTGGTTGTCATTTTGAGTTTATGTTGGAGTGATGTAAAGTATTAAAAAGGCTTTTAGACAAGGAGAAGTTACCATTATTACATTTTAGCATTAATTTATGTACCATATATGGGATAATTAAAATACTAGTTACTTCTTTTATAGTGTCCTCATTGAGGTAATTTCTCAATTTTGGGGTATCCCACTTATTTTCAATCCAAAATTTTAAAACTAAAACCTAATTAGAGATAATATGTCTAGTAAGCCTTGATAATAAGCCATCAAGAAACAAATTATCCCTTGAAATTGAGTTCTCCTTCCCCCAGCTGCCAGAAAATCTGATCTTCTACTAATACTCTGTGTTTCAGCAGGTTCTTCCAATGTTGTGAGTCTATACTGGTATGTTGAACCATATTTGGGTGAGCTTTGCAGCAATATTTGTTGAGAAGAAATTAGGCCCAAAAAGAGTCCATTTGTCTTAGTTTGATCCAAAGTTTCAACTGGTTAATCTGGATTGAATTAGATATAGATCTATCTGCCAAGCCTCCTTCATTTTTTGGTTTACCTATCTTCTCCAACTAACCCAATAATTGGAGTTTTTGTGTCTACTCCATAAGAATATTTAAAGATTCTTTTATTCTTGATCTGCATCATATCGAGAATAATCATTATCTATATTGAATATAGTGGAATTGAACAAAGGATGCTTTGTAATAATTTGATTCTTACTCTAGTCGATAAGAAGGTGGTCTATCATGAATTTATTCTAGCTTGAACAGAGTGGATCACTGCATCAAAGTAATGAGCTTTATTCTCCCCTTTATAAATGTTAATGCCAAAGTATTTGATTGGAAGATGGGATTATGTAAAGACAGTGTGGTCTTTAATCCGATTCAGATCTATTTTATAGATTTTTCCCATTATTAACACACATTTTGTTTTATTGAAAGTTATTTTAGACATGGCTTGAAAAGTATTTAATATATGCATGATTCATTTATTTGATTTCTTGGATCAATTGCAAAATAGTAGAAGATCATCAGCAAAGATTAAATGGGAAATAATGATCTTCCCTTTGGATTTGTAGTTGATTGTCTTATCTGAGACATGAATTGCATCTAACATTCTAGAGAGATAGTCAAAGATTAGTATGAATAGAGATGGTGAAAGGGGGTCACCTTGTTTGATTCCTCTTGATGATTTGAAGAATCTGTGAGCCTCCATTGATAAAAAGAGAATAATAATTATTGGAGAGAAGTCTAATAACAAGTGAGAAGAAATCTTCATCAAATCCAATAGCTTTTAAGTTTTCCATGATAAGCTTCTAGTTGATTATATCAAAAGCCTTTCTAATATCCAATTTGATAATCATGTTCCCCCCTCTACATTTCTTATAAAGATCTAAAATGAGCTAAGAGAATATTTTCAGCAATGTTCCTTCCTTTAACAATTGTTGTTTGCTTTTTATAAATAAGGTTTGAGATGTATGGTTATAATATATTACATATGATTTTGTTGATGATTTAGCTGGTAACTAAAGAGAGACTTATGGATCTGAAGTCTTCCCATCTATATTTGTTGTTTGACTTGGGTATGGGGGTGATGGTTGAGGTGCTAAAGAATCTATTAATGCCCTTTCCCATAAAGAATTAGAAATAGCTGCTATCATGTCCTATTTAATCCATTGCCATGGGTGTTGGTAGAAATGAGCTATGAACCCATGAGGCCCAGCAACAATAGATCCACAAAAGGAAGCAAGTGAATCCTAGATTTCATCCTTTTTTGGAAAGTATAGATTCAAATGGTTTACAACTACTCTATTAGTGTCGAGTAAAGCTATATTGAATAAATCTAGGTTCATATTTTGTTCTTGGAATAATGCCTTGAAATAGTTGATCCCATCCTCAATTATGTCTCCCTTAGTGTGCAACCAAGTGTGATGAGATTTGATTTTTATGATAGCTTTATATTCTCTTATTTGTTTGATGCAAGCATGGTAGTATTTAGTATTTCTATCTCCATCTTTGAGATTTGTCACAGCAATTTTTGTGCCAAAAACTCTTTCTCCATATCAATTAGGTTATTGAAAGTAATTTGAGCTTGTTTGAGATCTTCTTCAGCTTCTATTGATGAATTATCAATACACTTGCTCTCAAGAAGGAGAACTTTGTGCTCTTATACATCGATTTGGTGATGACTATCACCAAAAACATTTCAATTCCACTGCTTAAGTACTTTGGTTAAGTTTTTGTGTAGAATCCATAACCTATTCCTTGGTCAGTTGTAGTTGATTGCCAAGCATTTTGAAGGAAATTTATTGATAGGCTATGTTGAGTCCACATGATCCAAAACTTGAAGACATGTCTAGAAGACTTAGGAAGATGGTGAATAGATAGTAATAAAGGAGCATTATCAGAATAAGTTCTATTTAATGTCTCACAACAACATTCTAAAAAAGAGTAAACTAGTGAGAATTGAGATGGTTATGATAAAGTCATTCGAAGACCCTACCTCTGTTCCATGTACAAGGATAGCCAATGAATCTAGGATCAGTTAGCATTGTATCTTCTATGGAGTCAATGAATTCCCTCATAACCATTTCATTTGGTTTCCTCTCTCCTTTTTTCTTTAATACATTAGTGATCATGTTGAAGTCACAACCTACTAGCCAGCCATGCTGACATCTTTGTCCAATGCCAATGATGTTAGTCAATAAGTTTCTTCTTGATTCCCTAGTGTATGCCGCATATACATTGGTTGCTTGTATTGAATAATTGTTGCAACTAATTTGTCTATGTATAAATTGGGGGTCATTAATCATGAGGTCAACTTGAATTGGGTTTTTCCAAAACAATAAAATCTTTTTATTGCAGTTCTGAATGATGCTGAATTTGCTGAATTTCCTTCTAAGTTTCTCAAAACTTTGTGGATGTATAAGTGGTTCAAGGGTGGCAAAAATACTTAGAGCCCCTAGAGGCTCTAGTAGTAATCTTATCTAATCTATCATCCCAATTGGAAGTGTTCCCTATGGATGATGTAGCATTTGGATTTATATGCCTTAATTCTCTAATTCCCTTATGTTTATTTCTTTTGGATTTCTAGACCAACCATTCCTCCTCAATACTTGTATTGTATTGTCTAGCTCCTCAAAGTTAGTTGTATGTCGGTGGAATGTTGGAGAAAAGACATCATCCAGTTGAATGTTTTGTATGGCATCTAAATGTCCCTTCCATAGCATTTTCTTTGCTTACAACCTATTCTGACTCCACATTTATTTGATCTGGTGTTTCATCTTTAGTTAGATTTAATTATTGGATAGGATTTGGCATGTTCTTCTTGTGGGGAAAATTTATGACACCACATAGAGTTTAAGAATTTCTTATTTGGGCGATCAAATGTGTTATTAAAGAGTAAACATATTATCTCAAAAGATAAGCATGTTATCTTATAATAGATTCAATCATGTAATAAAAGACTCTTAAGGCTAATAGGTCCTTCATGTACCAGAGAGTTTTCTCCTGAACTACATGGAAAGTAAAATAGGGTTTATTTTTAAATCGGATTCATGGTTCCCTATAAGGACAAGCCCTTATAGTTAATTACATCTTAGGATTTAAATTTTTAAATTTAATTTAAATTTTGAATTGATATTTTCTTAAAAATTTAGGACTTAGATTCTAACAGTACAAGACTACAAAAATGCTTAGGGTTGAACTTTCTCCAAGGAGGATGCTTCAGAACCTAAGTCTGTAAGTGCTTCTGACATAAGTCAGATGCTTGACCTAATTTCAATTTTGTTATCAGTCATTCCTCTCACTTGAAGAAACAGACCTATCCCTGACTCTTCTGGACTTACAACTCGCCTAGAAAGGCTACCAGCTAACACCTATTAACTATACACCTTGTATATCTCATCATTTGATTTGATGATAACAAACTTTGTGTAATAACAATTAAATATTTATTTATAGGATAAATTATCAACATTAATCATTATGAATGTTATTCTTAATTTTGGTTCATGTTGATGATAAACATATATTCTTGAGGCTACTAATTTTTTATTTTAAGTGTTTCAAGAAATTCACGAGACTCAACTTATCTAGTCCGATCGAGAAAGTCATATTAACTTGGCCTTGGGCAATTTAGAAATTTCTATAGGATTTGCAATATAAGATAAATAAGAGCTCATTAGAAAAAAAAATCATTTAATCATTTCAAAATAATTTATTAAAATTTCTTCATACTTTTCTACATATAAAAATTACATTATTCCTTGATATATCCATTTTAAGTAACATAAACTACATGCATGAGTTTAAATATAATTTAATGTGCCTTAAAAAAGATAAATTAATTTCATACTTCATTAAATTATTTTGATGCTTAGTTACATTATTTATCTATTTATTTCTAGCATGAGAATAAAATTATTCTAGAATTACTATAATTATCCTTTCTCCCTCCTATCCTTTTATTTTCTCTCTCATACCATAATTATCAACCTAATTTTTTATGGTACAATTTTTCACTTATTTTGTATTAATAAATTATGTAATAATTATTTAAAATATTTTCAAAATAATTCTCTCATTATTTAAATTTTAAAAACTTATTCATTTGAATTTTTGAATTTAAATTATTTTAAATTTTATTTGAAGATTCATTGCTATATCAATGAAAAAATTAATTTTAACCATTTATGGAATTATTTGGCCGACCCTAGCATGATTTATTTTAGATAATTGGATTTTAATTGAATTATTTTAAGTTAATTCAAAATTGAATTCAAATAAGTCTTGATTTAATAATCTTCCCTTTTTAAATTTAATCCATTTTAGGAATGGCTTTTGGCATTCCCCTTTTATTAATTTTCCATTAAATAAATTTAATCAATTAATTCAAAAAGTTTCTTAAATTATATTTTGATCATTTACACATGATTTATTGCATTAATTGAGGATTGGATCCATGTTCGGAATGCATTGGCCGAAATTCATCATATTATTATTGATTTATTTTATTAGCTTTACATTTATTTAACTTACATAAATTTATCTTAATCAATATGCATTAAATTGATATCTCTTTATAGAATCCATCCTTCAAAATCCTCTTGGTCATTCCACACAATAAATAATTTAAAATTAAATCAATTCTGAAGTTATTTAAATTCATTTCCTGGACTATTTCATTAAATGGATTTGAATTAGTAATATTAAATACATAAATCTTTTTCCCTCTCTTTCCTTGGCCAACCTCTTATGTGTTTATTTAGAGATTAATTCAAATGGTTATCACGTGTTCTTGAATTTAAAATTCAGGTTGTTACCAAATAAATATTCTCTCTTTATTCATGTTTGGCCAAAAATCCTTGGATTTATTCTCTTGGTTATTTTTAATTTGATTGATAAATTTTCTTCACTCCTCTCTCTCTCTCTCTCTCTCTCTCTCTTTATATATATATATATATATATATATATATATATATATATATATATATATATATATATATATATATATATATATATATATATATATATATATATATATATATCTTTCTCTTATTTTGAAATTCAAATATTGTTATTTAAATTTATTTTGTATGTGCTCATTTGTTCGAAATCAAATACTTTCCTTATTGATTTTTCCCTCTCATTATTTCCATCCTCATCTCCTTAGGCTTGGCCGAAATTATCATGGGGAAAACTTTATTTAAAGAGTTGACATCATGAGTTAATTCCTCTTGATTATCTCCACCTTGGCTGAACCCATGCTAGTCAATTTCTTGGAGTGAAGGTGCTAAGCTCATCTCTCTTATTCACTCTCTCAACTACCTTCAAGTGGAGATCTTCCTTAAATCTTTCAAGTTATTTTTATTCCTTGGAAAGTTCAAATCAAGTCAATTGGTTTCATTGCTAACATATAAAGGCTTGCGTAAGAGTATTTACTTTAATCCAATGTTTTGAATCTTTGGCTTTATTGGTTGATTTGGATTAAAAGATTTATGTGCTTTATTATTAAGATTCTTCTATAATCTCTTTTTATTCATCTTTAAGTGATTCCTTTTTATTTGATTGATTTGAAATAGTATCTTTAAGGCTTCTCACATTTGTTTTCTTTAATAAATCTCATATTCAAAATAATTTTCATTCATGTTATGTTAATTAAAAAGGATTTGTTTTAACATTGGTAAAGATTTTCTAAAATTCTTTTAATTCTTCTTTCAGGAAACTTTCAAGTTACATATCTCTTTCCAAGACATCAATAAGAAAAGTGCTTTAATTTATTCTATTGAATATCTATGTTCATTGGTTTAAGTTGAATGAAAAGTTTTGTGTGCTTTATTGTAAAAATATTCTCTTGATCTCTTTTCATTCTTCCTTCAAAAGATTTGAAAGAGTTTTCTTTGATTTGATTGAATTAATTATATATTCATAAAACTTTCAAAAATTTTGATTTCTTAAGCTTTATTTTCATACATCGAAGTTTTGAGAAAAAGTTTCTAAATTGATTTTACAAAAAAGGAATACACATTATATTGTTTATTTGAATGCATTTATTGTAAAACTCTTCTAAGATTTCATATTCATGCAAATATTTTAATCATCCATGTGATTTGATTTCATAGTCTTTCAAGTTTTTTTGTTTCAAGTCTTTACCTCTTTTAAAGTAAAATATTTTTTTAAGAGTTGTTTATTTCAAGTGTTTCATATAAGTTCATATCATTATCTTAACTTTCATTTAATAAGAAATTTATTCACCTTGAGCTCTCTTTAATATTTGTCTTAACATTATTTAGTTGGGACTTGAGTGTAAAATTATTTTAAATTCAGAGTTAAATACTTTCATATTCCTCATTCTTATTTTTTTATTGGTTTGTACTTGCCCATTAAAGAAAGTATATTGTTCGGTTATACTTGTTCATTAAGGAAAGTACATTTTTGGGGTGTACTTGCCTATTAAGAAAAGTATGGTGTTGGGTTGTACTTACCCATGAAGGAGAGTATGGGGGATTTGTTGTAATCTCATTTTGACTTAGTGATTTCTTAGCTTGGGTTGCTAGGCGTAGACATAGGCCAATTTTTGGAGTTTGGTCGATCCACATAACAACCTCTATGTTCTCTTTCTTTATTTTCTACACTTAACGTTTCTACTATTGTTGATTGTTGTTTGTTGTTTTATTTCTCTAAAGCTTTATCATTAAAGATTTAAGTTTTCTACAAAAAGTTTAAAATTAAGTTCTTTGAAATTATTTTTTAAAAATACAATTCACACCCTACCCCCAGTCCTGCCTCTTAGGTGGCATAGCCTCTTAACAACACCACCTAAGTACATTTTAAATCCAAGATGGTTGAGCTAATTTCTTTTTAGAAAAGAATCTAAGAACTTAGACTCACTCCCCAATTCTTAATATCATATAGGGTATGAAACACATCTAACTAATGCATATTTTTAACTTTTAGATGCTTTGACTGAAGATTCTTTTAAGGCTTTGGGGTATGCAATTTTATGCCTAAGTGCCATGCAATTTAAATTGGTTATGGGCCAAGTCAATAAAAGAAAGGTAGACTTCCCCAAGAAGGTGGTCATCCTCACAGACCAGATGCCCCTTATGCGCAATAGGTGAAGTGCCCAATTCAAAAGTTGAGAGCAATATGATTGCATGAATTTCGAAACTAATTATTTATACTTGATTATAAGTTTTTCCTGAGGCTTTAATTTATATAAGGTTTTGAATTTCATTATTTTTCTATTTGAGTTATTTAGATTTATATTGGTTAAAAAATTAAATTTTCCTATGAGCCTACATCCAAGCATTCATCACAAAAGCACAACACAGAAAGAAACCTAGAAAAGTAAGTTGATTCTATTGTACACCCAAAATAAATCAAGCCAATTTTAATTTAAGAAAAAGGCCAATACGGGTGGGTACTATTTTACACCCTAAAAGAAAGGGAAAATGGGTGTGGTGTTTATTTTTGGATACATTTGTATTGGGGGGACACCACGTAGATTTGAGGGTGTACTTATTGAGGTGATGGGTATGACATTGAGGAATAGTGTACTATCTCGAAAGATAAAAGTCACTACTCTACAATGGACCTAATCACTTAATAAGGACTCCTAAGGCATGATGGGTCTTCAAATATACCAAAGATTTTTCTCCTACTTTACATGGATGAATAAAGTAGGGTTTATTTAGATTGGGTTCTAAAGTTCCCTATGGGGAAAGTCCCCATAGTTAATTACATCTTAAGGAAAATGAATCCCTTAAGAATACTCTTGATTAAAGTAGGCGATTATTGTCTCCAAAGAATTCAAAGATAGGACTATCAATAAATTGGTTATGCTTTAGAAAATCAAGTGGGATGGATCAAATGGGAAGAGTTATTATCAAAACCAAAAGAGATGAGTAGGGAGTCCTCATGATACTAGAAAGTCTAGTGAGCACTCCAATCTATCCAATGGTTGGGCTTTATATATTTGACATTGAGGAGATTTATTTATTTGAGTTGAAATTTTATTAAAAATCTAGGATTTATAATTCCACAATACAAGATTATAAAAATTCCTAAGAGGTGAGGATTTATTCTTGTTCCCCATAGAAAATAGCAACCTCAGATCCTAAATCTAAAGAGCTTTGGTGAGGGCCAAAGCACGACCAAAATCTAAGGCGAAAGTAGGTATATGGTTTACCTTCACAAGAGAGAGTAAATCACTTGATTTCTGGACTTATAACCGCATAAAGTGGTAGCTAGCTAACTCTTTCTATGCTTTAAATTCATGTAGACAAGTCATATATTTTTGCAAGATGGCTAGGTTGTTATTATTTAAAAAGGAAACTACATCTTTAAACCCACTCCCTAAGAGACTAGAGCATGAGGAGTATGAATAATGACTTAATCTAATGCAAATTTTTATCAAATTTTTCTTAATTTGGGACTCTTTATTTTGACACGGACTATAGGATTTTCTATGCTTAAACACATGAGAAGTTGGTTATAGGCCAAATCAAAAGAGAAAGAGGTATCCTTCCATCATAGGCTCTCAAAGGTTAAGTCCTTACTATCTAGATGGAAGCCCTCCTTAACAAGAGTGATATAAGATGATTATGCATGATATTAAAAATAAAATATCCAGCTAAAGGATTGCTAAATATTTTATTATCTTGACTTAATGCTTAGGCTTTTATGTGAGGTTATGAGTTATTTTAGAGGCTTAGTTATGAGTTGTTAGTTTGGGTAGAAAGACTAATTTTTATCCTATGAGTCTAATCGCATCTAGGCCATACAATAATCACCAATCATAAATAAACTATGAAAATGCATGCTTTTTCTAATGCACAAACTAAACAAAATATCAAACAATTTTGTAAAGCTATCACGAAAGAATAAAATGCCGATGTGGTCGAGTACCACCATACAACCCAAAATGAAGTGTGGGTAGCCGAGCTCTACCCTTATACAACCCATATTACAAGAGAATAATTACAATTATAAATGATGAATGCTATGAAGGTCTTCATTCTTCATTCTTCAACTCTTCATCTTTCATTTATTTATTTTATTTGCTCCATTTCTTTCTTCCTTTTGGCTTGAATTAGATTTGCTTGCTCCAAAGGCATCACATGGTACATAAGACTTGGTCTTATAACCAATGCTCATCCTAATCCCCCTTAACACTCATCCTAATCCTAATATAAAATTACATTAAAAGAATGAAAGTAAATCTAGCTACACCTACAAAACAAATGTTAGCTAAACACACCATACAACCTAAGCAGATATATGAATAATTTGGATTTAGCACCCCACACATGGGTAACCAAGCCCACCTGCCCTAACATGGGTTATGCTTAGTGTCTAAACAACCTATATATCAAAAGCATTTATACTTTTATTACGACAACCCCTTAAGAATAACCCTCTGCAGAAAGCATGATTAAAATATGTCATCCAACATACACCTAATATCCAGTCTATGATAATACATCACAAAAAAGCATACATCAAACTACACACCGCCCTAACAAAAATTTAGAAGTGGTGACTTAGTCTAATGTGTGAATTAAAGCTTCTGTGACATGTCCTAACAAGGCTTTAGAGTTATAATTTTGCAAAGTGTGAGGGATTTAATTTATATAGGGTTGATTTCTCTTTAAGTGATTTAATTAATTTAAAAATTTTACTTAGTATTTTCTTTTTTATATTCATAGTAAGTATAAAGGAATCCTCTTAAGCAAGTTGATTAATATTTTAATGATCTTATGTTTAAGTTCACTCTAAATGACCTATTCAATAAGAAAGACATCTTAAGATTAATTAGAATGAATTATAACATAACACATGCTTATTCATTTCTTTCCATCATGTATATCATATATGAGTAAGATAAATCCTATACATACAAAGTATGTCTTAGTACACTTAAATGATGAATGCAAAGAAGTGTGTTTGGAATTTAAATATTTCATTTGATTGAATTAAGAATGCATGTCTTTTTAATAGAAAAGAGGGATTTTTCATCCATTAGCTAGGTACACATTCACATGTATAAAAGTTTTAAGTGAGCATCACCATTATTCTACACTAGAGGCATAAGATACAAGACCTACTTAGGGCTACTTAAAAGCACCCCGGGTTATCCAGACTAATATCCCACTTTTCTTAGGTATATATAGATGTATAAGTAACTATAAGGATAGGAAAACTAATGCAAAAGTTATATTTAATTTATTTTATTTAGTTGATTTATGATTATTATTCATTTGTCATATCATAAATAAATATGTATAAGAGTTTTAAGTGAGTATGATGCCATTGTTCTACACTAGGTGTAAGGTACAAAATCTACTTAGGGCTCCTCAAAGCCTCTCAGTCCCAGGATATCCAAACTAATATACCACTTTTCTCAAATATAAGTGAATGTACAAAAAGAACCACAAGAATGAGAATTCATGCAAGAAATTAAATTTGATTTGATTATATGATTTACCATATGTGATATGAAATTCTTCCTAAGTCTTAGCATCGAGATGCTTAGGAGTAGATTTAAACAAATGTTGTGTTCTTTCAAATGAACTATACATTTATAAATCCCATGCAAATCCATATAAGATAAGTAACGAGAGCTTCATATTGCATATCTTATACTATCAACACAGGCAAACTTATAGATATTTGTAATTAACATCACCCCGTATATTATAATTGATTTATAGGCTTTTGAAAATAACTTTTGATTTAATAATAATAATATCCACACTTATTTTTAATTTAAATCACAACATGCAATTTGACATAAAAGAACCATTTCATTTAGTTAATTTTAAAAGAAATGAATGCATGATTACATATGTCAAGAAACATTTAACATGACTGAAAAGAAATAAAGAAACATATGCACATGATCTCATTCATTCCAATTAACTCTTGAGGATAATCATACTAGATAAGGCTATTTAAAATAAACTAAAGTTCTTTAATGACATTTTTAATTTTGAGTTTGATTTGATTTAGGAAATGAAAGTGATTTGCTAATCTTGATCCTATTCTCCATGTGTGATAATTTGGTTTAATGAAGAAGTAATTAAGTTGATTTTATGGTTTACTTAGGTTAGGGTATGTATTAAGCCAATTAATTAACCCTTACCTACATCACCTTACATTAATAACTAATTAATAATGAGCCAACATGATATGCAACCATATGAAAAGTAAATTTGCAATGCTCCTAATAAATGAAAGGGGCCTAATGCAATTGGCTCGTGATTAATAGTTAATTAGGCTTGAGAGATCTCATTTAACTACTTTTATGGCCTTCTCACACATGTGAGCTAACCATAATTTTGTTACCTCCCACTTTGGGTTATTGAACACCCAAAGAGCTACCCAAGATTAATCAAAGGTTGCTTAGGTATGAAGTGACTTTTAGATTGAGTTAATCAAGTTTGTTAATTAATTGATTGAATTCTTTGATTCTATTTTAATTAGAATGATGAAATTGACTTAGGGAAAGGGATTAAGGATAAGGCATCAATCCTTAACCCCTAAGACACTTCAAACACTCAATTAGGCTCTAATTTTTATCTTGGAGATTAATTAATTTTTTAAGAAATTAATTTCCTCATTAATCATTAACTAATCAAATTCCAAAGAGTGAAGGAAACTTTGGAAATGAATTAGGAAAAGTATCCCAACCACACTTCCTCAGCTCCATTACTATTCAACATAGGTAATTAAACCTAAATAATTAATTAAACCACTGTTCATTAACTAATTCTCACTAATTAAATTAGGGAAGTGATTAAGACTTAATCAATTGATTTCCTTTATTAAGCAACTAATAAAATTCAAGAAAAATGGGGGAGGCAAAGGTCATCCCCCCAACCATCCACAAAAAAGTTGGAGATCAATTAGGTGATTAATTAAAGAATAATTAAGCTAATTAGATTTTCAATTAAATTTTAATTAAGCTAAAATCACTATTCAAAATAATTTAATAATAATTTTTCTAAATTTTGTTATGAAATATCTTTAAAATGAGCAAAAGTTTGTATTTTTTAGATTTTTCTAGGATTAGTTATGAATTTAGAAAGTTTTAGGATTAAAAATAAATTAATTAGACCTAATTAAAGCCTTAATCCCATTGGGCCACATGGAGGCTGATGCGGTGCGCTTTCCAAATGGCATGATGGGAGTGGCTATTTAAGTTGTCACATCTGAAGGCTAACTCGGATGGCGGTGAACGTGGTCAATTTGTGGACCGTCCAATCTAAGATCAAACTACCATGATTAAATACTCAGTTTTGAAGGATTAATCAGAAGTTCTATGCATGATTAGATCAAGACCAACCATTACGATCATGCAGAATGGATGGTCCATGATATATCTCATTTCGAGTGGCGAATGATGGTGACCGTCCATTGATCGATGCTCGATCTGAGCTCACCCAAGCATGGATGGAGATGAAAATGATCTCATGGCTTTGGGGAAGCATAATAAGCAAATCTAATGGTGGAAATCACATGATATAAAACTTTCTTTCACAAAAGACAAACATATTTTCATTCAAGGATCGGATTTAATGACTTACCTCACGGGAGATTGTGACCAGTAAGTTCCAATGATTAAGGAAGCTTCGTTTGATAGAAATGAAGCCCTATTGAGCCGCATGAACTCTGATTTGGTGTAGTTTACTCAGAAGACCAATCCATGAGGCATAGGTGATTGATCTTGGTCAAACTATTACTTTCGGCAGTCAAGGGCGATGGGAAACAATTTATTCTAGCTCATCTAGCTCCAAGGAAGGTGTGTACAAAGTTAATTGCACTTTATGGAGGTTTGAGAAAATGACAATCATAAGTAACCTCCCTTATTTTGGTTTTTTTGTAAAATAGAGAGTAGGAGATTTGGGGAGCTCGGGAAACACTAGAGGAAGCTCTGGGATGGAGTTCTCTAGCTGCAAGGGTTGAAGCAAATGTGCCCCCTTAGTTTGAGTGAGAATGAGGGGGTATACCCCCTCATTCTTTGGATCAGACAGTTATGTCTAGTTTGGCTTTTTCTTGATCATTTGGCCATTTTAGAGGGTTGTGGAGGTTCTTGGGTGGATGATGTGGCTCAGTTTGGTTGGGTAAGGGTGTGGAGGTGGCTACAAAGGGAGGTAGTGGATGTCTTTGGTGGTTTAAAATGCTCCAATTGGAATGGGGAGGTGCTTTCACCTCCCCATGAGACATGGCCAAGCCAACCACCTTTGGGTTAGGTCAGCCATGATCCTTGGTGCCTTAGTGTATCTATGAATGGGTGTCAAGTGGCTAAGGGGAGAAAATGACCAAATATACATGTGTCTTATCTCATTGGATGCCTTAGACCAAAGGGCAAAGTGGTCATTTGGCTATGGGTTTTATTTAGGCCAATTTGAGATGGGTCAAAAGTGAGTTAGCCCAAATTTCAAGTGGTTTGAAGTTTATTTGATTTGATTTGGCTTGAGTTGACATAATTAGGTCAAATTAGGTTAGGTTGGAGTGTATTGGTGTCATTATTTTGGTTCAATTTGCTTTGGATTTGATTATGACTCATTTGGGTTCATATAGGTCAAATGGGTCAAGTTGGCCAATTTGACCAAATTGGGATGGCTCAGGTGTTGATTCAAGTTCAGTTGTAATTAAAAATGATTGTAGGCTTTGGTTTGGTTTAATTTGGTTTAATTTAGATTTTGGTCAATTTGACCCTTTAGGTCAATTTGGGCTAGGTTGGGTCAAGTTGACCCATTAGTCAACTTGGGCTCAATTATGGCTTTGGTTAAGTTCAATAATTAATTTGGAATGAACTTGATCCATTGGTTACAATCAATTTAAATAAAATTATGATTTGACCCATTTTGGCTTTTTAGGCCAATTTGGGTCAAATGGCCAATTAGGCTTGGCTTGGCTTAAGTGAAGGTTTGGTCATGTTCAATCATTGATTATGAGTTGGTTTGAATCAATGGTTTTAATCAATTTGGTATATGGTAAATTTTGGCTAGTTTGGATTTCATTTGGCCTAAATATTGACTTGGTCAAAGGCTAGGTTTGACCTAATTTAAGGCAATTGATCACCCTAGGGTGATTGTTGGTTATGTTGTGAGGTTTAGATGGGCTTAGTTAAATCCAATTTGGGTTGGATTGGAACTTGGCTCAAAAAGGTCCTTTAGGCCACTTTGGATCAAGTGAGACTAAATGGGTTAATTAGCTTGATCATGGCTTCATCCAAGTTTAGTTAAACTCACACTTGAGCCTATGATTGAAATATAAATCCAATTGCAAGCCGTTTGGAGCCAAATGGGTTTTGGTTCATATGACAATTTCAAGTAAAAATGGGGTCAACATGGGCTTGACTTAGTTTGATTTGATAATTGTGGTTTATGTTTATATTTGAGTCAATGATTATAGGAATGATTGAATCATGAAGGAATCCATGAGTTTTGAATTGATTTAGGTATCATTTATCCAAGTTCAAGAATTTGGCTAAAAGGGCTAAAATTAGGAATTCATTTTTATTTAGGTTTCAATCATTTGAGTTTGTATATGATTTATGATTCAAAATTTTGTTTGAGATTGAATTTGATAATTAATAAAATCAATTGGATTGGGGTTGATTTGAATTTGGTTAAGGCTAAGTCAATAAGATAAATTTAAATGGCTTATGAAGAGATTTGGAGTATGAATTTAATCAATGGTTTCAATCATTCAATAGTTGGATTTGATTTTGGAATTTGGATTTGAATTTAAGATTTGGTTTGGAAGAAGGAAGCACGGATTATGTTTAGGATATAGGGTAGGCAAGTCCTCCTAAATCCCTAAGGCTCAAACTATTCTTATGGCTAACCCTTCTAAGTCTCTAGGGATAAGTTAAGTGTTCACCTAATCACTAGAAGTGTCTTAAGACTAAGGAACTCTTAGTGTCTATAAGAGTCTTAGATCTATGGTGAGAAAGTTGAGAGCTCACTCCAAAAGTGAGGTCAACAAAGGCACCCCTTAGGTGTGGTGTGACTAACAAGGCACATCGTAGCTATTGGTGTTGATCGAGGTGATAAACAATATTTGAAGGATCACAAACACTAACAAAAATGATCTAACCCTAAATCTGAGATGTAAAAGGAATCAAGATCTTAGTGGAATGCAACTCAACTCATACTAAGGGCATAAGGGAGGAAGAAGGAATCCACTAAGGGATCAAGCATGTGAACCTTCCACTAGAGAAGCAGGTTCAGATTATCCACTAGAGATAAGGGGTTTGGATTTTGATGGAAGATATGATTTGGGTAGAGTATTTGCTGGGGATTAGAATGTATAACCCATTGGGGATAGATGCATGAACCTTCCACTAGGGAAGCAGGTTAAGGTTATCCATTAAGTCTAAGGATTTGATGAGATTTCTTTTGAGGGTGCACTCACTGGGGAATGCAAGTTTGAATTGGATTTAATTGACTCCACTGGGAAGGTTGGGATGACTGATGTCTCGTTGGGGAGAAGTTTTTTGATTGTTTATTTTAAGTTTAAATTTTGAGATGGACACTGTTAATTTGCAATGGGCCGTATTGAGAAGGGGCCATGTCGGCCTTAGCCTATCTCAAATTTACCAATCCAAAGGAGTAGTCCACCATCTACTTGGTAGAACTATCCAACTTAAGGGGTTACCTTCCGGTGTACAACAACTGTACTTGGGAGAAAGCATGGCAGACATAACCAAAAGCAAGGGACAACCGTTGGGGTGATATGTTGGATGCAACAAATCAAACCCGACCTAAGGCGACTACTGAGTGAATGTCATTGGGGGACATATATCAGCTCAGAAGTAGTCAAGATAATGTCATTTGATTGAATTTCATTTGTTTTAATTTAATGGATCTCGTTGGAGTGCGATGGATCCACTAAGAATGGGCTAATATAAGCCTAGACATTTCTTAGATTTATAAATCTAAAGGGATAGTCTACCCCCCGCGGGGTAGAGCTAACCAACCTAAGGGGTGCCTTCCGGTGTGCAATGGTCAAGTTAGAAAAAAAGCGTGGGGACTCACATCCTCCTACACAAGGAACCACTGGGGCCATCAGTTACTTGCCTCAAAAAATCAAACTCGACCTAAGGTTGCCCATCGGTGCGCAATGGCCATGCTAGAAAGAATGCGTAATAGACTTATATCTTTCAAAGAAAAGATGACCATCAGGGTGACTCATTGGTGGCACAACAAGTTGGACTCAACCTAAGGGCGACTATTGAGAGAGTGATGATCTAGGGACTTATCTCAACTCAAAGTAGTCAGATAATTCCTATAAAGAGTTTTGTTGACACTACCCTAAAGACAAGATGCATACTTTGAAAAGGGGTCGCTGGGGGCTTGAATTCCTAATCCATAAGCAAAGATATATTTTGTTTGTTTTATGTTATCTTGGACCATGTTGGTTTGCAAGGGACCACACTGAGAAGGATCTCGTATAAGCCTAGTTCTATCTCAGACTTACTGGACCAAGGGAGAATCTGCATATCTACAAGATAAATTATTTAACCATAGAGATGGCTACTAGGAAAGGGGAACTGTCCAATCCAAGATTAACTGGGGTAATATCTAAATGGGGTAGCTAAGGGCATGTTCCAAATAGAATGCCCACAGGGGAGGTGTTACTGGGGAGTTATCCAAAACCTTGTAAAAGAAATCCTGTAGGTATATGGTGGGCAACTCAAGGAGAAAGAGCGGGGACTCACATTTGCCAAGAGTGGTGTATCCACTGGGTGGGTCACTATCAGCATTGTGATAACCAACCAACCTAAGGTACCTATTGGTGTGCAACAATCAGTCTAGAGGAAAGTCATGTAGACTTACATCTCTCTAAAGTAGAGCTGATCACTGGGAAAGTCTATCTTCAGCTCGATAGGGGCTATCCGACCTAGGGTGACTACTAAGTGAGGAGTCCTGTATAAGGAATAGACTCAAGCTTAAAGTAGTCAAGAGGAAAAGAGCCACTGGGGGACTTACCCTAAACCTCAGATATACTTGACCTAGTCAGTGAATGATAGCTAGTCCAAGAAGAAAGCTTGTAGGCTTACATCCTCTTAAACAAATTCAACATGGGGTAGCTTACTGGCTATGTAGTAAGGCCTACCAAAGGTGACAAGGTGCTCGTTGGTTTGCAATGGTCAAGTCAGGAAGAAAGTGCTGGACTCACATCCGCCAGACGAGTGACCACTGGAGTGACACACTAACAAGGTAGCATATCAGCCCAACCTGGAGAAACTAATGAGTGAGTGCCACGGGGGACTTGCTCCCACATCAAAATAGCTCGAGATAAAAGATATGTGTTCATTTATGTTGTGAAAGAGGGATTAGGATGCTGCTTGGGTTCTCTTACATCTACCCTAAACACGTAGAAGAATGGATGAAATGGTGCCACAAGGGCAATTATGACTCCACCAAGAAAGGATGTCGCTTGGGTTCTCTTACACCTAACTTAGTTGTACTAGTTGAAATAGGATGCCTCTTGGGTTCTCTTACTTACCTAATAGCATTGGACGATTGTGTGTAGTTTATTTTTGGGCTGATGAAGGATAGTATGTCACTTGGGTTATCTTACACTTAACCTAATAGCACTGAAGGATTGTGCGTAGTTTGTATTTTTGTTGATGAAGGATAGGATGCAACTTGGGTTCTCTTACACCTACCCTAAACACGTCATGGTGGATTCACAAGCAAAAGATATTTTAACACATAAGAGATGAAATTTGATATGAAAAGAAATTTTATTGATGCTTATTTTCAAACAAGATTTATGGATAGTATTTCTTTAAGTAGAGCCCATTGATTGGAAGCATGAGACGCTCAAGTTGATAAGATCTTCTTTGGTAGGCCTTCTCTATGGAAAAAGGGCCTTCCCAAGTGGGTTCAAACTTGTCTCCCATCTTTCAACAGGGCATAATCTCTCCTACTTGAAAAGCTCTAGGATGGACCAACTTGTTATGAGCTTAAATCATTTTAGCTTTGTACAACTCAAGGTTCTGGCATGTCCGGAGGCATCTCTTCTCCAAACCTTCGAGCTCTTCCAACCACAACTTGGCATTCTACCCTGTTATGATATTACTACCAATGGATATCCTTAGTGATGGAAGTTGGACTTCTAATGGTAGAACAGCTTCGGACCCATACATTGAGGAGAAAAGGGTAGATTGAGTTGGAGTTCTGTATGTTGTGTGGTAAGCACACAAGGCTTCAACTAACTAGCTCATGCCACTGTCTGTTGTTATCGTTGAGTGTCTTATTTAGATGAGAGTTTTGTTCAATGATTCTACTAGATCATTTTTCCTCGGGTAATAGGTGGTAGAATATCTCCAATCTATGTTATGTCCTCAGGAAAAGCTATTGATTTTAGTGCTCTTGAATGCAGTACCATTATTGGATATAATTCATCGAGACACCTGAACCTATATACGATATAGTTCCTGAAAAATTTGAGCACATGTTGAGTTGTGACCTCTAAGTGGGATTGCCTCCAACCTCTTGGAAAAGTAGTCTGCAGTAGCTAGAATGAACCGGTGACCCTTGGAAGAAAGAGAATTGTTCAGACCTACTATGTCGGTACCCCAATACTTGAATGGCCATGAGGCCAATATAGGGTGTAGAATGTTAGGTGATTGATGTAGGACCACACCCTGTACCTGACATTGGTGGCATCTCCTGGCTACATCCATGCAGTCTGTGATCATTGAAGGCTAGTAGTATCCTAGTCTTTTGATCTTGGCTTTCATCTTTGGACTGGATTGATGAGCTCAACATAAACCTATGTGTACCTCGATCATAATCCTACAGGTTTTGTGTTTGTTTAGACAACGCAACCACATATGATCGAAGGATCGTTGGTACAAGGTGCCACCTATGAGAGCATAGGAAAGGGCTCTCTACTTCATATGATGTGCTAGTGACTTCTCTTGAGGTAGTTTGCCTATACTTAAATAATCCATGAATGCTTGCCTCCAATCTGACTCATCATCCTTTTGGGATAACACTTCAAGAGAGAGTCTCGATGAGTTCGCCAAGGGATAAGAATTGTCTATTTTAGACCCTTATTAGAATGGACTCATCTTCCAGACATGCCAACACTTTAGCAAGCTTGGCCAATGCATTTGCTATTATGTTATCTCCTTAAGGAATCTTATAGATAGTGACCTCTGGGATTTGGGCCAACAACTCCATGGTATACTTATGGTAATGATGGAGCTTAGGCTTTAAAACTTTGTAAGACCTAATAATTTTGTTGATAACAAACTGAGAATCCTCGAAGATGTTGATGCTCTGGGCGCACAATGTAATGGCTAACTCTAGACCAGTAATTAGAGCCTTATATTTGACTTCATTGTTGGTGCATGGATTGGACAGATAATATGAGAATTCATCACATCACGGTCTAGAGTTAAGAGAATAATTACTACCCCTGCCTTCTATGGAAGAGTAGATTTTAGCTCTTCCCCTTTTTGAAAGGAAGCCGCACCATCAAAATACATCTCCCAATGACGAATGCTAGTGTCCCCTAAGTTCATGATTTGTTCATCGGGAAGGTCTTCACTATGCAAAGAATCAGTAGGAAGTGGGTGTGCTGCTTAGAAATCCAATAGTACCTATTCTTTTACAGCACAGAAGGGTACGAATGAGATGTCAAACTATGATAAAATCATAGACCATCGAGCCAACCATCCAGATTGTGTTGTCCATGTCATGAGATATTGTAGTGGATTGTTCCTATAGATCAGATTCACCTTATAAGAAAGCATGTAGTGTCATAGCTTTTGGATGTAAAGATTAAAGCTATTAAATTCTTTTCAATAGGTGGGTAGTTTGCTTCAACAAGAATTAGATGATGATTGAGGTAGTAGAGAGCATTTTATTTTCTTTTATCATTGGTTTGAGCCAATAAAGTGCCAAGGGAGTCATCTAATGCAGCAGTGTAGAGTATCAATGACTTACCCAGGATATGGGATGCTAGAATTGGTGGTGTCATCAAGTAGTACTTAATGTCTTCAAAAGCATGTTGGAACTTATCATCCCACTTGAACTTGGCATCCTTTTTGACAAGTACTGAGAATGGTTGGAATCTTTCTGATAGGTTGGATATGAAGAAGCTTAGATACACCAACCGCCCTTAGAATGATCTGAGTTGAGTTAGACTTCTAGGGGTGGAATTTCTAAGATAGCCTTGATCTTCTCTGGATTGATCTCTATTCCCCGATGTCGGACAACAAACTCAAAGAATTTCCCTGAAGCTACTCTGAATGCACACTTCAGGTGATTCATTTTGAGGTTATATTGTCTTAACCATTCGAATACTACTCTCAAGTTAAAGAGATGGTCTTCCTTTTCTTTACTTTTTGACTACTAGATCATCAACATAACATTCAACTTGATGATGAATAAGTTCATTAAAGATTCGAGTCATGGCCCATTGGTATGTAGCACCAGCATTTTTAAGGTCAAAAAGCATGGCCCTATAATAATATATTATGATCGAGGTTCGAAAAACAATGTTTTTTTCATCCTCAGGGGCCATCTTGATTTAGTTATAGCCACATGACCCATCCATAAAAGAGAATATTGCATGAGATGAGGCAATGTCCACCATTAATTCTAGTATAGGAAGTGGAAATTCATCCTAGGACATGCCTTATTTAGATTTGTCAAAAAGCTTGTTGCATCTTCAACTTATGTTCTCGTTATGTATGTGTTGTGCTAACTAAATGAGCCGAACACAAACAAACATTTCAAGCTCGATATATATCATTTTAACATGAACAATCATTTGTTCAAGTGTGACGATTTAGCTCGAAATAAAAAATTATATTATATTATATTATATTATTATTATTATTATTTATTACTATTATTATTATTATTATTGTATTACTATTATTATTATTATTATTATTATTATTATTATTAATTTATTACTATTATTAATTTTTTATTATTTTATTACTATTATTATTTTTTTAAATTATTATTATTATTATTATTATTATTATTATTATTATATATACATATGAACACATTTATATATCACAAGTGCAAGCATAATGGTTAAAACTTTTGTTCTCAGAAAAGATGTAGGTTTGAATCCTCCTTAAAAAAGTTGTTGTTCAATACTGTTTTCTATAGCTCTTAGTTAATCCAACACAAACATATCAAGCTCGATATAAATGAGTCAAACATGAACAAAACAATTAAACGTAACATGAAAAGTTATGTTGAAGTCATGCTTACACCTTATTTAGATCCCAAAAATCAACGCATATGCGAATTTGGTCGTTCTTTTTCTTAATTGGGATGACACTGGCCAACCAGGTAGGATATTTTTCTTCCTTGATAAAGCCAGCATTAATCAATTTCTTGATTTTCGAAGTGATCGATTATTCAATGTCTAATCACATGCGTCTAGGAGTTTGCTTGATAGAATTAGCATTAGGTTCTATTGCTAGTTTATGGACTGCTACGTCAGGAGATAAATCAAGCATTTCTTTATTACTCCATGTGAAGAAATCCTTAAACTTAGCTAATAGCTTAACTAAGTCATTAGTTTCTTCTTCATTCAACAAGGAACTAAGGTATATCAGATGTGGATTATCTTTAGTTCCCAAGTTGTTTTTTTTAGCTCGTCGATGGTTGATTTGATCTCTTCTTCAAAATTTGGTAGTACATCCCTGACTTCAAGCTTATTTAGGTCATCTAAAGTTTCTAAACATACCTCCTCATAAGAGGTAGCATCATTTAGAAGAACCTATCAGACCCTGAATGAGTGGTGATGACTAGGCATTGTTATCGTTGTCGATTAGACCCACTATGCTGAATCCTATTTCTAGTCTAGATTGAGAATATCTGCTTTGGTTGATCCATAAGTTTTAAAGTAATTTAACCTATATTTATGCCAACTATTTTGGATTAATCCCTTCTTTACTAAGTTAAGAACACAAGGCGAATACTAATCAAATGACAATTGTATTAAATCTTTATATGAATCATCCTCAAGTTCTATATTGACTTCTTGACTTAAGGATGATGCAACAAAAATCTCTTTGGCTTAACATCTATTAATAACTTGGGGACCTCCTTAGCTACTAAACCTTTAACTTTCTGGGAAGAAAGTGAGGTTAGAGCTAAGGTTCCCAACTATTTTCTAACTGTTCTACATAATAGATGAATCATTCATGCTTTGCTTGGAGGCATGTCTTCATCACTGTGCTCAATGTCACCTTCAAAGGGACCTACTGAGAGGGGTTGGTCAGCATACTAACCACATGAGACTCATCCTCTGAACTGGACTTTAAGTCTATGTGGATAGTTTGGGTACTCCTGTGAGTTAGAACATAGCTCCTACTAGCTGGCCACCAATAAGGAGGTCTTCCACCTCTAGAATTGTCTCTAGATTTGCCTAAGCTTCTATGTGGTGGGAGTTGAATCATACTACCCATGTGTTCATATGGAGGAACGAACTGTGGGAAAAATCCAATGTTTAGCTCTGCTTCTTCCTCGGTGTCTGATTCTCGCTCACATGTATTTTTATTTTCTTTTCCTTTTTTTTTCTTTTTCTTTTTCTTTTTTTTCTTCTTTTTATTTTGTTTCTTTTATTTTTGGAATTTTACCAAGTTTATGATAATAGACTTTTTGATTTGGAGGAAGATAGTAGTGTCCTCATATATCTCGACCTCTCTAACTAAGACTTGCTTCAAGTCTCCTTTAACACAAGACTTGATTCCACCTCTTTAGAATTTGATGCACTGATGTAAAGAGGATGGAACCATGTTGTTTCCATGTATCCATAGCCTACTGAGCAAACCAATGAAAGATGTATCCAAATCAATTATGTAGAACTTGACTTCTATCTTTCAGTCATCTATCTCCAATGGCAACACTATAGAGCCTAAAGTCCTCTCGCCTTGCTCATTGAATCCTCTTAACATCATTCAATCTCCTCGAGTTCATAGAAGTTAATCCTCAAGTAGGAAAGAGTCTTTAGACTCATAATGTTCATTGATGCACTTGGATCAACCACTAGAGATTCTAAATCTTCCATGTCCACTGTGATATAGAGGGGACGATTGTGCTCGGTTGTCCCCAATAGAAGGTCTTCATCAGTGAATGTAACTCGATGGGCTTCTCTTGAATAACATGCCTCCTCTCCAGTAGCAGTCAACTGAGTTAAGCAAATTTTTGGATCAAGAAGAGCTTTGATCAATGACTCCCCCATCTCTTTGGATAAGATGAGGGCATCATATATGCTTAGTTTAGTTGGCAACTTTCTTAGGTGAGCGAGAAAATTGTAGTCAACTCTGGGTTGGTCCTCCACAAGCATATCCATAGGTGGAGCATCATGTGAAAGGGATTTTTGATCACTAAAACTAATGACTTGTTTACCCTTATCCTGAGGTGCTACCCTAAGAGGTAGAACTTTGCCACTATAGAGGTTGACTTCAGTGACTTCATGAGATGGTTTAGTGGAAAGTTCTACATGCTCATCAGGTTCACCTATAGCTTCTCCTATGAGATCATCGGAATCGGATGACTCCAAATCAATCTCAATGGGTGAACCCAAATGATTCAAGAATGAAAAATCCATTTCTAAATTAGAAGAAGAATGAAAGGAACTAGAGTTATTATTGATTAGACATGGAGAGCTATCTAAAGGAATAAACTCAGGAAGATCATTAGAAGTCACACAGATGTAAGCAGAATCAGCTTTCTTCATTGATTTCTTAGATTTGAATGTAGGTATAAAATAGAAATCAAGTAAGAGTGAGGATTTGGCACTCCTCCTGATATAATATGGCTGTAGAAGAGTCTGAAGGAATTGTAGCTACAACTATGGAAGGAATACTGGACTCGATCGGTGGGCACTACTATGCCATCTCGC
This sequence comes from Cymbidium sinense, assembly GCA_021442155.1. Taxonomy (NCBI): domain Eukaryota; kingdom Viridiplantae; phylum Streptophyta; class Magnoliopsida; order Asparagales; family Orchidaceae; genus Cymbidium; species Cymbidium sinense. Next base: position 154,658,553 of record CM038220.1, on the reverse strand, counting down.
AAGTGGAGGCCATCTCTTTTGTTGGTGGGCTTCTACCTCCCTCAAGTTGTCTTTAGGAACTTGCAAACCTTCATTAGAGTTGGAGGTTTAAGCTACTTCAGGCACCTGCAAGGGTAACTTTCTGATCTTAGAAATGAATTTCTTGGAGGTTCGGGATATGGAGATATCCCAACCTTCCTCTATTTTAAGAAGATCACGTATATCCACAAGGATTACCCTAACAAAATTAGAGGGTTCTAGTAGGTATTCCTTATGGATGATAATGGCACCGACTTAGGCCACGCCGCCGCCCAAAGGTAAAGTAATCTTCTAAGACTTGTCCTAACATGCGGTGGTAGGGGAAATAGTTTGGATTGTGACTCTTGCCCACTTCTTTTGGCCTCCTAGGCTCTGGTAACTAGAAATCACGCTTCTTTAATAGATTCTTAAAAATCTTCTTGACTACCTCCATCTTAAATGAATAAGGTTTATTCAATTTTTCTACAAGAGTAGGTAAATGATAGCTACCTAGTGGCAGGTAAGAATAATGCTACTGAGGATGTTGATGAGGATACTGCTAAGGAGGCGGTGGTGGAGGCTACGGTGGGGTATGATGACCGAGGTGGTGACATAGGAGGTGGTAGAGAGCCGAGCTTGAGGCCTATCCGAAACCCTAGCTTCCCTTATCAACTGATGCCCCTGGCTTCTTCTCAAATTCTTTTTGAGGTTCGAGCTTGGCTGACTGATCATGGAAAGGAAACTATCTAGCTTTCCCTTGTAGACTAGCTAGCTTGTTCATTAGCTTCTCGAAGGTTTTGATTATAAACCCCTTAAGCATGAAAGCAACCGGGCCATGGATATTCTTCAAGAGAATCACAATGACATGCTATCCCATTTCATACTCAGGTTTTGCCACTTGAGAATTTAATCAATAAGGGAGTCATTTAGATTTTGCATGGTCACAATGAGGTCACACACAATAACCCTTTGCTGAGCTCCAGTAAACCTCATGATGAAGAGGTAATCCAACTTAAAATATTTTACTAAATCGCTGGGCAGTTCAGCATACAAATCAAATGCAACACTCGCTAGACTGCTAATGAATAATCTAAAAAGATGGATGTTGTTACCTCTGACATTGCAATAGCCGACCCAGAAGTGTGCAATGTGCTGGGGAGGGTTCCCAATTTTGAAGGAAGGAGGCACAAATCCTTATGATATTAGACATCATCAAATTCCTCTGGGTAGGGTCTACCCTTTGCAATAGATGAGCCACCTCGGGCTTGCATCAATGCATCCCTCACTTGCTATTTCACCATATTTTTAATGTCTTCTCATGCAAGGAGGTGCTATCCACCACCTTCCTATGTAAGCTACCACTATCCTCATCTACTGGAGAAGTGCTCTTGGGCTGATCTAAGACATGTGCTGACTCGGGATGATCTATCTCTATCGGTATATGCTGCGGGACTAAGGCTTAATTTTGAAGTGCATGGAGTACTGCTAATAAGTCTTCTATCCTATATCTAATTTGGTTGATCTGATCATTCTTTTGTTTAAGCCATTGAGAGAGGTGTTGGGTTGAATGGATGATGTCTTCTTCTTCAACTACAATACCTTCCTGACTATGCTGATCTCGATGGAGGGAGCTCCTAGTATCAACTATGTGGACCTCAGATGAATCCTCAATGATCATTGCCTAAGAGTTTCCTCTTTTTGGCAAAGTACTATGCTAAAATGTCATCTATGGAGTAATCCAACATTGCCGATACAAATACACGCTACTGACTGGTAGATGGATTGTGCTCACTAATGAAGATACATCTAAGGCTGCCTGCCACTGGAGTGCTAGCTCTATGGGGGTCAAGCTCACTAAGAGATATGCTCATGACTGCTCATCAGTGGGGTGGTGTCCTTGAGGGAGATCCACTACCATGGGAACTGTAAAACTATCCCCTTCCCCCTCTACAACTACCACTATCACTAGCTTTGATGGTGGTGGTGGTGGTACGACTACGACACTATGGGGTCGCCACTCCTGCCGAACCACAACTGAGGTAGGGGGTCAAGCAGGGGAGCTCAATCCCACCTCAATAAGTGGCATTAAGGGAGTGGGATCCAGCCGTCGATCATAAGAGGGAAGGTCTCTCCTGGATGGGGCAATCTTGGTGAGTGGTGAATGTTGTAAGCTATATAGGTGATGGTGAATGATGAGGGGAGTGGTTTGAAGGCAACACCGACTGCCCCTCAACAAGAGATCTCTGCCTGTGGTGGGTAGCACTATTAAGAACAATCCTATCAATGATCAACCTTGACTGGAGGATGATCAAAAATCCATCATAGGGGAGGCTGCCGACTACCTTACATAGCTCCCTCGCTCTCTCCCGCCTGCCTGAATTGATGTTTGAGCCTCCATGGCTCTCTCTCTCTCTCTCTCTCTATGGATCTGACCTCTAACACTTCTATGGATCATGTCATAAATCAAACAAGGTACCAGGCTCTAAGCCTCTATATACTCTGCCAACCTAGCATAGGACAGTCCTAAGTCCAACATAAGGCCTTCTGTGTTCCCTATCCAATGTCTCACAGTATGCTAATGGTGGAGGAGAAGCAGCAATCCTCCAGTAATCTTCCTCTCCATCTGAGGCCAAGAGGGGGTGGAACTTATTGTTGGTCAGAAGTGGAGAGACCTCTCGGGGAGAACCCTCCTCGGCTACATGGGATGCAACCTCAAGCTCTCTGGCTATTCGCTCATGCTCCAGCTTAATCTTTTTATTTTTATTGCAGCACTGAGTATGAGTGAACAAGGTAGAGCGAGAACTAGTACCTACCTTGAAAGTAGAGGAGACTATCTTAGAGGCTAAGATAGCCTTCCCCTTCAGGGTGACCAATGAAGAGGTAGTAGCTCTCATTGGAGTAATGGTAAGGGTAGCTGGATGGGCAAGTGCTAAAACTATCATAGAACGGGGCATGAAAACCACTGTAGCCTTCCTCTTCAACAGAGGGTACTCAAAATTAGAGGGCATGTCAATGCGGTTGATGGTTCTGCCTAATCACCTCATCCATACTGATAGTGGGGAGGGTCGCCCCCTCACAGGTAACACGTGCTCCCTCAAATCCTTGGCCAAAGAAAACCACGTGGGTGGAGTCGGTCTCTGTGAGGCTGGCCTGATCCAAGGCCAAATCCATCCCAAATGGAAAAGTAAAAATAGACTTCTACGAAGTCATGTGTATTAACTATGAAAATAAATTGCACTGCCTAGTCTGCACTGTGTCTCAACATGTGTTAAAATATAATTTGAGTCAGATTTCTCCTTTAATACTTATCCCAAGAGAGTAATATAGATTTGGAGTTTTGAACCCACACTCAACAATTCAAATATGTTAGGTATGGTTCATTAGAGAGATTTTAAAATTGAGGAGAGTCTTTACCATTTGATTTTAATTTTAGAACCCATACCCAACCAATTTAGGTAAGTTGGGTGGGGTTTGTAAATTTTAGGAGAGAATTTCTTAGAAATATTTGTATTTTGTGTATCTTATTTGAAAATATTGATGCTTTGAAAGAACCTCTACATAGCAAATTTGAGTATTCTAAGAAGAGATTGTGATTGTGTTTACAAATTTTTGCAGGATGTCTTTGGTTGTGATGAGTGAAATATTGATTTGAAAATGGGGCTTCTTATTTAACAAATTTGATATGTCAAGTAGAAGCCACATATGTTTGATTTATATTTGAAAATAGGACTTTCACTTAACAAATTTGGTATATGAATGCCAAATGTGATTGATATATGTTTTGATTTTCTTTGAACATGGGACTCTCGCTTAACAAATTTGGTATGTTAAGTGAAAGCCCAAGTGTGATGTGATTTTAAAAAAAAAGATATTCTTACTTAACAAATTTGGTATGTTGAGTAGGAATCAAATATGTATTGAAAATGAGACTCTCATTTAACAAATTTGTATGTTAAGCAAAAGTCAAATGTGATTGATATGTGTTTTGAAAATGGGACTCTGACTTAACAAATTTGATATGTTAAGTGAAATCCCATGTGATTGATATATTTTTTGCTTTTCTTTGAAAATGGGAGTCTCACTTAATAAATTTGGTATGTTAAGTGAAAGTTCAAATGTGATTGATATGTATTTTGCTTTTCTTTGAAAATGGGACTCCCACTTAACAAATTTGATATGTTAAGTGAAAGTCTAAATGTGATTGATATATGTTTTGAAAATGGGCTCCACTTAATGAATTTGATATGTTAAGTGGAGGTCAAATGTGACATAAAATGAGCCCCTCACTTAACAAATTTGGCGTGTTAAGTGGGGAGTCAAATATTTCATGAGAATGAGATTCTTACTTAACAAATTTGATATGTTAAGTGAAATCAAATATGATTTATGAAAATAATACTCTCACTTAGCAAGTTTGATATACTAAGTGAAAGTCAAATGTGTCAAGGAAATGAGATTCTCACTTAACAATTTTAATATGCTAAGCAAGAATCAAATGTATATGAAAGTGAGATTCTCACTTAACAACTTTGATATGTTAAGTGTAATCAAATATGAAATGAAAATAAGATTCTCACTTAACAACTTTGATATGTTAAGTGGGAATCAAATGTGACATAAAAATAAGATTCTCACTTAACAACCTTGACATGTTAAGTGGGAATAAAATGCACCTGAAAATGAGATTCTCACTTAACAACTTTGATATTTTTAAGTGGGAATAAAATATATTTGATGTGATCCCTTTATTTTTGGAAAGAGAGGGGAATTTTTTTGTTTGACAAATGTGGCATGTCAAATAAAATTCCAAAATAGAGGTGAATTTATTTAACAAATCTTAAGTATGTTAAATAGATTTCAATGATATGTTTTGATGTCATGTATGTGATTTCTTGATTTCTAAAAGAGAGAAACTTCCACTCTAGCATATGTCAAATATGTTGAGTGGAGTTTCAATTTTATGTTATGATTTGAAAATAGAATCTTCATTCAACAAATTTGAGTATGTTGAATGAAGGTGGCTATTTTATAAAAAAAAAGTACTTTTGGAAAGTGTCATTTTGTTTCTTAAATTTTATGATGAACCTCGCCTCACCAAGCTAGTGGTAACGAGGTTCTAGATTTTTATTATATCTCCCTTCATTGATAAATTACGTTTTTCACCTATAGGGGAGCTCAATACTAGTTTAAAGACCTACATGGAGTGAGGTTCTAAAACTTGAAGGATGTTGGCTAATTTTGCTTAACAATGAAATAAGCTAAGTTTTATTGGAAGGAAAGATAGTCTTAGACTCACATAAAATGCAAGTCCACTATCGATGCTTGGAGATAACAACTATCTACTAGAGATGGAGAGAGGAACCATCCCCCATGGAGTCGCTAGAAAAATTTATGGTGTTTATTTTTGGATTCATTTGTATGGGGAGGGGACACCACACAAATCTGAAGGTGTACTTATTAAGGTGATTGGGTATGACATTGAAGAATAGTGTACTATCTCAAAAAATAGAAGTCACTACCCTACAATGGACATAATCACCTAATAAAGACTCCTAAGGTATGATGGGTCTTTGAATATACTTGAGATTTTTCCCCTATTGTACATTGATACATAAAGTAGGGTTTATTTAGACTAGGTTCTAAAGTTCCCTATGGGTGATAGCCCTCATAGTTAAGTACATCTTAAGAAAAATGAATCCCTTAAGAATACTCTCAATTAAAGTAGGCGATTATTATTTCCAAAGAATTCAAAGATAGGACTATCAATAAATTGGTTGTGTTTTAGAAAATCAAGTAGGAGGGATCAAAAGGGAAGAGTTATTATTGAAATCAAAGGAGATGAGTTGGGAGTGCTCATGATACTAGGAAGCTTAGTGAGCACTCCAATCTATCCTATGGTTGGGCTTTATATATTTGACATTGAAGAGATTTATTTATTTGAGTTGAAATTTTATTAGAAATATAGGACTTATAATTCCATAATACAAGATTGTGGGAATGTCTAAGAGGTGAGGATTTATGCTTGTAGCCCATAGGAAATAGCAACCCTAGATCCTAAATCTAGAGAACTTTGACGAGGGCCAAAGCACGACCTAAATCTAAGGCGAAAGTATGTATATGGTTTACTTCCACAAGAGAGAGTAAACCATGTGATTACTGGACTTATAACAACATGGAGTGGCATCCAGCTAACTCTTCATATGCTTTAAATCAATGTAGGCAAGTCATATGCTTTTGCAAGATGGCTAAGTTGTTATTATTTAGAAAAGAAACTAAGTCCTTAAACCTACTCCCTAAGGGACTAAAGAATGAGGGGTATGAATAAAGACTTAATCTAATGCAATTTTTTATCAAATTTCATTTAATTTGTGACTCTTTATTTTGACATAGGCTATAGGATTTTGTATACCTAAATGCATGAGAAGTTGGTTATGGGCCAAATCAAAAGGGAATGAGGTGTTCTTCCATCATAAGCTCTCAGAGGTTAAGCCCTTACAATCTGGCAAAGATGGAAGCCCTACCTAACAAGAGTGAAATAAGATGATTATGCATGATATTAAACATACAACATCCAGCTAAAGGGTTGCTAAATATTTATTATCTTTACTTAATGCCTAGGATTTAATATGAGGTTATGATTTATTTTAGAGGTTTAGTTATTAGTTATTAGTTTGGGTAGAAAGATTAATTCTTATCCTAGGAAAATAATCGCATCCAGGCCAAACAAAAATCACCAATCATAAACAAACTATGAAAAGAAATGCTTTTTTAAATCTACAAGCTAAACAAAATAACAAATAATTTTATAAAGCTATCGCAAAAAAATAAAAGGCTGATGCGGTCGATACCACCATACAACCTAAAAAAGAAACGTGGGTAGCTGAGCTCAACCCTTATACAACCTAGATTACAAGAGAATAATTACAATTATAAATGATGAATGTTATGGGGGTCTTCATTCTTCATCTCTTCATCTTTCATTTCTTTATTTTATTTGCTCCCTTTCTTTCTTTCTTTTGGCTTGATTTGGATGTGCTTATTCCAAAGGCATCACATGGTACATAAGACTTGGTTTTATAACCAATGCTCATCCTAATCCCCCTTAACACTCATCCTAATCCTAATGCAAAATTACATTAAATAAAGGAAAGTAAATCTATCTACACCTGCAAAATAAATGTTAGCTTAACACACCATACAACCCAAGCAGATATATAAATAATTTGGACTTAGCACCCCACATATGGGTAGCCAAGCCCACTTATCCTAACTTGGGTTATGCTTAGGGACTAAACAACCTGCACAGCAAAAGCATTTATATTTTTATTACAATGGCTCCATAAAAATAACCCCCTATAGAAAGTATGATTAGGCTAATATTAGCCAAACATCCAAGCTGTGCATATACACCGTAATATCCAGTCTATGACAATACATCAAAAAATAAGCATACATCAAACCATACATTACCCTAACATAAAGATAGAAGTGGTGACTTAGTCTGATGTGTGTGAATTAAAGCTTCTGTGGTATGTCCTAACTATGCTTTAGAGTTATAATTTTGCTAAGTGTGAGGGAATTAATTTATAAAGGGTTGATTTCTCTTTAAGTGATTTAATTTATTTCAATATTTTACTTAGTGTTTTCTTTTATTTCATATGGCCTACACTTAACAACTAAGTGTTATAAAGAGAAAAAAGAATGGAATCTCTCTTTCATTCCTTCCTTAAGTCACTTCTAAAGTAAGTTGATTTATCAATTTCATTTAGTGAATGGATTATTATATGTATTAATCAATCTTAAGTTTAGCTTCCCTCTAGATGACCTTATTCAATAAGAAAGACATCTTAAGATTAATTAGGATGAATTACTATCACATAACACATGTTTATTCATTTCTTTCCATCATGTATATCATGCATATGATTAATTCCAAAGCATACCTATACATATAATGTATGTCTTAGCATACTTAAATGATGAATGCAAAGAAGTGTGTTTGAATTTAAATGTTTCATTTGATTGAATTATGAATACATTATTTTTAATAGAAAAGAGGGATTTTTCATCCATTATCTAGGTACACATTCACATGTATAAAAGTTTTAAGTGAGTATGTTGCCATTATTTTGCACCAAGGGCGTAAGGTACAAGACCTACTTAGGGCTACTTAAATCCTCGCAGCCTCGGGGTATCCAGACTAATATACCACTGCTCTTAGGTACATATAGATTTATAAGTAACTATAAGGATAGGAAAACCCATGCAAAAGTTGCATTTGATTTATTTGATTTATTTGATTTATTTGATTCATGATTCTTATTCATTGGTCATATCATACATACATATGTATAAAAGTTTTAAGTGAGTACGATGTCATTATTCTACATCAGGGGCATAAGGTACAAACCCTACTTAGGATTACTTAATGCCTCTCAGCCCCGGGGTGTCTAGACTAATATATCACTTTTCTCATATACATGTGAATGTACAAAAAGAACCACAAGAATGAGAAGTCATGCAAGAAGTCATACTTGATTTGATTATATTATTTACATATGAGATATGAAATTCTTTCTAAGTCTTAGCATGGAGATGCATAGGAGTAGATTTAGATAAATGTTGTGTTCTTTTCAAATGAACTATACATTTATAAATCCCATGCAAATCCATATAAGATAAGGAAAGAGAGCTTCATAATGCATATCTTATATTATCAACACATGCAAACTTATAGATTTTTATAATTAACATCACACCATATATTATAGTTGATTTATAGGCTTTTGAAAATAACTTTTGATTTAATAGTAATAATAGTCACACCTATTTTTAATTTAAATCACCACATGTAATTTGACATAAAAGAAACCATTTCATTTAGATAATTTTCAAAGAAATGAATGCATGATTATATATGGCAAGCAATAATTAATATGATTGATAAGAAATAAAGGAACATAAGAATATGATCTCATTTGTTCCAACTAATTCCTAATGATAATCAAACTAGATAAGGTTATTTAAAATAAACCAAAGTTTTTTAATGACATTTCTAATTTTGAGTTCGATTTGATTTAGGAAATGAAAGAGATTTGCTAACCCTGATCCTGTTGCCCATGTGTGAGTTAATATGGTTTAATGATGAAGTAATTAAGTTGATTTTATGGTTTAATTAAGTTAGGGTATGAATTAAGCTAATTAATTAACCTTTACCTACATCACCTTAAGTTAATTAACTAATTAATAATGAGCCAACATGATATGCAATCATATAAAATGTAAATTTGCAATGCTCCTAAGAAATGAAAGGGGCCTAATGTAATTGGGTCATGATTAATAGTTAATTAGGCTTAAGGGATCTCACTTAACTACTTTTATGGTCTTCTCACACATGTCAACTAACTATAATTTTAGTATCACCCACTTTGGATTATTGAACACCCAAAGAGCTACCAAAGATTAATTAAAGGCTGCTTACATATGAAGTGAATTTTAGATTGAGTTAATCAAGTTTGTTAATTAATTGATTAAATTTTTTTATTATATTTTGATTAGAATGATGAAATTAACTTAGGAAAGGGATTAAGGACAAGGCCTCAATCTTTGACCCCTAAGTCACTTCAAACATTCAATTAGGCTCTAATTTTTATCTTGGAGATTAATTAATTAAGCAATTAATTACCTCAAAAATCATTAACTAATCAAATTCCAAAGAGTGAAGGAAACTTAGAAAATGAATTAGGAAAAGTATCCCTCCTACCACATTCCTTAAGCTCCCTTACTATTCAATAAAGGTAATTAGGCTTAAATAATTAATTAAATTGTTGTTCATTCATTAATTATCATTAATTAAATTAAGAAAGTGATTAACGCTTAATCAATTGATTTCCCTAATTAAGCAACCAATAAAATCTAACAAAAATGGGGGAGGCAAAGGTCATCCTCCCAAACATCCACAAAAATATGGAGATCAATTGGGTGATTAATTAAGGAATAATTAAGCTAATTAGATAATTTAACCTTAATTAAGCCAAAATCACTATTTAAAATTAATTAATAATAATTTTTCTGGATTTTATTCTGAAATATCTTTAAAATGAGCTCAAGTTTGAATTTTTTGGATTTTTCTTAGAATAGTTATGAATTTAGGAAGTTCCATGCTTAAAAAAATTAATTAAACCTAATTAAAGCCTTAATCCCATCGCCTCATGGCGGCTGATGCAATGCACTTTCCACGCCATGCGATGGGAGTGGTTATTTATGTTGTCACATCCGAAGGTTGACTCGGATGACAGCGGATGTGGTAACTTCGTGGACTGTCCGATCTAAGATCGAACAGCCATGATTTAATGCACAATTTTGAAGGATTAATTAGAGGTTTTATGTGTGATCAAATCTGGATCATCCATTTTGATCATACGAAATGGATGATCCATGATCTATCTCCTTCCGAGTGGCAAACAACGGCTATCATCCATCGATCATCACTCGATCTGAGCTCACACAGTCTCAGATACAAATGAAAATGATCCCACACCTTTGGGTAATGATAATAAGCAAATCTAACGATAAACATCACATGGCATAGAACTTTCTTTCACAAAAAGACCAACCTATTTTCATTTAAGGATCATTTTTAATGGCATACCTCACCAGAGCTTGTGATCAGAAGTTCCAATGATTGACAAAGCTTCATTTGGCAGAAACAAAGCCCTGTTGAGATGCACTAGCTTTGATTTGGTGTAGTTTGCTCGGAAGACCAATCCACTAGATGTAGGTGATCAGTCTTGGTTGAACTCTACTCTCAGTGGTTGAGGGTGATGGGAAATGATTCGTTCTCACTCATCTAGCTCCAAGGAAAGTGTGTGCAAAGTTAATTCTACTTTGGTGGATGCTTGAGCAAATGGCAATCATAGGTGACCTCCCTTATTTTGGTTTTTCGTAAAATTGAGAGTGGAGATTTAGGGAGCTCAGGAAATGCAAGAGGAACCTTCAGGATGGAGTTCTCTAGCTACTAGGGTTAATTGAATGTGTCCCCCTTAGTTTAAGTGAGAATGAGGAGGGTATACCCCCTCATTCCTTGGATCAGATGGCTATGGATAGTTTGGGTTTTTGTTGATCATTTGACCATTTCAAAGGGTTATGGAGGTCCTTGGGTGGATGATGTGGCTCGGTTTGGTCAGGTAAGGGTGTGGAGGTGGCTGCCAAGGGAGGTAGTGGATGTCCTTGGTGGTTTGAAATGCTCCAATGGGAATGGGGAGGTGATTTAACCTCCCCATGAGTCATGGACAACCCAACCACCTTTGGATCAGGTCAGTCATGCTCCTTGGTGCCTAAGTCAACCTATGAATGGGTGTGAAGTGGCCAAGGGGAGAAAATGACCAAATATGCATGTGCCTTTTCTCATCGGATGCCCTAGACCCAAAGGCAAAGTGGTCATTTGGCTATGAGATTGATTTAGGCAGATTTAAAATGGGTTAGCCCAAATTTCAAGTGGTTTGGAGTTTATTTAATTTGAATTGGTTTGATTTGACCTATTTAGTCAAATTAGATTAGGTTGGGTCAAGTTGATCAATTGGTCAAATTGGGTCAAATCAAGGGTTATGTCAAGTTCACATGAGCAATTGGAGTATATTGGTGTCATTGGTTTGGTTTAATTTGCTTTGGATTTGATTATGGCTCATTTGGGTTCATGTAGGTCAAATGGGTCAAGTTGACCAAATTGGGTTGGGTTAGGTGTTGAGTCAAGCTCAATTAGCTAATTGAAAATGATTGTAGGCTTTAGTTTAGTTTACTTTGGATTTAATTTGGATTTTGCCAAATTTGCCCCTCTATGTCAATTTGGGCTAGGTTGGATCAAGTTGACTAATTGGTTAACTTGGGCTCAATTATGGCTTTGGTCAAGTTCAATAATCAATTTGGAATGAACTTGATCCATTGTTCGCAATCAATTTGAATCAAATCATGATTTGACCCATTTTGGCATTTTAGGCAAATTTGGGTCAACTTGGGTCAAATAGCCAATTAGGCTTTGTTTGGCTCAAGTGAAGGTTTGGTCATGTTCAGTCATTGATTATGAGTTGGTTTGAACCAATGGTTTTAATTAATTTGACATATGCTAGATTTTGGCTAGTTTGGGTTTCATTTGGGCTAAATGTTTACTTGGTCAAAGTCTAGGTTTGACCCAATCTAAGGCAATTGATCACCATAAGGTGATTGTTGGTTAAGTTGTGAGTTTTAAATGGGCTTAGTTCAATCCAATTTGGGTTGGATTAAAACTTGGCTCGAAAAGGTTCTTTAGGCTGCTTTGGGTGAAGTGAGCCTGAATGGGTTAATTGGCTTGATCATGGCTTGATTCAAGTTTAGTTGAACTCACACATGAGCATAGGATTGAAATACAATCCAATTGCAAGTGGTTTGGAGCCAAATGGGTTTTGGTTCATATGATAATTTCAAGTCAAAAGGGGTCAACATGAGCTTGACTTGGGTTGACTTGGGTTTGGTTTGATAATTATGATTTATGTTTATATTTGAGTCAATGATTGTAGGAATGATTGAATCATGAAGGAATCCATGAGTTTTGAATTGATTTGGGAATCATTTAGCCAAGTTCAAGACTTTGGCTAAAATGGCTAATTTAGAGATTTGATTTGGGTTTCAATCATTTGGAGTTTGGAATTGATTTATGATTTAGAATTTAGTTTGATATTGAATTTGATAATTTAGAAAATCAATTGGATTGAGGTTGATTTGAATTTGGTTAAGGCTGAGTCCATAAGATAAAATCAAAGAGCTTGGGAAGGGATTTGGAGTTTGAATTTAATAATGGGTTTCAATCATTCGATAGTTGGATTTGATTTTGGAATTTGGATTTAAATTTGAGGCTTGATTTGGAAGAAGGAATCAAGGATTGGGTTTAGGCTATAGGGTAAGCAAGTCCTCCTAAATCCCTAAGGCACAAACTATTCCTATGGCTAACTCTTCTAAGTATCTAGGTTTAGGTTAAGTGTTCACCTAATCACTAGAAGTGTCTTAAGTCTAAGGAACTCTTAGTGTATATAAAAGTCCTAGATCTATGATGAGAAAGTTGAGAGCTCACTCCAAAAGTGAGGTCAATAATAGGCAGCTAAGCTCTGCCCTTATACAGCCCGGCCTAGAACTACAAGTTTAGATCTATGGGTCTTCTTTCCAAGATCATCCCCTTCTTCAGGAACCTCCATTAAGCTTCATACGGGACCTCTACCCCCCATCTTTCGGTATGGTCAACTCCTACTAATCCTAGACCCCATAGATCCTAACCTAATTCTAAGCTCAAATTTACATTTTAAATTCAATAATAAACCCTAAGCCCTGCAAAAACAAATGTCAGAAAAATACAAACAACACATAATAATTATATTTTACAAACATACAGGCTTAGCATTAGTTGCTTTTTAAGCTCACTTGTCTATTGGCCCATGCCAAGGAGCTATTCAGCACCTGCAAGCAAACAATTTCATAGATTTATTTATGACGATAGCCCTTTTTTTTTGGAACAATCCTCTATAAAAGATAATGTTAATAACAAAAATAACATTCTACCATCTAGACTGATAGTAATCAAAATCAACCCTAGCTATCCAGTCTAAAATAGTACACTATAAAATAATAAAAAATCATTTCACATCACAAATTATTATAGAAAATCACATAATGACCTAACCTAAGTCTAGGGTCCATGACCTAATGATTTAGTGTGTGAAAGAAATAAGCTTGTGTGGCAAGGCTTTGCTAGGCCTCTTTTTAATTCAAGTTTCAATTTGAATTTTTGAAGTTTCTTTATTTTTTACCTTTGGGTTGTTTTAATTCAAATGATTTAATGATTTACAATTTTATTTTTATTTTAGATACATTTTTATGTTAAAGTGAGATTAGAATTTCACGAATGAAGAATACAATAAGTTTCATTTTGGGTGGAATCCATTCTATTCAGCATCCTAAGCCCTAATAGGATAACGTCTTCATCCTGGGATGAAGATTCATCCTAAAAGTCTAACTAAGATCCTTAGTATCTTTATTAGTCCTTTTGGGTTCATTTTTTAAAAATTTGATTCTTCTTTTAATTCCTTTTACTTTATTTACTTTCATTCTTTTTTTATTAATGTTCATATTTAATATTTATTTTTCTTTAATTTGTATTCATTATATTAACCCAACATATTTAAGTTAATATATTTTTCACTCTTTCATTTTGTTCATTAGTTTTATATTGTTTGCTTTCATTTTGGTCAAACCTTTATGTTTGCCTTCAATTTACTTAATGTTTCATCTTTTATATTTTTATATTTTTATATTTTATTTAAATTATGTTCATTTCATTTGTTTATTTAATTTTGGAATGCATTTAGTTTACTTATTACATTTAGGGATATGTATATTATTTATTTATTTAATTCAAATTAATTTCATTTATTCATTTTCATTGATGTTTATTAACTTAAGAAAATTTACATTCAATCTTAAGTTTGGTATTATTCAATTTATTATGTTTCAATTTAATAACCCATTTGCACCATTTTTATTATCTTGAATTAATTATTCATTGATTATAACCCATTTGCATCAATGATTCCTTCTTATTTCAATTTATTCATTTCATGAAATTTTCTAATGTTTATTAATGAATTTAGATTAAGTTGATTATTTCTAAATTATGATTTCATACATTGTGGAATAGTTCAATTCATTTTAATTAATTTTAAAGGAAATGATGATAATGTTATTTAAGAAATTATTTTTATCACTTAGCATAATGTAATTTTCCTTATTCATTATGACATAAAGAGTTTAAAGAATGGTTATTTTCATGTGCATTTAACTTTCCCAATGTTACTCTAGATCTTTATGTTATTTCAAGTTCATTTCAACTTATCCTAAAGTTCAATTATACTTAATCTTTCATATTTGCATTTGTTCCACTTTATTCCTAAATTTAAATGGCTCTAATGTTTTAATAGTTGATGGCTTATAAAGAAGAGATTAATGAACTTTTATATGTCAGTTTATTAATGGGTTTATAATGATTTAAGAGGTTATTAGTTTTGGAATATAATTAAATTCCATTTTTTTATAATCCATAGAATTAATTTGGTTCCTTTGCTTTTAGATTGCTTGGGTATTTTTTATTCAAGTGTTCTAATGTCAATTATGATGTTTTAAGTTTGCATTATAGGTTTTGTAATTTTTATAATTTTCTCATTTATTATTATTTTTAAATTGACCTAGAGACTTGGAAATTCAAGTATTCCCAATCGAGAGATTAATTGGGTTTGAAATTTTTATGGTAAATGGGGTTCCTTGCCAATTTAATTTTCCTACATTTTCACATTAATCAGATATATAGTTTGGGATTAATTAAGATTTTAATTATTTATTAAAACCTAAATTAAGCCTACTTTTTTTAAGATCATTTTAAAGTTTTATTTTTCTTTGATTCCCCTCAAGAAGATACATCCAAAAAGGGTATTCATAACTTTTGGGGTTCTGTTTGATTTAATATGATTTATTTATGTTCAGATTAATTAATTGAATTAATTAATTCAATTAAATGATAAATTAGGTGATTTTGTGATTCATTAAGCTTTAGTGGGTTTCAATGATTTGTTTATGTTCATTGGGATGTGTTATGAGGTTCTAAGGTGATTTGATCATTTTTCATAATTTATTTCATTTAATATTAATTATTTCATAAAAATTAGGGTTTAGAGTTTGAAATTTCAAATATTAAGATTTATTATTCAATAAATTATAAAAAATTTAGCTAATATGCATCTAAACATTAATTTTAACTCCCAAAAGTTTCATTTCATTTTGATTAATGGTTTGGGATTAAGTTAGGTTTGAAAATTTTCATTCAAACCCAAATTAAGGACAAATTACCCCCACATAATTTGTGGATTTTAAATTTAATGGATTCAGGAATCCATAGAGCCCAAGTTTGTAATTTTTAAGGGCTTAGATCTTAGTTTTCCTTAAGGGTTTTAATCAATCAATCTAGCTAGATCTCACGTGTCCATTGCTTATAAACAGAATGGACGGTGAAGATTTCATCTTTTATGGCCATGACAGAAGCCAAGAACTTTCCACCATTTCAGAATGATTTGTGGCAATCCAACCATTGAAATCGTTTCATTTCAATTCCAAAACCATCAGTGAATGATAACAAGTGGATCTATATAGTTTGATCTCATTTGAGATCAATTTTACTTCAAAAAAAAATCAAAACTAAAAGCTATAAAGGTGGCGTTCATGGCATTCCTCAATTCTGACAATCCCCAGTTGTAGGATCAACTTGAACACCTTTAGAATGATGTGATGACCCTATGGGGGGAAAGAATTGAATTGCCTCCTCATGGATTGGCTCCTATACCAAGTCATAGATGGTTTCTAGCAACGTTGGACATTTTCTGGCTTCCCATTGGTGAGGGGATCGGGGCAAGGTCGTGATCATCTTTGTTTTAAGTGGGGAAGGTAACAGAATGACCAATTTTTCTTGAGGATGTGTCTATTATCTTTTTCTATTATAGGTTGAGCCTCTTGTGCCTTTTTTCTCTTCCTTTGGTCAGCCACAATTAATTGAGATCCGTGGAGGCAAGCTCTAAGGCTCCTTATATTTAATAGCTATCCAAAGCTTTAAGGAGGTGGAATGCTAAGGGGATTGTTGACTCCATGTGCTCCGTCTCATATGAGATTGATGTTCATGATAACAAAAACATGTTCAAAAGCTACAAATCAAGTTAAATGTATAGGAAAAAATTCTTCAACTCCTAGTTCTTCAGTTATATCAAATTGCTAAGCTACTAGACATGGACTGAGTGGAAATTTTTGTAAGAATTACTATTTTAAGACAAATGGAAAGCTCACTAAATTAAAATAAATGATTCATTTATTTTTTGATTCACCATTCTGAAATTATTTATATTTTTCTATGTTACAATTATTCATTTTGGATAGTTTGAACTAAATGCATGAAATAAGTTTTATTAAAAGTGTGTTCAAGCAAGATAAATTATGTTTAAACTTTATTAAATCAATTCCATGCCAATAATAATATTTATTCATATTTTTAGAAAATGAAAATTAAATTAGATACAATTATCCTTTTCCCCTCATATTCTCTCTCCTATTATTCTTTTTTCTCTCTCTTATTATCATTTTCTTCTTAACATTATTTTGGCAGAATTTTTTAATACATTTTGTGTAATGAAATGTGTGAACTTCATTCGAAACATTTCCATATTATATGCTCTCATTTTTTATATTTTAAAATTTCATTATTTTTGAATTTCTGAATTTGAATTATTTTGAATTATTCTTTAATTCAAACTTCTTTATGCATGGCATATACTTGCTAAATCAAATCAAATTTTTTATGGAATATGTTGAACGTCCCAAGAATGATTAATTATGATTATTTAGAGCCTAATTAACTTATTACAAGTTATTTTAACTTTAAATTCAAATAAACCCTATTTTTCAAAATAATTCCATTTTTATTTGATCAATTTAATGAAAGTTTAGGGGGGCCGACCACTTTGCTTTAAATTTAATAAATTTATATATTATTTTAACATTGGATAAGTACATAATAGAATCAGTTTTGATATAAAATGATTCATGTATTATTTTGAGAATTTGCTATTTTAGGAAACCTCTTTGGCCAAAATTATTTTATTCAAAACTCCCTCCTTAATGTTAAAATCTCCTTGGCCGAATTTCCTATGGGATCTCCTCTATCTTAAGCCATGAATCACATAACAAATATTCTATATTGGGTTGAAACAAATTTGTTAAGGAGCCTATTGAAGATCTCCTTGGTCGATCCTTATTCCTTTGAATTTGAAATTCAAATTGATGTTAAATCAATTTCCCTTTTATTGGAACAGTTTTTGGACCCTAGGATCCTCCCTCATCTATTTAAAGTCTTGTTTCAATTAAAAAAGGTTCCAAAAAGCTAAAAAATCTCTCTTTCTCTCTTGCTCATTCCCTCAAACTTGGTCGATCCTTGCTAAAGCAAATATTTGGAGATTTTTGGTGATTCAAGTGCAAGCATTCTTCATAATTCTTCTATTTTACTTGGACATTTATTTGACTTGAGTATTGATTGGGAAAAGTGAAGGTTTGGTTTGTTTCCTTCCATGGCCGAAAGCATCATAGCATTGGTCTTGAATTTCTAACATGCTAAGTTCTTATACTTCTTTTATTTCTTCTTGGCTTTGAAGTTTATAAGGTTTTTTAAATTATTTTGGGTTCATTCACTTCATAACCTTTAGTTCTTCTTGGACCAATAATAAGGATAAGAAGATCAATTGGTTTTACAATTAACTACTTAATAATCTTTTGATTTCTTGTTTAGCTTAAAGCTAACATAAGGAGATCAATTTATTTTGTGCTTAATCATTAGGTAATCCTTCTATTTTTTGTTTGGTTGAAGCCTTTTTAAAAGTTTTTAATTTCCTAGTGCTAAATCATTTGAATATCCATTGTTTATCCATTTGGCTTAAAGGTTCATATAGGTTCGTTAAATTTGATCGTGCTTAACATCTTATTTCATTTAATCTTCTATTTGGCTGACCACTCCACCTTTTGCATAATTACTTTATGCTTGTTGATTACTTGTCTTCAATTGGTTTATGTATATGTTATGTGATAGCTTTCTTATGGTATAATTCAAATACTTATTCAAGTGTCTGTTTAGTTGTTCCAATTGCAAATACATTTATAATTTGAATAAAAGTTAGCTTATGTGAAAAGAATTCAAAGTAAAGTTTTTTGTGATTTCATTTTAGTTTGCATTTTAAAGTCATTAAAGAAAATTACTTCAAAATCTTTAAAGATCATTCAAGCAACATTAAGTTACTTCATTATGTTAAATAATTGATTGAAGATCTTATTTTAATTTCATTTAAAGTTAAAGTAAGCTCTCATTTTTATTAATATTCAATTGCCTTAATATTAGCATAGATTGGGTGTGAGTGCACAAACATTTTAAATTTAAGAGTTAGATTTGTACCTTTCTCTTTGTCTTGTCTTGATTTCTTGTTGGGTTGTACTTTCCCGTTGAGGAAATTATGTGTTGGGTTGTACTTTCCTATTAAGAAGAGTGCATGTTGGGTTATACTTTCTCATGAAGGAGAGTATGAGAGATTTATAGTAATCTCAACTTAGTTTTAGTGAATTCCTAACCTCGGTGGCTAGGCATAGACGAAGGCTAGTTTTTGGGGTTATGCCGAACCACGTATAAAGTTTTGTGTTCTCTTTCTTTATCATTTTTTTTGCACTTTACTTTTCTATTATTGCTTTTTCTATTACTTCATTTCACTAAAGTATTATTATTAAATATTAAGTCTTCTACAAAAGAAATAAAAACTTAAATTTATTGAATGTGGCATATGCTGACACACCAAGATCACACACCCACTGTTGATATGAATGGCTTAAAATTTGAAATACCTGTTGATGAATGGTCTACTTTTGAATGATAATTGGATTAACTAAATGCAAAGGCTTGTAACATTCTTTATTGTGCTTTACTTCATAATGACTACATGAGAATTTCCATGCTTACTACTGCAAAATAAATATGGGATAAATTGATTCTTACTTATGAAGGTACTGATGAAGTTAATGATGCTCACAAAAATAGGTTAGTACATGAATATTAGTTATTCGGCATGTTACTAAATGAAAAGTATTTCTGATATGTATACTCACTTCATGAAAATTATAAATACCTTGCATTCACTTGGAAGAAACTATAAAAATCAATTTGGTTTATAAAAGTTTAAGATGCCTTCCAAAAGATTGGAATGCAAAAGTTACAGCAATTAGTGAAGCTATGGATTTAACAACTTATATACTAAATCAGCTTCTTGGTTCTTCAATAGCATATGGATAGGTTATTGCACAAATGGATCAAAATGACTCTTTCCAAAAGAAAGAGAAAAGAAAATTAATTACTTTGCAAGTGGAAGATAGATGCAAAGAAATTGTTTCATGTTCAGATGTTGATAGTGATGAGATTGCTTTGCTTTCAAAAAGGCTAGGAAATATGATCAAAAAGAAAAAGCACAAGTATGGAAAATTTAAAGTACATAAATTTCCTACTAAAAGATTGAATGGAGGAGTATGAATAGTATGCACCAATTACAAAAAGCCTTGAGTGTCCAAATTTAGTTGAAAAAGAAAAACTAAAAGAAAGAAGTCTCGAAAAAATAAAAAGCCTAAGAAGAAAAAGAAAAGAACACTTTTGGGAAAATTTTGATTCAGAAGAACCAAGTGATGACACTACAGAGGAAGAAGAAAATATATGTCCTATGGCTAATCTGGATTCTACAAGTGAGATATGTGAAGATGTTTCTTATGAAGAATTAGGTGATGCATTTAATGAATTAGCACATGCATATAAAAAGCTAAAAGGAATTTAATATGTTAGAAAAAGAAAAGAAAAATTTAGAAATGCATGCTTCATCTTTAGAAAAAGAATGTATTGAAATAAATTTTAAGAATGATGCTTTATTAGATCAATCACAATTGTGGAGAACTTGAAAAAGGAAAATTTATTACTTCAAGCAAAATTAGATTCTTATAGTAGATTACATTTACATATTCCATTTGTTAAACATAAGTAATTGGATGCATCAATATCATTTAAATTTAGACCTTATGTAAATATAAATGCTACATGTAATTTTTGAAATAAAAATGGTCATGTATCTTCTAATTGTCATGCAAGACAATCTTAATCATTTCCTAATTCAAAATTTATCTGGATGCCTTAAAAAAATAGTTTCACATACAACACAACACTCATTGCATATCTTTTCATTTGGATGTGGACCCAAACATGTTTGGGTTCCAAAAGTTGACCTCTAATTTTATTTTGTAGGAATGTCTTCAAAGCACATTCAAAGAAGGCATGTGGTACTTGGACAACAGAAGTTCAAGACATATGATAGGTGATAAATTTAAATTTTATATATTAGAACCTTATGAAGAAGGTTTTGTACTTTATGGTGATAATGCTAAATGAAAGATAATTAGATTTGGTTCTATTTCAAAGGATTTACTCACTTTAGATATAGTTTATTTTGTTGAAGGTTTAAATCATAATCTTATTTCCATTAGTCAATTATGCGATAAAGAATTTAATGTTGAATTTCATGCAACTTTTTGTACTATTAGAAATATGGAAACTGTTTTGCTTATTGGTCATAGATTCAAAAATATTTACCTTATTGATTTTGAAAATGCAAGTAATACAAATTTAAATTTACTTTGTTTCAGAAGATCACTTGATGATGTTTGGTTATGGCATAAAAGGTTATGTCACATTAGCATGCATTTTTTAAACAAAATTGCAAAACTTGATCTTGTTGATGGTTTACCTAAAATGAAATTTTATTCTGATTATATTTGTGATGCATATATTCATGGAAAACATTCTAAATATGCTTTCAAAAATAAAAATATTATTTTTATAGCTAGATCGTTAGAATTATTGCATATGGATTTATTTTGTCCTGTTAGCACTATTAGTTTAGGTGAAAAATTCTATGGTTTTGTTATTATTGATGATTATTCGAGATTTACTTGGGTTATATTTTTAATTTATAAAATGATTCTTTTGAAAATTTTAGAAAATTTGTTAAGCATATTCAGCATGATAGAAATCTTCTTATTAATAAAATTCAATCTGATCACTGTGGTGAATTTGAATATTTTTGTGATGAATTTGGTATTAAACATAATTTTTATGCTCTTAGAACCCATCAGCAAAATGGTGTTATTGAAAGGAAAAATAGATTTCTAATTGAATTGAGTAGACCTATTCTTAATGATTATAAGTTGCCTAAGTATTTTTAGGCAGTAGTCGTTAACACTGCACGCTATGTTATGAATTGTGTTTACTTGAGACCTCTTTTAAATAAGACCCCTTATGAGTTGTTCTTTGGTAAGAAACCTAAGATTAGTTATTCTCATATGTTTGGTTGTAAATGCTTCATTTTGAATAATGTTAAAAATTATTTAGAAAAGTTTGATAATAATTTTGATGATGGTATCTTTTTAGGATATTCTTTGAATAGCAGAGCTTATAGAGTTTATAATAAAAGAAAACTTTTGAAGAATCAGTACATGTCATATTTGATGAAATTCATTTAGATCCTATTAAAGATGATGTGATTGAATAATAGATAAATGATTTTAAGAAAATGAGTTTGGAAGAAAATATAGATGATTCTTTACCTAAAGATTGAAAATTCAATAGGAATCATCCAAAAAATGGTATCCCTCAAGAAGTTATAACAAAAATACAATCTAAAGAAATGATAAATCATTTTGTGTTCTTATCTATGATTGAACCAAAATCGATAAATAAAGCCTTGGAGGATCACTATTAGATTGTAGCTATGGAAGAAGAATTAAATCAGTAAGTTAGAAATGATGTGTGGGAACTTGTTCTTAGACCTCAAGATCAAAATGTTATATAAACCAAATGGTTCTTTAAGAATAAATTAGATGACTTGGGACACATTGTTAGAAATATGGCTAGAATAGTTGCATAAAAATATAGATTTTGAAGAATCCTTTAACCCTATAGCTAGATTAGAATCTATTAGATTGCTCCTTGCCTATGCCTATTAGAAGGACTTTAAATTATTTCAAATGGATGTAAATAGTGCATTTTTAGATGGCTTTATAGATCAAGATGTCTCTTGGTTTTGAAAATGTAGAATTTACAGATCATGTTTTTAAATTGAAGAAAGCATTGTAAGGATTGAAACAAGCTCCTAGAGCTTGGTATGATAGATTGAGTAACTTTCTTATAGATTATAATTTTAGGAAGGGTAGAGTAGATACAACCCTATTCCTTAAGAGTTTAGGTGATGATTTGATTATTGTTCAAATTTATGTGGATGACATCTTATTTGGTAGTACAAATGAATCATTATGTGTTGAATTTTCATCTTTGATGTCCAAAGAATTTGAGATGAGCATGATATGTGAACTCAATTTTTCTTAAGACTTCAAGTAAAACAACAAGAAAAAGCCACTTTTATTTATCAAACCAAGTATACCAATGACTTGATAGAGAGATTTAATTTGAAAAAATTTAAATCTGGTAAGACTCCCATAAACCCCTCTAGTAAACATGATTTAGATGAGTCAAGAAAACCAGTTGATCATAGACTTGATAGAAATATAATTGGTTCTCTTTTGTATCTTACAGCTAGTAGGCATGATATTATGTTTGTTGTATGTTTATGTCCTTGTTTTTAGGCTACTCCAAGAGAATCTCATTTAATTGTTGCTAAGTGTGTCTTTCATTATTTAATTACAATTCTAGATTAGGTAGGTTTTCATAAAAATTCACTTTCATGTGACTTGATTACTTATTCTGATGCTAACTTTGCAAGATGTAAAGTAAATAGGAAAAGCACAGCAGGAACATATTAGTTTTTAGGATCATCCTTAGTATCTTGGTCCTTTAGAAAACATAACTCTGTTGCTCTTTCAACTGCTAAAACTGAGTATATAGCTATTGGAAGCTATGTTGCCCAGGTTCTTTGGTTGAAGCAGCAATTAGATGATTTTGGAATTATGCTAAATCACATTTCTACTAAGTGTGACAATACTAGTGCAATTTACTTAACAAAAAATTCCCATCCAACACTTTAGAACTAAACACATAGAAGTTAGGCATCACTTTATTCAGGATCATGTGGGTAAAGGAGATATGAATATCGATTTTATTAGTACAGACTTACAAATTATGAACATTTTTACTAAACCATTACCTGAAGAATGATTTTGTACCCTAAGACACTTGCTAGGCATGTTAGATCCAAACATGTAATTTTATTATTGTTTATGGTTAAACCTTTCTGATATTGTCAAAAGAAAGAGAAAATAGTATGTTAGTTTTCCATCTCTTTATGATGCATAGTTTTAGTGGGAGCCTTTTCATGTTATATACTCATGTTATATTCATGTTTTATTATGCTTAAATATGTTTAAATACTTAAAATTTTGTTTATTTACTTACTATAAACTTTCTTTAATGCAAATTATGTTTTCAAGGTTGATGAAAGGTCACTCTGCACCTTCATCACTATTTAACACCAACATATATTTGTCATCATAAAAAGGGGGAGATTATTGACTCCATGAGCCCCATCTCATATGAGATTGATTTTGGTGATAATAAAGACATGTTCAAATGCTACTAATAAAGTTAAGTTAAAGTGTGCAGGAAAAATTCATTAGCTCTTGGTTCTTCAATTATTTTAAATAGGTAAAAGTACTGGACATAGACTAGGTGAGAATTTTTCAAGAAATTACTATATTAAGGAAAATAAAAAACCTCACTAAATTAAAATAAATTATTCATTCTTTTTTAGATTCATCATTCTAAAATTATTTATATATTCCTATATTACAATTATTCATTAGAATATTCATTTTGGATAGTATGAACAAAATGCAAGTAATAAGTTCCATTAAAAGTGTGGTCAAGCAAGAAAAATTATGTTTAAAGTTTATTAAATAATTTCCATGACATTCATAATATTTATTCATATTTTTATTGCATGAAAATTGAATTATCCTAAAATTAACTTCTTCTTTTTCACTTATCTCTCTCCTATTATTCTTTCTTCACTCTCCTATTATCATTTTCATCTTAACATTATTTTGGTAGAATTTTTTAATGCATTTTATGTAATAAAATGTGTGAAGTTCATTTAAAAACATTTCCATATTATATTCTTGCATTTTTTATATTTTAAAAATTCATTTATTGGAATTTTTGAATTTGAATTATTTTTGCATTATTCTTTAACTCAAACTTCTTTATACATGGCATATACTTGCTAAATCAAATCAAATTTTTTATGAAATATGTTGAACCTCCCAAGAATGATTAATTTTGATTATCTAAGGTCTAATTAATTTATTATAAGTTATTTTAAGTTTAAATTTATATCAACCCTCATTTTCAAAATAATTCATTTTTTTAATTTAATCTATTTTAGGAAAGTTTTAGGGGGTTGACCACTTTGCTTTAAATTTAATGAATTTACATATTATTTCAACATCAAATAAGTTATAATACAATCAGCCTTGAACTAAATTGATTCATGCAATATTTTGATAAATTCCTATTTTAGAAAACCCCTTTGCCCGAAATTATTGAAGTGATTTGCCATGTATTTATTTTATTCAAATCTCCCTCCTTCATGTTAAAATCTCCTTGGCCGAATTTCCTATGGATATCCTTTATCTTCATCCATGAATCACATAGCAAACATTCCAAATTGGATTGAATCAAATTTGTAAAGGAGCCTATTGAAGATCTCCTTACCCGATCCTTATTCCTTTGAATTTGAAATTCAAATTGATATCAAATCAATTTTCCTCTCATTAGATCAATTTTTGGATGACCCTAGACTCCTCCCTTTTCTATTTAAGAGACTTGTTTCAACTTAAAAAATTTTAAAAAGCTAAAATTCTCTCTTGCTCTCTTGCTTATCCTCTCCACCTTGCCTGATCCTTGCTAAATCAAATATTTGGAGATTTTTTATGATTTAAGAGAGAATTCCTCATCATTCTTCTATTTTCCTTAGACATTTATTTGGCTTGAATATTTATTGAGAACAGTGAAGGTTTGGTGTGTTTTCTCCCTTGACTGAAAGCAAGATAGCATTGGTCTAGAATTTCTAAGGTGATAAGATCTTATACTTCGTTTACTTCTTCTTAGCTTTGAAGTTTACAAGGTTATTTAAATTAGCTTATGTTCATTCACCTCATAACCTTTGCCTCTTGTTTGTCTAAGAACAAACATAAGAAGATCGATTTATTTTAGAATTAACTACTTGATAATCCTTTGATTTCTTATTTGGCCTAAAGCTAACATAAAGAGATCAATTTATTTTGTGCTTAATCATTGGATAATCCTTTTTTTTCCTATTTGGCTGAAGTCTTTTTCAAAGGTTTTTAATTTCCTAGTGCTTAATCATTTCAATATCCATTGTTTATCCCTTTGGCTTAAAGTTTCATATAGGTTGGATAAATTTGTTTGGGCTTCACATCTTATTTCATTTAATCTTCTATTTGGCCGACCACTCCACCTCTTGCATAAACTATTTTATGCTTGTTGATTACTTGTCTTCAATTGGTTTATGTATATCTTATGTGATAGCTTTCTAATGGTATAAATCAAATCCTTATTCAAGTGATTGTTTAGTTATTCTAATTGCAAATACATTTATCATTTGAATAAAAGTTAGCTTGTGTGAAAAAGAATTCAAAGTAAGGTTTTTGTGCTCACAATTTAGTTTGCATTTCAAAGTCATTCAAGAAAATCATTTCAAACTATTTTAAAATCATTCAAGCAACATTAAGTTACTTAATTGCATTAATTATTTGATTGAAGATCTTATTCTAATTTCATTTAAATTTAAAGTGAGCTATCAATTTCCTTAATATTCAATTGACTTAATATTAGTATAGATTGGGTTGTGAGTGCACAAGCAGTTTAAAATTGAGAGTTAGATTTGTATCTTTCTCTTTACCTTGTCTTGATTTATTGTTGGGTTGTATTTTTCCATTAAGGAAATTATGTGTTGGGTTGTACTTGCCCATTAAGGAGAGTACGTGTTGGGCTGTACTTGTCTATGAAAGAGAGTACGAGAGATTTTTTGTAATCTCAACTTTGGTTTAGTGACTTCCTAGCTTGGTTGGCTAGGCATGGATGTAGGTCTATTTTTTGGGTTTAGCTGAACCACATAAAAATCTCTAGGTTCTCTTCCTTTATTTTTCTGCACTTTACTTTTCTACTATTGTTTTTTTATTTCTTCATTTCACTAAAGCCTTATAATTAAATATTTAAGTCTTCCATAAAATATAAAAATTAAATTTTCTAAATTTTATTTCTAAAACTAATTCACCCCAGGTTGGACAAATTGGATTTGGCTTCATGCAATCCCTCTTTGTCATGGTATATTCGATCATTTTGGATGCATTTGGGCTTGATTAGTATACTTAAGCTTGGCTGGCAATCTTTCTTAACCCATGCTAGGATGAATTTAGATAGGATCACATAAGTTTAGTTTCAATTTGAATCCATTTGGTGTTAAATCTTAGTATTAGATTCAATTTAACTTTCAAATACTTCAATCACTATTAATTGGTTTTATATATTTTTTAAATCATCTTTGATTGTCCATTGGATGATTAGGAATTGAATTAACCCATGCCACATGAGGGTTGAGTCCAATTCCAAGTCAACTTGAACCATTTTGCCTTAAATAGGTTAAGTTAGATTTGGTTGAGTCAAATGGCCAATTTTACCTAAATTAAGTTATGTTCACACTCCGATTATGTTTAATCACATGTGTGAGATGATTTGGAGTGATTAATTTCATTTAATTTCAATTTTATTTTAATTTAGACCCATTTGACCCACATTAGGCTTAATGGTTAAGTTTGGGTTCATTTGGGTCAAATGACCAAATTATCCAAATTGGATATAATGATCAGTTAGTTTATGTTCAATAATCATTTTGAAATAAATATGGACAATTGATATGGGTTTGAACCCAATAAGACCCATTTCGGCCATTTAGGTCAAATAACCTAATTAGAATAATTAAGGCCACAATAGACTTGTATTATTTTAAATTCATGTTTAAATATGTTCATATCATCATCCAAATCATCTTAAATGATTTGAGTTGGTCAAATTTTTTTGGGTTGACTTTTAACTTGGTGGGACCCACATAAGTCAAACCTATTTATAAAAGGTTGACCATTTTGACCTTAATTTGGGCTTAATTTAATTTTATTTGGATTTATTTTATTTAACTTGAATTCTTTGAGTTTATGTTATTTTCTAGCTCAATTAGGGTAACTAAATTTAATCTCCTAAATTTACTTAACTTAAGCTTAATTGGATTTAGGTTTCAATTGGTATGTATTTGATTTGGAAGTTCACTTTTGTTTGAGGTTTGTGTTGAGGTCACCTAAACCCATAAGGTTGTACTAAACCTAAGAAGGAATGTACTAGGCTACCAAGGATAGTGCTCTATGTGCCTAACTAGAGATCTATAATCTAGGATTATGAGTCATAATTACTAGTTTTGGAAGAAATGTTAACCTCATCCAAAAATGAGGTCAACACTCCTCGGGTACCAAGTTCTCCACTTGTGTTGTGCCCTCTGCAATCATCCCAATTTCCTTTGAACCTTGATCTTGGTCTAGCTAATTGGCAATAGTTTCTTTTGGTCTATTTTGTAGACCTTCATTTCATCTCCTATTCCTATTGGTTTTGTGTTTCTTATTATATGTTCTAGGTTGGAATGTAATAGTTCTCAAGAAGATACCCAAACATCATACATTTGGGACAGTGATGTGGTTTCTGCTCAATGACAACCTACTACCAATAGCCACTGGTTGGGGTACCTATCCAAATTTCATCAGAGTGGGGAGTTGTTATATCCATTTTAACATGAACACGAGCAACAAATGGCCTAAAGCGATTAAATGTAAGTAAATGATAATATAGGCTCAAATTATAGAAAGATGGCACAAATACTAACCTAATTCTAAGCTCAAATTATATTTTAAATTTTCAAAAGAAAATTTTAAACCTTGCAAAACAAATGTTAGGAAATACATACAACACACCATTAGTTTATATTTCAAACATCTGGGATTAAAATTAGTTGCATGCTAAGCCTACCTGCTCTATTGGGCAATGCTTAGGGACTTGAGCAACACCTACAAGAAAACATTAATTATTTATATTTTTTATTACAATAATCCCTTAAAGCACTGCCCCCTATAGAAAATAGCATTAGCCTAAAAAAGAATGTCCTACAACCAAACATGTGAGCAAACAATCTTAATCATTCAGTCTAAAACAACGCACACCAAAATTAAAAAAAATTCACTTCACAAAACATCACAAATCATCAATCTAACCTAAGTCTATGGTTGGTGGCCTAATAATCTAATGTGTGTGAAAGGGTTTTGTGTGGTATGACTATATTTGGCATTGCATTCAAGTTCAAGTTTTAATTTTTGTTTTAAAGTTTGTTTAATTTACCATTGGATGGTTTTAGTTCAAGTGAATTAATTAATGTATAATTTTATTTCCATTTTTAGGTCTATTTTCTATTTCCAAGTGAAATTTAGGTTTTAAAGAAAAAATTTTGCTTTGGGTAGAACCCATTCTATTCAACATCCTTTGTTCTAGTACAATGAGATTTTTATTTGAAGATAAAAATTCATTCTAAGGGTCCAACTAAGAACCTAAGTATCTTAATTAACCTTTTTTTTATTTCAATTGAATGGTTCATTTTAAATTATGTTTAATTTGATTAATGCTCAATTCTTCTTTTTATTTCTTTTAATTTGATTAATATTCCTTAATCTGATATATAATATGTTGATAAGATTTAAAGCATTTTCTTTAAACCTTAACAAAGACTTTAATCATATATTATGATTAAGTTTAATTTGACGTTCACTTTAAGTTCCTTTTGATTTCAAATGATTTCATTCAATTATGTTGATTTTGTCATTAATTAATAATTTTTTTTTATTATGTGTTGTTTAGAATGTGTATAGTTTCATGGCTTAGGTTGCTTTTTATTATTGAATGTTCATTTAATTACATATGTTTCTTAATTTATTTGATCGGAGTTGATCTCATTTATTTGTTTCATTAATGTTTAAGTTCATGTAAGTTGAACTTTAATGCATACTTAATTTAGATGTTTTGATTTCATGACTTTCCACTTAAGTAATTCAATTTCATAACTTAAAGAGAATTGATCAACCTTGTAATTTTTAATTTATCATTTAATTTGGTTTCAATGGACTATTATACATTAAAGTTTTATTAGTTAAATAGTTTAAAGTAATGTTTGTTTATTAATCATAACCTTAAAAATGAACTACTTTGGGCACCAAACTTAACTGAGGCCATTTTAATTTTCTAGGTTATTTAAATTTAGTTAATTTGGTTAATCATCATCATTTTATTTGTATTTGGACATATGTTATTCATCAATATTCAATGTATTTGAGTAATTTCAATATTAATAAAATTTTATTTGGGTATGAAATCTAGAGGTTGATTGTCTTTAATTCTTAATTAATTAATTAATTTGTTATAATTTTATTAATCTTATAATTTAAGGTTTAATTAGTCCACATTTCCTTAATTATTCGATAAACCCTAATGGCATAATTAATGAAATTCCATAACTTCGAAGGCTTAAGAAATTTTTCTTAGGTATTATGATAATAATGAAACTATTTTAAGTTGATTTCATAAATTTATATAATTTTTGAAAATTTTCTAATTTATTATTTAATTTAAATTGATCTAGAGATTTGAAATTCTACACCTTCTAATCGAGAGGTTATTTAGCTTTGAACTTTTTTTGGCAAGTGAGGTTCCTTGCCAATTTACTTTTCTAAAGTTTCATCTTAATAAGATATATATTTTAAGACTAATTAAGGTTTAAATTATTTCAATAAAACTCAGATCAGCCCTAATTGGAAGGAATTCTTTAAGGGTTGTAATTTTCCTTGATTTCTCTCTCAAAGATGCATCCATAGAGGGTTTATTTAGAATTTTTGGGGTTTGGTTTAATTTATAATGATTTTTGAAGTTCAAACCAATTAATTGAGTTAATTAATTCATTTAATTGCTTAATAATCTTATTTTTGGGATTATGAGATTTCAGTGAGGTTTTATACTATCCTAAGGTCTATTGATGTAAATTATGATGTTTTAAACTAATCTTATAATTTTTTTAATTTTCGTAATTTATTATTAATTTATTTTATTAAATTAAGGATTTAGGGAAGAAAATTTTACATCTTTGGATTTACTCACCAATAAATCCTATGAAATTTATCTAAGGTGTATTTCAACTTCAATTTTACTTTCCAAAAGTTTTAAACCAATTGGATTAATTTTTTGAGCCTAATTTAGGTTAATTACTTTCAATCAAACTCAAATTAAACTATAAATACCCAAAAAAATTAAGAATTTTAGGTTTAATAGATTCCTTTCATTAAGATGAATCCATAAAGCCTATTTACATTTTCTTGGTCAAGTGTTTTATTTTTTACAAATTTTAAAAATTTTTAAATGAGAAAATTCCTAATTTTCTACTTAATATAGTCAACGCCTACGCGGCCCTAACATGACACTATTTTCCACGTGGCATAGTGTGATTAGCCAATGTGGGATCTACATGGATCTTGCATTAAAAAGTGGGACACATGGGATTAATCTAGACCATCTGATCATAGATTGGATGATCATGATTAAATCTACTTTTCTTAAGGGATTTTAATCGAATCCTTCAATTAAATCTTGGTCGTCCATTCTTAATAGAAGGAATGGGTGGTGGAGAGTTCATCTCCCCAATCAACAGCAGAGGTCAAGCACCATCTGTAAAAAATATAGGACTTCCAACAATTCTTGGTGACAATGAACCATTTTGATTGTAAGTCCATCAAGACTCATCTGAAACACATCTACACGGTTTGATCTCACTTGAGATAAAACTTCCTTCACAAAAGAGCAAAACTAAAGGTGGTCAAGTTTGATGCATACCTCACCAATGATGATCTTTGATAGTGAAACTGCTTTGAACACCTTTATGGGGATGTGGAGAACCTCTGGGAATGAGGAATCGAGTTGCTTTCTCACTAATTATTACGGAGGTTGAGCTCCTTCTATTCACTGGCAAGTCTAGTCTAAATCTAGTTTGCTAGTAGCAGGCGATCCTAAGAAGGGGTTGGTATTCATTTCTTCAGCTCATGAATGTTTGTGGGTTCTTAAATTGCAAAAAGAAAGTCTCTCATCTTCCATTCATATGTTGTCGAAAGCTATATTATGCTGGGAACTCAAAAATGGAGTGGCCATGATGATTGCCACCTTTAGAGGCTAGCACCAATAGGTGGTTAATTGATTAGTAGCAATCCAAATCATTTAGGATGAGGAGTGGAGGAGGGATGGAAGAGAAAGGAGATATTGGGTTTTGGCTCCTTATGCATCAATTTTTGTTTTCTTTCTTCTTATGGCATATTACTTTGTCTTTGGAATTGCTTAGCTTTATGGCACCACTTTAATGCCTCTTAGATTGCTGATTGACTTCCTAAATCAAGTTCAAAGTTAGCCATGAGTCAAATACACTCATTTGAATTGGATTTGGGCTTAGATGCCTTAAATTGATACTTTAGGTTTGATTTAATCTAGATTGAATTATGTTAAATTCGTTTAATTTATTTATATTAGATGATGATTGTAATTGTTAATGATTGTTCTTGAATGACTTGAAGTTCAATTGTTCCATTTCACATGGAGTTTTGATTTGATTCAAGCCAAATTGGACCATTTGACCTAAATGGGTTAAGTTAAATTCAATTGATTCAAATGACCAATTTACCTCAATTAAAATATATTTGGCTTTCAATTGTGTTTAACTAAATGTTTGAGATGATTTAGATCAACTAATTTCATTTTATTGGAGGTTAAATTTGAATTCAAATCCACTTTGACCCAAATTGGGATAAATGAGTCAACTTGGGTTTAATTGAGTCAAATGACCAAATTGATCAAATTAAACCCAATAATTGGTTGAATTATGTTTAATGATGATTTCCAAATTATTTTAGATATTCAATTTGAATTGATTTTAATATAATTTGAGTTTAGGTTCAATAAGGTTCATTTAGATCAAGTGATCTAATTAACACAATTAAGACCTTATTGAATTTAAATTTATTTAAATTCATTTTTAAACATGTTCATTTGATGATTTTGAACTTTAGAATGATTTAATTTTCTCAAATTTTGGTGGGTTGACTTTTGACTTGATGAAACCCACATAAGTCAAATTTATGCCAAATGGTTGACCTTCTTTGACCTTCATTTGAATTTAGTTTTGCATATATTTATGTTCATGTAATGACTTTATGCTTTTTATTTGATTCAATTTCAATTTATTTTGATTTTATTTGAATTGCTTTGAGTTTAGTTAATTTTGAGCTTAAGTAGGATAATTAGGTTAACGATCTCAATCACCTTGATCTAAACTCAATTGAATTCAGATTTAAATTAGAATGCATTTGATTTAATCATTTGTTTTGATTTAAGTTTAGTTTTTGTCCACTTAATCTTATTAGTTTAGGTCAAACCCTAGAATGATTCATAAGGTCACCAAGTATAATGTCTTAATTACCTAATTAGAAGGCTCCTAATTTAGGATTTGGTGTACTAATTACTAGCTTAGAGATGATGTTAACCTCATCCAAAAATTAGTTCAAGAGGGACATCAATATAAAATACCACAACACAAAAAGTCTGATAAAAGTCCTTATAATTTCAAGCATTGATAAGAGACCTTGTGATAGGTCATTTCCTTTGTTAATGTGTTAAATCACTTAACAACAATAATCTCATATTTCAAGAAATATGTTTGTAAAATCTTTAATGGTGTTTAGCTCTATCTCATCCGAATTTCTTCTCACAAGTGCATATGGTTCATAAAAAATCACCTACTTTTAAAAAAAGTTATAAAAGCCTTTGTCATATTTGACTTTTCCATTTATATAAACTACTCTTCCATAAGATTTGTCTCTCTGGGACATCTCTTTGATGACATAGATTCTTGTGTAAAACTACACTAGAATACTCAAATAGTATATCATAGGAAAAATTTATGACACCACGTAGAGTTTAGGAATTTTTTATTTGGATGATCAAATGTGTTATTAAGGACTAAATATATTATCTTGAAAGATAAATATGTTATTCTATAATGAATTCGATCATTTACTAAAAGACTCTCCTTAGGCTAATAGGTCTTTCAGGTACCATAGAGTTTTTTCCTTGAACTACATGGAAAGTATAGCGGAGTTTATTTTAAACAGGGTTCAAGGTTCCCTATAAGTGCAAGCCCTTATAGTTAATTATATCTTAAAAAATGTCTCTTCCTAAGAATACTCTCAATTAAAGAAATAAGATATGATTTCTATGGATTTCTAAATTAGTTTTCAAAGGAATGACATTTGGTATTTTCAATTGGGTTTGGTCCAAAAGTGGAAAAAGTTATTGTTGGAAGCCGAATGGGGTTAAGTAAAAAATGCATGTTGATACTTGGATGCCTAATAGGCATTTCAACTATCGTATCAGTTGGTTTTAAATTTTGGAATTTAATTTAAAGTTTGAATTGATATTTTTTTAGAAGTTTAGGACATAAATTCAAGTAGCACAAGACTACACAAATGCATATAGTTGAAGACTTGCTCGAAGGAGGATGCCTCAAAACCTAAGTCTACAAGTTCTTCTGACACAAATTAGATTCTCAACCTAATTCCATTTTGAGAATTATCAGTCACTCCTCTCACTTGAGGGAACAAACCTATCATGAACTCTTCTGTACTTGCAACCCTCCATAAGGGGCTACCAGCTAACACATCTCAAGCACATTTTAAATCCATGATACTAAGTCTCATGAATGCAAGATGACTAGGCTATTGTATTTTTATACAAGGAATCTAAGAATCCTAGACTCGGTCCCTAATCCCTAAGATCATGTGAAGTATGAAATGCACTAACTAATGCACATTTTTCAAATTTTAAATGTTTTGAGTTGATAATCATTTTAGGCTGTGGGTATGGTATGTAATTAGAATTGGTTATGGACAAATCAATAAAAGATAGGTAGACATCTGAAGAAGATGGTGGTCATCCTCATAGATTAGATGCCCCTTATGTGTAATGGGTTAAGTGCCCAATTCAAGAGTTAGAGCAATATGATTACATGATTTTGGAGAACTAATTAATTCTAATGAATTTTTTAATTTATTCCTTATGGATTTTATTTATGTGATGTTTTGAATCTTATTATTTTTAGTTTGAGTTAATTATATTTAATCGGGTTGAAAATTTAACTTTTTTTCTATGAGCCTACTTCCAAGCATTCTTCACAAAAAGCATAACATAGAAAAAACCAAAAAAGCATATTGATTCTATTGTGTACCCAAAATAAATCAAGCCAATTTAATTTATAAAATAGGCCAATGCGGCCATGTACCATTGTACAATCTGGAAGAAAGGAAAATGAGCAGCCGAGCTCTGCCCTTATACAACTCAGCCTACAACTACAAGTCCAGATCTATGAGTCTTCTTTCTAGGATCGTCTCCTTCTTCTAGGACCTCTATTGAACTTCATAGGGACTTTTGCACCTTTCCTAGTATGTTCAGCTCCTGCTAATCCTAGACCCTATAAATCTTCACCTAATTATAAGCTCAAATTTATATTCTAAATTCAAAAAATAAATCCTAAGCCATGTAAAATAGATGTTAGAAAAATACAAATAGCACACATTAGTTATATTTTACAAACATATAGGCTTAACATTAGTTGCTTGCCAAGCCCAACTATTTTATCGGCTATGCTAAGGGACTATTCAACACCTGCAAGCAAATAACAATTATATATTTACATGACGTCAGTCCCTTTTACATAGCCCTCTACAGAAGACAAGGATAATTATAGAAATAACGTCCTACCATCCAGACTAACGACAATCATTCCTAGCCATCCAATCTAAAATAGAACACCACGAAATAATAAAAACAATTCACATCACAGTACTACAGAATACTACAGAAAATCATAGAATGACCTAATCTAAGTCTAGGGTCCATGACCTATTATTCTAGTGTGTGAAGAAAAAGGGTTTGTGTGGTAAGACATTACAAGGCTTTCAAGTTCCAATTTCAATTTTAGATTTAAGCATTTGTTTATTTATCTTTGGATGGTTTCAATTCAAATAATTTAATAATTTATTGATTTTTTTTTCATATTAGATTTATTTTATTATGTTAAAGTGAAATTTAAAATTTCAAGAATGAAGAATAAAATAAGTTCTACTTTCGGATGAAACTTATTTGATTCAACATCCTAAATCTTAATAGGATGATATTTTTATTCTAAGGTAAAGATTCAATGTTATAAGTATTAATAGATGTGGAGATAGAATTATAGCTTTAAAGATTATTGTTGATATTAAGATTATCAATGTTATAAGTGTCTATGCTCCTCAAGTAGGTTTGGAGGTAAGCTCAAAAGAAATCTTTTGGAATGAATTAGAGGGATTAATACAAAAGATACCTCTTGAAGAAAAGTATTTATTGGGGAGATTTAAATGGACATGTTGGTAGAGTGGTAGAAGATTTTAAAAGTATTCATGGTGGTTATGGATTTGGAGTGACTAATGAAGAAGGTAGGACTATATTAGATTTTGCCTTAGCTTATGATTTTGTAGTTGCTAATCCTTTATTTAAGAAAAGAGATGAACATATTATTACTTACCAAAATGGATCTAGTAAAACACAGATTGATTATTTTTTGATAAGAAAAATAGATCGTTTAGATTGTAAAGATTGTAAGGTCATTCCAAGTGAAATTTTAAGTACCCAACATCGACTATTAGTTTTGATTTTAAGATGAAAGGTTGTAAGAGAAAAAATAAACTAAATTATTATCCTAGGATTAGATGGGGACACTTAAAGAACACAAATAAAAATATTTTTAAGAGCAAGCTACAAGAAATTAGAGTTTGGGATGTTCATAAGGAAACTAACGTTATGTGGGAAAAAATATCAAGTAAAATTAAGCAAGTTGCTAAAGATGTGCTTGGCAAATCAAAAGGAAAAGCTTCTTTTAATAAGAATAGTTGGTGGTGGAGTCAGAGTGTGCAAGAAAAGATAAGAAATAAGAAGCAATGTTATAAAACTTGGTTTAGATGTAAAAATTCGGAGAATTGGGAAAGATATAAAATGGCCTGTAGAGATTCTAAGAAAGCAATATATGATGTAAAAAATTTAGCTTTTAGTGATTTATACAATAGATTAGATACCAAAGAAGGTGAAAGATGTATGTATAAGTTAGCCAACCAAAGAGATAGGAGAAGTAAAGACATAGTTCAAGTGAGGGGTATTAAAGATGAAAATAATAAAGTGCTTTTCTTAGAAAAAGATATTGAAAATAGGTGGATGAGGTATTTTAATAAACTTTTCAATGAAGGATCTGAAACTACGATTGATTTTAGCAACCTTAATACCCTAAACAAAAATAGAGAATTTCATTTTTATCGTCATATTAGTAAATCAAGTTAGTGAAGCTTTAAAGAAAATGAAATGTGGAAAAGCAGAGAAGGATAATATTCCAATAGAAGTGTGGAAATGTTTAGGAGATCAAGGAATTTCTTGGCTTACAAATCTTTTTAATGTTATTTTAAAGACTAAAAAGATGATAGATGAGTGGAGAAAGAGTTTGTTGGTTCTTATATTTAACAATAAAGGTGATGCACAAGAGTGTGCAAATTATAGAGGAATTAAGTTAATGTGCCATACATTAAAATTATGGGAGAGAGTAATTGAGCATAGGTTACGATGTGATACAAAAGTTTTTCAATCAGTTTGGTTTCATGCCGGTAGATCTACTATGGATGCTATACATTTGTTAAGAGGTTTGATGGAGAAGCATAGAGAAAATAAGAAGGATCTACATATGATATTTATTGATTTAGAGAAAGCTTATGATAAAGTCTCAAGAGATGTTCTTTGGAGAGTTCTAGAACGAAGAAGTTAATATTGGTTATATTCAAGTCATTAAGGATATGTATACTAGAGTCATTACTTGTGTCCAAACACAAGGAGGATTGACAAAATATTTTCCTATTTCAGTTGGATTACATCAAGGATCAACATTAAGCCCTTGTTTTTGTACTTTAGTTATGGATGTTCTTATGAGGCATTTATAAGAAGATGTACCTTGGTGTATGCTTTTTGATGATGACATTCTTCTTGTTGATAAGACTAGAGAGGGAGTCCAACAGAAACTTGAATTATGGAGGTCAACTTTAGAGTCTAAAGGTTTTCATTTAAGTCAATCTAAAACTGAATATATGGAGTGTAATTTTAGTTGTAGAAGTTTTAATGGTAGTGTTGTGACTTTAGGTGATCAAGTCATTAATAAGAGTGAACGATTTAGATATTTGGGCTCTATTGTTCAAAATGATGGTGAAATAGATGGAGATGTTATTAGTAGAATTCAAGTTGGATGGTTGAAGTGGAGGATTGCATCGGCCTATTATGTGATAGAAAAGTTCCACTTAAACTTAGGGGAAAATTTTATAAGATGGTGGTAAGGCCTCAATAACTTATGGTGCAGAATGTTGGCCAATAAAAGAAAACCGTAAGACTAAGTTAAGTGTTACAGAGATGAGGATGCTGTGGATGAGTGGCTTTACCCTTAGAGATAGAATGCAAAATGAGTATGTTCGGGAAAAAGTTGGAGTAGCTCAATGGTAGATAAGATTAGGAGAGTCGCCTTAGATGGTTTGGCCACATAAAGCGTCTAGTCCGATGACGATTAGGAGAGTAGATGCATTAGATTTTCTTTATGTTAAGAAAGGTAGAGGTAGACCTAAAAAGACTTGGTTAAGATGTATAAAAAATGATCTTAGTATACTTGAAATAAATGAGAATTTGACACATAATAGGACACAATGGAGATGAAGGATTCATGTAGCCGACCCCACCTAGTGGGATTAAGGCTTGTTGTTGTTGTTGTTGTTGTAAAGATTCATCCTAAAGATCTAATAGAAATTCTAAGTACTTTAATTGATCCTTTTCTTTAAATTTAGATGATTTTAATTAGTTTAGTTTATTTCATTTTGTTTTAGATTTATTTATTCTTCTTTAACTTAGTGTCTTATGTTTTGATTTTTTTTAAGGTATGTTTCTTTATTAATAATGTTGTTATTTAATTTGAATTAGTTTTTACTTGAACTTTCATTCATTTTTTATTATGATATAGTTTGATTTTCTCTTAAGCTTAATTCATTCATTATTATGATTTTAATTTTGTTTAATTCCTTTGGCTTAATATTGTGTTATTAATATTTTATATTTTTTATTTATTTTACATTCAATTATTTCTTAATTTGATTCATTATTCCTTTACCTTATATGACTTTATAGATTATGATGATTTATTTATTTTCAATTTTAAATTCTTTTAATTAGATATACTTTACTTGTTCATTAAATTTATCTTACTTTTATAATTTAGATTGATTAATTAGGTTTAATGCTTATGTTGTTTGAATTTATTTTTAGTTTGATATTCATTTTTGTTAAAGTTATTTCATTTATTTGATTTAATTTAATTTCTTTTATTCATTTTCATTGATGTTTATTAAGTTAAGTACATTTACATTTTAATCTTAAGTTTAGTATTACTCAATTTATTATGTTTCAATTTTAAAACCCATTTACATCAAGGATTCCTTCTTGTTTCATTTTACAAGATTTTCTAGTATTTATTAGTAAATTTAGAATAAAATGATTGTTTTCAAATCTTAACTTGTATTGTATTATGGAATAGTTCAATTCATTTTTAATTAATGTAAAGAGAGTGATGATTACATTATTTGAAAAACACTTAGCATAATGTAATTTCCCTTAGTCTTCATGACATAAGAAGTTTAAAGGAAGGTTATCTTCATGTGCATTAGAGTTTTATGTCATTTCAAGTTCAATTCAACCTACCCAAAAGTTCAACTACACTTAATTTTTCATATTTGCATTTGTGCCACTTCATTCCTTAACCTAAATTGCTCTAATGTATTTATATGTTGATAGCTTATAAATTTTAGAGATTAATGAACTTTATATGTCAATTTATTAATGATGTAAGGGGTTAGGAATATTATTAAATTCCATATTTTCATTTATTTATAATTCTTAACTTAGAATTAATTAGGTTCTTTTGCTTTTAGTTTGCTTGGGTATTTTTATTTAAGTGCTCTAGTGTCAATTATGATGTTTTAAGTTTGTATTATGGTTTTATAATTTTTGTTATTTTTTTGATTTATTATTTCTTTTAAATTGACCTAGATACTTGGAAATTCAAATATTCCTAATCTAGAGGTCAATTGGGTTTGAAATTTTATGGAAAGTGGGAATCCTTACAAATTTGGTTTCTCTAAAATTTCACCTTAATCATATGTGTAATTGAGGTGTAATTAAGGTTTTAATTATTTCATAAAAATCTAAATTAGGCATATTTAGTGAGGATCATTTAGGGTTTTTATTTTATAGTGATTCCCCTATAGAATATCCATCCAATGAGGATTTATTCATAATGTTTTGGTTTTGTTTGATTTATTATGATTTATTTAAGTTCAAGTTGATTAATTGAATTAATTAATTTAATTAATGGCCATATTAAGTGATTTATGATTTACTAAGTTCTAATGGATTCCAATGAATTATTCATGCTCATTATGTTGTATTATAATGTTTTGAGTTGATTTGATCTTTTTTCATCATTTCTTTCATTTATAATTTATGTTATAAAAATTTGGGTTTAGGGTTTGAAATTTCAAATATTAATATTTATTACTCAATAAATCATGAAACCTTTACCTAATTTGTATCTTAAAATTAATTTCAAATCCTCAAGTTTTTTTTTATTTTGATCAATGGTTTGGGATTAATTACAGCTTGAAATTTATCATTCAAACCCAAATTGAGGTTAAAATACCCCCCACATAATTTGGGGTTTTAATTTTAATGGATTGCTCTCATCAAGAGGAATCCATAGAGCTCAAGTTTGTAATTTTTAGATGTATATTTAATTTCTGTGAATTTTTGAATTTTCAGACATTTTTCTTTAATTTTTTAATTTGGAAAACCCAAATTTTTTAATTTGGAAAACCCAAATTTTTTAATTAAGCATGTAGGATCCACGTGGATCTGACGTGGAGTCACTTTCTACGTGACACTGTGTCATTGGGCCACGTGGATCCCGCATCAAAATGTCGATGCACATGGGTTAATTATAGGCGTTCGATATTTGATTGGATGATTGTGATTAACCCTGTGGATTTCCATAAGGGTATTTAATTGAATATTCAGCTAGATCTCGACCGTCTGTTCTTTATAAAAGGAATGAATGGCAAAGATTTCATTTCCTATGGTGAGGGCAGAAGCCAAGAGCCATCTGTCATTTTTGCATGATTTATGACCATTTTGCCATTAAAATCACATGATTTTGATGTCAAATACACCAATGGATGAAATCATGAAGATCTAAATAGTTTGATCTCACTTGAGATCAAACTTCATTCGAAAAGTACCAAAATCAAAAGCATGGAGAGGTCGTTAATTGCATTCCTTGATCCTAATGATCTTTGATAGTGGAATCAACTCCAATAGCTTTTGAATGATGTGGGAAGCTCATGTGCAAAAGGAATTGAGTTGCCTTCTTGTGGATCACCTCCTAGACTAAGCTCAACTTGAGTTTTGTCTGCCTTGGTGGTTCTTCGGCCTCCTGGCACTGAGGAGATCGGGGAAAGATCGTATTTATCTTCATGCAATGTGGTGAAGGTGATGGGATGGACAATTTCACTTGGGAATGGCTCCCTTTGGTTTTACCATTGAAGTTGAGAGCTTTAATCTTATTTTTTTGCTTCTCTTGGTCAGCTATGGGTGACCAGAGCTTTTGGAAGTTAACTCCATGGCTCACAACTTCTATAAAATCTATCCTAAGCTAAAGAGGTGGAGTAGGGAATGAGAAAATATGGTTATGGAAATTGGATTTGGCATTATTTATATTTGATTAAATGGTTAATGTTAGTTGTGAATCAACATTAATTCAATTTCGAAAGGATTTGATTGCATGTAAAGGAGATTAATTAGAGATTAGGTTCAAAATCACTTTAAATTATGTCACTTAAAGATTTTTGAATTAGCTTGATCTAAATTGCTTTACTTGATGGATTAGCTTTAGATCATGCTTAGGTTATGTTCATTATATCATTAATGAACTCTCTAACCAAGGTTTTTAGGATTTAAAGTTCATGGATTACTTACTTTGTGCCTTAACTCATTTTGATTCATATGGATTTGAGTTGAACCTAATTGGGACAAATGGTTTATTTGACTCAAATATATTATATTTAGCTTTTAATTAAGGTAATCCAAGCACTTTGGAATGCCCTGGATCAAATCATTTCATTTATTTAAGGTTTGAAATTCAATTTGTCCCATGTTGGTCTTATGGGTTAAATTTGGGTTAAGTTTGAATCAATTTAGGTCAAGTGGCCCTTTTAAATCAACTAAGTTATGTTCACACTCGAATTTTGTTTACTCATATATATGAGATGATTTGGAATGATGAATTTCATTTAATTTCAATTTTATTTCAATTTGAACCCATTTGACCCAAATTGGGCTTAATGGGTTAAGTTTGGGTTCATTTGGGTCAAATGACCAAATTGGACAAATTGGACCCAATGATGGGTTGGTTAATGTTCAATAATCATTTTTAAATGATTTTAGACAATTGATTTGAGTTGATTTGAGTTTGATTTAGGCTTGAAGCCAATAAAACCCATTTAGAATGACCTAATTAGCCTAATTAAGGCCACATTGAACTTATATTCTTTTAAATTCATATTTAATTATGTTCATATCATCATCCAAACCCTTTAGAATGCTTTTATTTGGTCAAATTTTGGTGGGTTGACCTTTGACTTGGTGGGATCCACATAGTCAAACCCATGTCAAAAGGGTTGACCAACATTTTACCTTTGGTTTGGATTTGGATTTATTTAATTTCATGTCCTAGCTTCATGATTTTAATTTCATTTTATTTGG
Organism: Cymbidium sinense; assembly: GCA_021442155.1. Lineage (NCBI taxonomy): Eukaryota > Viridiplantae > Streptophyta > Magnoliopsida > Asparagales > Orchidaceae > Cymbidium > Cymbidium sinense. Next base: position 154,615,745 of record CM038220.1, on the reverse strand, counting down.
ATTTCTATGGATTTAATTTTAATTTCCTTAGGTTTTTAGGATTCTTAATTTAATTAAAGTAATTAGTTTTAGTTCCCTAATTAAACCTTAATCAAAGCTTAATTAATTTTAATTTTGGAGTGAAATATGTTTAGGTTGGAGATTTGGGGTTGAATCTCACTAAATCCACTAAGTTAGATCAATCTAAAGAGGTTTACACTAGATCACTAAGTGTAGTGTGCTAGGTGCTTAATTAAAAGACTTCTAATTGAATATTTAGAGTCCTAATTATTATGTTTGGAGGAATTATTAATCTCATTCAAGAATGAGGTCAATAAATGGACCCACCCCTAATATGTGTATTAGACTCTCCAAAGTACACTGCACATATAGGAGTTGATCGAACTAGTCAACACTACAAGCATAAGCTTGAAGAAGTATTTAATTTGAAAATTTTATTTTGATTTCAAATTATATTTCAGATTTGATTGTGAAAGATATGCATACATATTCCTAAGTTCATTTGGAATAATTCATTCTTAGGACTTAAATTTACTAAGTCATAAGGAGGAAAAATGTGTTATTAGGAGTAATACTCAAAAGGAGTTCTAATCTCAACATAATCAGGATAGTCAGAAGAGAAGCCTTCAAGGGACTTACTCTCATTTTGACTTTATTAGAGTTGAATTCAATAGGTTTTCATTGGATAACCTATGAAGAAGGCACAGCGACTCATATCTTCTTAAGTAAGTTAGCCAAGGGGATAGCTTTAATGACTAATGAACCTAAGGAAGGGATCTATAGGTATATCCTTAAAAAATTTTCTTTTAGCAAGATGCGTACTATGTAACCTAATATCATCTAATTAACCATTAATAGAAGCCTTCAATGGCTTTATGTCTTCTTGAATAGTTATAATGAGGAAGAGGGGTCATATTGACTTATTCCTAAACATTAAGATTTTAGCTTTTAGGAAAGGGGTCTTCATCACTTGTTCTGAACCTAGGTAGTCTATAGGGATTCGGTCTTCAATGACTTATTCTATTCCCACATTTCTTTCATTTGAAACTAGAATAAGGGTCATAATGACTTAAATCCTAGTCTAGTGAAGTTCAGCTAACAAGAAGGAGCTTTCAATAGCTTAATTCTAACCTGAATAGCTTAAATGAAAGAAAGGGGTCTTAGTGACTTAATCCTATTCCTTAGATTTTGACTAATAGAGTGGGAGACTTAGTGACTTTATTCTAATCTAGCTAGTATATATGATAGAGAAAGGGGTCTTAATGACTTTATTCTAACTTTATCATTTGATAGGATGTCTTCTATGGGGCATACACCTTATGTGATTAGCTATTAAGATGGGGCCTTCAGTGGTTTAATCCAACTTATATAGCTAAGAAAGTGGAAAGGGGTCTCATTGACTTGTTCCAATCCAATATTTTTGGCTAATAGAAGAGGGATCTTCATGACTTAATCCTAATCTAAATAGCCAATTTGAAAGGGAAGGTGTCTTCAAAGACTTATTCCTAACCTATTAATAATAGGGATGGTGCCCTGAAAGGCTTGTTCCAAACATAAAGAAAACATGAGGATGATGTCATAAATGGCATTTATTCCAGGTCAGGATAAATGTGGGGAAGGTGCCCTAAAGTGGCTTACTCCTATTCTAAAGAGATTGCATTTAAGAAGGTTATATATGATTTTAACAACCATTGCATAAAAAGAAATAATGTCCATTGCAAAAGTAGTAAAGAGAAATAGAATTTTTATTGATCATTTATTCTTTTGAAATATAGTACAAGTTATACATAGTATTTCTTTAAGTAACGTCCACTGATCGATGGCATTGGACATTCGCCATTACAAGTAATCGACTAATAAGAACCTTTTTCATAGACTTTTTCCACTATGAATGGTCCTTCCCAAGTTGGCTCAAATTTGATGTTGATTTTGTGACGAGCTAAGATTGCCACTTAAGAACCAATACCAAGTCTCCTACTAGAAAGTTCTATGATAGACTAACTTATCATGTGCTTGAACCATAAACGATTAGTACAGTTTAAGGTATTGTTGTGCTTTCAAGCATATTCCTTCAAAGGCTTTCAAGTTCTTCCAATCGTATTTTATGATTTTCATCAGTTGTAATACTGTTGTTGACTACTATTCTTAGTGAAGACAGTTGCACTTCTAATGGAAGAACTGTTTCAATTTGATAAACCAAAGCATAGGGTGTAGATTGAGTTAGTGTCCTATATGTGGTCTAGTAGGCCCATAAGGCTTCAACCAACTTTTCATGCCATTGACATTTATTTTCATCAAGTAGTTTTTTCAAAATCCATACTAAAGTTTTATTGAATGCTTCAGCCAATCCATTTACCATGGGGTAATAGATGGTTGAATATCTCCAATCTATTTTTTTTCTTGTCACAAAATGATTTAATTTTGTGGACTTGAATGACGGATTATTATCAGATATGATTCGAGGAACACCAAATCAATATATGACATGTTTTTTGAAAGAATTTTAACACAAGATATTCCTTTACTTCTTTCAGTGGTATCGATTTAGCCCATTTAGAAAAATAATCTGTTATCAGCTAATATAAAATGATGCCCTTTTGATGAAGGAGGGTCAATAGGCCCTATGATGTCAGTACCCTAACTCTCAAAGGACCAAGAGGCAATCATAGGGTGTAGTACATTAGGAGGCTAATGCAAAACTACACCATGTATCTGGCATTAATAGCAACGACATGCAATTTCCATGCATTCATTTAACATCGATGATCAATAATATCAAAGTCTTTTGATTTTTAATTTCATTTTGGGTTTGAATTGGTGAGCACCACACAATCCAGAATATTCCTCAGTCATAATTTTATGGGCTTGCTGCTTGTCTAAACATTGTAGCCATATTTGATCGAATGACCTATAGTGTAATACATTATTAATTAATTCATAATACAAGGCACATTTCTTTATTTGATTTGCTAGTGACTTGTCTTCAGGAAGCCTCCCCTTACTTAGGCAGTCAATGAATGGCTTCCTCCAGTCACATAATTCTTGTCCTTCGACAAGAGTGGTTATTATTTGTATTTCTAATTTTCTATTTATGTAATCTAAATCTATAGGTGATAATACTTGCTGATTTTTGAACTTCTATAGAAATAAATTCTTTTTCTGGGCATATGATTTCTTCAGGAAGCTTAGCCAAACCATTCACTATAGAAATATCTTTATAAGATATTCTATACATAGTGACATATGGAATTTTCTCAAGTAGTTTCATTGTGTATTGATAATCTCTAAAGATCTTTATATTTTTGATATTCATAAGGATTATTAGCTCTAATCCAGTGATAAGAGCTTCATTATTTGTACAAAGTTCGGCCAGCTGATAGGAATATTCCATCATTCCTTTATCTATGGTTATAAAAGTTAGCCCAACCATGCCTTCCCTTAGATAGAAGAATTTAATTATTTATTTTCCATGATGATGCTGCACCATCAAAATATAACTCCCAAGTGAAATTACATTCACCTTCTAATGTCATGATCTCCTCATATGGAAGATCATCATTTAAAAGTGAACTCTCATGTATGGGATGTGCTGCTAGGAAGTCTGCCATGACTTGACCTTTTATAGCATGAAGAGGAATGTAAATGATCTCAAATTTCAATAGAATCATCGACCAAAATGCTAAAGGCCAAGACAACGTCAGGCGGGTCATAAGATATTGCAATGGATTCACTCTTGAAATTAAATTAACTCTATGAGAAAGCATGTAATGTTTTAATTTCTGACCAACGAAGATTAAGGCCAAACAATGCTTTTCAATAAGCGGATAATTCATTTCCAGTCTATGGCTTAGATAGAAAAGGGGATTTTCTTTTCCATTCTTCATTTACTTTGGCAAATAAATCTCCAAGTGATTTATCCAAAGCTGTAGTGTATAAAATCAATGGTTTTCCTAGAATTAGAGCAACCAAAATAGGAGGATTCATCAAGTACTATTTTAGGCTTTCAAACACATTTTAGCATTTTTCAACCCAAATAAATTTAGAATCTTTCTTTATTAATGGCGCAAATGGTTGAAATCTTCTTCATAAGTTTGATATGAACCTCCACAAATATGCAAGCCTTCCTTGAAATGATCTTAATTGTGTAAGACTTCTATGTGGCCGCATTTCTATAATGGCTTTTTTTTATCTTAGGATCAATTTCTATCCTGAACACTACCTTTGCTGGTCCCAAGTACCGATGTGAAAAGTGGAGGGTTGCGTTAGGTAGTCAACAGCTAGCGTAAAACTTGTCGAAATAATCATGACATGAATCCTTTAAATCATTATGTTAATGCTAGAGTGTCCCTTGGAAGCTTGTATGGATTATCTGGTGAAAAAAATGTGCAAAATTATTTGCATCGGTGCAGTGCGTGTTAAATAAGCAAGGGTTCCCATATTATGGAAGGATGCGGGCAAAGAAGTTAGTCCATGAAACTAGAATTAGGTTAGGAACTTGGAATATAGGTACTCTTATAGGTAAATTAATGGAATTAATAGATATTATGGTTCATAGAAAGATAAATATTTTGTGTTCATGAAACTAAATGAGTTAGGGAGAAGGCCAAGGAGGAGATTGATAGCTTAGGTTTTAAACTTTGGTATTCAAGTAGAAGTCAAACTAGAAATGGTGTAGGTGTGATTATAGATAAAAGTTTGAAGGATAATGCTATAAATATTAATAGATGTGGAGATATAATTATAGTTTTAAAGATTATTCTTGATACTAAGATTATCAATGTTATAAGTGTTTATGCTCCTCAAGTAGGTTTGGATGTAAGCTTAAAAGAAAATTTTTGGAATGAATTAGAGGGATTAATACAAATGATACATCTTGAAAAAAAAAGTATTTATTGGAGGAGATTTAAATGGACATGTTAGTAGAGTGGTAGAAGATTTTAAAAGTATTCATGGTGGTTATGGATTTGGAGTAACTAGAAGGTAGGACTATATTAGATTTTGCTTTAGCTTATGATTTTGTAGTTGCTAATACTTTATTTAAGAAAAGAGATGAACATATTATTACTTATAAAAATGGATCTAGTAAAATAAAGATTGATTATTTTTTTATAAGAAAAAAGATTGTTTAGATTGTAAAGATTATAAGGTCATTCTAAGTGAATGTTTAAGTACCCAACATAGATTTTTAGTTTAGATTTTAAGATAAAAGATTGTAAGAAGAAAAATAAATCAAATTATTGTCCTAGGATTAGATGGGGATACCTAAAGAACACAAATAGAAATATTTTTAAGAGCAAGCTACAAGAGCTTAGAATTTGGGATGTTCATAAGGAAGCTAATGTTATGTGAGAAAAAGTAACAAGTAAAATTAAGCAAGTTGCTAAAAATATCCTTGGATAATCAAAAGGAAAAATTCTTTTAATAATAATAGTTGGTGGTGGAGTCATAGCGTGTAAGAAAAGATAAGAAATAAGAAGCATTGTTATAAAACTTGATTTATATGTAAAAACTCAGAGAATTGGGAAAGATATAAAGTGGACTATAGAGATTCTAAGAAAGCAATATATGATGCAAAAAATTTAGCTTTTAGTGATTTATACAATAGAGTAGATACCAAAGAAGCTGAAAGATGTATGTATAAGTTAGCCAATCAAATAAATAAGAGAAGTGAAGACCTAGTTCAAGTGAGGCGTATTAAGGATGAAAATAATAAAGTACTTTTTAGAAAAGGATATTGAAAATAGGTGGATGAGATATTTTGATAAACTTTTCAATGAAGGATCTGAAAGTATGATTGATTTTAGCAACCTTAATACCCTAAACAAAATAAATAATTTTGTTTTTATCATCTTATTAGCAAATTTGAAGTTAAAGAAGCTTTAAAGAAAATGAAAAATAGTAGGACCTAATAATATTCCAATAGAAGTGTGGAAATGTTTAGGAGATCAAGGAATTTCTTGGCTTACTAATCTATTTAATGTTATCTTAAAGACTAAAAAGATGTGAGATGAGTGGAGGAAGAGTTTGTTGGTTCTTATATTTAAGAATAAAGGTGATGCACAAGAGTGTGCAAACTATAGAGGCATTAAGTTAATGTCATACTTTAAAATTATGGAGAGAGTAATTGAGCATAGGTTACATGTTTCTACAATCAGTTTGGTTTCATGTCGTAGATCTACTATGGATGCTATGCATTTGTTAAGAGGTTTGATGGAAGTATAGAGAAAGTAAGGAGGATCTACATATGATATTTATTGATTTAGAAAGCTTATGATAAAGTTTCAAGAGATGTTATTTGGAGAGTTCTAGAATAGAAAGGAGTTAATATTGGTTATATTCAAGTCATTAAGGATATGTATACTAGAGCTGTTACTTGTGTCCAAACACAAGGAGGATTACATCAAGGATCAGCTGTTAAGCCCTTATCTTTTTGCTTTATTAATGGATGTTCTTACTAAGCATTTATAGGAAGATGTACCATGGTGTATGATTTTTGTTGATGACATTCTTCTTGTTGATAAGACTAGAGAGGGAGTCCAAGAGAAACTTGAATTATGGAGGTCAACATTAGAGTCTATAAGTTTTCATTTAAGTAGATCTAAAGCAGAATATATTGAGTGTAATTTTAGTTGTAGAAGTTTTAGTGGTAGTATTGTGACATTAGATGAACAAGTTATTAATAAGAGTGAGAGATTTAAATATTTAGGCTCTATTGTTCAAAATGATGGTGAAATAGATGGAGATGTTAGTAGTATAATTCAAGTTGGATAATTGAAGTGGAGGAATGCATCTGGCCTGTTGTGTGATAGAAAAGTTCACTTAAACTTAAGGGAAAATTTTATAAGATGGTGAGTAAGATACAATGACTTATGGTAGCCAATAAAAGAGAAGCATATGACTAAGTTAAGTGTTACAGAGATGAGGATGCTCAGGTGGATGAGTGGCTTTACTTTTAGTGACAAAATATGAAATGAGTATGTTCGGGAAAAAATTAGTTTAGCTCCAGTGGCAGATAAGATTAGAGAGAGTCACCTTAGATGGTTTGGCCACATAAAGTGTCAACTGTCTGATGACCCAATTAGGAGAGTAGATGCATTAGAATTTCCTTATGTTAAGAAAGATAGAAATAGACCTAAAAAGACTTGGTTAAGATGTATAAAAAATGACCTTAGTATACTTGAATTAAATGAAATTTGATACATAATAGGGCACAATGGAGATGAAGGATTCATGTAGCTGACCCCACTTTGTGGGATAAAGGCTTGTTGTTGTTGTTGTTGTTGTTATTGTTGTAGGATCAATTTCTATCCCATGATGCCACATACGAACCCTAAGAAATTTTTCAAAGTTACTCCAAAAGCACAATTCAATATGTTTATTTTCAGGTTTTAGCTGCACAGTTGTTTAAAAATGATCCGTAAATCATATAAATGATCTTCTTTTATTTTGTTTTTGATGATTAGATCATTAACATAACACTTGACTTGATTATGAATGAAGTTATAGAATATTTTATTCATGGCTCTTTTGTATGTAGCCCCAGCATTTTTGAGACCGAATGGCAGGACCATGTAGTAGAAAATCCCCATAAGAGTTCTGAATGTTGTATGTTTTTCACCCTCTGGAGAAATCTAAATCTAGTTATACCCAGATGATCCATCCTTAGATGAAAATAACTCATGCAAATAGGCTTTGTTCACCATAAGTTTTGGTATTGGCAATGGGAACTCATCTTTAGGATAAGCCTTATTCAAGTCTCTAAAGTCAACGCTAATGCATATTTGACCATTTTTTTACAAGGACTATGTTGGCTAGCCAATTAAGGTATTACTCTTCTCGCATAAAGCCAACTTCAAGCAGGTTCTTCACTTCAGTAATTACGTGTTGTTCAATTTCTAGGCACATTCACCCAGGTGCTTGCTTTGTTGGAATTACATCAGGTTTATTCTCTAGTTTATGTACGACAACATCTGGAGATAAACATGGCATTTCATCATAGCTCCAAGAAAATCAATCTTTGTATTTAAATAGTATACTGATTAACTCTTCAGAATCTTTTGGACCCTGCAAGTACTAATAAAAGTTAACTTTGGGTCCTCAATTATTCCTAAGTTAACCTCTTTTAACCCATCAATAGCAGACTTGATTTCTTCTTCAAACTCAGGAGGAGCATTTTAAAGTAAGCAATCATCAGATTCATTTGTTGTTTCTATGCACAATACCTTTAAAAAATTACAAGGAATTTCAAATAATTGATTTCAGTCTAGATGATTGCTTATCATCAAACAATGTTATACGCCATCTAATGGTCCAACAATACCAAACCCAATGCTAGTTTTGGAATTTAAATTTCTATGTTTAGTATTCCACAAGCTTTCCATTCATTGAGCGGTATCTCTGGATAAAGTATTTGCAATAAAACTATATATCATAGAGTTTTTAACACACTCAGAGTACCAGCTAAAAGGAAGTTATATTATTTCATTTGATAGTGGATCTTCAAGCTTTACATCTGGTTCTGAGCTTAAAGGTCCAGGTATAGAATAAATTTTTGATAACTTCCCTACTTCTCTTGATAGGTTAGGGGCGACTTTGATTTCCAATTTAGATACTTTATTTTGAACAAGGGGGTATCAAAGTCAAAGTGTCCACATATTTCTTTAATTTTTTAAACGTGGAGAGCCTAGGCTCATCCTTTAATGCCCTATTTAGTTCTTCATCATTGTCTAATTCTAATGTAATATCAAACTTTATTGATGCATCTTTTTGATTGGAATCCTCAGTGGATTCCTAATCAATCTGTATCACTAGAGGATCTTTTTTTTCCTCTTTTTTTCTCCTTTTCATTTACTGCATTATTTGATGCATCAATAATGCTGGATTCCACATAATCGTGTTTTTGGCTTTTTAAGCATGTAATAAGCCACATCTTCATAAAGTTCAATTTTATTAATAGAGAATGGTTGTATATTGCTTTTTATGGTGTATTTCCACTCCATCCCTAGTGTACTTAATACACTGTTGGAGTGAAGAGAGAACCATTCTATACTCATAAATTCAAGGTCTGCCTAAAAGGCCATTGAAGGATGTCTCTGAGTCTATGATGTAGAAATTAGCTTTATTTTTCAATCTTTCTATTTCAAATAATAGAGTGATTGAACCAAAAGCTATCTCTAAAGTTTCATTCAAACCCCTAGTAGCATTTTGTCTAAACTGAGTCTTTTGGTATTTACTTTCAGGATTAATAATGTTTTGGAGTTTATGATATTGACTAATGCACTTGGGTCTACCAAAACTCTTGACAACTGATGTTTTCTATTTTAACAAAAAATGTAAAGGGGACAGTTATGATCAGTAGTCCCCAAAAGTAAATCCACATCAGAGAAAGCAACTCTAGGGATCTCCTTAAAGTAACAAGCCTCATATGAGGAAGTTATTGCTAGCTGGGTCAGGCATATCTTTAGGTCAAGAAATACCTATACTAATGACTGTCTCATTTCTTTTGAGAGAACAATAGCATCATAGATACTCAACTTAGCAAGAAGTTTCTTAAGATGGGCTAAAAAGTTGTAGTCAACCTTAGGATCATTTGGCTCAACTACTATTTCTTTTGGCAAAGGTTCTAGATTTGAACCTTGATCCACAATTTGCTTTCCTTTGTCTTTAAGAAGAGAAGGTAGGCAAGGTGGTAAAACTCTTCCACTATGGAGATTAACTTGAGTAATATCTCCATGAGTTATGTCAACCTGTCCTCATCACTAATATCATTCTCTAAAGATTGATCGGAATTTGATAATTCTATCTCTATGCTAAGAGGATTGCCTTGTAGGTCTTCCATATGTTATAAGTATTTGATTCTAATTCATAAAACACATCATGAGAATTTTCTTTTTTATCACTTTTTTTTCATTTGTTTCAACAATATGCTCATTAGAAATAGAAAGAATATATGATATACCTTTGAAGGCAGACTTTTTATTTTTCTTTTCAAAATGAGTACAAAAGGATAAAAGCATATTAGGTTTTTCTTTTCCATTTTTATCGTACAAAATTCTATCATATACAATTAATGTCCCTCCCTCACCACACTCTCCAGTCTTCTGGGTAGTTGATGATGCTAAATCGGGTAGAGGTGAAACTTTCTCTCCAGGCTCCAATGGTTCAATTTGTATGATCTTCTTCCAGGTCTTTGTTGGATCTTGCATAGAATTTTTAAGATTATTTATCAAATGCTTTTTAAATGATCAGGATACAGCTATATTCCATTCATCTAAAAAAGGAGTACTGAAAGAAGTAGAGTCACCTGTGAAAACATTAATGGACCCTTGTCTATGGTTCACAAGGTATTCTTTTGGTATGATCACCAATCCTTTCTTGAATTTCTTTCAAGCCAATCTTTAAATGTTAAGTAATCTTCAATAGTATGCCCAAACATATGGTGGTATGGATAGTAGTTAGGGTTATTTACTTTTCCAACTTCCTCGGGCCTTTTTAGGTTGGTAGTTTAAAATTTGGCTTCATTTTTAAATTTTTGAAAATCTTCTACACTCTCTTTTTTGAAAGAATATGTCTGGTTCATTTTTTTCAGAAAAAGAGCTAGTTAGAACCATCTTTAGGGAAGATGATATCCACTGTTGTGGTGGCCTAAAGGATAAAGGTCATTTCGACTGTATTTGCATGCGAGTCTTTCCCCTGTCCACTACAAAGACATTGTTTGCTTTCTTTTCAAGAAATTTCCTAGGTTTTGATTGATCTACAGAAGAGTGATCTTTTAGGAAAGTCATCATAGGGGCTTCTTCCTATAGGCTAGAGGCTTTATTTAAGAGTTTTTTAAAAGTTTGAATTGTAAAGCCTTTCAACAAGAAAGTGACAAGATAGTGGATGTTTATGAGGAGAATCTCAACAACGTGATGCTCTTGTAGTTGTGGCTCACACATGAGACTAAGGATTCTCCATCTTAAGATATATTCCACTAAAGACTCACCAAGTTTTTTTTTTCACCACTAGATCACCTACAATGATGTGGTGTTAAGTTCTAGTAAATCTTTTTACAAATATGCCTTCTAGTTCAGTAAAAGTACACACTGAACCATTGGGAGATCAGCATACCAGTTGAATGCAACTTTGGTCAAGCTGCTAATGAACTATCCCAATAATAAAGCATCACTCCCTCTGCATTACAACAACTTATGAAAACTGAGCTAAATGTTGTTTAGGATTTCTAGTCCTTCAAATACTTTCAATGAGGGAGGCATGAATCCTTTAAGATAAAGAACATAATCATATTCCTCAGGATAGGGTCTACGCTTTGAAACCAAGGCTGTGCCTCATGATTATGCCAAGGCTTCTTTAACCTATTGTTCCACCAATGACTTTAATTTAGTCGCAAGGGTACATCATCAATAGGCTTTGGTTCCTAATGATACTCCTCTAAACTAAACCTCAAATCATTAGTGGGATGTGTTAATTCAAGCTATTCAATATGATGAGGTTGTGAACAAGAGGAGATCATGTTTTGAAGTAATTGTATAGTAGAAATCATTTCCTCTATTATCTTTCCATTTAAGCAATCTGATCATCCTTCTTTTGTATTTAAAGGACTAGTTGTTGATTGGGATCAGTTGCAAGATTTTCTTGTGATTCATCTTGTTCTTTCTTTGATGATCTTGTGTCCACCATGTAGATATAAGCTACAAGCACTCCTGAATCATCATGTAATAAATAATCCTACTTTAGATCATAATGTTCTTGTATTCTTTTTCATTTTTCATTTTCTTCATCCTCACAATGATTTATGTTTCTTCAATGGATAGATGAAATGGTGTGCCTTTGTTATCAAGAATTATATCGTACTCATCACCCATATCCATGGGTCTTATTTTAGACTCTTCACCTTTTATGACCCCTTCCGCAGTAGGGACTTTCTCAAGGGTGGATCCCAAGAAGGTGACACTCATCAGAAGTCTCTCTAGCATAAGAAGATGGATGAAGAGACTCCATTTTCTTACTAGAAACATAAAATGATGAGGGCCCTTTAGCTCGAGGCCCAGGTGAAGATGATAGAGGCTTATCTAGAATAGGCCTAGTGATAGGTACTCTCTCCAAAGATGAAGGTGGCAAAGGTGGTGAAGGTATCCTAGGCTCAAGGGCCAGTGGAACCTTCCTGACATAAACTTTTTTTGTTTTCATTTCTAGAAAGGATTCTATCTCTCCATAGATGAATATACTAATCTCTATGTCACATCAATGATTGTCCAAGGCGATGATTTTTCTCTGGTGCTACAATCAATGGATAAGATGACCTCCTTCAAATAGGAACAACCGCCTTCCCCTTCCCTTTGAAGTGGAAGTGACAGAACTTCCTGAGAGTTCTTTTTCTAGGCTTTTTGATGCATGATCTTTCATAATCCTAAATATCTCCTCCTTAGTGTACAAGGAGGGTCCAAGGATCCTGTGAAGGATTTGATGCAACCTACCATGAGTCTTTTTGTTTGACATTTTAAAACTTTTCATTTTATTATGAACAAAGGGGAGAGGTCGAGAACTAAAAATTCTGGTCACATCCCTCTCCCTAGATAGCAAACAGAGGGTGATATAAGCTTCGACCTAAGAGAGGGAAAGTATCAAGAAGGGTATAGCCATCCTTCTCCCTAGCTAGTTCTATATCCAGCATTTCTTTTTATTTTCTTTCCCTGAGGGCTATCCTCCTATGCCTTCTACACCTACTTTCTTTTGACTCTTAGTCACCTCGATGGGCTTAGAAGTGGAGCCTAACTCAAAGGTGCTTAACAGGAAAAAAAGCAAGTCATGCCTCTAAAGTGGGCAGCTTAACTTTGTTTTGAGCAAGGCTCAGCTGAACCCTCTCAGTAACTTGAGCAGTACCTTCCTACCCTAAACAAAAGCAAAAGGAGGTGTACTATAGAATTCCAAGATGGGTTGCTTTTTTTTAAGTGATGCCTTAGCAACAGGAGCCAGTGTCACTCCACTTGAGTGATATTTAATTTCAAAGCTAGCTCCAAACATAATGATGTAGCCATCTGATAATCTGATATTATCCACAGAGAAGCTTATTCTAGACCTAACAATAAAGATTTATTGTCCAACCATTTCTGTTTGCAAAAATAATAATATTTAAATGAGAATTAATGAATAATAACCCAAAATGTAGTCAAAAGAAAGGATTTCAACACATTAAAAAATTTTAGCCAATTTTAAGGCTATGCTTCTTTTATTTTATTTCAAAAGTGATTTTTCTAAAAATAGAGGAGTTATAAAATTGTCCAACTTGATTTCCAAAAGTGGGATAGTTCTATACTCTCTCATTTGTTTAGTAGATGTTGAATAAGCTCTACCAATGATGAAATAGAGAGATATTCAATGGGAATAAAGGCAATATTGACCTGAAAACATAAGTACATTTTTAATTATAGAAATAATAACTTATTTCTAAAGATGGAAAAAAGAACCATTCCCTAGTAGAGTCACCATATAATATAATCTGTAAGAAAATTTTATGACACCATGTAGAGTTTAGGAATTTCTTATTTGGATAATTAAATGCATCACTAAGGACTAAACATATTATCACAAAAGATAAACATGTTAACCTATAATGGATTTGATCATTTAATAAAAGAATCCTAAGGGTCATAGGTCTTTCATGTACCAGAGAGTTTTCCCCTGAACTACATGGAAAGTAGAGTAGGGTTTATTTTAAACTGGGTTTATGATTCCCTATAAAGGCAATCCCCTATAATTAAATCTTAAGAAGGGTATCTTCTTAAGAATACTCTTGATTAAAGAAATAAATTATTATTTTTATGGATTTTTAAGTTAGCTTTCAAAGGAATGACATTTGGAATTTTCAATTGGGATTGGTCTAAAAAGGGAAAGAATTATTTTTGGAAGCTAAATGGGATTAAGTAGAAAATATCTATTGATACTGGGATGCCTAGTAGGCATTTCAACTATCTTATCATTGGGCCTTAAATTTTGAAATTTAATTTAGATTTTGATTTAACATTTTCTTATACTTCAAGGACTTAGATTCTAGCAGCACAAGACTACAAAAATGCCTAGGGTTGAAGACTTACTCCAAGGAGGATGCTTCAGAACCTAAGTCTACAAGTGCTTCTAACACAAGTCAGATGCTCAAACTAGCTCCATTTTGGGAATTATCAGTCATTCCTCTCACCGAGAAAACAAACCTATCCTTGACACTTCTAGACTTACAACCCGCCTGGAGAGGCTACCTGTTAATACCATCTAAGCGCATTTTAAATCCATGACGCTAAGTCTCATAAATGCAAGATGGCTATTTTGTTGTATTTTTAAGAAAGATATCTAAGAATCCTAGACTCATTCTCTAATCCCAAAGATAATATTGGGTATGAAATACATTAACTAATGCACATTTTTAAATTTTAATTATTTGACTTGATAATCATTTTAGGCCATGGGTATGCACCTTATGCCTACATAGTATGTAATTTGAATTGGCCATGGGTCAAATCAATAAAAGATAGATAGATATCCCCAAGAAGGCATTCATTTTAACAAGTAAGATGCCCCTTATGTGTAATGGGTGAAGTGCCCAATTCAAGAGTCAGAGCAATATGATTGTATGGTTTTCAAGAACTAATTATTTTTAATTGATTTTAAGTTATTCCCTAGGCTTTAATATATGTGATATATTGAAATTCATTATTTTCTGTTTGAGTTGATTATTTTCAATTGGATCAAAATTTTGATTTTTCATATGAGCCTACATCTAGACATTCATCACAAAAAGCAAAAAATAAAAAGAAACCTAAAAAAGCATGTTGATTCTATTGCACCCAAAATAAATCAAGCCAATTTAATTTATAAAATAAGCTTATGCGGCCAAGTATCGCTGTACACCAAGGAAAAAAGGAAAATGGGTAGTCGAGCTTCGCCCTTATACAACCCGGCCTAGAACTACAAGTTTAGATTTATGGGTCTTCTTTCCAAGATCATCTCATTCTTTAGGGACCTCCATTGTGCTTCATAGGGGGCCTCTAAACCATCTCATAGTTGGGTCAGCTCTTGTTAATCTTATACCCAATTAATCCTAACCTAATTCTAAGCTCAAATTTACATTTTAAATTCAAAAAATAAATTCTAAGCCTTGCCAGATAGATGTTTGGAAAATATAAATAGCACACAATAGTTATATTTTACAAATATACAAGCATAGCATTAGTTGCTTGCTAAGCCCACCTATTCTATGAACTCTGCTAAGGGGGTATTTAATACTTGCAAGAAAACAATAATTTTATATTTATATGATGGCAGTCCATTTTACACAACTCTCTATAGAAGACAAGGTTAGTTTTAGAAAAAATGTCCTACCATCCAGACTTATGGCAATCAAGCCTAACCATCTAGTCTAAAATAGTACACCATAAAATAATGAAAATAATTCAAATCACAGTACCATAGAATATTACAAAAAATAATAAAATGACCTAATCTAAGTCTAAGGTTCATGACTTATTATTCTATTGTGTGTAGAAAATGGGTTTGTGTGGTAAGACATTACAAGGCTTTTGGGTTTCAATTTCAATTTTGGATTTAAATATTTATTTATTTACCTTTGGATGGTTTTGATTCAAATAAGTTAATGATATATTGATTTTATTTTCGTTCAATTATGTTAAAGTAAATTTAAATTTTCATGAATGAAGAATAAAATAAGTTCCACTTTTGGGTGAAACCCATTTTTTTCAACATCATAATTCCTAATAGGATGATATCATTATTCTAAGGGTAAAGATTCATCATAAAGATCTAACTAAAATCTTAAGTATTTTAGTTGATCCTTTCTTTAAATTTAGATGATTTGAATTAGTTTAGCTTATTTCATTTTGTTTTAGATTTATTTATTCTTCTTTCACTTAGTGTTTCATATTTTGAATTCTTTAAAGTAAATTTCTTTGTTAATAATGTTGTTATTTAATTTGAATTAATTTTCTGTTGAAGTTTAATTAATTTGTTATTATGATTTAGTTTGGTTTTCTCTTTAAGTTTAATTCATTTATTATTATGATTTTAATTTTATTTAATTCCTTTGGCATAATATTGTGATATTGATATTTTTATTTTATTATTTATTTTATATTCAATCTTTTATTAATTTGATTCATTATTCTTTTACTATATATGTTTTCTTTATTTATTATGATGACTTATATCTTTCCTATTTTAAATTATTTTAATTAGATATACTTTACTTGTTCATTAAACTTAATTTACTTTTACAATTTACATTGATTAGTTAGGTTTAATGCTTATATTGTTCAAATTCATTTTTGGTTTGATATTCATTTTTGTTAAACGTATTTCATTTATTTTATTTATGTTAATTTCATTTATTCATTTTCATTGATGTTTGTTAACTCAATAAATTCACATTTTAATCTTAAGTTTAGTATTACTCAATTTATTATGTTTCAATTTTATAACCCATTTACATCAATGATTCTTTCTTTTTCATTTTATGAAATTTTTTAGTGTTTCTTAACAAATTAAGACTAAGATGATTGTTCTCAAAACATGATTTTTTTTGCATTATAGAATAGTTCAATTCATTTTTAATTAATTTAAAGAGAGTCATGATATGTTTTTTAAAAACACTTAGCATAATGTAATTTCCCTTATTTATCATCACTTAAGGAGTTTAAAGAAAGGTTATTTTCATGTGCATTAAACTTGCCTTATGTTACTTTAGAGTTTTATGTCATTTCAAGTTCAATTCAACCTACTCAGAAGTTCAAATACACTTAATTTTCTATATTTTCACTTGTGCCACTTCATTCTGTAATCAAAATGGCTCTAATGTATTTATATGTTGATGGCTTATACATTTTAAAAATTAATGAACTTTATATGTCTATTTATTAATGGGTTTATTATGGTTTAAGGGGTTATTATTCTTGGAATATGATTAAATTCCATATTTTCATTTATTTATAACCCATAACTTATGATTAATTTTGTTCTTTTTCTTTTAGTTTGCTTTGGTATTTTTATTGAAGTGTTCTCATTTCAATTATGTTGTTTTAAGTTTGTATTATGAGTTTTATAATTTCTATGATTTTCCAATTTACTTATTTCCTTAAATTTATCTAGAACTTGGAAATTGAAATATTCTCGATCTAGAGGTCAATTGGGTTTGAAATTTGGTTTTCCAAAAATTTCACCTCAATCAGCTCTGTAATTAAGGTTTAATTAAGAATTTAATTATTTCATTAAAACTTGAATTATGTCTGATTTAGTGATTATCAGATGGCCCATAATTAACTCACGTGCACCTCCATTTTGATACAGGATCCACTTGGATCCCATATGGCCCAATGACGCGGCGTTGCATAGAAAGTGGCACCACATCGAATCCATGTTGATCCGACGCACTTAAATTGGAAATTTGGGTTTACCAAATTAGAAAATTAAATTCCAAAGATGATCGGACAATCGTGATTCGACCCACAGTTCTTCTTAAGGGTTTTAATTGATTATCTGGCTAGATCTCGATCATCCATTCCTTATTGAAGGAATAAATGGTAAATATTTCTTCTCTTACGGAGACAGCTGAAGCCAAGAATAGTCTTCATTTTCGCATGATTTCCAGCCATCTAGTCATCAAAATCACACGATTTCAGTATTAAATCTATCAATGGATAAAATCATGAAGATCTAAATGGTTTGATCTCACTTGAGATCAAACTTCCTTCAAAAAGTACCAAAATTGAAAGCTTAGAGAGGTCGTTAATGGCATACCTTGATCCTCGCAATCTTCAATGGTGGAATTGACTCCAATATCTTTCTAATGATGTACGAAGCTCATGTGCTAATTGAATTGAGTTTCCTCCTTGTGCATCACCTCGTAAACAAAGCTCAACTTGAGTTTGGTCAACCTTGGCTATTCTCTGGCCTCCCAACAGCAAGGGGATCGGGGGAAGATTGGGTTCATCTTCGTGCAAAGTGGTGAAGGTGATGGGATGATCAATTTCACTTGTGAATGGCTCTCTTAGGTTTTACCATTGAAGCTGAGATCATTAAGCTCATATTTTTTCATCTCTTGGTTGGCTGTGAGTCATCAGCTTTCAAAAGCTACCTCCATGGCTCACTACCTCTCTAACATATGTCCTAAGCTAAAGAGGTGGAGTAAGGAATGAGAAAATAGGGTTATGCAAATTAGATTTGGCTTCATATTCCTTTGACTTGCCATAGACTATTCGTTGGCTTTGTCACTATTTTGATTTTATTAAATGGTTCAATGTTTGCTGGGAATCAACATTATCTCAATTTGTGAAGGATTTGGTTACATCCTAAAGAGATTAGTTAGAGATTAGGTTCAAAATCCCATCGAATTATGCCACTTAAAGATTTTTCAATTAGCTTGATCTAAGTTACTTTACTTTATGGATTAGCTTTAGATCAATGCTTGGGTTTTGTTCATTCAATCATTAATGAACTCTCC
Source organism: Cymbidium sinense (assembly GCA_021442155.1). NCBI lineage: Eukaryota > Viridiplantae > Streptophyta > Magnoliopsida > Asparagales > Orchidaceae > Cymbidium > Cymbidium sinense. The sequence goes on along the minus strand of CM038220.1, from coordinate 154,597,243 downwards.
AACCAAGGTTTTAAGGATTTTAAAGTTCATGGATTGCTTACTTTATGTCTTAACCTATTTTGATTCAAATGGATTTGACTTGAACCTAATTGGGATAAATGGTTTATTTGACTCAATTAAATTATATTTAGCTTTTAATTAAGGTAATCCAAGCACTTTGGAATGCATTGGATCAAATCATTTAATTTAATTATGGTTTGAAATTCAATTTAGCCCATGTTAGTCTTATGGATTAAATTTGGGTTAAGTTTGAATCCATTTAGGCCAAGTGGGCATTTTAAATCAATTAAGTTATGTTAAATTTCCAATTATGTTTACTCATATATGTGAGATGAATTGGAGTGATTAAATTAATTTAATTTTAATTTAATTTTAAATTGAATTCATTTGACCCAAATTTGGCTTAATGGGTTAAGTTTGGGTTCATTTGGGTCAAATAACCAAATTGGCCAAATTGGACCCAATAATGGGTTGGTTTATGTTCAATAATTATTTTCAAATGATTTTGGATAATTGATTTGGGTTGAATTGAGTTTGATTTAGGTTTCAACCCAACCTAATAAAACCCATTTAGGCCCATTTAGGTCAAATGACCTAATTAGCCTAATTAAGGTCACATTGAAATTATATTCTTTTAAATTCATGTTTAAGTATGTTCATATCATCAACCAAACCCTTTGGAATGATTTTATTTGGTCAAATTTTGGTGGGTTGAAAGTCAAACTCCTGTCAAAAGGGTTGACCAATTTTTTACATGTGGTTTGGATTTGGATTTATTTAATTTCATGTCATGGTTTCATGCTTTGAATTTTATTTGATTTGGGTTTGTGTGAATTTAATTTGATTTTTTTAGATTTTTATGATTCTTAGCTTAATTAAGGTAATTAGTTTTAGTTCCCTAATTAAACCTTAATATAAGCTTAATTAATTCTAAATTTAGAGTTGTGTATGTTTAGGTTTGATATTTGGGGTTGAATCTAACTAAACCCATTTAGTTAGATCAATCCAATGAGGGTTCACTAAATCGCTAAGTGCAGTGTCTTTGGTGTTTAATTTGAAGACTTCTATTTTGGTATTAAGAGTCCTAATTATTGTGTTTGGAGGAAATGTTAACCTCATCCAAAAAAGGGGTCAACATATATCTTTATCTATTTTGTACGTCATTTTAAATACAAAAAATAACACTTAAAGTGGTTCTCCTCTTGTGCATCTTCCAAATAAAAGCTCATCTTAACATTACTATCTTTTAGGGTACATCATCTAACCTTGAATCTTTTCTTTATTCATGAATTTCAAAATCAAAATTGAATTAGATAATGATATAGTTGTTGACCTCATTTTTGGATGAGGTTAAAAACATCTCTAAAATTAGTAATTAGGACACCTAATCCTAGATTAGGAGCCTCCTAATTAGGCACTCAGAACACTATACTTGATGACCTAAATCCTTCTAAGGTTTGACCTAACCTAATAAGATTAGATAGACCAAAACTAAACTAAAATCTAAAAAATGACTAAATCAAATACATTCTAATTGAAATCTAAATTGAATTGAGTTTAGATCAAGGTAATTGAGGTAGATAACTCAATTATCCTACTTAAGCTCAAAATTAATTAAACCTAAAGAAATTCAATAAAATCAAAATAAATTAAAATCATATTAAATAAAAAGCATTAAATCACTACATGAACATGAATATATTCATAACTAAATTTAAATGAAGGTCAAAGATGGTCAACCATTTGACATAGAGTTGACTTATGGGGCTCTTACTCAATCAAAAGTCAACCAACTAAAATTTGACAAAATTAAATCATTCTAATGGCTCAAAATATCAAATGAACATGTTTAAATATGACTCTAAATAAGTCTAAATCCAATAAGGCCTTAATTGAGTTAATTAGGTCACTTGATTTAAATGAGCCTAAATGGACCTTATGGAACCTAAACATAAACTAAATGAAAATCAATTCAAATCAAATATCCAAAATCATTTGGAAATCATCATTAAATATAATTCAACCAATTGTTGAGGTTAATTTGATGATTTTACCTAATTAAACACATGATTGACCCACAAAGCCTAAATTTGGTCAAAGTAGGTTTGAATTCAAAATTAACATCAAATGAAATAAAATTGATTAATCTAAATCATCTCAAACACTTAGTTAAACACAATTAAAATTAAAATATATTTTAATTGAGTCAAATTATTCATATGACCTAACTGAATTTAACTTAACACATCTGGGTCAAATAAGTCAAATTGGCTTGAATCAAATCAAAACTCCATGTGAAATGGATTAATTGAACTTCAAATCATTCAAAGGATAATCAATAAAAATTTCAATCATCATCTAAAATCAATCAATTAAGTGAATTTAACATAATTCAATCTAGATTAAATCAAACATAAAAGTATCAACTTAAGACACTTAAATCCAAACTCAACTAAAAGAAGCTTGAGTTTGACTCATGGATCACTTTGAGTTTTATTTAGGTAGTCAACCAGTAATCTAAGAAAAATTGAGGTGAAGCCACAAAACTAATCAATTCCAAAGACAAGAGAATATTCCATAAGAAGAAAGACAACTAGGATCCATGCATAAGAACCAAACCCAAGACACTTCCTCCATATCTCCTCCACTCCTCATTTTAACTAATGTAGGCTCATCCATATCAATTAACAATCTCTTGGAGCAAGCCTCCAAGGGTGGCAATCACCAAGGCCAAATCCATTTTGAATTCTCCATGGATAAAGCTCAGGACCAAATATGGAAAAAAAAATAGAGAGAGAGTTTTACTTGGCAACCTAAGCACTCACACACATTCCTGAGGTAAAATAAAGGAGAGATGACCCCTTCCCCATTTCCTATGCCACCGGCAAGCTAGAGTTTGTCCAAACCCGCTGCTGGATGAGTGGAGCTTGACCTTCATAGTGATTGGTGAGGAGGCAACTCAATTCTTGCTTCCAGAGGGTCGCCACATCCTAACGAAAGTGTTTGACATCCCCGCCACCAAAGATTGACACCAGTGAGGTATGAATCAAACCTGACCTCCTCTTTAGCTCAGTATGGTACTTTATGAAGTAAATTTGATCTCAAGTGAAATCAAACTATTTAGATTGATTAAAAATTGATTCATGATCATTTCGTAACCAAAAACATGCAACCCCTTTAACTATAATGCCAAAAATTATATCATTTTGATGGATGGTACTCAACCTACACCATCGATGAGGGTGACAAAATCTCCACCCTCCGTTCCTTCTATTAGGGATATACAATTGAGATTTAGTTAGACAAACCAATTTAAATCCCTTTTGGAAAGTAAGATTTAATTAGGACCATATGATCCGTGATCGGATGTTTATGCTCGAAGTCGCATCCCCGCACCATGTGACGTGTGATCTACGTCTATCCAACATGGACCAATGCATACAAAATGTGAAAAGCTTGCTACATCAGCACCACATATGGCTGATTGAGTTAAAAAAATCAGATTTTTTTTGGAATTAAAAAATACTAAAAATGTACAAAACTTCAAAAAATCATAAAAAATAAAATACTCAACCAAAAAAAAGTAAATAGTTGTTATATGGATCATCTCAATGAGAGGAATCTATTAAACACAAAATCCCCAAATTTATTGGATACTTTTACGTTAATTTAAGTTAGACTGAAAATAATCAAACCTAAATTAAACTCAAATCATTAATTCAATAATTTTGAAACTTTAGGAAATTAAAATTAAGGTTGACATACTCCATAGATAAAAATTTGAAGATTTATTAGCAATTAAAATGAAAAATATAAAAATTTTAATCCATAAACCTTAATTTAATAAAATTAATTAATATTATTGATAAAATTTTGGAAGAATATAAAATCAACTTAAATCATTATAATGAATCTTAAGGAATCTAAAAACATTATTAGAATTCTCAAAATTTAATAAGCCTCAAAATGACCTTAATTAAGAATTAATTCAATTAATTAAGCTAATTATATAATTTAAGTTTTAAAAAATCTTAATAAATAAACCAAAAGTCCTAAATTTCTAAATAAACCTTCTATCGATGCATCTTCCATAGAGGAATCAAGGAAAATTAAAATCACTAATTAATTCCCTATAATTAAAGCTTAATTTAATTTATATTAAGATAATTAAAACTTTAATTAGTCCTAAAATATACATTTGATAAGGATGAAACTTTAGAGAGATTAAATTGACAAGGAATAGAACTTGCAATAAAATTTGCAAAGCCAAATAATCTTTGGATTTGGAGTTATTGAATTTTCCAATCTCTAGATCAATTTAGATCAAACAAATATGGAAATTATAGAAATTATAAAACTTTACGAATCAATTTAAAACAACTTCATCGACATCATAATACTTAAGAAAAATTCCTTAACCCCCTAAAGTTAAGGAAATAAATTAATTAAATATTTAAGGCTTATGGAATAATTAAGAATATAAGAAATTAACTAAATCTAGAATTATGAAATTAATATGATTATAATAAACCAATTATTTAAGTGAAAATAAAAGTTGATTAATTTCTGAATTTTATACCGAAATAAAAAATTTATTAATATTGAAATTACTTGAATCCATTTAATATTAATGAATAACATAAGTTCAGATATAAATAAAATGATAATGATTAACTAAACTAATTAAATTTACATAACTTAGAAATTTAAAATTACTTAGGTTAGGTTTGGTGCCCATTCTAAGATTATGACTAATAAATAAACTATACTTTAAAATATTCAATTAAATAATAAAACTTTAATTTATAATAGTCCATTGAAACCTAAATTAAACAATAAATTAAAAATTGCAAGGTTGATGAATGCTTTTAAGTTATGAAAATAAAATATTAAAGACCACTCAAATAACAAAGTCAAAACCTTTAAATTAAGTTTTAATTAAAAATCAATTGAAGTTAATTAAGTTAATTTATTCAAACATAAAAATTAATGAATAAAATTTATAAGACTAATTCAAATCAAATAGATTAACTAATTATAATATACGAAACTAGGAATATTTAATCAAAAACCTAAGATATGAAACTATAAACATTCTACATAACTTAAATAGCAAATAAGATAAAATCTGTAAATATAATCACTTGAAACCAAAAAAAACTTAAAAGTAAACATCAAATTAAATTTAATCATGATATATGATGAAAAAATTAAATGACACAAAATATAAATGAATCAAATCATTTATATCATATTAAACTAAAATGAAAATTAATTAAAATCATATAGCATATGCTTTTAAATAAGACTTAAAGAAACATTTTTGAATTTTTAATTAAAGGTAATAGATTAAACTAAACTAAACATTATTCAAGATAAAAGAAATGTAATAAGAATGAAGTTTGTAAACCTTAATAACATTACATTATGTAAACTCTAACTTTAAAAAAAAAATTAAAACATTAATTGAATCAAACTCAACATAGAATAAGTCATTCAAATGAATTCAAAAGAGGATAATTAGGATATTTAGGATCATAGTTCGACCCTTAGAATGGATGAAATCTCTCATTCTAATAGGATTTAGGATGATTGAATAGAATGGGTTCCACCCAAAATAGAATTTATTTCATATTTCATTCGTTAAAACCAAAAATTCAGCCTTAACACAAAAATAAACCTAAAATGAAAATAAACTCATAAATCAAATAAAGTATTTGAATTAAAACTACCCATTTTAAAATAAACAAAATTTAAATTTACATCAAAACTTGAACATAAATGGCCTAGTAAAGTCATACCACATTAGCTCTTTTCTCACACACTAAATTATTAGGTCACCAACCCTAGACTTAGGTTAGGCCAATAATCTATGTTATTTTGTGATGCAAAATGCCTTTTCTTTTTTTGTTGTGTAATGTTTTAGATTGGATGGATAGGATTATTTTCTTGTTATTTTGTATATTATGTCATTTTTTAAGCTAATGCTTTTTTCAACAAGGGTACTATGCTTAAAGGGACCACTGTAATAAAAATATAAATAATTTTCATTTGCTTGCGAGTGTTGTTTAAGTCCCTGAGCATAGCTCAATAAGACAGGTGGGCTTGGAAAGCAACTAATGCTAAGCTCGTATATTTGAAATATAAACTATTGCTATACTATGTGTAGTTCTTGACAACTATTTTATAGGGATTAAGAATTTACTTTGGAATTTTAAAATATAATTTGAGCCTAGAATTAATTTAGGATCTATGGGGCTAGAAATAGTAAGAGAAGACTTTACTTGTTGGTAGTCCCTTGTGAAGCTTGTGGAGGTCCCTAAAGAAGGTGATGGCTCTAGAGGAAGACCCCGTATATCAAAACTTTTAGTTCTAGGCCAAGCTATATAAGGGCAGAGCTCAACTGCTCATTTTCTCTTTCTTTTGGGGGCACAGTGATACCCAGCCGCACTAGGCTAATTTATTAATTCAAATTAGCTTGATTTATTTTGGGGTGTGTAATAGAAATTGCATGTTTTATTTGGTTTCTTTCTGTGATGTGTTTTGTGATGAAATGTCTAGAATGTTAGGCTCTTAGAAAATTAAATTTTCTACCCCACCTAAACTAAATAACTTAAACATAAAATAAGAAACTCATAACCTCATTTAAATAAATACCCTAGGAATAACTAGAAATAATTAGCTTTTGCAAACCATGAGAGTATATTGTTCATTCTCCTTGAATTTGGTGCTTCATCCATTGCACATAAGGGGACATCAGACCTTTGAGGATGACTAACTTTCTTGGGGAAAGTGTGCCTTCTCATTTTGATTTGAATGCTGACCATTTCTAACTGCATATCATTATAGGCATAAACTACATACCCAAGACCTCTAAAGTAAATTATGAGTTAAAACATATAAAAGATGAAAATTATTGCATTAGTTAGGTGCATAACATGCCAAACATTATCTTAAGGTTAGGGAGTGAGTTTGGCTCTTAACATCCCTTTTAAATGCAACAACCCAACCATCTTACATACATAAGACTAAACTCATGATTTTAAAACCACTTAGGTGGTTAGTTGGCAACCCTTCCAAGTGGGTTATAAGTCTAGAAGAGTCAGGGATAGGTTCATTTTTCTTGGGTAAAAAAAGAACTGATAATTTCAAAAAATTAACATTAGGTCAAGCCTCTATCTTATGTCAGAAGCATTTGTAGACTTAAGGTCTAAAGCATCCTACTAGAATAAGTCTTCAACCATTAAGAATTTTTATAGTTTTGTGCTACTAGAATCAAAATCCTATATTTTTAATAAAATATTAATTCAAAACCTTATTAATCTCAAAAATATAAATCCCATTAGTAGGATAGTTAAAATGCTTACTAGGTATCCCAGTATCTATAAGCATTTCCTACTCAATCCCGATTGATCTTTATAAAGAACTCTTCTCCTTTGAAGTGTTCCCTATTGAAATTCCAAATTAAACATTCTTTTAAGACAAAATTTGAAATCTATAGAAATAATAATATATTTCTTCAATTAAGAGTGCTCTTAGGAAAATTCCTGTCTTCCTAAGATGTAATTAACTATAGGGGCATGCCCTTATAGGAAACTATGAACCCGACTTAAAATGAACCTCGTCCTACTTTTCTATGTAGTTTAAGGAAAAAAATCTTTGGAATATTCAAAGACCCATTAGCCTTAAGAATCTTTATTAAGTAATTGAATCCATTACAATAAAATATATTTATCTCTTAAGATAATATGCTTTATTCTTTAATGTCGTATTCGATTACCTAAATAAGAAAGTTCAAAAGTCTATGTGGTGTCGAAATTTGTTTATATAGAGATATTTTCTGGTGACTCTGTTAGGGAATAGTTCCTCTCTTCTTCTTTAGAAATAGATTTTTATTTCTTTACATCAATAATGTACTTGTGTTTTCACAGGTTAATATTATCTTTCATTCCGTTCAATACCTCTCCATTTCATCTTTAGTAGAGAATACTCAACATTTACTAAATGGATTATAGAACTTTTCTATTTGTTAAAATCAAATATGAGGGTTCTATAATTCTTACATTTAAAAAAAAAAACTTCTTTTAAAAACTCTAGCCTTAATAAAATGACAAAAGAATTTTAATGGGTCAAAAGCTTTTCTTTGGATTACATTAAGTTAAATAAAGCTTGTTATAAATAATTTGCTTAATTTTTTAAAAAAAATAGAAAATAATTGGATAGCTTATTTTCACTAGTACATCTAGGATTAGCTTTTCTATTGATATGGACTACTTGATGGCTCCATCATCAAATTTGGAGCCAGCTTAGAGGATTTGAGCATCACTGCCAATGGAATAACTCTCACTTCTATTATTAATTTAGTTGTTATAAATAGAAAGGCCATTCTAGAGTTATGTAGTGTACCCCCATAGTACCTCCTCCATTGGTAGGAAGATTCTTACTGAGGTCACTGAACAGGTCAAGCCCTGTGCCAAAGTTCTAAATGGATTATAGAACTTTTCTATTTGTTAAAATCAAATACAAGGGTTTTATAATTATTACATTTTTAAAAAAAAACCTCTTTTAAAAACTCTAGCCTTAATAAAATGACAAAAAAATTTTAATTGGTTAAAAGCTTTTCTTTTGATTACATTAAGTTAAATAAAGCCTATTATAAATAATTTGCTTAATTTTGTTTAAAAAATAGAAAATAATTCGATAGCTTATTTTTGCTAGTACATATAGAATTAGCTTTTCTATTGATATCGGTGGACTACTTAATGGTTCCATCATCAAATTTGGAGCCAGCTTAGAGGATTTGAAAATCACTGCCAATGGAATGACTCTCGCTTCTATTACTGATTTAGTTATTATAAATAGAAAGGTCATTCTGGAGTTTTGTATTGTACCCCATAGACCTTCACCATTGGTAGGAAGATTCTTACTGAGGTCATTGAACAGGTCAAGCCCCTTGCCAAAGAATCTTAAACTAGCAGTTGAAAACATACCTTCCATACCCCCTCCCCCCTTTTTTTTCTAGCACTTTTGAGTTAGGATCTACTTCTGAGCCTCCCCTAATACTAAGTGTCAAAAAATAATGAAGGGAGGAGACTTAGAAGACATTTCTTAAAAGAGAGAAAATAAAAGGAGATGTTAGAAATAGAGCAAGTTAGAGCAATGGAAGGATATACCCTTTCATACTTCTCCTTCCTATACTAAGGAAGAGAAGATGAAGTTCAATCTCTAGAAAGCTTATTAGAGATCATATCCAAATTATGAAAGGAAAAAGTAGATATCACTAATAAAAGGATAGCTTATCTACATATGCCTGTTATACCAAATTGATGCCATCACTCTAGGAGCTCACTAACCTAGCATAGGGATGAGTTAACTAGCTTGATGAGATATAGGGTTATCCCTAGGAAGGAAACCAGAAGAGTTTATGCTAGGAAAACCCCATTAGCCCCTCAGCCAAATACTCGCTTACCATCATAGTCAGAAAGAACACTTATCATCATGCCTACTAGAGAAAGGCCTTCATCACCATTGCTTATGCCTCGAACTAAAGGGTCATCATCATCTCATACCTCCAATAGGGGGATAGAGTCACTTCACCTATCTCCTTATAATAGAGAGATTTCAAATGAGGAACAACTTGGTTTTGAAGTCACTATAGCGATAGAGGAAGTCCTCACTACCCAAAGAAAGCATTAAAGAGAGACATCTGAGGTAAAACCTATGGATATAGAAGAAGAATCTAAAGCCATCCTTAACTACAATGGTATACCTCTTCTTTTAACAAAAGAGGAAGTAGAAATCATTACAAAAGAGAGTGAGGACAAAGAAAAAATTAGTAATATTTAAGAAAAATAGTAATATTTAGGAAAAAGAAAAAATTTGTAATATTAGGAAGTAGAAAATATTTAAGAAAAAATTTGTAACACTTTGACCTAGATCAGAACAACGTATTAGATGATGACCCTAGGCTACTCACATCACATATTTTTATGGTAGATATGAGGGTATCTAAGAAATAACAAGAAGAAACACATGAGGGTCTTGTACCTGATCCTACTCAACAGTTAACCCTTCAATTATAGAAGAAGGATGATCAAATTTTAAGAATGAAAAAAAAATATGGATAAGAAAATTGCCCCTATGCAAATACTCCAAAGTCTGGTTCCCACCACTTCTCAACCACATTCTTTAGAAAGACCGAAGGAGTCCCATCCCACAGATGAGATGAAGCTTAATTTAGGAGTGTATCACCAAGAACATAAACCAATGGATGATATATCTCCCAAAATTGACTTGAATTCTTTAGTGGAACAATAAGTGAAGGAAGCTTTGGCATCATCTTTTGGTATGACTCTTACTCCAACAGGTAGACACTACATTGAGGAATATGATTTTGTGCCATATCCAAAAGCATTTTCTCCTCCTTCTTTCAAAGTTTTTGATAGGATAGGCAATCCTAAAAAGTATTTGACACATTTTTGAGCAATTTGTTGTAATGCTAGAGAGAGTTATGCCTTATTGTTCAAGTAATTCATCAATAGTTTGACCAAAGTTGCCTTTGATTGGTATACAAAGATACTATATAGTTCAGTGCACACTTTCATTGAACTAGAAAGCATATTTATAAAGCAATTCACTGGCACACAGCACCACATCACTGTAGGTGACATAGTCATTGAAAAGCAAAAGCTAGGTGAATCTCTAGTAGACTATATCTTATGATGGAGGATTCTTAGCCTTAAGTGTGAGCCCTAACTATAAAAGTAGCATGTTATAGAAATACTCCTCTAGAATATCCATGGCTTTATTGCATTCATATTGAAAAGCTTTACTATCAAAAAATTTGAAAATTATTAAGTAAATCCTCTAGCCTATAGGAATAAGCTTCTAGAATTTCATTCCTTAGATATCAGTCCACTACAGAACCACAAAACCTAGGAAAGTGCTAAGAAAAAGCTAGGCAATGTCTCTACAGTAGAAAAAAAAGCTCTAATTCAAGTCTAGGTAGAGCAGACTCCACCTTATATGCTATCACAACAATAATTATCACCATCTCCAAAGAAAGCTCCCACTAGCCCTTTCAATGAAAAAATTAACTAGATTTATTCTTTCAAGAGAGAGGCAGTGAGCAAGATCTTTAAAAATTTGAAGAAAAGTTCAAATTTCAAGTTGCCTGATCTAAAAAGGCCAGAAGAAGTGATCGCTCATAAAAAATACCTTTGAGGATGCACTCCTCCATCTTTGGTGAGATGGGTGGGAGTATATTTTTTCATGAGACAAATTGACATATATTCAACCAAATTTCTCCTAACATCATGTTAAGGTTTATTTAGATCTAGGTTCTACTTTCTATAGATGCAAGCCTCCATAGTTAAATACCCATATTACCTCAACAAGAGAGCACTTTTGATTAAGGTTGGAAATAGACATATATATTTGATATGAATTTGGTCTATAAGAGGTGTGTGTGGCATAGATGACTGTCATATATAATTCACATAGTGAATAAGAAGATTGGGCTTGCATTTCTTTGGAATGGCAGAATATAACTTAAATACTCGCATATTGAAAAAAAAAAATATAAGATGTTAATGCATAATATATAGTGAATAATGAGTGAATTTGTCATTTAACTTAAAGCATATATATTAGGGGATGATGACATGCCTAATCAAGATCTCATGGTTCTATCATCTCAGACTATCGTGCTCCCTAGTGTACTTAGTCAGGAAAATTATTCCTGATCGAAGAATCCTTGTTAGCAACCATGGGTTGTATCATCTAAGGTGTTTTTGTTGTCCTAAGGTGATATTTATCTAATGACACAAATTTAAATCAAAATTTAGCTAAGAGAAGGCTTTTTTACTTATTAAATATATTCCATGATTCATAGCTTAAGAAGTAAAACCATTTAGGAAAATATGGGCTATTACCATGACCAAAATATAGTGGAGCTGCATAAATGCCAAGCCACCCAATTAAAGAGTTCTCTTCATATTCACATTTCATGTGGTGTCATTAGGTAGTAAAATCACATAGACATAAGACACATGCCACGTCCTTACTAGCATCAAATTATTTTGATATGAACATAAATATATTTATTTGACATAGGCTCTTTTATGAGCAAAGGTTTTCTTAGTTTATCATCTTTAATAAATAATGATGGATGGATGGATGATTGGTCGATTTAAGTTATATTGAATGATGAACTTCCTTTAATTAAAATATATCCCCACTAGATGAATTTTACAATTAGCATGACCATCATCAGGGAAATATTAGGTTTTGGTAACCCGGACCCAGTCATAAGACTCAATAGAAGAATTAACCCACGAAGAATCCTTAAGAAGTGAAATTAGGCCATTGTCATTATGACAAGGCCCACGTGGGTAAATCATTTTGTGTTATGCTCAACGTCACAAAGCTATGAATATGGTACCTCAGCATTATAATGCATTGTAGCACTATAATTATTGATCATGTTTACAATTTGAATGACACCTCGACGCTAGTCTTATAGCACCGCAATAATGGTCAAAAGTTAATTTAGGATAATTGATAGACATTCAAGTATGTATATGGGACAAACTTTATTACTAATGCCTCGGCAAATGTTAAGGCATCACAGCACTACATTAATGCAATGCATCTTTTCATTTTCAAATTTTAATAGTAATAAATATTTCTTTTGACTAGTACAGTAACTGACTTAACCCAGTTGGCCAGCGCTGCATGTGAACAGCACAGCACTAGGCCACTATTCCATAACTTGAGAGGTTAGTGCCACAGCACTAGGCCTGACTTATAAATAGACCTCCTAAGATGTTAAAAAATTTCATTCAATATTCTTTTGAGCTTTCCTTAAAATTTTCTCTCTTCATCTGATTTTTTTCTTAGCTCTTCTCCCCAACTAAAAGGATAATCATGCCGCTCAATGTCATTGCCAAGAGGAGAGCCACCTCCTCAGGAGAAGCTAATAGATTTGTTAGCTCTGCATTAGAGGAATGCTATCAACACACCCTCACCCACAAGCATCTCATCCCAGAAAGGAGCCTCCATAACCTAGGTGCAAAAGTGGAGAGTGTGATTATTGATCATGGCTGGGAAAGCTAGCTTATGAGAGTATCTCTTGCATAGTTCCTATGGTGCAAGAGGACAACCAAATCTTCATCTGGGGGAAATTGGTAAGCTTTAGTAGTACCACCATTATTGTATATTATGAATTACAAAATGTGGCATATGATCAATATTTTTCCTAATTAAATGATCATCTGGATTTTGATGAGGTTCTTGATTTTCTCCCTTGCTACAATGCCAACATACAGTGGAAATAGCAAGAGAAAATGATCATTAAATTTCCTGTCGCCAGTCTTACTGTTGAGTCTAAGGCTTAACACTATTTCATTTTCGCCAAACTAATGCCTACTGGTAATATCAGTGAGGTGACCAAGGATCAAGCTATTTTGAATTTCATAATTTAAAAGGATTTTATAATAAATATAAGAAAGATTAATTACAATTCTATTTGTAATATGCTTAGGGGCAGTACTACAATAGGTTATGGTCATCCCTCCCTCATTTATGGTTTATGTACCATGGTGGTTGCATTAGGGGAGCCTGATGTAGAACTTCTCATTTAGATGGCTCCTCTAATGAAGAGTCTTATTAGGGCTTTTGGTTTGAGGTTTGAAGTAGGGGAAAGCTCATGTGCCCCACGACCTCAACCCCAAACTTCTAAATCCTTAAGCGAGCAAGTCTCAAGCTTAAGAAAAGAAGTAGGAGAGAGTATCCACAGGAAAAAGTCTTTATAAAAGAAACATGACTATCACATGGATCAACAACAAAAGCAGTTTTCATATATGCGCCAGTTTAATACAGTAATGATCCATATGTTTGAAAATTGTGGTCATGGTGATCCAAGTCAAGATTCTTTTTCTGCAGCACCCAGATATCCCTCTTTTATAGCTACCCCAGAGGTGTCAGACAAAGAGGAGGATGATTATGACTACTAGTTTCCCCCTCTTTCATTTACTTTGTATTTTTCCTCTTTATTTATCACTTACATAAAACTTTAATTTTTAGTAAAAGTACTTCTAATTTTATTTTATTGTGCACTTTTGTGTATTCATTCTTTTGTTTATCATTTAGAAAGTTTCAGAATTAAAATAAATAAATCTCCCTATTTTAAAAAATGATATCAAAGAGGCAGCACCTCGGTGCTACGATTGTAGTAGGTGCTCCTCTTCTATAGGACTTAATCTTAAGACCCAAGAGTGTAGCACCTCGATGCTTGATATTTAGTATTGTGGCACCTTGTAGAGAGTTATTGTGTCATTTTACTCTTAAGGGTGGTGCTACAGCACTCACCATCCTATGTCGTGATGCTATAATAAGTTGAAAATTTTAGATATTTAATAAAGAATATTATGTTATTCCAACACCTCAGTGGTCGTGATACAGTACCGAGGCATTGTTAGATCTTTGATAAGGACAATCTTGAGAGTTTAGCGCATCGAAGTTGAGATCGTAGAACCTAGGCACTGTTGTCCTACTGCCTCAAGTTTAGAATTTTTAGTAGAGCAATGCCTCAGCAATATGGGATTTTCACATGTTTTAGTGTAGAGCACTCTTCTCCCTTTTTTTAGATCTAAGATCACTAGAGGGAGGATTTTATTTCACACTAGAACTAAGTTCAATGGTGGAATAAGTTTTTAGGTATTGTGCCTCTACACTGAAGTGATGGCACTGTGACATTATATTGAGTGAAAGAAACCTAAGAGCATAGCACCTCGGTGCCAAGTACCAGGCACAGCGGTGATATGGGGCAAAGCACTAAGACTTCATTTCTCGAGAACTTAGCGCCTCGGTGCTTGATCTTTGGCTCCGTGGTGCCATAGGATGGGAATGTATATTTTGAGCAGAAGTTCTTCAAGAATCTGCTGATTTTTATAAAAATTTTGGGAGAGTGACAATTTAGCAGTGCTAGGTTCTTAAATTTTAGAGCAATCCGCTTTAGTTCTAGACCTAAGATCAACGAAGAAAGGTTTCTTTTCTCCTCTCACTAGAATTAAGTTCAATGATGAAGATTTTTTGGGCATTCTTTTACTCTATATCTAAGATTGATAGAGATACACCACTTCTATTTCTCCCCGGATCCAAGATCAATGGTGGAAGTTTGATCAAAGCTAGTTTTCAACGATAAAAAATGGGTAAAAGAGGCATTATTTCAGAATTGTTTTACCTATAGTGCATGAGAGGTTACTTTTATGGCGAAGAAAGTCATTCTTATAGAGAGCACCAATTCTTGAAAGCAATAGCACTAGAAAACCGTGGGGTGAGAGCAAGAGAGGAAACGAGGAGGGAAGAAGAATGGGGGAGTAGTTTTCCCCCTTTTTATAGGGATCTCTTAGCACTCGTGAGACGAGAATGATGAATTTTTTTCTTCTTAAACTTCAGATTGTCATCACAGTGCTACAATGCCATGCCATCAACTTGCCAATTGGATTAGTAGATATCCTTCTAGAAGGATTGTCACAAAACCTCGTGCCAAAATCACAGCACCATAGTGCTATGGCCAAATATTTTATTTAATTTTATTTTTTGATGCCAACAAAATTTTCCCCCAACAAATGTGTCATGTCGATTAGACATGATGGATTCATTGCATATTCAATTATTTATTTATAGTTTTATGCAGTCATATAATAAAGAGAAAGAAAACATGAGCTTTAATCATTTTCATTGATCATGTAAGATAATGATATAATAGAGGTTGTAGCTACAAATGATTAGCATGAATTTCTATAATACAAATAGAGGTTACATGAGCTTTATAAGCCATAGCAGACTACCTTTCTCTTACTTATAGAGATGTTGGACAATTTCTTCCTAATCATGGACCAATTTGAAAATATTTACTCAAGTTTAGTTACTTGGGAATCAACCTGCAACCAATCATCTTCTATAACTGTGACAAACTACCTAATTATAGTTCTTCAGTCTGGTAGATATTGTCTCTTCCACTTTAACTCTCTCAATTTAGCTAATATATTAAGGAGCTCAATCTATGCTCTAGAAAGCTCCCACTGAAAGGATCTCAAGGCTCTGAGGTTGTGCTCGAGATCTTGATAAACTACAGAGACATGGTGTGAAGTGATGCTAAGTGAGGCCTCCATAGTGGTAATGGTATCTGACAAGACCTCCTGATAGGTAATGCATAATGAGAATATTCTAAATTCAACACCTCTGCACAGGAATTTTCAAAGCTATAGTTCTTTTGCTTTGAGACCAAGGCATCTGCATAGTCTAATAAAGAGTTTCCTCTATATAGAAGCTATGAAGCTCAAGCAAGACCTCTATGTCAATGCTCAATAGTAGATGATGTAGTGTTATTACTATATGACATAGGCTCTTTAAAGAGTCACACTGTAATTTATTTGAATGCCAAGGATGTATCCTAAAGATGAAGCATGAGATTTCTAAGCCAGATAGCTACTTTTGAACTATAGCTTGGACTAGGCATAGGATGACTCTCTACATAAGAGTTAGTATCAAAGGAATCACACTGAGTGGCACTTACTATTACACAAGCTTAGTCAGATAAGAGTGGTTCATGACTAGTCCTTAGAGTGTTAGATTCTTTTATACATAAGTCTTTTCTTTTACAAAGATGATCATCACTAGTGGGATAGGTAGACGTTGGGGAGGGTACACTAGCATATGTTGATAATACCAGTGTGACATCACTTTCCCTTTGTTTTGTTGTTGGCCCAACTGTCACTAGTGGGATAGGAACATGAGTGATATTATTTGTCTCTGATATCCCCATATCATGATCAACTAGTAGAGGACTATGAATATTTATATCTTCCATCTCCTAAGTAGATAAATTCTTTCATCATCATTTCTTGCTACTGCCCTATTCATCTGATGATCTTTTGGGGACATGAGTATTGTGTTGGGAGGGATGTAAATTTTCAGCTGCTTTAGCTATCCCCAATCTACGGTTTTATATGATGAAACTCAAATCCAAGAAGGAAGATAAAGAATAGTGAATCCATAATAACCATAGATGATTGATCCCTATGTAAGCCTCGTGTGGGGCTACACAGAAACTAGAACTAGTCCCCAAATGGAGTGAGAAGGTCCATGTTGTAGAGGTTGTTGCCAGCCGAACAGAAAGTGGCAATGTCCCTAGAGAATGAGTATATACTACATTCAGTATCTATGATAGTCAATATATAAACGTAGCATGTGTGAACCCATACTGCCTAGCCACTCTATTGGGATTATATCCCTTCAGGATCATAGACTTGTGGTGATGATAATAAAGCCAGGTGAGCCTTAGCTTGATGAGATACTCTAGTATACTTTGTATCTTGGCTTTAATAATAGCAAGGGTGCCTCTCTACCAGTAGAAAATTCAATGAAGCTCTATCCCAGGTTTGAGTAGGTTTGCTATAAAAAGTTTATCTATGGATGATCTGAAAGTGATCTGTCATGCATAATGGAGCTAACAAGCATGTCCAAATCTGATCTTTGTTTAAAGCAATTATAGTTTTGCTTAACTGCATAATCAAAGGGAAGTGTTGTTCTCAGAAATATAATGGTGTCTCAAGATAGTTAAATACTCTTGAAATATGTGCATGAATCCACCCATGTAAATAGTGCCAATGAGCATCCACATTGTAATGCCATGAGTCAACCATGATGCTAACTCAGCCCAATCTATGGTACAAGTAAGCTAAAGCTGTGGATGCTAGCATTATCCTTTTACCACGAGCGATTAAGCTATCCATCAAAAAAGTGGAAGGATGGAAATTCTTGTTGTGGCTTGGAAACATAAAGTAGCACAACCAGGTGGCAATGAAGGCTACTAGAGATATATTTCCATCAATGTCTCATGCTAAAATGCGTCCAGAGTTTATTCTACCCTCAAGATCAAATCTCACATTATTGGACCTCTCAGAAGAATAAAACCCTATATTAAATGGTCATCAAGCTGTGCAAAATGGGACAGGCATACTATTGGTTGTAGGAAACTCTCATACCACGTATTTAAAGTGATCATGCATTATCATCTGCAGCATGATCTCCACTCTTGGTATAGCCTCTGGTTGTGGCTAGAGCATGATAAAGGTCTAAAGAGTTTATGTAATTGCCTCTCCTATGTTGATCAGTAGGTTGGTGCTGAAAGAGCTCATGATCCAAAGGAATGCATTCATCATATAATAGGGAGGCTTGTTATAACCTACATATCAGCCATCGTGACTATCATCTCATGTGAACTAATCCAATAGGTATCAGTGTGTCTATCCTTGAGTTCTATAATACTCTAGATCCATGTAAGGGCAGGCGACTGTAATCAGAGAGTGAAGCATATACTACATGATATATGCTAGTTTTTCTAAAATATCAATATACATCTGTAAACGATGATGTTCCTATTATATGTAGCCAATAATTGATGTTAAAGGTGTACCAAATACTAACTTCAAGTCCCAATCTTTTACTTCATGACATAGTATATAGAAACCAACTAATCGTACTATGCTTGCAAAGAGAGCTTTATCTTTAGCTAGCTTAAGTATATCATAGTCTCATAAACTAATATGATCTGTAACCTACTCTAGTGAAATATCATGGCTATGCCTCAATTTTAGATTTATCACCCAATCAACGGGATCATGATCTAATGGAATCTCTGAATCTACTGACAGAATGTGTGATGATCAAGTAAACAAATCATTAAAGATATCCCTACCCATAAACATATAATGATATCATAAAAGTCACTCATGCTACCTGATTATATAACATGGGTAATGGGCACCATTAGTGGTCCATATCTACTCCTTAGTGTGCTTAGTAAGAGGCATAACATCTGGCCATCTCTAAGTAAACATCATAGCCAATTTGTAGCTAATCTGAATAAGGGAAGCAACTAAATTTCATAAACATTTTGAAAAATAGTAATATCAACATTTATAAAAGAGCAATGCTTATGCACTTTGATTTAATCTTCTCTGATTTCAAAGAGTTTAAATTTAAATTTGAATTTAATCTTTCTTTGAATATATGAAATCCAGATTTATAATTAGACCCACCTTTTTTTAGACATGATGGAATCTAAAGTTTGAATTTAGATCCAGCCTATTTTTTTGGCATGATGGATCTTAAATTAAATTCTGTCCCTTTGGGCATGATGAATCTAATTTAAATCTAAATCTAGTCCCTTTGGATATGATAGATCTAATCCAGCCCCTTTGAGCATGATGGATATTGATTTAAATTTAGATCCAGTCCCTTTGTACATGATGGATCTGATCCAACCACTTTGAGCATAATGGATCTTAATTTAAATTTAGATCTAGTCCCTTTAGACATGATGGATTTTGATTTATATTTAGATCTGACCTCTTTAGACATGATGGATTTTGATTTATATTTAGATCTGACCTCTTTCAACATGATGGATCTGATCTGCCCTCTTTGGGCATGATGGAACTTGATTTAAATTTAGACCTAGTCACTTTAGACATGGTAGATCTGATCTGGCCCCTTTGTGCATGATGAATCTTGCTTTAAATTTAGATCTTGCCTTTTTGGGCATGATGGATTTGATCTAATCCCATTGGGCATGATGAATCTTGACTTGAATTTTCTTAATCAAACAACGTTTCCTTTAGATGGGAGATGTTGCTTTGCAAGATAAATAAAATTGCTCGTATTAACACGAGAATTTTTCATTAAAATGAGAGTATTTCTCTTATAGTTATTAATAATATCTTTTGAGATATTATTTATTTATAGGTCATAGGCTTGATGCTTTTTGGATCAATAAGCTAATAAGCTCTACCTTCATATACTTTTTTAATAATGTAAGGTCCCTCCTAACTTGGATCAAATTTTCCACCAAGTCATTGATGATGAATGATGGGCCTTCTTTGTATCAATACTAGTTCACCTGCTTTAAAACTTCTTAAGTGAACCATACAATCATGAGCTAGGGTCACTCTTGCTCTATATGTTTTTAGACTTTGTTGGGCATGTAGTCACACTTCATCTATAATTTCAAGCTCTTCAAGTCATATTTGGACATTCTCTTCTGTTGTGAGCTCATTTTGAACTCATATGTAGTGTGAAGGTGCTCTACTTCAAGAGGCAATATTACTTCTGCTTTGAAGGCTATAGAGTATGTCGTTTCTTGTGTACTAGTTTTGTATATGGTACGATATGTATAATGCTTCCATCAATTTATCGTGCCACTCTTTTTGATTTTTAGAGAGAATTTTTTTTTGAACTTTAACCAACATTTTGTTGAATGCTTCTGAAAGACTCTTTTCTCTTCGATTGTAAATTAAAGAAAATTGTCAATCTATCTTAATTTCTTAATAAAGTGATAGATTTTGACATTCTTGAAGGCTGTGTCATTATCTGACATGATTCTTCAAGGTACTCAGAATCGATAAGTGTTGTGATTTTGGAAGAATTTCAAGGTTCCGTCAAACTATATGAATATCCGAGAATGCCCCCCTTACGGTGTTACAAATATTAAGCTAATTTTGACATATACTATAAGTAAATTGGGTGGTTTAGCTAATTATATTGATGAAGCTCTATCAAAGTAGAGTTTACATTCTGATGATCATTCAGCTTCGTCCACTTCAAAGATTTATTCATTAGGCAATTTATAATTGAGTGGAGAATTTTTCAATAAGGGATGTGCAGCTAAAAGTCAGTAAGAGCTTGTCCTTTTATAGCATTTTGTGTGACATATGTTATATCAAATTGAAGTAACAACACTACCCATTTTGCTAAGCAACCAGTTAAAATGGGTCTATTTATCAAGAATTTAAAAGAGTCTACTTTAGATATCAATGTTATCTTATGTGATAACATATAAATCTATAGTTTTTTAGTAGCAAATATCAATTTAAAGTACTGCTTCTAAATAGGAGAATATTTCATTTCAGCTCCTATATGCTGACTTATATAGTATAGGACATTTTCCTTCACATCTTCATTATTTTGTGCTAGTAGAGCTTATAATGACTCTTCTAAGGCTACCATGTATAGTATCAATGGTTTTCCCATTATTAGTGCTGCCAGAATTAGAGAATGCAACAAATATTATTTTATGCTATCAAATACTTCTTGAGAGGCATCATTCCATATAAAAGGTGCATCCTTTTTTCATTAGTCAGGGGAAAGATTAGCATCTCCCTAATAGATTAGAGATGAACCTTTTAATGTAAGGTAATTTTGCTTATAATGAGAGTAGCTACTTTAAGGTCTTAGGCATTAGTATTTCTATTATTACTTTTACTTTAGAGAGATCAAGTTCAATGCCTCTATGATGCACAATAAATCCCAATATTTTTTTGAAAGTCACACCAAAATCAAATTTCAATGGTTTCATCTTTAAGTTAAAACTTTGAATCCTTTTGAATACAACTCTAAGATCACTTATGTGCCCGCTTTAATTTTTTTCTTTTTCTAACTAGATCATCAACATAACATTCCACATACTTGTGTATGAGGTCGTTGATGATACGAGTCATTTCCCTTTGGTATGTGGCACCGACATTCTTTAAACTAAATGGCATCACTTTGCAGTTAGTGTCAAAAAGGATGTATACTTTTCATCTTTCGAAGCCATTTTAATTTGGTTATAGCCTGATGAACCGTCCATGAAGGAGAACATATCATAGTTTGATGCGTTATCAACCATGAGTTCTGTCTTGGGTAATGAGAAGTCAACTTTTAGGAATACTTTGTTTAAGTCTCTGAAGTTGATGCAAACATGGATGTTTCCCATTCTTCTTCTTTACTGGGATAATATTGGCAATCTAGTCAGCATATTTTTTTCTCAGATGAATCTTGTTTCAATGAGCTTTTAGGTTTCATCTATTACTTTCTCTTCAATTTCTAATTTCATTGGTCTTGATGCTTATGTTATAGGTGATACATAAGGCTTAATGACAAGTTTATGTATGACCACATCTAGTGATAGGTCTGCATTTTTCTATAGTTCCATGTGAAGCAATCTTTGTATTCACAGAGTAGTGCTTTTATTTCCTTTAATCTTTTTGATGTGAGGTTAGCACTAATAAAAGTCGGTCTAGGCACTTCTTCAGTACCCAGGTTAATTTCTTGGAGTTCATCAACAGTGGCTTCATTTCCCTCCTGAAATTCCTTTAGGGCTTCTTTGAGGTCAATGATTACTTCTTCTTCAAGTATATCCTCATTTTTGTGTACAGCATCCTTTCATTAATCTATATTTTCTATAGGAATTCTTCTTTATAAGAGATTGCATTTCATGTGCTCATTGGGTGGGGTGCAGAGGTAATATATCCTAATCTCCATGTAGTGAATTTTTCATATCCTATGGGATTTTGGGCATTATCGCTTTATCATAGCTTTTTAAACAACCGAGCTTGAAGGCTTGATTGTATAGGCTAAATGTTATTATTGACCAACTTCATTAGAGCCGATGACTAGTACTGAGTGATTATTATTGAAACATCTTCTTCCTCAAAATTGTTCTCTTACAATAACATTTGTGTGGGATTTAGAGTTCACTCTTCTATTTTATAGAAAAGAATCCCATGTTCATCATAACCTTTTCTAGGAAGAACATAAAAGGTTTTCAATTATTCTATTACTTCATCCTTTCAAGTTGTTAAGACTTTTATGTGTGCCTTAGGCACTATAATAATCTTTATAGCATTAGTGGAAACTTGGGATTCAAGTACCCTTATTAGAGAAACATGAGTTTCTTCAAATTGTTTTGTCACCTCAATCGTACTAGCTTCTTTTATCTTTTGACTAGTTGAGGCTTTCTTAGGTTGATAAAGTAATAATTCATCTTCATCATCCTCAGTATCACTGCCAAGGTGGGGAACTATCCTAGGCCACTTTAATTCATTAGTATGTTTACCCTTTGAATTATCACCTTTCAGCATTAGCTTTATAGGTGGAGCTATTTATTTCTACGATTTGACTTTTCCTACTTTTTTAAGCATGAAGTACTCATCATCATAAATCTTGATTTCATGTATATAGAGTGTACTCATGACACCCCCAATTCGATGTTATTCACTATTTTGTATATATTTCATACGTTGATGAAGTGTTGAAGGTACTATGTCGTATTTATGAATACACAGCCTACTAAAAAGCACCATATAAGAAACATGGGCTTCAATTAGATGGAATCTAGCTTTTGTGTATAGTTTCCCAAAATGTATAGGTAGAACAAGAGGTCCCACAGTTTATTATCCTTGCTCATTACCTTTATCCAAGTAGAGGGCATCTAAAGCTAGCACTCATAGCATTTTAGCTATTTTGGGATTGACTGAGGCACTAGCAATAGCAACAACAACAACAACAAGAAGCCTTTATCCCACTAAGCGGGGTCAGCTACATGAATCCTTAGTTTTCATTGTGTCCTACTATGTGTCAAATTCTCATTTAATTCAAGTATACTAAGGTCATTTTTTATACATTTCGTTTTAGGTCTACCTCTACCTTTCTTAACATAAAGCAAATCTAATGCATCTACTCTCCTAACCGGGTCATCAAACAGCCCATGCTTTATGTGGCCAAACCATCTAAGGCGGCTCTCTCTAATCTTATCTGCCACAAGAGCTACTCCAACATTTTCCCAAACATACTCATTTCACATTTTATCTCTAAGAGTAAAGCCACTCATCCACCTGTGCTTCCCCATCTCTGTAACACTTAACTTAGTCTTATGCTTCTCTTTTATTGGCCAACATTCTGCACCATAAGTCATTCCAGGTCTTACCACCATCTTATAAAATTTTTCCTTAAGTTTAAGTGGAATTTTTCTATCACACAATAAGCCAGATGCATTCCTCCACTTCAACCATCCAACTTGAATTCTACTAATAACATCTCCATCAATTTCACCATCATTTTGAACAATAGAACCTAAATATCTGAATCGCTCACTCTTATTAATGACTTGTTCACCTAATGTCACAACACTGCCACTAGAACTTTTGGAGGTTACCCAACCACCATCTTTTTCTTCTTGTGTTTAGTGGGTCTTGCTATTATCATCAATCACATTTTGAATCTCAACTGGCTCAGTGCTTTTGGCTATGGCATCCTGAATTAGGCGAGTTACATTAATCTTCACCCATTTTTTAGGATGCATCAATATAGTGTTTGATAAGGTGAGTTCCCCATTCTAATAACTTTTTTCTGCCCAATCTTTAAATATGAAATAATCTTCAATTGGGTGGCTTATGAGTCTGTGGAATGGACAATAGTTAGGATCATTGACTTTGTCCACTTGGTCTAGCCTCGTGGCTCCAGCAATTATAATCCCAACTTTAGGGCATGTCTGAAAAATTTAGCAGTACTTCTCTTTTGATTGATTACTGCATAGAAATCTTGTCGTAAGGAATTAGCCCTTTTTTTCTTATCTTCAATCGCTTTACTGCTGGTCACAAAGCTACCACTACATGTGAGGTTACCGCACCTCTGCTTCCCTTTTTATCAGCCATGAAGGTGAATATTGTATTTACATCATCCTACTTCATATCGTTCAACATTGATTATTTATCTTTTCCAAAAGGATTGTTATTATAATTGGAACTGAGGCTTTTTTGTCTAGGTAACCTCTCAAATTTGGCTACAATATCCAATAAATCTTAAAATGTATTAATCGTGGCCATGGCCAGATATGGATCCATCTTATCATTGATATTTCCCATGAGGAGTTTCACTGCATGTTTCTCTATGAATTGCTATTCAAACTTCATGCTCAGATTTCTCCATCTAATAATGTATTTTGTGACACTCTCATCTCTCCTTCTCTTTTCTAAGGTGAGATCTTCTATTATTTTGGTCGCTCCTACAAATCTCTTGATGAAGAGCATTTCTAATTCAAAGAAGATCTTTACTGAGTCGTTGGTAACTCAACGTACCATTCAAAAGTTGCATTCGTAAGACTGCTAATGAATTGATGTAACAGTAGGGCATCATTTCCTCAAATATTTCCACATATAACTTTAAACAAGGCAAAATATTGCACAGATTTTTTGTGCCTAAAAATGTGTTGAATTTCAACACAACATACCCTTTAGGGTACTATATTTGATCGTATTCCACCTGATATGGTTTTCCTTTCCCAACTAGCTGTTTAGCAACTTCTAAGTAGATAATTGGTTTGACCTTCTAGCTTATAAAGTCTTCCACCCAGGACTACATAAAAATATCAACTTCTTGATGGACATTTATTGTAGCCTTCGTGAGGCTTCTTTCTTTTGTGTTAAATTTGTTGGCAAGTTAGTTGTGGTATTTTGTTTACCCCTAGTTTCAGTTGTTGAGTTACTCATTTCTAGAGGATCCCTTGGAGGTATTCATTGTGTTGCAGTCACAATCAAAGTAAGCTAACCAAATAGCTCTTTCATGAGCTTGTTCATTTCGTTAAGGTGGGCGCTAAGCTAACTGATCTCTTGGTTCCTTTGTTGGAGTTGAGAATCCATTAATTGTTGTTACCTTGTTATAATGTCAGCTAACTCTTCTATTACTTCTACTTCTACTTGAGCATCGGCTTCAGATTGTTGATGAATTAGGATCTCTTAATGTCTCCCTTTATTCTATTATTTGGGTGCCATATTTTTATTTCCCAAACATGTGTTAACATATAAATAGTTTTGACCACCATCTGATCAATATCATTATTACTATGGAGGTCTGGGATCAACTGCTCTCCATTAGTTGGGAGATCTTCATCTTCCCAGAAGAGTTGATTGTTTGCCTCATCATCTGTTGGCTGACTTTTTCCAGACCAGCATTTTTAGTTGATGATGGGGGATACGACTAGTTCTTCATCTAGTAAGGTGAGCTTATGGTAGATGATTTGGGATTCTTTTAGTAAATATATCGATCGAGACCTTCAAGTGTTGGATCTCCAAGAGTGGAAGGGGGGGTATTTATGGTTTGAATTGGGTTTTAAAAATAAATTTTTAAAATTTTATTTTAACTTTTGTAGAAGACTTAAATATTTAATAATAATTCTTTAGTGAAATGAAATAACAAAAAAAGTAATAACAAAAAAGTAAAGTGATAAAATATAAAGAAAGAGAACGCAGAGATTTTTACATGGTTCAGCCAAACCCCAAAAATAGGCTTACGTCCATGCCTAGCCACTCAAGCTAGGAATTCACTAAACCAAAGTTGAGATTACAACAAATCTCCCATACTCTCTTTTATGGGCAAGTACAACCCAACTCGTACTCTCCTTAATGGACAAGTACAACCCAACAAGAAATCAAGATAAAGCAAAGAGAAAGATGCAAGTCTAACTCTCAAGTTTAAAATTTTTTTACACCCACAAGCTAATCTATACTAATATTAAGGAAATTGAATATTAATGAAAATGATAGCTCATAAATTTTAAATGAAATTAAAAAAAGATTTTCAATCAAATATTTAATGCAATTAAGTAACTTAATGTTGCTTAAATGATCTTTATAAGTTTGAAATGATTTTCTTGAATGACTTTGAAATGCTAACTAAAAAGCAATCAACAAAAAAAAACATTACTTTGAATTTTTTTTCACACAATCTAACTTTCATTCAAATGATACATGTATTTGCAATTTGAATAAGAAAACAATAACTTGAATAAGGATTTGAATTATATCACATGAAAGTTATCACATAATATTTGTACAAATCAATTGAATATAAGTAATCAATGAGCACAAACTAATTTATGCAAGATGTGGTGTGGTCAGCAAAATGGAAAAGGAGATGTAATAAAATTTTAAGCACAATCAAATTTAACCAACCTATAAGAAACTTTAAGACAAAGAGATAAACAATGGATATTCAAATATTTAAGCACTTTGAAAGTTAATAACCTTTAAAATGACTTCAGGCAAACAAGAAATAAAAGAAATATTCAATGATTAAGCATAAAATAAAATTGATTTCCTTATGTTAACTTTAGGCCAAACAAGAAATCAAAAGATTATCAAGTAGTTAAGTCCACACAAATTAATCTTCTTATCTTTATTCATGGAAAACAAAATTTTAAGATTATCATGAATGAACACAAAACAATTTACATAACCTTGTAAACACCAAAGCCAAGAAGAAATAAAAGAAGTTTAAGAACTTGGCACCTTAGAAAATAAACACCGAGTTAATGTTTTTGGCCAAGGGTGGAAACACACCAAACCTTCACTTTTCCCAATCAATCTTCAAGCTAAATAAATGTCCAATGAAAAGAGACAAATGATGAGGAATGCTTGCACTTGAATGACAAAAAATCTCCAAGCGATTTATAGCAAGAATTATCAAAGAGTGAGCAAAGATCGAGAACAAGTTTTTAACTTTTTGGAACCTCTTTCAAGCTGAAACATGGCTCTTAAATAGATGAGGGAGGAGTCTAGAGTCGGCCAAAAACTGATCCAATGAGAGGGAAATTGATTTGGCATAAATTGAATGTTAAATTCAAAAGAGAGGGGATCAGCCAAAGAGACCTTCCATAGGCTCCTTTACAAATTTGTTTAAACCCAATATAGTGTATGTTATGATTCATGCCTAAGTATGGAGGAATTTGCATAGGAAATTTGGCCAAATAAGTTTATACATGAAGAAGGGGGTTTTAAATAAAATAAATCCATTGAATATCACTTCAAAAAATTCGGCCAAAGAGGTTTCCTAAAATAAGAAATTCTCAAAATAATATATGAATTAATTTAAATCAAAGATGATTGCATTATATGCTTATTGAATGTTTAAATAACATATAAATTTATTAAATTTGAAGTATAGTGGCCTGCCTCCCTTAAACTTTCTTAAAATAGGTCAAATTGGAAAAGGGAAAGAATTATTTTTAAAAAGATGGTTGATTTCAATTTAAATTTATAATAACTTGAAATAAATTATTTAGGCTCTTAATAACTTGAAATAGAAAGTACATATCATGCATACAAGAGTTTGAATTAAAGAATAATTCAAAAATAATTCAAATTCAAAAGTTTAAATAAATGGATTTTAAAATTTAAAAAATGAGGGAAAATATATGAAAAAGATTTAAATAAATTTCACACAATTTATTACACAAAATTCAATAAAAAGTTTGGCCAAAACAATGCTAAGATGAAAATAATAGTAAGAGAGAAGAAAGAATAATAGGAGAAAGAATAAGAGGAAAAGGGATAATTTTGGGATAATTCAATTTTCATGCACTAAAAATTATGAATAAGAATTATGAATGACATGTAAATGATTTAATAAAGTTTAAACATTAATTATCTTGCTTGAACACACATTTAATGGAACTTATATTAAGCATTTAGCTCATACTATTCAAAATGGATAATCTTAATGAATAATTGTAATATTAAGATATAGAAAAATATAAATAATTTTAGAATGATCATTCTAAAAATGAATGAATCATTTATTTTAATTTAGTGAGCTTTTCATTTTCCTTAATATAATAATTCCTAGAAAAATTTCTTCCCAGTCCATGTCTAGTAGCTTTAGCAATTTGATACAACTAAAGAATCAGGAGCTGAAAAATTTTTCTTGCACACTTGAATTTCACTTGATTAGTAGCATTTGAACATGCATTTGTTATCATCAAAATCAATCTCATATAAGATGGGGCTCATCAGTCAACAGTCAGGACCTTCTAGCGGTGGATCTCTTGGTATGTATCCTAGATTTCACACCCTAGTGTTCATTGGATGTATGTTGTGGTTGTCAAGACCTTCCGACAACTGCCCACTTAGTATCTTTGTATGTAAGGGCTTGTTGTCGGTGTTCATTGACTATGGTTCCCATACTTTTGAAATCTTGCTATAAATTGGCATGATATTTTGAATATTCCCACCTTTTTTTGGGTAGAAATTTATAAGGTTGGTGACCTCATACACAAGTTTCTTTATTCTTCTCTGAAGATTTTTATTTTTGATCATCTTTCAAAATGTTGTAGATTTTGGAAGAAATGGATTCTTCTCTAAATGGTTTACTTTGTGGACTAAGATGTATATGTTTATCCCATTGATTTATTTATAAATCCTCCAAAGCTATTTCTTTTGACCCATCAGAGTGGATCAAAGTTGTTGCTGGTGGGTACATTTGCATCCACTAGTGGGTCAGATTGTTGCTTGGCATGAATAGGCAATCCAGTAGCTCAATGGGCAGCATTGTGTTCTCCAATAGCCCTCCTGGACATTTTAATGCCATAGAATGATGCTTCAAAGTTATGCATACCCGGAGTGAAGGTAGCGTCGCGTGGGGTAGTATGTTCTCATGATGCATTGCTAAGTGGGTTGACTATGATGGACTTCAACTTTGGACTAGTAGCCATCCTATCCTCAGCATGGGTGACTGGCATTTCTTTTGATATTCTATCAAAGATATAAGCCTGCTTTGAGTTTAGAGCTTTAGGGTTGTGCTCACTCGAGATTATCATGTTCGATCATTTCCCCATATTGAATGCCTTTGGCATTCCTGTTCCCCTGACTATAGGCTTACTAACTAGTCCAACTGGTAGGAATTGGGCAACCTCTGAGATTGTTCCAAATGTGAGAGTAGCTCCAGCGAACAAATGTTGATTAAAACTTGAGGGAATCTTATAATGGGTCCCTCACCAAGCTTACCAGTCATCATGTTCTTATGCTTTACATTGAAAAACATGGTCGTAGATCTTAAAATTTTAAAAGATTATAATACTTTATTTAAGTCTATGATAATATATTTTCAACCCGAGATGGAGAGAGAAGTAATCTCCAATGAAGCTATCAGAAATCTGATCGCTTAGAAAAAAACACCTTCGAACATGCGCTCTGCCATCTTTGGTGAGATGGGAGGGAGTATATTTTCATGAGATAGATTGACATATATTCAACCAGATTTCCCCTAACATTAGGTTAAGGTTTATTTAAATAGGGGTTCAACTTCTTATGGACACAAGCCTTCATAGTTAATTACCCCTCTTACCATAATAAGAGAGCACTCTTGATTAAGATTAGAAATAAACTTATCTATCTGATATGCATTTAGTGTCTTAGAGGTGTGTGTGACATAAATGTCTATCATGTAGAATTCACATAGCAAATAAAAAGATTGGGCTTACATCCATTTGGAATGCTCAAACATAACTTAAATACTCGCATAACAAAAAAATAAGTTGTCAATGCATAGCATATAGCGAATAATGAGCCAGTTATCATTTAACTTAAAGCATAGATTGGGGAATGATGGCATGCCTGATCAAGATCCCATGGTTTCATCATCTCGAGCTATTGTGGTCCCAGGTCTACTTAGCGAGGGAAATTATTCGTGTCTGAAGAATCTTTATCAACAATCATGAGTTATGTCATCTAAGGTGTTCTTATTGACCTGTGTGACATGTATCTAAGGAGGCAAATTTAAGTTAAACCATAGCTAATAGAAAGCTTTTTTTCTATTAAATATACTCCATGATTCATAGCTCAATGAACAAAACCATTAAGAAACATATGGGTTATTGCCGTAACCAAAATATAGTAGAGCTGTATAAATGCCACGCTACCTTATAAGAGGATAGTCGTATCTGCATTTCATGTGGTGTCATTAGGCGACAAAACCATGTTGAAAAGGACATAGGTCACATCCTTACTGGCATGAGATTATTTGAGTATGAATATAAATATACTTATTTGACATAAGCTCTTTTTTGAGCAAAAGTTTTCTTAGTTTATCATCCTTGATAAATAATGATGGATGGATGAATGATTATTTGCTTTAATTTATATTAAATGACAAACTTCATTCAATTTATATATATCCCCTCCAAATAAATTTTACAATCAGCATGGAAATCATTAAGAAAAGATTAAGTATTTGTAACCCGAACCCAATCATAAGACCCAACAGGGGAATTAAACCACAAAGTATCCTCGGGTAATAAAATTAGGCAATTATTATTGTGTCAAGGCTCATGGGGGTAATTTATTTTGTGTTATGCTCAGCACCTTGACACTACGAATATGGTGCCTTAGTGCTATAACAGATAATGATGTTGCATGGTTGGCATTGTAGCTACTGGTCATGTTGACCATTTGAATAGCGCCTCGGTGCTAATTGTATAGTGCCCAATGTAAGTCAAAAGTCAATTTAAGAAAAATGTTAGGTGTTGAAACACATTAAAGCCATGGGACAAACCTTTTTACTAGCATTTCTATGCTATGTCAGGGCACCGCAGTGCTATATTAACATGATGCATCTTTTTACTTTAAAATTTTAATGGTAATAAATGTTCTTTTTAACTGAAAATAACCAACTTGATGAGTTGACCAGCACCTCGGCACTGCATGTGACCGCCACAGTATTAGGCTAGTGTTCTAAAACTCGAGAGGTCAACGCCTCAGTGTTGCTATTGTAGTGCCACGGTGCTAGAGCTAGCTTATAAATAGACCCCCTCATTTTTCATGTTGTATTTCTTAAATCATTTCTTAGAGGTTTATCTCTTTCTCTCATTTTTTTCTTAGCTCTTCTCCCCACACTAAGAAGACAATCATGCTGGTCAAGAAGATCATTAGCATGAAGAGAGCCACCTACTTGAAAAAGCTAACAAATTTCTTAGCTCTACAATAGAGGAATGCTATCAGCACCCTCTCACATACAAGCATCTCATCTCGGAGAGGAGCTTCCACAACTCATGTGTGAAAGTGGAAAGCATGATTATCGATTGCAGCTGGGGAAAGTTGGCCTATAAGAGTAGTTCTTATGTAGTTCCTATGATGCGAGAGCTCTTCGCCAATGCAAAGGAATGTCAACATAACCAAACCTCTGTCTAGGGGAAACTGGTAAGCTTTAGTAGTACTGCGATGAATGCATACTACAAATTGTCATATGGCATATGATCAATATCTATTATATTTAAATGATCATCAAGATTTTGATGAGCTTTTTTATTTTCTCATTAGCTATAGTGCCAACATCTAGTGAAAATGGTGGAGGAAAGGATCATCAACATTTACATCACTAATTCACTCCTAAGTCTAAAACTTGGCACTATTTTATTTCTGCAAGTTTAAGCCCATTGATAATATCAGTGAGGTGACCAAGGATTGAGTCATTTTAAATTTCAAAATTCAAAAGGGTTTTATAGTAGAAATAGAAAACAAAATTTACAATTCTATTTATACTATGCATAGGGGAAATACTAAAGTAGGTTATGGTCGTCCCTCCCTCATTTATGATTTATGTATCGTAGTAGGTGCTTTAGGGGTGCCTGATGAAGAAGCTCTCATTTAGAAGGTTCCTTTAATGAAGAGCCTTATTGGAGGTTTTGGTTCAAGGTTTAAAGTAGGGGAAAGATTACTTGCCTCACGACCTTGACCCCAAACTCTTTAATCCTTAAGTGAGCAAGTCTCATACTTAAAGAAAGAAGTAGGTGAGAGTAGCTACAGTCAAAGGCTTTGGAAAAGAAATTTGACTATCACATGATTCAACAACAAAAGCAATTTTCATATATGGCCCAGTTTAATGCATCAATGCTCTATATGTTTGAAAATTGTGGGCTTGGGGATCCAAGTCAAGTTTATTTTCTTGTGGTACCCAAATATCCCCCTTTTGTAACTATCCCAAAGGTGTAAGAGGAAGACAAGGACAAGGATGATTATGACTGCTAGTTCCCCCCTCTTTTATTTACTTTGTATTATTTCTCTTTTTTATCATTTATGTAATACTTTAGTTTTTAACGAAATTATTTATTTTATTTCATATTATTGTGCACTTCTTTGCATATGTTCTTTTGTTTATCATTTAAAAGGCTCTAGGATTAAAATAATAAAATCTCTCTATTTTAAAAAATAACATCAGAGAGACAATGGCTTGGATCTCCTCTTTTGTAGGACTTAGGCTTAATACCTGAGAGTGTAGCACCATGGTGCTTGTTATAGAGCGCTATGACACTCTATAAAGAGTTTTTTTGTTCATTCTACCATAGAGGGTGGCGCCTTAGCAGCCAGTATGCAGCACCATGGTGTTATTATAAGTTGAATATCTAAGATATTTAATAAAGAACATTAAGTTATTCTGGTGCCTCGGTGCTTGTGATAAAGTGTCGATGTGCTATTAGATCTTTGACATGAATAATCCTGAGAGTTTGGTGCCTCAGTACTGACACCACAACTCCTATGCATTATTCTCCTATTTCTTAAAGTTTAAAATTTAGGCAGAGTAACGTTGTAGCAATGCTAGATTTTACATGTTTTAGTACAAAGCACTCTTCTCCCTTATTTTAAATTTAAGATCAATAGAGGGAAAATAAGTTTTTAGGCATGGCACCTCGATGCTGAAGTGATGCCATTGTGATGAAAAACCCGAGAGCATAACACCTCGATGCAAAGTATCAGGCACCAAAATGCTATGGGGCAGAGCACGAAGACTTCATTTCTCGAGAGTTTGGTGCTTCGATGCTCGATCATGATGTTGTGGCACTACAAGACAAGGATGTACATTTTAAATATGTAATTCTTGAGGATTTTAGCAATTTTTATAAAAATTTTCACAAAGTAACATTTAGCAATGCTAGGTTCTCATATTTTAGTGCAATCCTCCCTAGTTTTGAGTCTAAGATTTTTCTTTTCTTCTCACAGTGGAACTAAGTTCAATGTTGAAGGATTTTTCTTTTGAACTATGGATTTTTATAGATATGTGGGTATTCTCTTACTCTAGATCTAAGATCAATGGAGATACACCACTTTATTTCTCATCAAATCTATGATCGACAGTGGAGTTTTGATCAAAGTAAATTTTTAGCAATAAAATTTAAGTAAAAGAGGCATTATTTCCTTATTCTTTTACCATGAGTGGACAAGAGATTACTTTTGTGGTAGCAAAAGTCATTCTTGTAAAGAGCACCGATTCTCAAAAGCAAGAGCACAAGAAAACCTAAAAGAGAGGAAAAGAGGAGGGAAGCCAAAGGGGGATAGCAATTTTCTCTCATTTTTATAGGGATCTCTCCACTAATAGGATAGTGTTCTTCCCCACAACTATTCCCTGCCCCCATACTCCCCTGGGCAGTTAGCGCTCATGAGGTGGCAACAATGAGTTTTCTTGATTCTTGAAACTACATATCATCATCGCAATGCCTTGGCACTATCATGGTAACATTGAGCGCCATGCCATTGACTCACCAACTGTATTAGTAGTTATCCTTATGAAATGATTTCCATAGCACATCGGCAACAAGATCATAACACCACGACCAAAAATTTTATTTATTTTTTGTATGTAAACAAGAAGTCAGCAAGGTTAATGATCCAAATTATTGCCCATATCACCAGATGTTAGGTCATACCATTGAAAACTCCTTCACTTTCAAGGATTGGCTTGAAAGAAATTACAAGAGAGGATTGTGATAATTCCTAAGGAATACCTTGTGGACACTGGGCAAGGGTCCATTAAGGTGATCACATGTGAATCTTTCACCTCTTTTAGTTCTTCTCCTTTGAATGAATGGGATATAGTTTTATTGCATTCTTATAACAAATATTTAATAAAAAAAGTTAAAAAATTTTATGCCCGATCAAATAAAGACCCATAAAAAGATCATCAAGATTGATCGACTAGTGTTAGAAGACTTAGTTCCTCCTTGACCCCATTCAGCATGATCAGATCTAGATGTTTGGAGAGAGTGGTGAGAGAGGAATGTCTATTATATCAGATGGTATTTTGTATGATAAGGATGGAAAGGCAAGATCTTATACTCATATATCTTTATGTACTCATTTTGAAAATATGAATAAAAAGCCTGCCTTTAAAGGCATTTCTTATGTTCTTATTGTTTCTTATGATCATACTATGAATGAAGAAAAACAAGAATGTAAAAAAAGATATTTATCAAACTAAATGTGATATATTTTATGAATCAGGGTCACATAGTGAGAGTTTTATGGCTGATTTGCAAGGCAATCCTTTGAATATAGAAGTAGAACTTTCAGATTTTGATTAGACTTTAGAAAAATACTTTAGTGATGAGGAACAGGTTGACATGACCCCCACATCTGGTATAAGAGATATCATTGAATTTAATCTCCACAGTGGAAAGGTCCTACCACCTCCTAAGGACAAAGGCAAACAAATTGTTGACGAATGTCCTAAACTTCCACAGAAAGATCCAATAGTCAAACCAACTATCCCCGAGGTTGACTATAATATTTTAGTCCATCTTCAGAAATTTTATTGTAGACTAAGCATTTATGATGCCCTAGTTCTATCTAAAGAAATGAGAGAATCATTAGTTTAGGAATTACTCAACCCAGAGATATTCCTAACACACCTAGCAACAACTTTCTCATATAAGACTTACTATTTCAAGGAGATTCCTAAGATAACTTTTTTCTAGTGAAGATTTACTTCTAAGAACTATATTTCTATCAAAGTGGAGAATATCATACTATCAATAGTTCTTGTTGAACCTGGTGCTTCAATGAACATCATGAATTCTAAAATATTATTATTTTTAAATATTGATACAAGAAGGCTTAGTTCTAGTAAGATGTTATTATGATGGTTTAATAAAATGGGAGAGAAAGCTTTAGGTTCAATCAATCTATTAATGGAAATAGAAAAGTAGAAAATTGAAGAAAAATTCCATATCATTTATTCATAGACATCCTTTAATGCTTTATTAGGCAAGCCATGGATACATGAGTATAGAATGCTTCTTTCATCACTCCACCAGTGTATTAAGTACATAAGAGATGGAGTAGATCATAATATAAAAGGTGATAAACAATCGGTCTTTATTAATGAGATTGAGCTTTGTAAAGATGCTGCATATTATATGCCTAAAAAGTAAATGTCTAATCCTATGAAATCTAGTATTATTAAGGCATCAATGAAAAGAAAACAATATATCATAATAAATAAAAAAGAAAGAAAGAAAGAAAAGGAGGGGAAAAAAGAAAAACAAAAAGAACCTCCAATAATTCAAATTGATTTGGAATCGAGCTCAAATGAAGATTCCAATTGAAACTATGCCTTAATAAAGTTTAAAATTTCATTAAAATTTGATAGCAATGAAGAAAAAATATAGGAATCAAAGGATGAACCTGAATTATCCACTTATGAAAAATTAAAAAGGTATTTGGACACTTTCACTTTAATTCCTTTATC
The DNA here is from genome assembly GCA_021442155.1 of Cymbidium sinense. NCBI lineage: Eukaryota > Viridiplantae > Streptophyta > Magnoliopsida > Asparagales > Orchidaceae > Cymbidium > Cymbidium sinense. The sequence goes on along the minus strand of CM038220.1, from coordinate 154,561,066 downwards.
TCAAAATAAAATTTCCCAATTAGAAGTCAAAGTAGCCCCTAACCTTTCAGGAGAGGTTGAGAAGTAGTCAAAGTTTTATTCTATACTCAGATCTTCAAGTTTAGAAGTATATGTAAACCTTGAAGATCCATCTTCTAATGAAATAGTAGAAATCTCATTTGACTAGTATTTTTACTATGCTAAAAATGCTATAAAACATGGTTTGATTTCTTATGTTAGGCCTAAGGATATAGGTCAACACATGGAAAGCTTATGGAATAATAAAAATAAATATTTGAAATCCAAAGCTGGCATTGGGTTTGGTACCATTGGACCTTTTGATAATGATGAATGCTACTTAATGATAAACATCATATGGAATTTGATCAACTCCTTGAGATCCTATATAATTCCTTAGAAGGATTTTGTTTTAAAATATTAGATGATCGAGATGATTACTTAATTCAAAATGTACCCCTAAAATTTGATGAAGAAATAAAATCCATTGTTGATGAATTAAAGGAGATCAACCTAAGAACTAAAGAAGACCCAAGCCCAACTTTTATTAGATTATTATTGGGTCCAAAAGATTTTGAAAAGTTGATTACCTTACTTTCTAAATATAAAGATTGATTTGCATGGAGTTTTGATAAAATGATAGGTTTATCTTCGGATGTTGTAGTTCACAAACTCAAGATTAAACCTAATACGATTCTAGTAAAGTAAGCTCCTAGACACATGCATCTAAAATTTGAGTAATATCCTTTTTGGTTAAAAAAATTAATTGAGGTTTGTTTTTTATGATAAGAGCAATATCCTTTTTGGTTAGCAAGCATTGTCTCAAAAAAAATGGCCAAATATGCATTTTCGTAGATTTTAGAAGAATTGAATAAGGCATGTTCCAAAGATGAGTTCCCACTATTGATACTAGAATTTATGGTGGATATAGCCCCATCACATGAAATCTATTCTTTCATGGATGGATCATCTAGATATAACCAAATAAAGATGGACCTAGAAGATGAAAGAATATGACATTCATAATATTCTATTACACGGTCATGCCATTCTATTTTAAAAATGTCTGGTCTACTTATCAAAGAGCAATGACTAGAATATTCAATGATTTAATTCATAATCAAGTTGAATGTTACATTGATGATCTAGTCATTAAAAGTAAGGAAAAAGAAAATCACTTATATAATTTATAGATTATTTTTGAACGATTGTACCGTTACAACCTAAAAATGAACCTTTTTAAGTATGCTTTTGGAGTAACTTCAGAATGGTTTTTTGAAATTATAGTGAGGCACCATGGGATCAAAATTGATCTTGAAAAGATAAAAGCTATCATGGAAATGCTGCCACCTAGAATTCTTACACAACTAAGATCATTCCAGGCAAGGCTTGCATATTTAAGAAGATTTATATTAAACTTATCTGGAAGATCCCAGCCATTTATGGCATTAATAAAAAGATTCAAAATTTATTTGAGATGAAAAATGCTAGAGCACCTTTGAAAGTTTAAAATATTATTTGATGAATCCTCTTATTTTGGCTACCCCGATCATAGGGAAGCCATTAATTTTGTATACTGCTACTTTAGATGAATCACTTGGAGCTTTATTATCTCAAGTTAATGATGAAAGAAAATAAAATGCTCTTTATTATCTAAGTTGTAAACTCATCCAAATTTAGATAAATTATCTGCCCATCGAAAAGCATTCTTTGGCTTTGGTTTCACCACTCAGAAACTAAGGCATTACATGCTTTCACATTAAGTGAAACTGATCTCAAGAGTGAACCCTATGCAGTATCTTATGACTCGTTCGACATTTTTTGGATGTCTATCATGTTGGTCTATTATTTTGTGGCAATTTAAATTACATTTATTCCTCTTCGTGTTGTAAAGGTCAAGTTATAGCTGACTTCTTAGCAGTGCATCCTCTTCCCAAAGGTTCTTCTTTAAATGATGTTAGATGAACAGATCATGACTTTAAAGGATGAATCTAATGCTACTTGAAAACTATATTTTGATACAACATCTTCAAAGAAAAATAAATAGTTAAATTCCTCTATCCAAGGAAGGCGGGGATTGGACTAATTTTTATAATCTTAGATAAACAAATGATGCAATATACCTATCATTTGTTTGAGCCTTGCACAAATAATGAAGCAAAATAAGAGGCTCTTATAACTAGGCTAGAGTTAGAAAACCTTATGGATATTAAAAATATAAAAATCTTTGGGGATTTGCAACTAGCTATTAATCAAGTGAGCAGAATCTATAAAGTTTTATACCCAAAGCTTTTTAGTTGTTACCAGTATACAATAAAATTGATTGAAAAGATTTCTTTTGTGACTCTATATAGAATACAAGCAAAGATAATTGTAAAGCAGATGCTTTGGGTTAGCATACCAAAGAAATTGTATGCCCATAAAAGAATTTATATTTATAGAAGTTCAAAATCAATAAGTCCTATCTTCTACATATTCAGATTACATGAATAGAAAATAAAGGTGCAAAGGATAGTAGATTTAGATTACATGTGCTTAAATTCTTTCAAGAAAACATCATATATCATTTTGGAGTTCCTCGCCGAATCATTTTTGATAATGGTTCATCATTTAAGTTCACTAAACTAAATTACTTTGTAGATAGACATAAGATTAATTGAAAATATTTGACCATCTATTACCTTAGGGCAAATGGATTGGCTGAAGTATTTAATAAGGCTCTTGTATGAATTTTAAAAAAAAAGTACTTGATGGAAATAAATGACAATGGCATAAAAAGTTGATTGAAGCCTTATGGGCCTATTGGACTACATATAGAACACCAACTCAATATATACCATATACTTTAGTTTATGGAACTGAAGTTTTTCTTTCAATGGAAGTACAACTACCTTCTTTAAGGATAGCAGCTAATAATAGTATTGCAGCATATCAGAATCATAAACCTTGATGAGAAGAACTTGAGAGTCTTTAATGGTAGTGTCTGAAAGCTCAACAAGAACTTGAACTTTACCAATCACATATGTTTCAAGATCATGATAAATTGGTCCATCCTAAAACTTTCCTAGTAGAAAACTTGGTTTTGGTCAATAGAAGGACAATTTTAGCTCATCATAAGATATGCAAAAATTTGAGCCAACATGAGAATGACCATTCATTGTGGAGAAAGTCTATGAAGGAGGTATCAATTGATAACATGTAATGGTGAACATCCAATGTCGACTATTAATGGACACTACTTAAATAAATATTATGTATGAAATGTATTTCAATTTTAAAAATTATGATCCATAAAATTATATTTATCTTTGTTTTGTAATTTATTTAGCTTCAAATATTGTTTCTTTTAAATTTAGTTTTGTGCAATGTCTCTTATACCCTTGCAAATTTCCTTAAGTCCTCTTCTCATAATTTATGCATTCATATAGGTGGGAGAAAACCTATTTGTGGTACCCTTCCTAGAAACCCCTTGAATTTGGAGTAAGTCATTGTGCACCATTCCCATAGGTTTGTAGCTAGCCCTTTGTGGCACATTTCCTACTATTCACAAGATAGAATTAAGTCATTAAGACCCTTTTCCTCTCTTTAGCTATTTAAGTTGGATTCCCATCTTAATAGTTAATCAAATAGGAATAAGTCCCTTAGTAGGCCTCCTTTTCAAATGACAAGGATAGGACTAAGTCACAAGACCCCTTTCTTGTCAAATAGACTATTTAAAGTAAAGATTAAGACATCAAGACCCATTTCCTACTAGTCAAAATTTAAGGATAAGATTAAGTCATCACGACGCCTTTCCTCAACCTAAGCTATCTAGGTCGGAAATGAGCCATTAAAAGGCCCCTTCATAATAGCTAATTAGATAGAGGTAAGTCTCTTAATAAGAAATCTCTCTAAAATACCAGGATAAGATTAAGTCACCAAGACCCCTTCTTGATAAATAAACTACATGGTTAGGATTAAGTCAACAAGACCAATTTCCTAATAGTTAAAATTTGAGATTTATAACTAAGTCATTAAGGCCTATTTTCTTTACTATAGCTATTCAAGAAGGAATTAATCCATTAAAGGACCCTTCTTAATAGCTAATTAGATAGGAATAATTCCCTTAATAGGCATCCTTGTAAGAAAATTAGAATTGGATTAATTTATTATGCCACTTTTCTTTTTCAAGCTACTCAAGCTGAAATTAAGTCATTGAAGGCCCTTCCTATTAGCCGAATTTCACTAGATTAGGTTTTAAGTCCTTGTGACAACTTTTCTTGCTCAAAATAAATAAATAAAAACTTTAAGTAGTGGAAATAAGTCATTGAAGGCCCCATCTTATAAACTATTCAGGTTAGGAATTAAATCAATGTGACCCCTAACTATTAGTCACAATCTTGAGGTTTAGGAATTAATTCATTGAAGACCCCTTTTCTTCATCAGCTATTTAGATTAGAATCAAGTCTTTAAAAATCCTCTTCTAACAGCTAACCAAATGAGAGTAAATCCCCAAATGATATTTTTCTCTAGTTAAAATTCAGATGGTTTGGTTAGGAGCAAGTATCTAAATTGACATCCTCTCCAACTATTATCACTTGATATGAGTAAGTATCCAAAGTGGCATCCTTTTTACGAAAAGAAAACTTAATGTTCAACTTATAGGTCTTTCCCTCTACAATTGGTTAGTCATTTAGACTACCGCCTAGCTAGTTTCACTTAGAAAAATATGAGCCCTAGTGCCTTCTTTCTAAATTAACCATTGAAAATTTATTATAGTCAGAATGAAATTAAATCCCTTGAAGACATCTTCTCTGACTACTATGACAATGTTAGGATTAGATTCTTCACTAAGTTTTTCTAATGATATCTCTATTCTTCTTAGAAACTAGTGAATCTAAATCTCTGTAAATTAATCATTCTACATTAACACTTTCAGGCATGTTTATGCCTATCATTCACAATCAAATTTAAATAAAAACTAAAATTAAATCTAAATTTTAAATTTCAAAACCAAACTCAAACCCTTTCAAGCTTATGCTTGTGTTCTTGTTAACTAGATCAATCAATACTAATATGCGTGGTGTACTCAGTCCACCACACATATTGGGGGTCCATTTGTTGACCTTATTTTTTAATGAGGTAAACAACATCTCTAAAACTAGTAGTTAAACACCTAATCCTATATTAGGAGCCTCCTAACTAGGCACTTAGGACACTATACTTAGTGACCTAGTAAATCCTTCTAGGATTTGACCTAACCTAATAAGATTAAATTGAATAAAAATGGACTTAAATCTAAGTAAATGACTAAATCAAACACATTCTAGTTAAAATTTGAATTCAATTGAGTTTAGATCAAGGTAATTTAGGTAGATAATTCAATTATCCTACATAAATTCAAAATTAATTAAGCCCAAAGAAATTTAACTAAAATCAAAATAAATTGAAATTAGATCAAATAAAAAGCATGAAATCACTACATGAACATGAATAGATTCAAAACTAAAATCAAAAGATGGTTAAAGATGGTTAACCATTTGACATAGAGTTGACTTTTGTGTCCACATAGTCAAAGGTCAACCCACCAAAATTTGACCAAATTAAATCATTCTAAAAGCTCAAAATAATCAAATAAATATGCTTAAATATGAATCTAAATAAATATAAATCTAATAAAGCCTTAATTAGGTTAATTAGGTCACTTGATCTAAATGAGCCTAAATGGACCTTATAGAATCTAAAATTAAAATAAATCAAAATCAATTCAAATTGAATTTCAAAAATCATTCAAGAAATCATCATTAAATATAATTCAACTAATTATTGGTTCTAACTTAATCAATTTGATCATTTGACCCAATTAAACCCGTGATTGACCCACTAATCCCAAATTGGCTCAAAGTGGGTTTGAATTCAAAATTAACCACAAATGAAATAAATTTGATTGATCTAAATCATCTTAAACACTTGGTTAAATACAATTGAAATCCAAATATATATTAATTGAGTCAAATTGATCATTTGACTTAATTTAATTTAACTTAACCCATTTGGGTGAAATGGGTCAAATTTGCTTGAATTAAATCAAAACTCCATGTAAAATGGATTAATTGAACTTCAAATCATTCAAAAGACAATCAATAATAGTTACAATCATCATCTAATATCAATCAATTAATTGAATTTTACATAATTCAATCTAGTTTAAATCAAACCTAAAAGTATCAACTTAAGACACTTAAATCCAAACTCAACTCAAATAAGCTTGAGTTTGACTCATTGCTCACTTTGAGTTTGATTTATGCAGTAAACTAGAAATATAAGAAGCATTAATGTGGTGCCATAAAGCTAATCAATTCCAAAGATAAGGGAATATTCCATAAGAAGAATGACAACTAATATCCATGCATAAGAAGCTAAACCAAGACACTTTCTCCTCCCTTCCTCCACTCCTCATTTTAACTAATATGTGCTCATCCTAATCAGCTAACCACCTCTTAGAGCTAGCCTCGAAGGGTGGCAATCACCATGGACAAATCCATCTTGAATTCTCCATGGATATAGCTCATGGCCAAACAGAGAGAGAGAGAGAGAGAGAGAGAGAGAGAGAGAGAGAGAGAGAGAGAGAGAGAGAGAGAGAGAGAGAGAGAGAGAGAGATTCTCTTGGTAACCTAAGCACTCACACACATTCTTGAGGTGAAACAATGGAGAGCCAACCCCTTCCCTAATTCCCACACCACTAGTAAGTCGGAGCTCGACCAAACCCACCAGCAACTGAATGGAGCTCAACTTCCATAGTGATTGGAGAGGAAGAAACATAATTCCTTCTTTCTAGAGGCTCGCTACATCCGAATGAACATGTTCAAAACATCACCACTATCGAAGATCGACCCTGGCAAGGTTCGTATAAACCCCAACCTCCTCTTTAGATTAGTTTGGTGTTTTATGAAGTGAATTTGATCTCAAGGGAGATCAAACTATTTAGATCAATTGCAAATCAGTCCATGATCATTTTCCAATCGAAAATATGCATCCCCATTGAGTATATTGTCAAAAACCATATCTCTTTTATGGATGGTGCTCGGCCTCCACCATTGATGGGGGAGACAAAACCTCCACAGTTTGTTCCATCTATTAGGGATGGACTACCAAGATTTAGTTGGATGATCCGATTAAAATCCCTTAGGGAAAGTGGGATTTAATTGCTTGAAGCTACATTCTCATGTGATGTGGGATCCACATGGATCCCACGTGGACCAATTTGCAGTCAAAATGTGGAAAGGCCTACCACGTAAAATGAATTTTCCAGAATGACAAAAAATACACAAAACTTCAAACAGTCATTAAAAATAAAATACTCATCCAAAAATACAAATAATGGCTCTATGGAGTCATCTTAGCGAGAGGAATCTATTAAACCCAAAACTCCCAATTTTTATTTGGTACTTTTAGGTTAATTTAAGTTTGATTGAAAATAATCAAACCTAAATTAAACTCAAACCAATAATCCAATCATTTTGAAACTTTAGAAGATTAAAATTTAAATACACCTCAGATAAAATTTAGGATTTATTAGCAATAAAAATGAAACATATATAATTTTTAAGCCATAAATATTAATTTAATGAATCTTTATAATGAACCTTAATGAATCTAAAAGTATCATTAGAACTTGCTAGAACTTAATAAACCTCAAAATGACCTTAATTAAGGATTAAATGAATTAATTTAATCAATTAATTGATTTGAAATTTAAAAATCATAATAAATCAATCAAAACTTTGAAAATTCTAAATGAACCCTCTATGGATGCATCTTCCAAAGAAGAATAATGGAAAAGTAAAACCTTTAATTAATTCCTTCTAGTTAAGGTTTAATTTAAGATATTTTAAATTAATTAAAGCTTTTATTAATCTTAAAATATATCTTAGAATAGAATGAAACTTTAAGGAGATTAAATTGGTAAGGAACCCCGCTTACCATAAAAATTTCAAAACCAAATAGTCTCTAGATTAGCAGTTATAGAATGTTCTAATCTCTAAGTCATTTTAAATCAAATAATAAATCTGAAAATTATAAAAATTATAAAAATTTATGGAACCAATTTAAAACATCTTCATCGACATCATAATACTTAGGAAGTTTTTTTACCTTTTGAAGTTAAGGAATTCAATTAATTATACATTTAAGTATTATGGAATAATTAAGAATATAAGAAATTAACTAAATATTGAATTATGAAATTAATAAGATTATAATAGACCAATTATTTAACTAAAAATTAAGCCTAGCCATTTTTGAATTTCTTGTCTAATTAACAAATTCATTAATATTGAAATTACTTGAATCCATTTAATACTAATGAATAACATAAGTTCAAAAATAAATAAAATGATGATGATTAACCAAACTAAATAAATTTACATAATTTAGAAAAGTAAAATTGCCTGGGTTAAGTTTGATGCCCATTCAAAGATTTTGATTAATAAATAAACTTTATTTTGAAATATTTAATTAAATAATAGAATTTTAATGTATAATAGTCCATTGAAACCTAAATTAAATGATAAATTAAGAGCTCCATGGTTGATGAATGCTCTTAAGTTATGAAATTGAAATATAATAAATCATTTGAATGACATAGCCAAAAACTTTAAATTAAGTTTGAATTAAAAATCAATTTAAGTGAAATAAGTTAATTCATTCAAGCTAATAAACATACACTAATAAATATAAACATTAATGAATCAAATGAATAAGACCAATTCAAATCAAATAAATTAACTAAATATAATATATGAATCTTGATGAATATTCAATCAAAAACCTAAGCTATGAAACTATAAACATTCCACATAAGTTAAAAGATAAATAGCATAATATAAATAAATATAATCAGTTGAAACCAAAAGGAACTTAAAAGTAAACATCAAATTAAATTTGATCATGATATATGATGAAATAATTAAATAAAATAAAATATAAATGAATCAAATCATTTGATATCAAATTTAACTAAAATGAAAATTAAATAAAATCATGATAACATATACTTTTAATTAAGACTTAAAGAAACATTTTTGAATTTTAATTAAGGGTAATAGATTAAACTAAACAAAACATTATTCAAGATAAAAGAAATGTAATAAGAATGAAGTTTTTAAACCTTAATAACATTACATTATGTAAACTCTAACTTTAAAAAAAATTAAAACATTAATTGTATCAAACACAACATAGAATAAGTCATTCCAATGAATTCAAAAGAGGTTAATTAAGATATTTCAGATTTTAGTTTGACCCTTAGAATGAATGAAAATTTCATTCTACTAGGATTTAGGATGATTGAATAGAATGGGTTCCACCCAAAATAGAATTTAGTTTTTTCTTCATTCTTTAAAACCTAAAATTCAACATTAACACAAAACTAAACCTAAAAATAGAAATAAACTCATATATCAATAAAGCATTTAAATTGAAACTACCTAATAGTAAATTAAACAAATTTTAAACTTACATCAAAACTTGAACATAAAAGGCCTAATAAAGCCATACCACACAAGCCCTTTTCTCATACACTTGATTATTATATCACCAAGGTTAGGCCAATGATTTGTGTTATCTTGTGATGTGAAATGCCTTTTCTTATTTTATGGTGTAAAATTATAGACTAGATGGCTAGGATTGTTTGTCTGGTAACCTGGATGTTAAGGCATTTTTATTAGGCTAATGTTATTTTATAAAGGGGGTTGTGCTTAAAGAGACCACTATAATAAAAATATAAATAATTATTGTTTACTTACAGGTGTTATTTATGTCGAATAGGATAGGTTGACTTGCAAGCAACTAATGCTAAGCCTGTATGTTTGAAATATAAACTGTTGGTGTGTTGTATGTATTTTTTGACATCTATTTTATAAGGATTAAGATTTTATGTTAGAATTTTTAAAATTTAAATTAATTTTAAAATTAAGTTAGGATCTATAGGGTCTAGAAATAGCAAGAGCTGGCTTTGCCAATTGGTGGTCGCCTGTAAACCCCATGGAGGTCCCTGAAGAAGGTGATGATCCTGGAGGAAGACCCCCATATATCAAAACTTTTAGTTCTAGGTTGAGCTATATAAGGATAGAGCTCAGCTGCCAATTTTCTCTTTCTTCTAGCAGTACCTGGCTGCACTATCCTATTTTATTAATTCAAATTGACATAATTTATTTTAAGGGGCATGATAGAAATTGCATGTTTTTTAGATTTCTTTTTGTGATGTGTTCTATGATGAAATACTTGGAACATTAGGCTTTTAGAAAAACTAAATTTTCTACCCCACCTAAACTAAATAACTTAAACATAAAATAAAAAAACTCATAACCTTATTTAAATAAAAGCCCTAGAAATAACTAAAAGCAACTATAAATAATTAGGTTCTACAAATCATGGGAGCATATTATCCAGTCTTCTTGAATTGGGTGCTTCACCCATTGCACATAAGGGGGAATCTAACCTTTGAGAACAACTACCCTTCTTGGTGGAAGGGTGCCTTCTCTTTTTTTATCTGGCACGTGACCATTTCTAACTCCACATTATATGCATAAACTGCATACCCAAGACCTTTAAAGTGAATTATGAGTCAAAACATATAAAAGATGAAATTTGCTTCATTAGTTAAGTGCATTAAATGTCAAACATTATCTTAGGGTCTAGGAGTGAGCTGGCTCTTAGTTTCCTTCCTAAATGCAACACCAACCATCCTGCATACATAAAATCAAACTCATGTTTTTCAAATTTGCTTAGGTGATGTTAGCTTACGATGCTTCCAAGTGGGTTATAAGTCTACAAGAGTCAGGGGTATGTTTATTCTTCTTTGGTAGGAAAAGAATCGATAATTCCTAAAACATTTATATTAGGTCGAGCCTCTAACTTATGTTAAAAGCATTTGTAGACTTGCAGTTTGAAGCATCCTATTAGACAAGTCTTCAACCATTAGGCATTTCTATAATTTGTGCTGCAATAATCTAAGTCCTAGATCTCTAATAAAATGTCAAGTCAAAACTTTAATAACCTTAAAATTATAAAGCCCAATGATAGGATAGTTGAAATGCTTACTGGTATCATAGTATCTATAAACATTTTCTACTCAATCCTGATTGGCCTCTGTAAATAACTCTTCCCCTTTGAAGTGTTTCTTATTAAAAATTTAAATTAAACATTCTTTTAAGACAAACTTTCAAATCTATAGAAATAACAATTTATTTATTTCATCATAAGTGTTATTATGAAGAATTCCTTTCTTCTTAGGATGTAATTAACTAGAGGAACTTGGCCTTATAGGGAACTATGAACTTGGCTTAAAATGAACCTTGTCCTGCTTTTCTATGTAGATTCAGAAAAACAAATCTCTAGAATATTCTATGACCGATTAGCCTTAAAAGTTTTTATTAAGTAGTTGAATTCATTATAGGATAACATGTTTATCTCTCAAAATAATATGTTTATTTCTTAATGATGTATTTGATTATCTAAATAAGAAATTCTTAAGATCTATGTGGTGTCCCAAATTTTTTGATACAATAGTAAAATCCCTTGCAGTAAACCTTGTTTAATTCATCTTATTAGGTCTTAGAACTAAGTCTGAGTCATTAAACTCGCTACTTTCCACACTATGTCAAACTAAATGAAGTTATTATAATGTCCCTCAATGGTTTCTAACTTTACCTTCCCAATTGGATCATATAACTAAGTTTGAATCATTAAAACTCATTCATCTCCACCTTCAATTAAATTAAATAAAATTACCACAACATATACTTAGTCTTATGTTTAAAGATCATTTGACTAAGTTATCTATTAATCATTGGCAGATTCTTAGATTTCAATCCATCAGAGGAGTCTACTACATATAAACATACTCTCTAACATTCTACAACTAGAGGGTTCCTAATTTTGAACTTTCTATTTGAGTCTAGCCATCAAAACTCAAAATTTCTAATTTTAAACAATTTTCCAACATTTATGGGTTTCCTCATAGATACACTATAAATGTTGGCCTTTTCTTGCTAATATACTAAAAATTTTGGGCATCCATAGTTTATAAAAATATTAATAAAAACAAACTTCATATCCTCCTTGGGTATTAAAAGCCTCATCTTGACCTATCCTATAAAGTTGGTGTCAGTAAACCCTTAAGAGGAACTCATGTAGGAGATCACTTACAAATATTTCATGAATTATAGATTTGACTCTAGCTAATCTGAAGTTGACTACTTTTACTTTTTAAATTCAATATTTCTTAGTGGATACAAGCATTAATTTTAAGTAATCGATTCATCTCATTGATCTAATTATTTATATTATTAATCATGATACTTTGAGGATTTCTTGACCATTCTCAAAATTAATTTGAAGTATTTACCCCATGGCAAAGTTAGAGGTAGACACTTATCCTCATCCCATTTAAGTCCTTAAACAAGTGATTACCCTAATTAAACTAATTGATCAATTTCACTGAATACCCAACATTGAGATGTTCCAAATATGATTATGAATTAAACAAACACATGAATCCCTAAACATATTCTTGGTTGACTAAAGACTAATAAAGTCAAACTTAGCCCAATTGAGGTCAACCATAGCTCAAATTGAACTCAAATTTAATAGACATTTTAATGCTTACTCCAAATTGTTTATTGAATGTTTTCGTGTGATAAAGATATTTTAATGTGAACTATGGGTACATCAATTAGGTCAATTGAACACAACTTTAAACAAATTGATCTACATAAGCAAATATGACCAAATTAAATTTAACCTTTAAATTGATTGGACCTAGCACTATAGGAAAATAGCTCATTTCTAGCAGAATGTTTTATAGACAAATCAGTTAGAAATAACTTGGGAATTAGTAATGAATTTTTGGTTATAGATCTTTTTGATAGAAATTTCTATGAAAAAAATGTCGATCAAAAATTTATTTGTCTACAATAGAAATTCCATCAAAAATAATTTTGATGGAATTTTTGTCTCAAAATAATGTTGGAAATCAATTCGTTTAGAGGGCCAACAAATTAAGCCTACCATTTTTTTTCTTTTTTTTTCTTTCTGGTTTCATCTTAGGTAGCAGTGAATAGAAGCGAGGGCTTGCAAGATCTCCACCCAAATGCATCATTTTTTGTTTAATTTATCTATAGAATCAAATGAAACCATTTCCTCTAGCTACTATAACTATTTTTTTTTTATTTCATATGTTCACTTTTGTGAAATGTGAATTTCAAATTTTAAAAATATTTTCAATTCATAGCTTAAATCATGTTGAATGTTATTTGGTAGTTAGGTATCTTAAACTATCTTTAATGTTTGAAATTAAAATTTATAATTATTTAACATAGGGTTTACATTTTTGTTAAAATCTTAATTTAAGATTTTTGGGTGATATATTTTGTAATTATTTTTGACTATTGAAGCCTTCATTATATATTTTATAAATTATAGTTATATTACTCATCCAATTATTTCGATCATATCTCATTTGTTTAGGGTTAAAATCATTTAAATTTTGACAATTGGATTTCAAACATAGACCTTTATATCTCCTGTATTCATGACTTTGATTGCCTTCCAATGCAATCCCAAATAAAAAATTAATCTCAATAGCCCAATTCAAAAAAGTATGGACTAAATTGCACTTGGCAACCAGCTATCTTCTTCTCATGATGTGCTCAATTCACTCTCCCTATCTAAATTATCCCTTCTCATTCTATCTCAATCTCAACAACTAGCTTTAAGATGGGATAATTCATGAGCACTAAGAATCTCAATTAGTTTAAGAACTATGAGATAATTAAGGCAATCTTATAGAAGGATCGTTGAATGTGAGATACTTATAAGCTTAATACATTATATCCAATGTTTATAAGCTATATAAAAGGACATCGAGGCACTAAATTATGTCATATTATGCCTAGATTACTTAATCATAATTAATTTTATAATTTATTTAATACAAGAATCTCTTTCTCGCTTTTTTTAAAAATTTTATACAACATATGGACATTTGCAAGTATCGATCATGGATATTTAATAGGTTAGATCTAGGCAAAAAAAAAAGATTGACTAATGAATTCTTAAATGGTATTGAGCACTTTGTGCACATGGAATCTTAACTTCTTATTTATCTTTCAAAAGGAAAGTTTTAAAGTTCATGTATGAGACATAAGAATCAAGCCTACTTAACACCAAATAAAGTCAAATTAGATTGATATCATAAGAGGTTTCAACCAAATTATTAGTTCTAGACATCACATGGTGAATATGAGACACACATCTATTTGGTGTCTAATTAACCATTTCAAACATAGTCCTATACATCTCTAGTATTGAATATAACCATTTGCATCAAAAAGCTTCAATGATCTATGCACTTTCTATTGAATATGGCTCTGGTAAATATGAAGAAATTATGTTTGATGCTACAAGAGCTCAATTTATCGAGGAAGTATTAAAAGCAGAACCACCAAACATGGAAGCTCAAAACTTCTACAATTTATTAAGTGCAACATAACAGCCACTATGGAAATACGACATGAACCACTCTAAACTACCTACGTCTATAAGGATGTTAAGCATCAATGCTGAATACATTATGTCATAAAAATGTTCAATGATGCAAGAGCTCAGTTTGATGAAGAAGTATTGGAAGTGAAACTACCAAAAATAGAAGCTCAAAACCTCTACCATCTATTAAGTGCAGCACAACAACCACTATAGAAGGATTACATGAACCACTCTAAACTACTTGTGTCCATAAAGATGTTAAGCAACAAAACTAAATTCAATATGCCATGAAAATGATTAAAGAAACTAACCTAATGAAAATTTTAATTATTACAAACTTTTATATAATAAAATAGCTCGTGTCCAAGCAAGTCAAAGTCAGAAAAATTTGATTATTATGTTAATGGATGTATGATGTACTACAAAAATGATGCAATAGAGGTTGAATATAAATTTTGTAGAGCACTTAGATTCAAGCCACAAAATAAAAAATGACATAGGTAGAAAGCAGTTTCATATAAGCATTTGTTCCACTTGCCACTTATTCCATGTCTTTAAAAACTATAAGAAACTATGAGTTATGCTAAGTATTTGAGATAGTACCATGAGAGAGCAAGTGAATAAAATTTCTTGATTCATTCATTTGATAGAGAAGTGTGAAAGCATTTTAACTGTACCTTAACTTCATAGCTTAGCTATGCAACGTGAGACTTGGTTTATGTGCTAATGATTTCACATATTATAGTCTATCCACATCGCCTTATTCATATTGGCTAGTGATAGTTACACCTTATAACCTACCTTTAGAGACACCATTTATGTTTCTCTCACTAATCATACATGGACCATATAATCTTAAAGAAAATTAATGACTTTTGTATCCTTAGATAAATGAGCTAAAAATTGTATGGGACAATAGTGTGCTCATATAGAATATTACTACAAACCAAAACTTCCAGATGAATGCAGTAGTTTTGTAGACTATCAATGGCTTTCCTACATATGAAATGTTATCAAGTAGAACAATATTGAAATGTTCCTACAACTGATCACCTTTTTAGAAGAAATAAGGATCCATTCATCAAAAATAGAGTTAAAGATTAAGTGTGGTTGGGTCATAGCAAATTATTAGTTCAATTCCAATAATGATTATTTTTCCAATATTATCTTACAATCGTCTTCCAAGCTATAGTGTAAATAATAATTGATAAGTGTTAAATTTATGAAAATTTCATATAATTAAAATACATTTACCATACTTTTATATGTTAAAATGTGTTAATTTTAAGAATATTTTGTGTTGTAACAAGAAAATTCTCAAAAATATGAAAAAAAATCAATGCCTAGGTGCTATAACAACAGCATCACGATGCTGGATTAGGTCAATTTATGACATTTGATAGTAAGCTTAGCACTACGACACTAGACCAGAGGCTAAATTATAAACCAGAGACAATAAGCATAGTGCTTCAATGCTAGATAAACAATGACATAGTGTTATGACCCGAAAAAATAGATTCATGTTGTTTTAGAGATGCTTTCAAGATAGTTTCAATAGGAGCAAAAGAATAACTAACCAAGGAAACTATTAGGCTATAAATAATAGACATTTCCTAGTATTAAATAGTTTTTAGAATTTTTTATTGGTGGAGTGTTGTGCAACTATGTGTGTGTTTTTGTAAAGCACTTGGAGAGTGACACTCCAAGTGTTGTGAGAGTGTTGTGCGGGTAGTGCAATTGTGTGTTCTTCTCAAGCAAATAGCAAAGAAGGAGACCAAAAATTAAGGATTTTCAGTGGTGGATGTTGGATATTTCCACATGAAAGTAATAGAGGATCACGGACAGTGGACTTAGAAGACTTAATTAGTGCTCTCTTTCCTTTCTTCTCTGATTATTCTACATCTTATTTTATAATGTTTAATGAGATTTCCCTCTTCTTTACTATGAAGCACTAATCTTATAAAGTTCTCTAAATTTATGTTTTTAAATAATTCATATTGTATTTTGTATATAAATATAAGAAAATTCTTCATATTTTTTCATGAAAATGGTGTTTACTTTTCTCCATGCTTTATTTATTTGTGATCTGACCAATAACAAAGTTAAAATTAAGTATGATCTAGAGATATCAATAGAGTCGTAGAAGAATAATTGGAAAATTGACAAATGGATGTACTAAATAGCCATTAATGTGATAAATTGTCCTAAAGTGTTGGATAGCCATTAAAATATGTCTATTTTTAGGATTTACAATCATTTCAAGAGAAATATGGGTAATAAAATCAATCAAAATTTATTTGGCACTATACAAAAAATTAGGTAAAGGGATTAGTTTGGTTATACTTGTCTAAATATAAAGAGTATAACATTTTTCTCTTAATTAACCCTACAATCTTAAAATTAATTCCACTACTTAGTTTAACATAATACATAATCTAAAAATTCCATAAATTTAAAGTACTATTTTAAAAATTAAGAGAAACACATATATTTGTTATAAAAATATAAAAAATAGTCTTTCTAATTTTTTTTTTTTTTGCAAAATAGTATATAGTTATTTGATTTAAACACTATATTTTTATTAGATAAAAATCAAGTTTTAAAAATACTAGTATTTACATCAATAGAGAAGTTTTGTCTAAATCATCTACTCATTTTATTTTACTTGATGCAACACATGACCTGCATTTAAGAGAAAGTAACACTTAATAACTAGATAAAAGAAAGTATTTTCTAAGATCTATTGATGTAGAACATCATGTGGATCTAGAAATTAGAGCTCAAGGATCATATTCAAGATCTCAAGTAAAGCCCAAGAAAATTTAAGAAAAATAAGGCTCAGCCCATTAGCCCACTAAGGCCCATTTTATAATTTCATCTTTTTCTATTTGTAATTTTTAATTTATTCTAGAAACTCCAAGTTTGAAATTTTGAATTTAAAATTTTAAAGCATTGCATGTGAGGCGGTTGAATCCACATAAAATAATAGCATATGAAATGGGTGGATGGCATAAAATAATAAGGCAATTTAATGCTTCACATTAATATGGCCACCCACCTTTCCCTCCATGTTTTGAATTCTTTTCTTTTCAAAGATGTTTTTAATGGTTATACATAGCCCCCCTTGCTACAATGATAAAATCTTTTGGGAAATTATAAATTATTTGAGTTATTCTTGTGGTTTGAGAGCTTGGTGGCCAAACCTTAGCAATTTTTGGTGGGAGTGCTAGTTATCCAACATATCTTCTTTCCTCACCTCCAATACCCAAGTTCTCTCAATCTCATCAAAAGAAAAAACACCCACCTCCATCAAATTTGGCATCAGAGCGAAGCTTGAAAGGAGCAAATTTGGTCAAAAGTGTGCTTCAACAACGGGAGCATCTCAAGTGGTGAACTTGTCATCAAACTTGTATATTTTTCTTGGACTTGTGAGGTTAATTAATTTTCTTTTATATGATAGTTTAAATACATGTTAGTATCTTGAAAAGATATATATTTCATGCAAGTTTATGGTGATAGCATAAAATTTTAATTAGTAAGCTCCTTATATAATTTAGTCATTTTTTTATTGTGAAAACTTGCACCACTCAAAAAAAAAAATAAAATAAAAAAATTAAGAGAGCACCATAGTGAGGTAGTGCTTCACCCTAAAAATAACTTAGTCATTAATGCAAATCAAAATCTAATTGCTTGCTTTATTATCTTTGTTATTGTTTATGGTTAATTTTAGAAGTTCCTTTAATTAACTTATGATAAGTTGCTTTTTTTAAAAAAAAAAAGAGGCTTGATAAATTTGAGCATTTTTTTCATTGCATTAAAAAAAGAAAAAAAAATTGCATGCATAATAATATAAGTGTGTTAAACTTGGTGATTTTGGAAGCTAAATAGAACTTTGTCAAAAAGACATAAACTGTCCCAGGAGAGCATGGGATTTAAGTGGTTTTGTACTCACTTGGAAGTTCTCTTAGCCTAAATTTTCACTTAGATTGCATAATTATATTATACTTGTTTACTTTATTTCATTTGTTTCTTTGATCCCTTTTCATATATCTTTTTCTTCTTAAAAAAATCTCATTGCACCAAAATCTATCTCTTGGGACTAAATTGAAATTTTGACTAGATTCGTTGAAGTCTTAGATTTTAGGATCCATGACAATGAATTAAAAACTCAAAAAATATTAAATGAAAGTAAGAATCAAATGCAAGAACTTAAAGAACAAATGCAAACTCTTATAGCTCATCTACAAAATAATAGAGTACCAACTTCTCCTCCAATTCCTGCTCAGACTATGTATGTAAGGATAGACAAAGAAGTTTCATATCCAAACCATAGAGAAAACCAACCACTTAGAAGACCATCAATTACTAGAAATGGTGGAAGGGAGAAGAATATTTTAAGACTATAGAAGATTCTAATGATCCATCTTGAAGAGTTAAAGTAAAAGGTCCAACTTATGATGGTATACATGACCCAAATAAATTTCTCGATGGTTTAGTTCAAATGGATGAATTCTTTGATTAGTATAAAATGAATGATTATCAAAGGGTTACTTTTGGTAAAATGAAATTGATAGGACATACTAAAATTTATTGGACAAATACTTTAGCTAAAGAATAAAGATTATGAAGGACAAACCTCACTTGGATAGAAATTAAAGAAATGTTAAGATCAAAATACTATCCTAGGCATCATGATAAGAAGCTACATAGTCAATTTTTAACTTTGAGGCAAAGCAATCATCTTGTAACTGAATACTTGAATACTTTTGAATATCTAGTTTCTAGAACTGCTTGTGCTGATAATGATTGGCAATTAGCCAATAAATTTGTTATTAGACTTAGGACTAATATTAGAAATGAAGTTGAATAATCTGACCCATAATCTTTAGAGGAAGCAATTTATTATGCCTTATTGGTTGAACAACAATAGAAATCTACTTCCATCTCTAAAACTAAAAGTCAAGTACCTTCCATTTCATCTCATAGATCTATTGTTAGACCTGCCCATCCAAATGGCTCGACCCTTTTGCCTAAATCTTCAATTGAAGGAAGCACTAAGAGCACTAGGGAAATAATATGTTTTAAATGTCATAAAAATAGTCAAATGCAAAACCAATGTAAAACTCAAATCCTATTTTAGAAGAAGTTGAAAACCCAATAGATGATAATCTAAAAGAAGTTTATGATGACACCCCATTATCTGATAAAAAATTAGAATTAACTGATGACCCTCAGGTTAATGTGATGAGATGTCTTACTGTAATTAAAAATGATGCAGATTAGAGGAGAAAGAACATTTTTAGCATGTAGGTTTTTTGTAATAAAAAGATATGTAGGTTAGTTATAGATGGACGAAGGGCAATGAATGTCATTTCAACATACACCTTAACTCGAGCCAACCTAAAATCTGAACCTCACCCTGAACCATTTCATGTTAGCAGGGTAAATCATACATCTCTTCCCATCACCAATCAATGTTTAGTTCCAATTAAAATAGGAAACTATGAGGATCAAATTTGGTGTGATGTTCTCTCTATGGACATTGCTCATATTCTCTTAGGATGACCTTGGCTGTATGATATGAATGTTATTCACTATGGTATAAAAAATACTTATATTTTAAATATAATAATAAGACTATTAAACTCTAACCAATAAAACTAATAGAAAAAATACCCTCCATAGCACCACACAAACTAACTTCTGACTTGCAACCTAGGCTTCTAATGAAGAAAACTGTCAAACTTTAATTAATTATCATAGAAAATCCTACTATTATGGTTAATACTATCATTTCTAATTCTTACTTTAAAACATCTATTCTTCCTTCTTTGACCCCAAAGATAGAAATAATAGGTTTTGGAGCCTTACGAAAGAATTTTCTAATATATTTCTCTTTCACTTATTACATGTAAAAGAAGTCATGACACACTCTAATGAGACTCACATGCCTGTTGTGGTCTCTTACCTTCTTTTTGATTTTAAAGATATTTCACCTAATGATCTTCCTGATGAGCCTCCTCTAAGAGACATTCAACATGCTATTGAGTTCTTACCCAATTCTCAATTTCATAATCTTCCACATTATAGGATGAACCCAACCGAGCATATTGAGATTAAAAGACAAGCTGAGGAATTATTAAAAAAAAGGGTTTTATTCAAGAGAGTCTTATACCTTGTATAGTCCTAGCTTTATTAACTCCAAAGAAAGGTAGAACATGGATAATGTGTGTTGATAGTTGAGAAATAAATAGAATTACTATCGAGTATATATTTTTTAATCCCCGAATAGATGATATGTTAGATTTAATCTCATGAGCTATTTAAAAAGAAAATTGATCTAAAAATTGGATATCATCAAATTTGGATTAGATCAAGAGATGAGTGGAAGACGGCTTTTGAGACCCTTGATGAAATTTATTAATGGCTTGTCATGCCCTTTGGACTTTCAAATGCTCCTAACACATTTATGAGATTAATGAATATTATTCTTAAGACATATATAGGTAAATTTTTGGTGGTGTATTTTGATGATATTTTGAATTTTAGTCCAAGTGAAAATGAACATCTACAACACCTATAAAAAAGTCATTGAAATACTTAAACAAAAGAAATTATACATTAATTTAAAAAAGTGTTTCTTTTTGCAAGATGAGATAATCTTTTTAGGCTTTATTATATCCACTATTGGACTTAAATTTGATCCTTCTAAAGTAAAAGCAATCTTAGATTGGCTATCACCTAAAAGTTTTACTAGAGTTAGATGCTTCCATGGTTTTTCCACAATTTATCAGAGATTTATCAAGAATTTTAGTACCATTGTTGCTCTGAAAACTGATATAGTAAAATTAGATAAATTTTGTTAGACTCCTAATGCACAAAACGCCTTAGAGCAAATTAAGTTCTTATCACTTTTGCACCATTCCTTAGGCTCCCTAATTTTTCTAAAGCCTTTGGAGTGACATGTGATGCTTCAGGTATTGAGATAGGTGGAATTTTAAGTCAAGAGAATCATCCTATCGCATTCTTTAGTAAATAGTTAAATGAAGCCAAACAAAGATATTCCACTTATAATAGAGAGTTTTATGCTATAATTCAATCCTTAAGGCATTGGTGACACTATCTCTTACATAGAGAATGTATACTTAATTTTGATCATCATGTCTTAAAATTCATTAATACTCAATGAAAATTAAGTCATAGGCATGCAAAATGGGTTGAATTTTTACAATACTACTCTTTTGTTCTAAAGTATAAACCTGGAATTGAGAATGAACCTACTTATGCCTTATACAGGGTAAACCTAATAATTTCCTCTTTAGAAATGAGAATCTCAAGATTTGATAGAATTAAAGATGATTATATTATGTGCCCTAACTTTCACCTAATTTATCTTAAACACCTAGATAGCCCAAAAATATTACAAGGAACATTCTTGATAATAAATGGATAATTATATAAAGGAAAACAACAAGGCATTCCTCAATCTTCTCTTAGAGAATTCCTTATCACGGAGCTACATGTTGGAGGTGTAGCTAGTCATTTTGGAAAGGATAAAACCATATGTTTATTAGAAAATAGATTTTATTGGCTCTCATTAAAATGAGATGTTCAAAAATTAGTGGCTCAACGTTTAATTTGTAAACAGGCTAAATCTATCAAACAAAGGTATGGACAATACACTATCTTACCTGTTCCTTATAGGCCTTGGGAAGACCTATCAATGGATTTTATTCTAGGATTACCTAGGATAGCTCAATGACAAGATAGCATTTTTCTTATAGTGGATAGGTTCTCAAAACTAGCTCATTTTTTACCTTGTTCAAAAATAAATGATGCTTCTTATATAGCCAAATTATTTTTTAAGAAAATAGTGTGACTCCATGGTCTCTCTTTAACCATTATTTGTGTCATATTTTTAGAAAACATTATAGAAAATTAGGTACCAAATTAAAATTTTCTTCTGCTTTTCAGCCATAAACTGATGGACAAACTGAAGTAGTCAATCGTACCTTAGGAAATGTGCTTAGATGCTTGGTAGGTAAAAGTTTAAGAAATTGGGATTTACATTTACGAACCTCAAAATTTTCCTATAATAGTACTATTTCTAGAACTACAAAAAAAATCACCATTTGAGATAGTCTATGGTCAAAACCCGGACGACCATGTAAATAGATCTCATGTAACCACATTCTCATTCATTTCTAAAGATATTCCATGAAGATATAAGAAATAAATTTACTTATTATGTTTCTAAGGCAAATCATAATCATTCAACAAAAGAATATAAAGAAAGGTGATTACATATTGATTTGCATTCAGCCTGAGCATTATCAAACCACTAAATATAAGAAATTACATGCATGAGCTTGTGATCTGTTTAAAATTCTTAAGAAAATTAGAACTAATGCTTATCATCTTGGTTTGCCTGCTGATATGCTCATTCATCCAGTTATAAATATTGAAGATATTCTATCATATGATAGAATTAACAAACCTCCATTTGTTCAATCTAACTCTTTAGTAGGAGATATAGTATCGTACTTGTAGAAGTCCTTTTCTTGAAATTGATTATATTATCACTGAAGAAGCACTCATTAACCTTGCTTCTGAACATCATTTTCTAATTCATTTGAAGAATAACCCGCCATTTGAAGACACATGGTTGACCCGTACTGATTTGGAGACTCTAGCTCCATAATTAGTAGAAGACTTCTTAGATTTTAACTCTATGGAGCAAAGTTCAATTGAGCTTAGGAGAGTTGATGTATAACATCATGTGGATCTAAAAATTAGAGCTAAAGGTCCATTTACAAGATCTTAAGCTAAAGCCCAAGAAAATTCAAGAAAGAAGAAGGCTTAGCCCATTAGACTGCTAACGCCCATTTTATAATTTCATCTTTTCTATTTATGTAATTTTTAAATTTTCTTCTATAAACTCTAAGTTTGAAATTATGAAATTAAAAATTCAAAGCATGACATGTGAGGTGGTTGAATCCACATAAAATAATAGCAAGTGAAATGGGTGGATGACATAAATAATAAGGCAACTTAATGCTTCATATTAATGTGGCCACCCATCTTTCCCTCAATGTTTTGAATTTTTTCTTTTAAAATATGTTTATAATGGCTATAAGTAGACCCCCATGATACAATGAAAAGGATCTTTTGGGCAATTACAAATTATTTGAGTTATTCTTATGGTTTGAGAGCTTGGTGGCCAAATCTTGGCAATTTTTGGTAGGAGCACTAGTTATCCATCATATCTTTCTTTCTTCACCTCCAATACCCAAGTTCTCTCAATCTCATCAAAAGAAAGAACACCCACCTCCATCATCTACCTTACTAAAAGACTATTTTGATTAGACTTAATCTTGATGCTATGTTTATAGAAAAAATTTCTTCTACAATATATTCAACACTATGATTGATGTTAAATGAAAAATAAAATAATGACAATGCCATATTAGACTTAAAGGAATATTGAAAATGAAGAGAACTAAAGCTAAAAGAGACTATAGGCTCTAAAGTTTTGGTGAAGAATAATTTATGCATGGGTACAATCATTGAAGTTGCCAAATGGGTATGCATCTAACTTGAGTAGATGTGTTAACTTGGGGACAGTGAAGACATTTGGAATGAAAATGCATAACTATCATATTTTATTGCAGTGCTTATTGCCCATTACATTTAGTGCTTTACTTAATAAAAGATAAAATATTTTGATTTAGCTTAAGTAATTCTTTAAAGAACTGTGTTTAACTCATTTAAATGGGGATTCCCAAGTAACTACAAATTATCATTCTACTCAAATTATGTAAGCTTAAGGGGATATTTCCCCAGCTTATTTTGACTTAATAAAGCACTTGCTAATACATCTACCACATGAAAATTTAAAGGTCCAATTATGGATTTCAAAAAAGCTCATTGTTTATGAACAACTCATGTTTAGCTCATTAGATAGTCCATGATTAGCTTATTCATTAAGCAAGCGAGTCGAACATGAACAAATATTTTTAAGCTCAATTTATAAATGAGCCAAACATGAACAATTCTTTGTTCGATCATGTTTGACTCATTTTAGCTTGAAATAAAAAATTACACACACACATATATACAAATAGTTTTATGGTTATAATCATGGTTTAGTGGTTGGAGCTTTCGCCATGCATAAAATTGGTTGAGGTTCAAGTCCTCCCTATTCCATATTTTTTTATTGTTGCACTTTTGAACTATTTTAAAAATAAGCCAAACATGAATAGTACAATTTCTGAATAAGCCGAACATGTACAAAGATTTGACTTACTCATGCTTGGCTCATTTACACCCTTAGGTCCAATGTAGTATCACTGAATTCACCCTTTTGAGAGGTATCTATTTTTAATATTCATTTGCTCTCTTTTCAATAACACTTAATTGTTGAAGGTATGTGAATTTTTTAATAGACTTAAGAGAAATATGAAGAAAAAAGTAGGTCCTCAAGGCTCAATAAGTGAAGCTTATTTGGCTCAAGAGACTACTAACTTTTTACTCCTACTAGCTCAAGCCACATGCATAGATGTATGACGAAGGTTTTAGAGATTCACAAAATATTTTATTTTGAATGTTTAATCTATTTGATTTACCTTGATTGTTTGTTGTCATTTTTTATATTATAATTATCTTGGCTGTAAATAATTTCTCACTAGGCTACTAAAATTAAATGTTTTCTTTTATCTTTAATAAAAATCATAATAACCTTAAAATCAACTAAAATTATTTTAAAACAAAAAGTAAGGCTCTTTCTAGATAATAATTTTAAATTATGCTTGTCCTTATGTCTTTTAAAAGAGATGTAAGATAGATCTAATCAACAATCAAAACCCCTAATCACTGGTGTACATACATAACATGACCAAGTAAAGCATGCATTAGAAGTCATAACTTAAAGAGAGATACCTTACATTGCATGGCATATCTCTTAAGATAAAGCTTTAAATAAAATTTATTTTATTTATGTTTAGGGAGTCTTAGTATATTAGGTAGAGGTATCGTAACCCAAACAATATTATAAGTCCAAAGTTGAGCAGCTCCATTTATGTATATCTAGGCTACCACATTTTCCTTCTTCTCTTAGGCATTTCTCTACCAATGTAGAAATTGTAAGCCCTGCATCCTTTAATCCTTTTCTTTGAAAACCATCTATCATGGAAATTTCAATTTTATTTTCTTAATTTGAGTTTAAAAGGCTAACTCTATATGATGTAATTCATGGCTACTAATAAAGTGTCTCATGATTGGATTGGGTTGGCTGCCTTCCCAAGCTATATATTCATAGGTTTGATAACCTAGGATGATGGATCCATAAAATTTGGATTAAGATTATTTCTACTTTATTTTATCTTTTTTCCCTTACCTCACTTGACCCCATCATAATTTTTGTTCTTTGGTGATTAAGTGATTTCTATATGTCATATCGATTATCATCTCATGATCATGATGATTCACCCATGACCTTATGGACCAACACTAGTATATAGATCATCATATTGTAATAAGAATTATTGATTCAAAGTCTAACATTTTAAGTGTAATAAAATAAAAATTAAAATAAAATAAAGGCATGTTTTTATTTATCAATTCTTTCATATGGACATGTCCTCAAGTGTAATTACTTAAAGGAAACTTAATCCCTCTAAGAGATCAAGTAACTTATATTCTCTTGATCCATTTTTATTAACTTGATGACATTCCTGTGGATGAATATTTACCAAAATTCACCTAGATTCTTTGTCCATCTCCTCTAATGAAATATTTCATTCAAAGATTATATAACCATGTTAATACTATTTTCTTTTATGAAACGTAGATCTTGGAGAAGTGGAACTTCCTAAACTCCTAAATATCACATCAACATATGCTTAAATTAATTAATTAATCAATTATATATAATTTTTGGTAAATTTGAAAATAAATTATTCTAGAAAACTATTTGCGAAGATGCATTTTTATTGTAAGGGTATGCATTTGGTGTGTTTGAATGATTTTAACGATGAATTTTAAAAAGCAATTGATTTTGGATTCTCAAAATATTGGACCAAACTAACAAATAAAATACAAAATCAAACAAATCAAATAACAATTTATTTTGATTATTTTAGTTTGATTTTATATAAAGTGAAGTTTACCATATTTAAAAATTATTTGTATAATTTATATTGATTATATAATTTTTTTATAATGAACAAGAAATATTTAAATTTTTATGATGGCCAAATAAATTATAAAATAATGAATAAATTTTATTTATTTGATTCCATCTAAAATTTCTGATCCAAAAATCAAAAATCAAAATTTTTATTAATTGAAATTAAAATTTAAATTTCTAAGTTTAAAATTGAATTAAATTATTTAAAAATTTTAATTTAATTTAATATTTTGATTAAAATCAAATAATACATATTCGTATTTTATTGTGATATTATCATGCATTACACGCATGCATCATGTCAAACCAAGTAGACGCCGCTCGAATGTAATATTTACAACTATGCCGTTCTTTTCAACATTTTCTCTGCATTACATTTTTTTTAAATGAAGTTTATAAATTTTAAAACTTATTTGAATTTTTTGTACTTTCTATAAAATATTCATTTTCACATTTTTAAGTAACGTATCTAAAAATTATTTCAAAATAAATTTTTTTTTAAATAAAGTTTATCTAAACGAAGCTTAGAAGTGTGTAGAAAAGCTCGGAGAGAAAAGCCCTTTGACGCGGCTACTATGGACCCACACGTTAGTAGACAGTACGACTACGTAAGAAGATATTTTTTTGTCCTAGAAATTCATTATTTAAGAAAATCTAATTAAAAAAACTGATCACATATTATTTACTATAATTTTTTTAGCATATATATCTAATATCATAAGTAATATATATATATATATATATATATATCAAATAATTCTTATATTTTTATATATGTAACATCATAAATTTAATATTTACTAATAAAGCATTATTTTAAGCATGAAAAGGAGCATTTTATTTTAAAAAATTAATGATTATGTTATTTACATATAATATTAAAGTTTGAGTATTTTTATCTAAATATGGAAGTTTAAGTATTAGATATATTAATGTAAAGAATAGTGTACTATAAATGTAAATGACCCTCCATTTACAAATATATGAATTATACATTTAAGACTAATGTAATATTTCCTTGATCTAAAATTTCATTGATACAAAATATATATATATATATATATATATATATATATATATATATATATATATATATATATATATATATATAATCATTTTCTTATCATGGAAGAAAAATTAGATTGAGATAGTCTTTTTAGATTGTTTTTTCCTTATGATTAATTTTAGAGCTTTTGGACCTATTTTGAGATGAGAACAATTGAAATTATTTCTTTACCACATTTAGTTAAAAGCATGTTAAAGACATTTGATTATACTCCTAATGAATTGTAAATAGAATGCATGAACCTTTTTTCTTGTTAGTGTTTGGTCAGAAAAGAGTACATGTAGTTTGTTAATATATTATCTCAAAATCCATCAAATAAAACACAAATTTTAATGCAATTCTCCACTTGAAAACTTTTAAAATTAACTTGAATATCATTCACTTGGCAATTTTAGTAAATTCATAGCAAAATTGAATGTTTAAATGAAAAAAAAAAATTAACAATTCTAAAGCAACCCAATTCGAGTCCAAATGAGACTAAATTAAGTACAAAGATTTGACTTACTCATGCTTAGCTCATTTACACCCTTAGGTCCAATGTAGTATCACTGAATTCACCCTTTTGAGAGGTATCTATTTTTAATATTCATTTGCTCTCTTTTCAATAACACTTAATTGTTGAAGGTATGTGAATTTTTAACAGTGAAGAGAATTATGAAGAATAAAGTAGGTCCTCAAGGCTCAATAAGTGAAGTTTAAGAGACTACTACTTTTACTCCTACTAACTCAAGCCACATGCATAGATGTCTGACGAAGGTTTTAGAGCTTCACAAAATATTTTATTTTGAATGTTTAATCTATTTGTTTTACCTTGATTGTTTGTTGTCATTTTTTATATTATAATTATCTTGACTATAAATAATTTTTCACTAGGCTTCTAAAATTAAATGTTTTCTTTTGTCTTTAATAAAAATCATAAATAATCTTAAAATCAACTAAAATTATTTTAAAACAAAAAGTAAGGCTCTTTCTAGATGATAATTTTAAATTATGCTTGTCCTTATGTCTTTTAAAGAGATGATGTAGAGCTAATCAAAATCCTAATCAATACATACATAACATGACCAAGTAAAGCATGCATTAGAAGTCATAACTTAAAGACATATACCTTACATTGCATGTCATATCTCTTAAGATAAAGCTTTAAATAAAATTAATTTTATTTTTGTTTAGGGAGTCTTAGTATATTAGGTAGAGGTATCGTAACCCAAACAGGATTATAAGTTCAAAGTTGAGCAACTCCATTTATGTATATCTAGGCTACCACATTTTCCTTCTTCTCTTGGGCATTTCTCTACTTATATTGAAATTGTAAGCCCTGCATCCTTTAATCCTTTTTCTTTGAAAACCATCTATCAAAGAAATTTCTATTTTATTTTCTTAATTTGAGGTTAAAAGGCTTACTCTATATGATGTAATTCATGGCTGCTAATAAAGTGTCTCATGATTGGATTGGGTTGGCTACCTTCCCAAGCTATATATTCATAGGCTTGATAACCTAGGATGATGGATTCATAAAATTTTGGATTAAGATTATTTCTACTTTATTTTATCCTTTTGCCCTTACCTAACTTGATCCCATCATACTTTTTGTTGAGTCTTTGGTGATTAAGTGATTTCTATTATGTAGGCATTCATATCAGATTATCATCTCGGATGATTATGAGGATTCCCCCACGACCTTATGGACCAACACTAGTATATAGATCATCATATTGTAATAAGAATTATTGATTCAAAAGTCTAACATTTTAAATGTATTAAAATAAAATCAAAATAAAGGCATTTTTTATTTATCAATTGTTTCATATGGACATGTCCTCAAGTGTAATCACTTAAAGGAAACTTAATCCCTCTAAGAGATCAAGTAACTTATATTCTCTTGATCCATTTTTATTAACTTGATGACATGCCTGTGGATGAATATTTATGAAATTCAACTAGATTCTTTGTCCATCTCCTCTAATGAAATATTTCATTCAAAGATTATATAACCATGTTAATACTATTTTCTTTTATGAAACGTAGATCTCGGAGAAGTGGAACTTCCTAAACTCCTAAATATCACATCAACATATATGCTTAAATTAATTAATTAATCAATTATATATAATTTTGGTAAATTTGAAAATAAATTATTCTAGAAAACTATTTGGGAAGACGCATTTTTATTATAAGGGTATGCATTTGGTGTGTTTGGATGATTTGAACGATGAATTTTAAAAAGCATTTGGTTTTGGATTCTCAAAAAATTGGACCAAACTAATCAAATAAAATACAATATCAAACAAATCAAATAACAATTTGTTTTGATTATTTTAGTTTGATTTTGAATAAAGTAAAGTTTACTATATTTAAAAATTATTTGTACAATTTATATTGATTATATAATTTTTTTTATAATGAACAAGAAATATTTAAATTTTTATGATGGCCAAAAAAATTATAAAATAATGAATAAATTTTATTTATTTGATTTCATCTAAAATTTTATTTAATAAACTGATCCAAAAATCAAAAATCAAAATTTTTATTAATTAAAATTAAAATTAAAATTTCTTAGTTTAAAATTGAATTAAATTATTTAAAAATTTTAATTTAATTAAATTTTTTGATTAAAATCAAATAATACACATTCCTATTTTATTGTGATATTATCATGCATTACACGCATGCATCATCTGAAACCGAGTAGACGCCGCTCCGAATCTAATATTTACAACTATGCCGTTCTCAGCATGTGCTTTAGAAGTGTAGAAAAGCTCGGAGAGAAAAGCCCTTTGACGCGGCTACTATGGACTCACACGTTAGTAGAGAGTACGACAACGTAAGAAGATATTTTGTTGTCCTAGAAATTCATTATTTAAGAAAATCTAATTAAAAAAATTGATCACATATTATTTACTATAATTTTTTTAGCATATATATAACTTTTTCATCATATATATATATATATATATATATATATATATATATATATATATATATATATATATATATATATATATATATATATATATATAGATATAGATATCATATAATTCTTATGCTTTTATATATATGTAACATCATTAATTTAATATTGACTAATAAAGCATTATTTAAAGCATGAAAAGGAGCATTTTATTTTACAAAATTAATGATTGTGTTATTTACATATAATATTAAAAGTTTTATTTTTTTATCTAAATATGAAACTTTAAGTATTAGATATATTAATGTATAAGAATAAAGTACTATAAATGTAAATGACCTCCATTTACAAATATATAAATTATACATTTAAGACTTATGTAATATTTCCTTGATGTAAAATTTCGTTGATACAAAATTTCTTTTTTAATATATATATATATATATATATATATATATATATATATATATATATATATATATATATATATATATATATATATATATATATATATATATATAATCATTTTCTTATCATAGAAGAAAAATTAGATTGAGATAGTCTTATTATATTTTTTTTTTCTTATGATTAATTTTAGAGCTTTTGGACCTATTTGGAGATGAGAACAATAGAATTTATTTATTTACCACATTTAGTTTAAAGCATGTTAAAGACATTTGATTATACTCCTTGATATGACCCTGAAAATTCTACTAGTCAAAGCACGAATCTTGATGTCGAAAGCAATCTGATTCTGAATCAAGACTTACCGAGATCAAGCTTATTATCAATCTAATTCTTAAACATTGATTTATAGCAAAAAGTCTGACGAGCTGGATCTAACAAGCCCAAGATCTCATAATTCAGACTGCATTTGAGCATTCAAATACACAAAATACATCATATGATCAAAGGAATCATCATGAGCTCTCCGATGGAGGAGTGGTTCAAATTTTGCATGTATTTACAAAAACGTCACCCCTTTAATCTATAAATAGTCTATCATTCTTCACATGAAAGAGAGGCCAAGCAGAAGAGAAGAGAGAGCTCTAAAGCTTAAAAATCCTCCAAGCACAATCGTTACCACTGACGGCCGCCGACCACTCCGGCCGCCAACCACCGCCACGTTATCCGCCACCGCCGGCCGCCCCGCCACCACCGGCCATCACCGTCGAGGTCGCCGCCACAACTACCGCCGCGTCACCGCCACCATCGCCGGGTACCACCACGACACGACAACCATGCCGGGCCGACTCATTTCACCATCATCTACTACCAATAGAACGTTAATTCTAACCATGGCTATATGTTTTGTTCACTCGGATTCTCATTGTCAACCCTTTATATATACAATTATGTAATCTCATTAACGAGAAAATTTTGTACTCTGAAACAGATACATAGTGGTCGATTTTTACTGGGCTAGACCCCGTGGTTTTTACCTCTTTTCGAGATTTTTCCACATAAAAATTCTGGAGTTTTATTATTAATTCTTCAAACATCTCTGTGTGTGCTGGACTCCGCAACAAAGCTAAGGCATAAACTTCTACTCTACCACAACTGGTTTTCTAGCACACAACAGTTTGGCGCCATCTATGGGAAGAAAAACCTCTCAATCACAATTTTCATGAACACCAGCATCATGACCAATAGGCGCAATACTCGTAACAATGGAGTCTCTCACTCCAACTCCCATTACTCTCGAAATCAATCCTTGAACCAAGGATGCCAAGCTTGCCTCCGATAGCGTGATCTTGGTGAAGGCAACAGAATCTCTTAGAAGATCAGAGGCGAATGGAAGAGTCTCAAAATGAGATAATCTGACTTTTACGAGGAACATGACAGCCACTATCATGGCAAACACATCTCCCCCAAGATCGATCGTTAGTCATTGGAGGTCAAAATGCTAATCTCCTTGACGCTGAAGTTCCTCCGCTTCTAGACTGTGAAGCTGATCTCCTTGACACTGCTAGTTCTACTCATCCATCATGTGTAGCTCAACCGACCGCTAATCCACCAATTATTACTGGTAGCTTGGCACGTTCTTGTCCTGTTTACTCCACCCGTCATGTTATACGTGCAGAATTATAATGCTTAATGCAAGATGAATTTCTCCTTAAAGACAGAAATCATCTTTGCCCTCGCCACGGCTACAAGGAGCCTTCACCTTTAGCTGAAGCTATTTTTCAACAGCCCATTCCCGTAGGGTTCAAGCTTCCTAGCATTGACTTTATGATGGGGCAACTGACCCATATGAACACATCAACCATTACCATCATGCATATCCAACGAGCTCGACACACGCTTTGTCGTCTTTCCGCTTCTCGGGCAAGCTTGCACTTGGTTCTACTCCCTTCCAAGGGGATCCATTCGTACCTTTGACGAACTCGCCAAGATTTTTGTAGAACAATTCATTGCAAACTGAAGGATCATTAAAGATTCCTCTCATCTCTCTGATATTCATCAAAATGAGGGTGAATCACTTAAAGAATACTTCCAGAGATTCTCCTCAGAAGCTTGCCAAATACCGGGTGACTCAATTACCGAGAGAGTTTTTCTGAGGCTCCGGCCTTTCTACTGTCACTAATGCGAGATATCGCCATATGCACTTGGTTCACCATGTAAGCAAATTTCTGCTGACGAGGCTATTAATGCCCATCGAAAATAATTTGAACGATCCACAAGAAAACGTAAGAGTGCTCTAAGAAACACAGATCAATAATCCCATCAGAAGAAGCAACAAGGAAGTCATGATCTCTCTCCATGGCGCCATCAACGACGTGAATCACAACTGGAATACACGCCACTGAATACATCTCGTGTTAACGTCTTGTTGGCCATTCGAGATGAAGAGACCATCAAGTGGCCACATCCACTGAAACCAAATTCAGGAAATCAGGAGCAATATTATCACTTCCATCGAAGTCGTGGACATACTACAGAGGCGTGTAAATAACTTAAAGAAGAGATTGAGAGGCTCATTCAATAGGGATATCTATGTCAATTTGTGCAAAATCAATCAACTCAAGCAAACATAGCTCTAACTGGGGGGACAACTGGGACAATCATCACAGAAATGACACAATAGTCGCCAAATAGTTGGAGAAACTGAAACGATTGTAAGTGGGCCACTACTATCTAATCAAGTCTTCATTGTCACCTTTGAAGAGCCAGAGTTAAAAAATCTTGTATTAATCATCCCATCACTTTTAATGACTTAGACTTTGAAGGAGTCCAAGTTCCGCATCAAGATCCTCTTATCATCAGTGCGGAGATTGGTGACCCCTGTTATGTTGTTAAGAGAATTTTGATTGAATAGGAGTTTCGTTGCTATTTTATTTTACTCCACCTTTCTTAGCATGGGCCTGGTCAAGGAAAAGCTCCAATCCACTGACCATTATACGGGTTTGATAATCGCCCTGTGCGAGTAAAGGGGACAATCACCCTTCTTGTTGTCCTCAGAGAGTTCCTTCGACAAGTGACTCATTCAATCCAATTCATGGTGGTCAAGTTAAATTCAACATATAATACTATCTTCGGAAGGCCTCTCCAATCAATTTTCGGTGCCATCACATCAGTATCTCATCTTAAGATGAAATTTCCAACCCCCGTTGGGGTTGGGGTGGTATGTGAAAATCAACAAATAACACAATCATGTTGCCTCAAATAAGCTCAACCACACCCTTCGGTGACCTTCAACATCAAGAATTTTAATCTTCAGGATAAAGAAGTACCTCAGAGGGTTTTTCTTGTAAAAGACTTGCTCCCCACTTCGTTATCAGATGACCAATCATCAAGCTATGACCAAAGATCTAGAGAAAAAAATCTTCCCTAAAACTTGGAACATGGAGGGTCTCTAAAAAGTGTTATATGTAATCCTTGGTGCATAAATATTACAATATTTAATTTACTCTATTTGTCTTTTTCTCTCCACCTCTTGTCTTTTGTTAACTCTCTCTAAAAATATATCTCGTCCCTTTTGTTAAGTTATCTTATGACAATATTGTATCATCGATATTATCAAAGTAATGAGTTTATGAATTTTTCTTACAAACTCATTTCTTCTTCATTTAATCCTCCCACTTAAGAAATATACAACTCACGTTGTATCTCAATCGGGGCATGATCAATCCCAAGGGGACTTGATCTGACCTCTTCCGTATAGGTAAGAAGTCAAGTAACACTTTGGTCGATGCAAGATAGGTTGGTCATGGACATCCACACCTCTTCCATACGTTAACGCCAAAGTCACACTTTGACAAACAACCTTGATAGGTCAAAAATTCTCGCAGATTCAATTCAACCTCTTCCATATAGTTAACGCCATCGAAGTCACACTCGACAAACAACCTCGATAAGACAAAATCATCATCGCTGCCAAACTCATCCTGTTACCGCCGACCACCGCACCGCCACCGCTGCCGCATTGTCATCAACCATCGCTGCCGGTCATCACCACACCACCGGTTGCCGCCATCGTCGGGCATTGTCGTCAACCATCGTCTCTGGTTATCGTCGCCGATCATCGCCTCCAAACCCGGTCAATCCGACAAAGGTAATTGACACCTCTTTCGAGGGAAAACTAGAGCCTCATCGTATGAACTATGGGCCTTGATCACCTGGTCGGTCCGACAAGGGTAGTTGATGCCTAAAATCAGAGCCTCGCCGTATGAACTACGAGCCTTGATCGCCTCAACCCGGCCGGCAATGAAGGTTGATGCCTCTTTCGAGGGAAAATAGCCGAGCTCCGATGAACTACGGGTCTTGATCGCCTCCGAACCTGGTCGGTCCGACAAGGGTAGTTGACGCCTCTTTTGAGGAAAATTGAGCCTTGTCATATGAACTACGGGCCTTGATAACCTCCGAACGACCTTCTCTCAAGAAGAAGAGAAACACTCGAGCATATGAGGAGTGTGTCTTCTACCTTGGCCCTAGGGGTTTTTATAAACCCCATATAGGGTCAAAAAGGTAAAAAATCAAAGAAAAACTACCAAAAATAGCTCAAAACGGGCGAAAATGAGCAAAAATGGATGTTTCGCCCTGTGACGCTGAACCGCCGCTTCGCCCAGCGCGTTCAAGGCCTGCCGCCACTGAGTATCCGCCCGCGTAGCCCTTTGCTCACCTGACGCCATCCGCCGCTCACCTGCGCCGCAGCGCCCTGACGGCCGCATATGGGCCAGCGTCACCGCCGACCACGTGACCGTGTCCGCTGACCAACCCGCTCATTTTTGCTACCCACCGAGGCCCATTGTCGTGGCGGGCGCTCATGACCCTCCATCATAGCGCACTGAACACCGGCCCTGGCCAGCCATGGTGTGTCGCGTGCTCCGGGCCCTGCCTGCAGTGCCGTAAATGTTCGGATGGGTCCATAATCCCGAAATCTTGCACCTGCGTATACTCACACACATTCGCGGCCCTACAACTGCTTCCGTGATCATAATCTCATGCTCCCATGAAGATTTATTCTCTCAAAATGTATGATTAATGGACTCATAAATTTCATTGAAGAATTTGCTATTTTCAATTATTTGGCATATATATTTTTGGATGATTGAGATAATATCATCCAAAAATAGGGGGAAATGATATGACCCTGAAAATTCTACTAGTTGAAGCACGAATCTTGATGTCAAAAGCAATATGATTCTGAATCAATACTAACCGAGATCAAGCACTTATTATCAATTGACTCTTAAACATGGAGTGTTTATACTCAAATGAGTGTCTTGACGAGTCAGATCTAACAAGCCCAAGATCTCATAATTCTGACTTCATTTGACCATTCAAGTACACAAAATACATCATATGATCAAGGGAATCATCATGAGCCGTCCGATGGAGGAGTGGTTTGGATTTTGCATGTATTTATAGAAATGCCACTACTCTAATCTATAAATAGCCCCTCATTCTTCACATGAAAGGGAGGCCAAGCAGAAGAGAGGAGAGAGATCTAATGCTTGAAAATCCTCCAAGCACAATCGTGCCACCACTCAACAGTCACCGACCACCCCCGTTGGTTGCCAACCACCGCCGTCGACCACCACTATTGGTCATTATCGTCGGTTATCACCATCGCGATCCGCCCGCATCATTCCATCTCCCGGTCACCATCATCATTGTTTAATCCCGCCTACGGGCCTTAAGTCGCCACCATCTACTATCGCCATGTTGTCGCTGACCACACCCGTCGGCCAACCACCACCGCCCGCCCGCCGCGCCATCGCCGTCACGTCACCACCACCATTTTGCCTCTGCCGGTCACCACCACCACGACCATCATCGTCAGTCGCTGACTCCCTGTTCACCATCATCTACTACCACTAGCAAACTATTACACTCTAATCGTGGCTTTATAGCTGTTGTTGCCTAAGTCTAGGATTCCCATTATCAGACCTTCTCATATACAATTTTGTAATCTTGATATCAGGAAAATTCTATACTCTGAAATAAATACATAGTCGAAGATTTTTACTAGGCTAAACCCTATGGTTTTTCCCTCTTTTCGAGATTTTTCCACGTAAAAATTCTAGAGTTTTAGTATTAATTATTCAAACATCTGTGTGTGTGCTAGACTCCGCAACAAAGCTAAGGCGTAAACTTTTACTCTACCACAACTAGTTTTCTAGCACGCAACACTCCTAATGAATTGTAAATAGAATGCATGAACTTTTTTTTGGTAGTGTTTGGTCAGAAAAGAGTACATGTAGTGTGTTAATATATTATCTCAAAATCCATCAAATAAAACACAAATTTTAATGCAATTCTCCACTTGAAAACTTTTAAAATTAACTTGAATATCATTCACTTGGCAATTTTAGTAAATTCATAGCAAAATTGAATATTTAAATGAAAAAAAAATTAACAATACTAAAGAAACCCAATTCGAGTCCAAATGAGACTAAATTAAGTACAAAGATTTGACTTACTCATGCTTAGCTCATTTACACCCTTAAGTCCAATGTAGTATCACTGAATTCACCCTTTTGAGAGGTATCTATTTTTAATATTCATTTGCTCTCTTTTCAATAACACTTAATTG
This sequence comes from Cymbidium sinense, assembly GCA_021442155.1. Lineage (NCBI taxonomy): Eukaryota > Viridiplantae > Streptophyta > Magnoliopsida > Asparagales > Orchidaceae > Cymbidium > Cymbidium sinense. Next base: position 154,523,337 of record CM038220.1, on the reverse strand, counting down.
TTGAAGGTATGTGAATTTTTTAATAGATTGAAGAGAATTATGAAGAATAAAGTAGGTCCTCAAGGCTCAATAAGTGAAGTTTAGCTCAAGAGACTACTAACTTTTTACTCCTACTAACTCAAGCTACATGCATAGATGTCTGACGAAGGTTTTAGAGCTTCACAAAATATTTTATTTTGAATGTTTAATCTATTTGTTTTACCTTGATTGTTTGTTGTCATTTTTTATATTATAATTATCTTGACTATAAATAATTTTTCACTAGGCTTCGAAAATTAAATGTTTTCTTTTGTCTTTAATAAAAATCATAAATAACCTTAAAATCAACTAAAATTATTTTAAAACAAAAAGTAAGTCTCTTTCTAGATAATAATTTTAAATTATGCTTGTCCTTATGTCTTTTGAAAGAGATGTAAGATAGAGCTAAACAACAATGAAAATCCCTAATCACTGGTGTACATACATAACATGACCAAGTAAAGCATGCCTTAGAAGTCATAACTTAAAGACAGATACCTTACATTGCATGTCATATCTCTTAAGATAAAGCTTTAAATAAAATTAATTTTATTTGTTTTTATGGAGTCTTAGTATATTAGGTAGAGGTATCGTAACCCAAATAGGATTATAAGTTCAAAGTTGAGCAGCTCCAATTATGTATATCTAGGCTACCACATTTTCCTTCTTCTCTTGGGCATTTCTCTGCCTATATAGAAATTGTAAGCCCTGCATCCTTTAATCCTTTTTCTTTGAAAACCATCTATCAAAGAAATTTCAATTTTATTTTCTTAATTTGAGGTTAAAAGGCTAACTCTATATGACGTAAATTCATGGCTGCTAATAAAGTATCTCATGATTGGATTGGGTTGGTTACCTTCCTAAGCTATATATTCATACGCTTGATAACCTAGGATGATGGATCCATGAAATTTGGATTAAGATTATTTCTACTTTATTTTATCTTTTTTCCCTTACCTCACTTGATCCCATCATACTTTTTGTTGAGTCTTTGGTGATTAAGTGATTTCTATTATGTAGGCATTCATATCAGATTATCATCTTGGATGATTATAATGATTCACCCATGACCTTATGGACCAAGGCTAGTATATAGATCATCATATTGTAATAAGAATTATTGATTCAAAAGTCTAACATTTTAAATGTATTAAAATAAAATCAAAATAAAGGCATGTTTTTATTTATCAATTATTTCATATGGATATGTCCTCAAGTGTAATTACTTAAAGGAAACTTAATCCCTCTAAGAGATCAAGTAACTTATATTCTCTTGATCCATTTTTATTAACTTGATGACATGCCTGTGGATGAATATTTACCATCAGTTCAGATAAAAAATAGAAAATTCACCTACATTCTTTGCCCATCTCCTCTAATGAAATATTTCATTCAGTTAATACTATTTTCTTTTCTGAAACGTAGATCTTGGAGAACTAGAACCTCCTAAAGTCCTAAATATCACATTAACATATATGCTTAAATTAATTAATTAATCAATTATATATACTTTTTGGTAAATTTGAAAATAAATTATTCTAGAAAACCATTTGCGAAGACGCATTTTTATTGTAAGGGTATGCATTTGGTTTGTTTGGATGATTTGAACGATGAATTTTAAAAGCATTTGGTTTTGGATTCCCAAAATATTGGACCAAACTAACCAAATAAAATAAAAAATCAAACAAATCAAATAACAATTTGATTTGATTATTTTAGTTTGATTTTGAATAAACTGAAGTTTACTATATTTAAAAATTATTTATGAAATATATATTGATCAAATAATTTTTTGTATAATGAATAAGAAATATTTAAATTTTTATGATGGCTGAAAAAATTATAAAGTAATGAATAAATTTTATTTATTTGATTCCATCTAAAATTTTATTTAATAAAGTGATCCAAAAATCAAAAATCAATTTTTTCATTAACTGAAATTAAAATTTAAATTTCTAAGTTTAAAAACGAATTAAATTATTTTAAAATTTTAATTTAATTTAATTTTTTTGATTAAAATCAAATAATGCATAATCCTATTTTGTTGTGATATTATCAATGTAGAGAAATTTTTAAATTAGGCATAATTATAAATTTAATTATCTAATTACACACCTAAAAAAAATTAATAAAATAGGCCTAGTCATCCGTTGAACGGACTAGCTAGCCAACGCGAGCCGTCGACGTCAATGGATGACTGGCTCACCTTAATTTTTTTAAAAAAAATTGGGGGCAGCTACAATATTTTGCTCATATCTATCTCATCCGGTGTCGGAATTGAGTGACCTTGGTATCATTAAAATTGTAAAGAAATTTTTCACAACTTTTATGTTGATCAAAAATTAAGATTGTAGCCCTATAAGCAGCAATTTTTACGAATGTGCGAAAAAACTGCAGCACTAACTTAAAATTTTTTAGCAGCCATCTTTATTTGTCTATATCGGACTCATACGGTGTCAAAATCAAGCGTGCTTGGTATCGTTGGAATCATAACGAAATTACCCACAACTTTTATGTTGATCAAAAATTACGATTGTAACCCAATACGCAGCTATAATTGTTATAATACTATAATATAATATATATATATATGCATTCATATACATACATGTACATACATATATCATATGCTCTCAAACCTTGAATGAGTATTTTTTATTCTTTAAGAAATTTATAATAATACAATTAATTATAATACTAAAACATAGACTTAAATAGAATAATATTATTTAAAATAGTGCAAATAATAATAATTTAATAAAAAAATAAAATTAGAATTTAATAAATATTTAGTCATATAAAATAATATAAGCTACAAATCGAAACAATCAAAGTCATCAAAACTAAACTTTCAGATATCTCGATCAACAAAACCAATGAAACTAACACAAATAATAATAATAATAATAATAATAATAATAATAATAATAATAATAATAATAATAATAATAAATTTTTTAGAATATTCTCATTCTCTAAAAAATAATAGATTCATGAGACCAACAATAATAAAATAATTCAGATTTTATTTAATTTTAATATTTAATTTTAATTACTTTTTTTTCCATCCAGCCAAATTATCACGGCATGTAATCCATCAAAATAACAATAAGCTAAGAACACACGCTATAAACACACCTTAAATCATTAAATTTTCGGGCCACAATCGTGATTTATGATCAACATGAAAGTTGTGAAAAATTTTGTTACGATTCCAACGATACTAAGCTCGCTTGATTCCGACACTGGATGAGTCCGATATAAACAAATAAAGGCGGCTGCTCAAAAATTTTAGGTCGGTGCCGCAGTTTTTTTGCGCATTCACAAAAATTGCTGCTTATTGGACCACAATCTTAATTTTTGATTAACATGAAAGTGGAAAATTTTTATGATTCCAACGATACTTTCACTCACTCAATTCGATCTGGATAGAGATAGAAAATCTCTGTTCTTAATTTTAAAAAAATAAATAAATAAGGCAAATCAGTGTTGAACGTATGATTAGTGCTGACGTGGATGCCACGTTGGCACCACGGACGAGTTGACCTATTTTATTTTTTTATACCTAATTAACTAATTAAATTTATAATTATGTCTAACTTAAAAATTTCTTCCTTATCATACATTACACGCATGCATCATCTGAAACCGAGTAGACGCCCTTCACAGCATGTGCTTTAGAAGTGTGTAGAAAAGCTCGGAGAGAAAAACCCTTTGACGCGGCTACTGTGGACCCACACGTTAGGAGAGAGTGCGACTACGTAAGAAGATATTTTTTTGTCCTAGAAATTCATTATTTAAAAAAAATATAATTATAAAATTTGATCACATGTTATTTTACTATATTTGTTTTGGCATATATATAACTTTTAACTAATGTCCATCGTAAGTAATATATATATATATATATATATATATATATATAATTCTTGTCCTTTTATATATGTGTAACATCATAAATTTAATATTTACTACTAAAGCATTATTTTAAGCATTAAAAGGAGCATTTTATTTTAAAAAATTAATGATTGTGCAATTTTACATATAATATTAAAAGTTTGAGTATTTTTTATCTAAATATGGAAGTTTAAGTATTAGATATATTAATGTATAAGAATAGTGTACTATAAATGTAAATGACCCTCCTTTACAAATATATGAATTATACATTTAAGACTTATGTAATATTTCCTTGATGTAAAATTTCATTGATACAAAATTTCTTTTTTAATATATATATATATATATATATATATATTTGTGTGTGTGTATAAAATCATTTTCTTATCATGGAAGAAAAATTAGATTAAGATAGTCTTATTAGATTGTTTTTTTTTTCTTATGAGATGAGAACAATATAATTTATTTCTTTACCACATTTAGTTTAAAGCATGTTAAAGACATTTGATTGTACTCTGAATGAATTGTAAATAGAATGCATGAATTTTTTTTTTTTTTAGTGTTTGGTCAGAAAAAGATACATATAGTGTTGATATATTATCTAAAAATCCATCAAATAAAACACAAATTTTAATGCAATTCTCCACTTGAAAACTTTTAAAATTAACTTGAAGATCATTCACTTAGCAATTTTAGTAAATTCATAGCAAAATTGAACGTTTAAATGAACAAAAATTAGCAATACTAAAAGCAACCCAATTCAAGTCCAAATGAGACTAAATTAAGTACATAAAATATGATGAGATGTTTCAACACATCATTTGCAAAGTCAAATGATCTTCAAATTTGATATGTTTATAGTTAAATTAATCAGCTCGATGAAAGGAATCTAATAAGCATAAGATCTCTCAAATTCAAGGTCATTAAAGCACTTAAATATTAAATAACTTTCTATGATTAAATAATTTAATGCACACTATTTGATTGAGTGTTTTGAAATTTTGGTTAAATTTATCAATATTTTACTCTTAGAATTATATAAATAGGACCACATTCTTAACATAAAGAGGGAAGAGTCAAGAATTAAGCTTGTGTCAACCACCACCAATAATCAATCACTAAGCACCACTAGCAGCTATTAGAGCTCAGCCATAATCATTAATAGATACATGTCTAATAATTTCTAGCCATTTGGTTCACCGAAGGTATACCGAACCAAACTACTAGTGAATATGAGCACTATATCAATCATGCAATTACCCTCTTAAAAAATCTCTAAATCACAAATTATTAGATTACTAAAAAATTAAGCTCTTTGCTTCACTAAAATTATAATTATAATATAGTGACACTTTCACTAAAATTTGCTGACTCCCATAAGAAAAATATCTTACATCATTCCCTCCTTGTTGCTTGAAGCTTGTCTAATGGAATCAAACTCACCTAACCTTGTATTTTAATATAGTAGAGAAGGTGACTTCAATCTTCAAAGGTGCTTAAAAAAATTATATAATAGGCCCTACAACAAATTCTTTTAAAATGAGCTCAAAAACTATTTAAGATAATGATTAACTTCCAAAATATTAATTATTTTTATGTTAGTACAAAATAAAATTTTCGTGTACATTACTTATCTCAAACTAAATTCAATTATTTTCTAACCCATCTTAATATAATTTACACTAGTATATCTCGATACAATTATTTTCTTAAAAGCACTTATATTCATTCAAGATAATGATCAACCAAACTAAAACATTCAAATGATTCATTGCACTAGAAGTTTTATTAATCATCAATTGGCATGATGATGCTAACAAATCCCATATTTCTTAATCTTTATTAAACCTATTGATTTTGATCACCAAAAACATAAATTTTACAATCATCAATCAGATTCTTTTGTCCAAATAAAAATATTAATTAGAATCAACAATAACAATCAAAACCATAAATTTTTAGAGGTTTAATTGTCTAGCTTTATCTTTACCATTTTGATCAATCAGAACATAAATTGTTTAAATTAAAAGACATAGTGGTCAACATAAATCCAAAAGGGAGAAAATTTTATTGTTCATATAGATAAAAAGACCCCTTCTACCAAATACTATAAATGCTACAAGTGTCATAATTTAAGATCCCTGTCTTTCATTCTTCTAAAATTTGTGTTGATTTTGATTTAAATTCTTTTTTTATATAATACATTGGAAATTTAAGTTTTTATTACTTTTATGATATTATATGTTGCAATAATTTTCAAGTCTAAATTGACTTTTATCAAAGCTTGACCAATCCAAGAACTTACTAATTTATTTTTTATTAGAACATCAACCATACTCCTTTCACCATTTCTAGGAGATAGCCCTTTTTTCTATGGGACCACATTGTGTTTAGAAAAGTGAATTTTTAAGAGTATCATCAACATTTTAAACCAAAAATAATAGGATCACTCATATTATAAAAAGCCATGGTGAAAAAAGAGGGCAAAAATATAACCCTTAATGCTTCCTAAACAACACAAGAAGATTACCTTCATAATTTGGAGAAGTATAGACTCAAATGTCAAATCATCTAATTAGAGTTACATATCTTATTAGTTAAAGGTTAACACTAATTTTCCAATAATGTTTAATCTACTTCACTCCAACCATCATCATATCATTTTTGAAACTAGAAAACAAGATTGACCACTATAAAGAATCACACTATCAATAAAAAGACTAATAATTATTAGAAAAACTCACTTCTTGGATCACTTTTGTATAAATGATGCTTGAGTAGAAATAGTGTAATGACTCGTGCACATGAATAACAACTTAAGGATTTGTAATGTCATCCATGACACCATATGAAGTCAAAAGCACACTAAATTGTGCAATCACCAAATCTTTTTAATGATACAATATTACTTAACCTATCATAATATTTCCCTTCGAAGAAGATATCAAGGTTTCAAACCCCTTTAACAAAATTATTTTAATTTCAAAAAGATGTAGTAGGTGATCGTAAAGGCTTGAAAAAAATGCATTTATGATATAGTGTTTTATTAAACTTATTCTGCATACAAATTAAATTTATGATGCAACCAATATTTTAAAACATTTTAAATTTTTTATTAAATTTTGATGCCCTCCATAATTCAATGCTTTTCTCATCAATTTGTTCTTTTAAAAAAGGGTAAAGCACAAACATAAAATTATGCCATATTATACACATTTTTAAAATTATAATTACTAACTTTTAAAAGCATATTTCACTACTTTAACATGAACATTATTATTGAGAATTACCTCCATGAGAATTGACTGAACATCATGGCTCAATGATCAAAATTTAAGCCAATAGACTTATCTTGTGAAACCTATACACTAACTATTAATCAAGACTCACAAGTATATAAATGGTTGGGATTCATAGTTTGTTATAATTTAAGCACATATAAAATTACCAAGAAATTATTTCTAGGAACATGATCAATTTACCAAACCCATGTTAAATAACAATTCTTACCTAAATCAATTATGACTAATTCTTAGGCAATAATAATAAGAAAAAAAACATTTTATTTTAAAATCCTACATAGGAAGATAACTTAGTTTAAAGATGCATCACACCAAGAAACATTAAAATGGCAAATAGTGTGAATTTGTTTTCCTTGATATATAAGGTTAAGGTAAATGTAATTATGGAATTAAATCATTAGAAGTTTATTTTAAATTAAAATGCATCGAGAAAATTTAGCACATCCTAATAATGTTAATTTGTTAAATTATGAATTTATCAAATTAGAAAAACTAATTAAATGGCCTGGCCAACCATACCAACCCCTCCCTCACCTTCATCAACCACATCTCCATCAAGCTCTCCGCTATTGACCATTGTTTGTATTTAAAAATTAATAATAAAATAAAATAAAAAATTGACCTAGAGTGCCGCAATGTTATAATCCTGATGCTTATGTGCTATTGTGGCTTTCAAGAAGGATAATCACCCTCTCCAGTTGTCTATTTAAGCAATACAGCATTGTGGTGTCGTAGTCCTAGCACCTAGGCGTTGTAGTCTCAGCGCTTAAGCACTATCTTGATGGCCTTCAGTTTTAAAAGTAAGAAAAACTAATCCTTCCCGCAAACTACTTCCCCGGTAGTGACAACTGGCTAGAGGGGAAGAGGAGGAACGGTTAGAGGTTGAAAAATTGCCCGAGAAAGAGCAAGAACAATTATCTAAAACCTCTATAAAATGGGGGGATTTCCCACTCTATCTTCTTCTTCTTTTTTCCTCTCTTCCACTGCTCCTATTCTTGCTCCTAGTCTCAACTCCAAGTATTCTCAAGCACTGTCTTCTCTTCACAGTGCATTTCTTGCCACTATATGAGGGTGTCTTTCTCTCACACAAGACAAGACCAAAGTCGGCTATTGTTAACTCCAAGTAAAAATTCTTGAAAATGTTCCTTCATTCAATTTATCCCCTTGAAAGAGAATTCTAAAATTCTTCATCGTTGATCTTGGATCCAATGATAAATTAAAAGTCTTCCTTTGTTGATCTTAGATTCAAAGTAAGGGAGAAGAATTAAGTTTTATTAAAAATATATTTTAGGTGTAAGAATCTCAAGAATTTTAAGTTTAAAGACCTCCAACATTAAACTTGGTTTCAGCACGAGTTGAAATTCCTCCCTCCATTGATCTTGGATCCGGAACAAGGGAGAAGACTGCTTCTTGCACTAAAATACCATAAAATCTAGCATTGATATAAAGCCTGACTTGAGCTCGCATAAAAGCTACAGTTTTCAAACATATGAATAAGTACTAAGTTAAACTTAGCTATGTATGAAAACTGCTGCTTCTACTGACCCATATGGTGGTCAAATTTTCTCTCCAATTCCTGATGCCGCAAACTGGTTTCACCAACCCTTTTTCTTAAATCCAAAACTTATCCTCTAATTTCTTGGAGTTGATCATTTAAGGTCTTGGAGGATTTAGGTCGAGACATAGAAGGGTGTGAGCTTTCTTCCACCTCAGTCCTCGAGCTAAATCCTTCAATTACTCTCTTAGTAAAATAAGTCTTTTGGTTCAGAACTTCTTCATCAGAATCCCCATATGCACTTATTCTAACACAAATAGAATAAATTAAAGCTGAATTATTATAATTTATAGTAGTACTACCCTTAAGCATATTACAACTAAAATTATAAATGATCCTCTCTACATCCATAGTAAAGCCCTTTTGAATCACATAATTCAAAATGGCCCAATCTCTAATCACCTCACTGATATTGCTAGTTAGCATTAACTTGGTAGAAATAAGATAGTGTCAAGCTTTGGCCTCAGAAGTGAGGCCAAAGACAGAAAAATTTGTTAATCTTTTCCTCCCACCTTTTCCACTAGACATTAAAATTTCTAACAGTAAGAAAACTAAGAATTTCATCAGAATCAAGATAATTATTATAATTAAAGAGATACTGATCATATACAATATCTTATAAGTTATAATACACATTAATAGAACTACTGTCAAAACCTACTAGTTTTCCCTGGGCAAAAACCCTATTATTCTAATGCTTCATCACATTGGTGAATAACTCTCGCATCATAGGAACATAATAGGAGTTGTTGACGTAGGTAGCTTCTCTCAGCCTTGTTCTTTGATGATCCATTCCATGCTCCCACCGAGGTTATACAAACTCTTCTTCGATATCAGATATTTATGGATGAGATCATGGTAGTATTGTTCCTCTGCTTGCACACTAATGAATCTATTAGAGTAGTTGACAGCTACCCTCTTCTTTTTTTGTTGAAGTATTTGATCGACATATTGACTTTCTTAGAGTAGAATGAAAGCTAAGAAAAGAAAGGGCAAGAGAATTCTAGAAAGGAACCAAAGCTTTAGAATGGAAAATACGTAGCTTAGGGGTCCTATTTATAGATTGGACTCAGCGCCATAGCATTGCTTTGATAGTGTCAAGGCGTTGGCATCTCAGTTTCTGAGATTTAGGACTAGCACTGCAGCACTCCACCTGTGGTGCCTAAGTGTTGGTCACCCATTCAAAACAGTTACTATGCCAGTCAAAAAGAGCATTTTTTTACTATTTATAATCATTAATTATGTAAGAAACTGGATCTAAAAAGCATGCCAAACATTGATGGAGCACCACAACACTCATTAAAAGTTTTATCCTTTTCTATTAAATGCGTCTGCCAGCATATCGGCCTATGAAAGACTTTTTGACTAGCACCACGATGCCACTTTTGCAGTGCCACACTGCTGGTCAATCCATTTATATTATTCTTATAAAGCCTTAATGCTGGGTTTACAGCTCTAAAGCACTTCTGTCTCTAGTTTTGAGACTCATGATCCTACCTAATAGCGTTGAGGCACTATCTGACTTACTCCGAGGCACTGACCTTTAGGTGCCAAAGTGCTAATTTTTTTGTGCCATTGTGTTCTACCCCAAGCACTATAGTGCTTCTTCTATAGCATCGAGGCAATGTACCCTAAAAATATATACAATTAAAAAAATAAACTAAACACCTTTACATTCGCCATACAGACACCCCTATAAAATTTATTGGCCTTCCAAAGGATGTAAGTGTGGGGAAAAATATGACAAAACATAGGTTTTAGGAATTTCTTATTTAGATGATCAAATGTGTCATTAAAGAGTAAACATATTATCTCATAATATAAACATGTTATCCTATAATGGATTTGATTATTTAATAAAAGACTCCTAAGGATAATAGGTCTTTAATGTACTAGAGAGTTTTCCCTTGAACTAAATGAGAAGTAGAGCAAGGTTTATTTTAAACTAGATTCATGGTTCCCTATAAGGGCAAGCCTTTATAGTTAATTATATCTTCAGAATGAAGGATCTCTTTTTAAGAATACTCTCAATTAAAAAAAATAAGCTATTATTTGTATGGATTTTTAAGTTAGTTTTCAAAGGAAATGATAATTTAGAATTTTAATTTAGAATGTTGAAAAGTGGAAAGATTTTTTTTTTTGGGGAGCCAATCGTGATTAAGTAGAAAATCTAGGACTTAGATTCTAGCAGCACAAGACTGCAGAAATGTCTAGGGTTGAAGACTTACTCCAAAGAGGATGCTTCAGAACCTAAATCTCTAAGTGCTTTTGACACAAGTCAGATGCTCGACCTAATTTCACTTTTAGGAATTATTCTACATTCCTCTCATTTGAGAAAAGAAACCTATTCCTGACTCTCTGGACATATAACTCGCCTAGAAGGGCTGCCAGCTAACATCACCTAAGCATATTTTAAATTCATGATGTCAAGCCTCATGTATGCAAGATGATTGGGTTGTTGTATTTTAGGAATGAATCTAAGAATCTAGACTCACTCTGTAATCTCTAAAATCATGTAGGGTATGAAATGCATCTAACTAATGCATATATTTTAGGTTTTAAATATTTTGGCTCATGATTCATTTAAGGCTTTGGGGTATGCATTTTATGTCTGAATGCCATGCAATTAGAAGTTGTCATGGGCCAAACCAATAAGAGAAGGCGGACTTCCCTAAGAAGGTGGTCATCCTTAAAGCTCAGATGTCCCTTATGTGCAATGGGTGAAATGCCCAATTCACAGAGTTAGAATAATATGATTTCATGGTTAGTAAATTCTAGTTGTTTCTAGTTAATTTTAGGTTATTCCTAGGGCTTTAATTAATATGAAGTTTTCAGTTTCTTTGGGATTTATTTAAGTTGTTTAGATTTAGGTTGGGTAAAAAATTTTATTTTTCTAAGAGCCTATCATCCATGCATCCATCACAAAAAACACAGTACATAAAGAAACTTAGAAAAGTAGGTTGATTTTATTATGCACCCAAAAAATCAAGCTAATTTAAATTAAATAATAGGCCAATGTGGCCGAGTACCACTGTACACCCCAGAAGAAAGAGAAAATGGGCAGTCGAGCACTACCTTTATACTGCCTAACCTAGAACTAAAGTTTAGATTTATGAGTCTTCTCTCTAGGATCATTTTTCTTTAGATACCTCCATTAGGCTTCATAAAGGACCTCTATACCTATATGTTAGTAGGGTCAACTCTTGCTAATCATAGACCCCATAGATTCTAACCTAATTCTAAGCTCAAATTTACATTTCAAATTCAAAAATAAATCCTAAGCCCTACGAAACATATGTCAGAAAAATACAAAAAAAAATAAAAGTTATATTTTACAAATATATGTGTTTAGCATTAGTTGCTTGCGAAGCCCATCTATCTTATTGGGATATGCTAAGAAACTATTCAGCACCTACAAGCAAACAATAATTTTATAATTTATTTTACAACAATCCTTTTGCATAAGCTCCCCTATAGAAGACAACATTAATTCTAAAAGAGCATCCTACTATCCAGTCTAGCAAATCCTAGACATGTAGTTTAAAGTAGTACACAACAAAAACATACATAACATCATATCACAAAATATCATAGAATATTACAAATTGACTTAACCTAGTCTAGGTCTATGACTTAATGATCTGGTGTGTGAAATAAATAGGCTTGTGTGGCAAGACTTTGCTAAACCTTTTAGATTCAAGTTGCAATTTAAGTTTTGAAGTTTGTTTGATTTACCTTTAAAAGGTTTCAATTCAAATGATTTAATGATTTGTGATTTTGTTTGCATTTTTTTTTTCATTTTTTAATGTTAAAGTGAAGTTTAGGTTTTCAAGAATGAAGAAAAAATAGATTTCATTTTGGGACCCATTCCATTCAACATCCTAAATTTAATAGAATGAAATCTTTACCCTAAGATGAAGATTCATTCTAAGATCTTAGTGTAGCTTCTTTTAAATTCATTTAGATGATTTGATTTGAATTTAATTTAGATTAATATTTTACTTTTGTTTTTTGGAATTTTAATTCTTCATTTCTTTCTTTTGATTTGATTATGTGTTTTGAGTTTGGATTATTTTAATTTTATTTGAATTGGTTTAATGTTTATTTCATTAATGTTCATATCGATTTAATTTATTTTCATTTAATTTGAATTATATTAATCTAATACATTTAGGTTAATGTTTTAATCAAATCTCAATTCGCATTGTTTATGGATAAAGATTTCCTTAATTGATTGATCATGAATTTAATAAATTATTTACTTTAAGGTAAAATTAGGTTTTGCATTTTTAATGATTTTCATTAAACCCTAAGTTTGTAAGTAAGCAAATTCTTTGTCTTAGAATGTAGAAAAATTATCCTTAGGTGTTTCGGTGTTAATGAAGATGTTTCAAATAAATTTTTGATATTTTTATAATTTCTAGAATTTTTAATTTATTATTTCATGTAGATCAATCTAGAGATCTGAAATTCAATAACTTACAATCCAGAGGTCAATTAGTCTTGAACTTTTTATGGCAAGCGGGATTCTTTGCCAATTTGATTTTGCTAAAGTTTTATTTTAATCAGATGCGTGATTAGAGTTTAACTATGGTTTTAATCATTTCATTAAAACTTAAATTAAGCTAAATTTAGAAGGAATTACTAAAAGGTTCTATTATTCTTAGAATCTTTTTTGAAGATACATCCATAGAGAGTTTATTCTGAAATTTTAAAATTTGGCTAATTTATTATGATTTTCCTAAGTGCAAATTGATTAATTAGATTAATTAATTTAATTAATTATCAAATTAGGCAATTTTTAATTTTTTAAGTTTTAGTGGATTTCATTGGTGTGTTTAAGTTCACTAGGTTTTATTATAATAATTTAAAGTGATTTGAACATTTTTCATGATTTATTTCATTTAATATTAATTATTTTCATTAAAATTATGGTTTGGAGTTTAAAATTTAATATCTCTTGATTTACTTTGAATTAATTCATGAAAATTTTTCTTGAGGTGTATTTTATCCTCAATTTTATTTTCCCAAAATTTCACTTTAATTAGATTAATGGTTTATGATTAGTTTGAGTTTGATTATTTTCAGTTAAAGTCAAATTAATCCAAAACTGCCGAAATTAAATTGGGGATTTTGAGTTTAATGGATACTACTCACTAAGATGAATCCAAAGCCCTCATTTGTATTTTTTGAATTTATATTTTATTTTATATGATTTTTGAAGTTTCTCGCATTTATTAATATTTAATTAATTCAGAAAATGAGAAAATCTCATTTTAAACGATGGCGCTAGCATGGCGCCACTGGGCCACATGAATTCCATGTTAAAAGCAATGGGGACCGTGCATTGATCTTCAATCGTTCGATCAAAGATTGGAAGGTCACGATTTCACCCACATTTCCTATAGGAGATTAAATCAGATTGTTCGGCTAGATCATGGTCGTCCATTCCAAATATAAAGAACAAATGACAGAATTATCTCCCCCTCCTACTGCCGGGGAACCAAGGATTGTCCGTCCTATGGGATTGATCTCTGACAATCAGAGTGATGAAGTCGCATGATTTCGATTGCAAATTGATCAAGGATTGATTTGCAACCCATCAAAGTGGCTTATAATTGCTAAAGAGATCGTGTTTGGGACATACCTCGCTGGCGTCGATCCCCAGCAGTCGTCATGCTCTGAACACCTTTGCCTAGATGGAATGAAGCTATGGGACAAGTTTCTTGGTTTGCCTCCCCAAACCCTCCCACACACACACACACACATACACACTGAGACACACACAATCGCTTTGGAGACCATCTCGTTGCCATTTACCATCAATTTTAGCCATTCTTTGACTCATCGGTGCTGTTGGGATTGGGCAAAGGTTTGATTGAACTCACCTTGACCAATAGAACATGTAGGAACGTCCAATTTGGGGGGAGGAATCGTATTCCTCCTTTTGGATTCTTGGCCAAGAGCTTGGTCATTGGCTTTTGTTGAATTTTGGCTTGTCGATGGTAAGAGGTCTGGAGAATGCTTCAATTCTCTTTCTCTTTACTTTAGGACTGTATTGGAGTGATTATGTCGAGGGGAAAGAAGCTCTTTCCCATCTTTCCATACATGCATGTGAGCCATGTATGCAAACTTTTAGGTGACCAAAATTCGGCCACCGGTGGCGAGAGGTTTGGCCAAAGGGTTGGTTTGGTCCCTCTTGAACTTGTCAGTGTGTCAAGATGAGGTTTTTGAGGGGAGGACTCCTTTTCCTCCCCTTTCTCTTCTTAACTGAGAGACATCTCACGGGAGATAATCTCTTTCTCTCTCTTTCATATTATCCCATGGAGAAAGCCAAGTCTCCTTTGGCTAATGTGATGGCCACTTGATTAAAACTCTTGCAAACATTTCCAAGAGGTGGTCAAATAATTGGATAAAGTCCAAGGCCATTAGGATGATGATGGTAGGAAGAATCACAAAGATATCTTTGCTTGGAGGAACCTTGTTTGCATACTCCACCTTATCTCCCTTTGCCTTTTCATTTTATGGCTTTTGGCCTCACCACCATACCCCTTAGACTGGAGTTTGGCAACCCAAATCAAATCCAATGTGCATTTTAGGTTGAACCCAAGTCCATTTGAGTTTGATTGGAGGTTTGAACCCAATTCATTCTATTTGGATTTGCCTTAAATTCAATGTTTTTTAATTGCTTTTATTTTTATCAATTGATTTAAATTTTGGATCAATTATCTTTAATTGATGATTTATTGAGTTTTAATTTGATTAATTCTTTTAGTTTGAGTTGCTTTTGCATTTCATTTCAATTTAACCCATTTAGGCTCAAATGGGTTAAGTTAATTCCAATTTGGTTCAAATGACCCATTTAGCATAATTGAATATTGTTTAGACTCCAATCATGCTTAATTACATATATGGAGTGGTTTAGAATAATTTATTTCAATTAGTTTATAGTTAATTTCAATTTTGACCCATTTGACTCAAATTGGGCTTAATGGGTTAAGCTTGGGTTCATTTGGGTCAAATGACCAATTTATTCAAATTAGACCCAATGATGTATTGAATTATGTTACATAATTATTTTTAAATGATTTTTAATAATCAAATTGTGTTGATTTCAATTTTATTTGGGTTTGAACCCAATAGGACTCATTTTGGCCCATTTAGACCAAGTAACCTAATTAACCCATTTAAGGCCTAAATAAATTTAAATTTCTTTAGATTCATGATCGAACATGTTTATTCTATCATTTGAGTTATTTAGAAATATTTCATTTGGTCAAATTTTGGTGGGTTGACCTTTGACTTGGTGGGACCCAAATAAGTCAAACCTATGTTAAAAATGGTTGGCCATATTTTACCTTGATTTGGATTTTGATTTCTTTCATTTGATTTGATCTAATTTTATTTTAATTTTTTTGGTTTTGTTTTTATTTAATTTAAACTTCTTGGGTATATGTGATTTTTTAGCTTAAATAAGGTAATTAGGTTCAATTCCCTAAATTAAACCTTAATCTAAGCCTAATCAAATTTAGATTTTAAATTGTGTATGTTTTGATTTAGATTTGAGATTTTGGTTGAATCTACCTAAACACATTAGGTTAGATCAAACCCAAGGAGGATGCACTAGGTCACGAAGTGTTGTAACTTAAGTGTCTAATTAGGAAGCTTCTAATCTAGGATTAGATGTCCTAATTACTAATTTTAGAAATGATTTTAACCTCCTCCAAAAATGAGGTCAACAGTAAGTCCAATCTACTTGTTCACCATGTGAACACCCTACTAGCATTCCAAAGGGATTAAGTACAATCTATACATTCATCTTGTGGATAATTTAAATCCATATAGAATTCCAAAAGGATGTAAGTTCAATCTGTACATTCTCCATATGAAAAATCTATATCCATCCAATCTATATGTTTACCCTATGAATAATCTATATCCATATGGTATTCCCAAAGGATGTAAGCTCAATCTTTAGGTTTGCTATGCAAACTTCTAAAATATAATGGCAGTCCAAAGAGATGTAAGTCTAATCTATCCATTTGATATGCAAGTATTCTTACTTTGCATTGTTTAAGACATGGAAGCCCAATCTACTTATTTTCCATGTGAATACCCCTATATTCTAGCTTTCCTATAAATGTAAGCCTAGTTTATTTACCTATTCTCCATGAGAACATCCCTACACCACAACCCCTACACTAAAACTCTAGTCTACTCAGGATATCTAAAATGTGACAACTCATGGTTGTTAATCAAATTCACTGGACATTATAGCTGATAGCCCTTTGATGTTGGTAGACCAAAATAATGTAGTCCTGATATGACAGAACCATGGGATCTAGATCGAACTATCTCTATTTTTTTAGACAGTCATTTATGCCATGCCACACACATCACTAGACATTGATTCATATCTGAAATATATTTATTTCCAACCTTAATCGAGAGTTATCTCTTACTATGGTAAGAAAGGTAATTAACTATGAATGCTTGCATTCATAGGAAGTAGAACCCATATCTAAATAAACCCTAACATAATGTTAGGGAAAATTTAGTTGAATTTATATCAATCTACCTTATGAAAAATATACTTCTACCCATCCCAATAAATATGGCAAAGAGTTTCCAAAAAGATATTTTTCTTAAGTGATCAACCATACTGTATTTTTCTCCATCGGCCTTGCCTTAATTGCCCTCCCCTCCATTAATCTCGCTTGCATTGTCCTTCCCACCACCAACCTAACTTGGTGCACCCAACTTACCTTCGTTGATGTTATTGTTGAACTCATCACTCAAAGAAGTTGGCATGAAAAAAAGAGAGAAAGAATTTATCTAGCATTAAAATTATCCTAATAAATAAAAATTATTTTTATCACATTTAATTTATATTCTATCCAAAATGTATCCTAATTTTTATTTTGAATTTAATTTACCCTACACTTTTAATGTTTATTAATAGAGACTGAAATAGCTAAAAGATGCCACTTGTGTGAGTCATAAATATTACGTTATAGTGGGCATTGATGCTAATATCAATAATAGGTAATTGTCATGTTGATGAATGTGGGATTTAGTGTTAGTAACAATTATAAGAGTCAATAAAAGTGGAAAAAATAATCATGAATATTAGTATTGATGGTTGTGTATTACCCTTAGTGGAGATGGTAAGCATTAGCATTAATGCTAACAATGGGCTTTGATGTTGATGTTAATGGAGAGCTTGGTGTCTTCATATGTTTTGGCATTAGTATCAAGAGTGGATATCAACTTTATTAGTGAAATTAGGTATTAACATTGGTGTTAACAAAGGGCATCAATTTTGGTAAGCTCCTGATCGTGTTGATGCTAGTGTTAACACCCAACATCTACCATGAAAGAAATGATATGTGTCTTTTTTTGGTGTGGATGATAGATGACGGTCATGTCAACAATAATAAATGATAGCCATGGTGGTAATGATGCATATTGATGTTTATGATAATAATAGGTGTGAACCTTATTGAAGATAATGAGCATTGATGCTTAGGATCCTTTTCTTTGAAATGCTTTTATAGCATTATCTAGCTTTCCCTAAAGATGTTTAAGTAGTATCCATTTAGAGATATCTAAAAAAAGCTATATTGCATGATAAAAAAATTTATAGAAATAAAGTTTGAGGTTTTTATGTTAGCTTTACATGGAGATCTTGCATACACAAGATAAAGAGAGGAGCATAAAAGACACCAAAGTTTCTATGTAAAATATCTAAAATGGAAAAAAAAACAAAGTGCTTAATTAAAATGAAGTGATTGATTATGTATGTAAAATTACAAAATTTCATCATTTTCCTTAATTGGAGAGTACACAATTACAAAATAATAAACCTATGTTTAGTCTCTTATAATTGTAGTAAAGCTAAATAGTGGAGGGATAATAAAATAGTTTTCAAATAATAGTGCTCAGATGATGGTAGTCAAACGATGGTGATGGGTGGCAGTGATTGTTGAGATTAAATCTTAAGTAGAGCTTTAAAGTTTTTCATATCTCTATGCTCTTTCAAATCCAAGTATCCTTCAAGTAAAAAAAATGGTGCTCTATTTGTAATTCTTTTAGTGATATTTTCATTATTTTGATAAAAGTTCAAAACACTCTGTTGGGCTCTTATTTTGATTCTTTTGATTATTGTTCATTCATTATTAAAGTACCTTAATGATGTTAGAGTTGAGCAATGTTAGATTTATTAGAATTCTTTCATTAAGGTTCTTAATTTAACTATAGATATGCAAAATTTTAAGATCATTCAATTAATATTTTAATCTTTTTAAATAAACTTTTAGAACTTGATATAAGCACATTTAAATTTGAATTGGACTACTTTTAGTGACTTTGGTTCCTCTCCTTAAGACATATAATTGACTAGGAATTTACCAAATTTGAAAAATGAAATCTCATGAATCGACTTTTATAAGTTTCTAACATAAAATGCTTCAAGATTCATACTTAAATGGATGAATTTTTTTATGATGTCTCATTTACCAACTATTTTTTAGACTTTAAAGATCATGGCATTTAAAAATATGTATTTAGTGTAAAATATCAAAAAAATTTATAATATTAAAGGACTTCAAATGTCCATAATATACTTCATCGAGCCTAAACCAAGATCGGACTTTGTTGGGTGACCTACTAATGAGTATGACATAATCTTGTACCCAACAAGGCTCATGAACATCTATGTATTTTTTAAAAAATTTTGAAGAAACATTTCACATTATAAATATAAATGTTTTCTTGAATAGAAATGTTAAGAAAATAAAAATGTTTAAATAGAAATGTTTTTTCGAAAATAATTTAAAATTATGATTTTTTAATAAAAATATTTTTCTTGAAATTGGTTCATTCATAAAATGTCTTTTTAGTGACATTTTAGTTTCTATTATAAAAAATTTTCAAAAATGACAAAAGTTTCTTTTTGAATAAAAACATTTTTATATAGATTTTAAATATTTTCTATTTTTTAATGTTAATGAATGCATTCAAAATCCTAGAAAAAAATTAAAATTTTAAAAAATTAATAATTTAAAAAGTTATTAAATTCTAATTTTTCTATTCATTTTTTCTAAGGATAAATATGTTTTATAAGTAAGAGAAAATATATTACCACGTAATTCTTTCTTTATAGGCTCTAGTTTCATGTTTTAAAAGAAATTAAACATTACCTCATATTGTATAATCTCTTATGAGCTCTATTGCATCTCTAATAAGAGTGTTAAACTATCATTCATAAGCAGAGTTAAGAGTGACACCCAAAGTTTACACCTTCTTTGTTATAGCTCTAATAATTATCCTAAAAATTTTAATTATTCCACATATTTTTTTTTAATTGTGGGTGATCATTCTCAACATGGTCATATTGAAATATCAATGAGATAAATTCTTCTAAAAATATTAGCAATGTTTCAACACTCTATTTTCTCTTATTTTGGAAGCTTTTCTTGCATGTTTATAACTTATTTCAAAATTTGTAATATAATATTTGGTGGATGATCTTGTGTGCTTATATACTTCCCTCAAAAAAATTTATTATAAGATTATATCTTTCTAATTTTAAAAAAATTTTAATTTTTAAATATTAAACTAAAATTTTTAGCCTTCTATATTCAATAAAGTTTTACAATCAAAGTAATCATTAAAAAAACATTAATGTTTTTAGATGTAAATAACATCTCTCCTCACTATTATGAAGTTTTATGCAAAAAATATATATAATTTAATTGAGTTGAAAAATCCATGAACCAAAGTTTTCATGAAACTACAATTTTGTTAATTGAAAATTCCAAATTTTTTTGACTTTTTCACTATTAAAAATGAGTTGATATTTCTTGTAGATGTATATAACATCTTTTTTACTATTATATATCTTTATATGAAAATATTAATAATTAATAAAATAAAATAAATATGAACATTAGTGTTTTTGAATATATGATATCACTAGTTTTAAACTTCAAGATTTAAATGCAATTTATTCACTTTCAAAATGAGCTAAAATTTTATGTTGTATTCCCCATTAATTTATAAATTCTTTTTTGAAAGAACTCTTTTTTTTCTTAAAATATTTTCTCTATATAAATTAATACATAGTTATTGATTAGTGATTCAAACATTGCATTGCATCATAGAACATTCTAGCATGTTTGTTGTTATTGACAATATAATATAATGATACATGTCCCTTTCCATAATTTTTTATGATAATTAATTGTGATCTAACTTAGTCTGCACATAATTTGTAGGTATTGTTGAACATAAAGCTTAATGTTTAGCTTAATATTAAAATTGGGTGCCAACATTGATTACATCAAGCAGTGGCTTTGGCCTTAATGTCATTATATTTATTTGAGACATGCTACAATTTAGATAAAAATTACATACTTAAAAGCTACACTAAAGTTCAAGGGGGAAGATTGCTTGTTCAAAGTTAAATTGGAGTTTGAAGGTTTGAAGACTATGGAAGATTTTATTAATTTTTTTATGATGATGATGAATATTTTGTTAAACTACATAGATTTTTTTCTTGTTTATTAAGTAAAGCTTCTTATTTGTATTGTTCTTGAATGTATGTTCACGAAATATAAACTTTTCATTTATTTTTGTAATATAATTGTTATAAGTAGTAATAATGAATGAACTCTTATTTTTTGTATAAAAGTGATCCAATATTTTAGGGCATGCCCTAATAGGCTAAATTTTTAATATCTTTGAGATATATTTAAAATATTTGTCTTCTAAGAAATTTGATATTATATTTTAAAATTTAAGTTAGAAAAAAAAAGGTATTGCTTCCCATTAGAAGCATAGTAGCCTTAATGTTTTGATTGATAAAGACTTTGTCCAGTATCCTAGGCCTTTTAGTGCCTCTATATAATTTTATCTCTAGTATAGACAGAGTGTACCTTTGAAGACTTTTCCTTTTATGGTTTTAGATGAATATAATATATATATCTTTTGATGGTTATGTTTTCTTTGAAAAAGAGCAAAAAAAAAATATTTATACCATTTGAGGGTTTAGTATTTTGAGTTTCTTTTATATAAATTCTATCTTTTGAAGTTTATATTATATAAGATTTTAGATTTTTTTTTATATAGCTTATACCTACTAAGATTTTTAGATGTACATATATCTTATATGGCTTATATTATCTAAGAATTTTGGATGTACCTGTATATTGAAATGCATATATCTTTTAAGAATTTTTTAATATACATTTATTATTTAAGTCTTTAGTCTAATAAGATTTTTTTAATGAGTGAAATCATATCAAAAACTTTCTCTCATAATCTTTTTAGTGAGGATCATGCTCACTATTATTTTCCCAATAAGGTTTTCTTATAAAACTACCAATTCTTAGGGTTTATAATAAAGACCATATCTTTTATGAGCTCTTATAAAAAGTTTCTAATGAGAATCATGTCCATCACTAGATCACCATTGAGCTACCTCAAAGGCATGCCTTTGATAGGTTTTGTAAGGTACAAAGTTTTATATAAAAAAATTATTAATATCTTAAATACAATTCTCTATATTTAGTTGATAGAATTATATATTGACAAGATATAAATAATTTTAAAAATAATTATAAAATGAGAAGCTCAACATTTTTGAGTTACTTCGGTAATGAAATTTTCTTACATACTAAAAAAAATGATTATGGTGACACTCCTATTCCATAATTCTAACATTTTTTTGGCCATAACTCTTCTGAACTCCTCTATTTTGAAACTCATAATTAATAGGATGCTTTATAAATAATGCCCAGGTAACCTTTGGTGTATTACATACTTAATCTCTCCATTTTAATAACTATATATTTCTCTATAATGCCCTTTTGAAGAGTGAAAGTAGTAATATTAGAATTAATCTCTATAATTTAGATTTTTCTAGTACTTTGGACCACTTAATGCATTCAAAATTTAAAATATCCATTAAATTATTCACCCAAGATGTATTTAATGGGTCTAATAAAATGAATATTATAAAAGTTGGTGGCAAAGGCATCATTACTCTTTTAAATTTTTTCAGCTTTTTCTGCTAAAAAGGTTTGTGAGATCTTCCAATTATGATAGAATTATTTGAATTACTTTTGAAAAGAACTAATGACATCAATAATTCCTTGTGCTTATATTTAATAAATTAAATTAGATTAGCAACTAACTATCTCTAACAACTATGAGAAATAGAAAGGTCTAGAATTAAAACCCCTAATAGGAACACCTTATGATAGCTTGGGATCTAATCCACAAATTTGATCAGCCTCTAAAAAGAATCTTTAAAATTACTCCTTAAGGATCACTCCTCCACTTTATTGAATCTTAAGAAGATGGGATGAGTTTTTCATGATAAGTCTTTGAAGATTCTCCAATTGATAACAAATTATTTGTTGAGAAGTGCAACAAAGTGCTCAAGTTATGCATAGTTCTTTTAAATATAGAAAAGAATGATGTGCATGCATGGCTCTTAATAATGATAAAGAAAACATGATAGAGGAGTGCATTTAATGCATATTGACTAAACATGTTAGTTATTTAATGATCAATATAAACATAAGAATCATCAATCTCATTATAAGGACCTATAACAGGCATCTTAAATTTTAATTGAGCTTAGATTTTAGATAAATAGAAATATATAGTGATAAATTTTGGGATATTAAAAAGGGCAATCATGAGGCATGATCATGCTAAGTCCATTAAAGTTACTATAGGAATATGAGTTGGTTAAGCAGCATGAGAAAGATGAGTTGAATTAGTAGTATTAAGAACTCCTAGATTAGGTTGTGCTACATGAAAAACTTTTACGTTATAGTGAATAAATCTCATAATAACATCCTTAAAGTGATCAATATTGTGATTTTAATTTTATAACTAACATTTCTCATTATATTGTGATAGTACCCTCTGATAGGATATTCTCTGATACCAAAATTAATGAATATATGCTCTGATACCAAAATTTATGGGGATAGGTTGTGGAGAGTAGGATCTTGCAGTGGATGTGGAGAAAGAAATGCTCCACTGATCTTCCACTCACCAAAGTGGATGGAAATACTCCAAGGATCATCTACTCATCAAAGTGGAAGAGAGATAATGAAGTTTTACTCACCAAAGTAGAACATTAATGAGAGATCACCAAATCTTCCAGACAGCCGACCACCAAGCTCCAACCAAAGAGTTTTTTACTTCAAAATTCACACATAATGCCAAAAGTTTCTACCTTTGGGAAGAATAGATGTTTAAATTGTACAATACTCAAAGGGATGCATCCCTTGGGGAGAAAACTAATAAAAATTTTAAAAAGTTAAAACAATCATTTTACAGCATCGTGACACCACAAATTAGTGTCGTGGTGCTACAATCCAACGTCAAGGCACCATCTCCTAATGCCAAGGTGCTAGCTTCTTGGCCCTCAAATGCTAAAACCTATAGAGTGCAGCACCGAGGTGCTAAAAAGGCAGCGTCGTGGCACTAGACCCACATGTCTAAAATTTAATATATAAATTGGCATGTTTTCAATCACAACTCTAATACTAAACTTACACATGATTAAATACACCCATTACTACATAATACAACACATGAAATATAAATCTAGAATACAATATATTAAAATGTCCTCCATAGTTTAAACTTTTATTTGGGATCTTATGACAAGTCCTTTCCTCCTTTGATGTGCTACATCAACTCCCTCAGCCCTCAAAGAAATCTTCTCTTAAGAGTTAAGATTCTGAAGATTTTCAAGAATTTTAGGGGTGAAGCTCTATAGTTCTTATAAAGTCATCCATGTATTCTCACTTGATGGCTTGTCTTTCCACCTTACTAAGAATCTTTGACTGGTATTATTTTATGTGGGTGTCTCAGTCGTGAAAATATTCTCCACCTTAAAAATGTTGGTCGGATAGGTACCTGCAAATAATTTATACCTCCTCTTGCAAAAGTATCATCCTGTAAATTTGAAGGTTGGATAACTCCTTTAAGAGATATTAGATCTTCCACATTGAAAATAGAGCAAATAAACATATGAGGGGGAAATTCAAGAACATAAACATTAGTACCAAATTTTCTAATAATTTTGTATGGCCCCTATGCTCTTTCATGTAACTTTTATATTTGGTGAAAGGAAATCTCTTGGGATGAATATGAACCAATATATAATCACCTACCTCATATTACTTAAAACTTTTATCTTTATTCTTTGTTCAACATATTTAGCATTTTGTATTTCCAATTATTTTTTTATGTCTTCATAAAGGCTATGAGAATCACACACAAATGTATATGTTGAATCAAAAAATGCATGAGTAGGTGTATTTACAAAGTCAATAGGCATTTTTGGGTTATATCCATAAACTATCTCAAAAGGTGATTTGTGAGTTGTTATAGAAACAAAATTGTTGTATGCAAATTCAGATGTAGATTATGTTAAATCTAAGTTTTCTAAATTTCTCTCAACTAAGCACCTTAGTAGATTTTCTAATGTCTTATTGACTACTTCCCTCTATCTATAAATAGATACAATGAACCTTAAGAAAATGATTTCATTTTGATAGTAAAAACATTTTTAAAAATTTACATATAATTTTACTAATCTTAATTTCCCTAAAACCATTTTTAAGTGACATAGATGTGAATTTTCATCTAGGATATAGATAAGAATATCATCAAATTAAACTACATGAAATTGATCACTAAAATATTTCAATACAATGGTCATTAGTTTTATGAATGTACTAAGTAAAATTTAAAAGACCAAATGACATAACTAATCATTCATAAAGACCATTGAAAGTTTTGAATGCTATTTTCCATTTATCACCTAGTCTAATCCTTATCTGATAGTATCCACTTCTCAAATCAATTTTAAAGAATAAAGATGAGCCTAAAATAAGATCTAACATGTCATCCAACCTAGGTATAGAAAACTTATACTTTATTGTGATCTTATTTACTATTCAGGTATCAATACACATTTCTTAGGAATTAAAAGAGCAGATACATCATAAGGACTAAGAATTTCTTAGATAAACCTTCTTTAGAAGTTCATCTACTTATCATTTTAACTTCACATGCTCAATTAAATTCATCCTATGATGAGGTAAGTTAGGTATTTATCACCCAAAATTTTGATCTATAACATGTTGTATATCCCTTAATGGTGGTAGCTCATTAGGTAAGTCATCAAGGATTAAATTAGTAAATTCAGATAATAGATCTAAGACTACAACAGGTATGTTGTGATCCTTAGTATCAATAGAGATTTTTAAATGTGCAAGATAAATAGAGAAGTATGCTTATTGAACTCTCTTATCAAGTGTGTAAACCCTAAGGTTGTAATTTAAATTCTAAAAAATTCACATGTACTAGAATGTATAATAAAAGTAACCTCCATATCACTAGATGGCAATATCACTTACAACTAATATTTTACATTCCTCCTTCGATTAGGGTTTAGTTCTACTTCAAAATTAAGTTTATGAGGAGGGGTAGGAAGAATTCTATATGGGGATGTAATTGCCCTCTTTTTGTAGGCTTTATAGGAAATAATTTGATTGAATACATAAGTGTTTTCATTCCCATAATGGATTACATTCAAATCATAAAGCCATGGCTTTCCTAATATGATATGAGTTTTATTGGAAGAATGTTACATAAAATTTGATCATTATATATACCTATTTTATTTGGAATAAGACATATGTTAGTGATCAGTAGGGATATATGATTTACCCAACTGACTTGAAATAGTTTTAGGTGAGGTTCAGCTCTAAGATTTGCTCTAGTAATAGTATAATTTGATATAACATTCATAGCACTCCCTCCATCTATTACTAGTTTTCTCTTCTCCTTACATAGGATATGCATTGAAAAAATATTCCTCCTTCTCCAATCTTCTTCTTCTCAAGAAGTAGTCATACACCTCATAATAATATTAGATTATCTATATTTGGATCTACTTCTTCATTAGATAGGAGTGTATCACCATGTATCTTTTCAATATCTTCTTCTTGTCCTAAATCTTGTAATTCATCTAGGAATATGATTTTTGCTCTATATTATTTTTGCATATGACCCTTCTTATGACATTTAAAGTAAACTATCTCTTTCATATTTTTAGAAGTAGTTTCATTAAGGTTTACTTTAGTGAGGTTGTTCGATGTATAAGGATTAGGCCTAATGATATGCTTTTGAGATTGAGATGTAAGTATATATTTAGAAGATACTTGAACTTTCATCTTGGATGTGGATGCAACTTTTTTGTACTTTTCTAAGAGTAAGGCAAATTGAAAGGCATCCTCTAAGATCTGGGGATCATGAAGGTCTACCTCATTCCTAATAACTCCTCTTAATCTAATGATAAATTTATTAGCTATTTTGTCACTCTTGATTAATGCATTAAGTTCTAACAATTAAGTCCTCAAATTTTTTCTTATATTCCACTACAGAAATAGTCTCTTGCTTAAGAATAGTCAACTGTTTGTGGAGTCTTTTATCATGATTTCAGATGTAATATTTCTCCCTTAAGAATTCTTTAATTTTTACCCACGCCATTAGGTTTCTAATATATCTCTCTTCTTCAGCAAAAAATGTTATTCTAATAGATTTTGGCATGACCTACTAGTTTCATTTTGGAAAATGTTGTTTGTTAGTAATCATCAATATGATATCAATCAAAGAAGTCATCCATTTGGGTTAACTAATCTAAAAATTTATTAGGCTCATGAATACTGTCATATGTTGAAACTTCTATTTTAACTTATTTTGCAGGTTCTTATGATGTTTCATGGATCTGAATATATTCTTGTCTTATGGTGTCCCTTAGGTTTGGCCTTCTTACAAGATACTCATCTTTAAAAAGTTTGAGGTTTTTTCCTCCTATGGGTTCTAAGTCATTCGAACATGGAATAGTTGGCAGAGTTTTAAGCCTAGAATTTAAGGTTTGAATTTGTGCAATGAGGTTCATAAGTAGGTCTTCTACCCAAGTGAATATCTCTTCCTTCTCATGTAAATCTCATCTATTCTTCTAGTTAAGTCCTCTAGTTTGTCCAAACTAGCAGATTTGGATGGCAAGATGAAAATACAAAGATGCAATTTATGACACTCCAAATGAAAATTTTAACTCTATGATGAGTAAACTAAAATGAACTCTAATGAGATGCACAAATTTTTGAGAATAACTAGCCTTCAATTAACATAAAGTAACTTGTGGATACTACAAAATATTAAGTAAACTTTACAAAGAAATAAACATAAGATTTTTAAGGATATGATTTTAATTTTTATGTAGGATTCATATACTAAGTTAGGATATTTAGTGAACATTTTCTTACTCAAGTTGTCTCTCAAGTATGATGGCTTAAAGTTAGGTTATGTAGGGAAATGCTAAGCTTTATAAGTGGATACAACTAGTTGTTAGTAACACAAACATTCATAGAATTGTCTACTGCATATATTTAGCATGTGTTTCCAAGTGAAATCACTAATTCTATAAAATAAATTTCACAAAATCCAAAATATAGAACTAACATTGCTTGGATTTGATATGGATTATCTGCAAGTACTTTCTCCATGCCTCAAAACTTTGGGCTTTGATCCAAAATTCGATGAGGATATTTTTTTAATTTGAAAACTGATGAGGATATGCTCTAATACCAAAATTGATAGGGATGAATTATGAAGAGCAGGATGTAGTAGTGGATGTGGAGAAAGAGATGCTCCACCGATCTTCCACTCACCAAAGTGGAAGGAAATACTCTAAACATTTTCCACTGACTAAAGTGGAAGAGAGATGAAGAAGTTATACTCACCAAAGTAGAATGGTAGTGAGAGATCACAAAATCTCCCGAATGGCCGACCACCAAGCTCAAACCAAAGAGTTTTTCACTCCAAATTTTACACACACAATCAAAAGTTTCTTCCATTAGGTAGAATTGATGTTTAAATAGCATAATACCCCAAGGTATGCATACCTTGGGAGAAAACTACCAAAAAAACTAAAAAAAGTTAGAATAGTCCTTTCACAATGCCGTGGCAACATGACCTAGTGTAACAGCACTACAATCCAACACTAAGCCACTATATCCCAGCGACAAGATGCCAACTTCTCTGTCCCTAAACACTAAAATCTACAAAGTACAGCGCTGAGGCTCTAAACCACCTATGAAATTTAACACATGAACTCACATATTTTTTTAACTACAACTCTAATGTAACACTTACACATGATCAAATACGCCCATTATTACATAATACAATACATGAAATATAAATCTACAACACATATAATCTACCAAAAAGTCCACCTGAGTTTAAACTTTAGTTCAGGACCTTGTGACAAATCCTTTCCTCCTTTGATGTGCTACATCACCCTCTATTGGCAACCTTTTAAGATTTAAAGGACTTAAGCTTAATTTCTCTTCATTTATGCAATTGATCCTTCAAGGATAGTCCATGGGGCCTTATTCATGCTTTATTATGATGTCATTAGTTATAATTAGAGTTTTTAGATTGATATATGTTGGAGCAAGAAGATTAATTACATAATTGTATGTCAAGTTTTGATTATTTTGATAATAAATAGCTCATTGAATATTTCGATGTCTTAGTGATCTTAAAATAAAAGATTCAGGGTTCAATGGATTTGTCTCATTGAAATACTCAATTTGACTTTAGACATGCAAAATTTGAAGATCATTTAACCATTTCAAAAATAACCCTAAATTATTAACCACACTTTAAATGCAATTTTAGGCTTATTTAAACTTAGATTGGACCACTTTTGATCACTTGTTGAGATATTTAGCATAACTATAAGTTTGTTAAAATTTATGTATGCTACTTTCAAAGGTTTTTAACTCAAATTGCATCAAAATTTGTACTTGATGAATTTTGGTCATTTTAACCAAAAACTAGAACACTCTATCAAATGATTCATATTGATTTTCCTTAATGCTACAATATTTCATAGACATCAAAATATCTCATTGACATTAGATATGAGTGACTTTAGTCTCATCATATTCATTTTATTAACATGCATATTTTCTTATAAGTTAGAAAGAATTGGATAAAATTTAGTCTCTTAAATAGTCACATATATTTTTTAATTCTAATTTAAGTGCTTAATTAAGGATCATATAAACTATAGTTTAAACATTCAAAGTATTATTGGGTTTGTCTCATTAAAATGTTTTTAATTATATGTTTGCTAAAAATAATATTTAAACTATCTCAAATTTTATTCTAAAAAAATTTATTAAACACTAAGTGTTATGATATCTACGAATTGCATTAAGATTTTTTAAGGGAATATCAAATATCTTAAATTTTCATGAGAAACATATTTGCTTAACATGAGATGACTTTTTATCTTAAACATTCTATTGACATTAAAATTTTCAATCAAACTTAACTCCAAATCCGTATTAAACACTATACTTCTACCAAACTTAACCCATTAAGTTAACCATATTAAACCATTAAGAGGAACCATGTACGAGAGTTACTTTAAAATCTTTCTTGTATTATTTGTTTGACTCTAACCAATCCTAAGGTTAACATATTTCACTACTTAGATTCAACCATTTTCTAGTGGATATAAGTGTTTAATTTAAGAAATCAACCCATCTCAATGATTAAAGATTTTACATTACTTTGAGATTCTAAGGATTGCTTTGGCTAACCTCAAAATCAATCTAAAATTTTTAACGAATGGGTGACTCAAAGGTAATCACTTGTCCTTTTCCCATTCAACTCTATTAATCAATTTACCTACATATTCAAATTCAAGATTCTTCTAGCATTGTTATGAAATAAATGACCCTAGAACACCTAGACATGTATCTACTTGACCAAAACATTAGGAAAGTCAAATTAGTCTAACCTAAGAAACCCTAGGCTTAGATTGAAATCTTTCATGGGCCTCTAATTGATCATCTTAAATTGATTAAATAATGTGTTGTTAACCTCACTTTTAGAATGAGTTATCAACCCCTCCATCTTAGACATAAGACTTCTCATAGACTTTAAGAGTTACTTAGTCTTAAGACACATCTAGTGATTAGGTGGACACTCAACCTAGCCCTTGAGACTAGAAGAGTTAGCCATAGGAATAAGTCATGCCTTAGGGGTGTTAAGAAAATCTACCTACCCTTAGCTTGAACCATTCCTCGCCTTCCTTCCTTCAAGTCAAACTCCAAATCAATCTTATTTGATTTTCTCCAAACCCAAATCAACTCCATGTGATTGAAATCCATGATTGAAACCCGTGAATGAAATTCCAAAGTTCAAATTTTCCTAAGTCCTTAATCTATCTTAAGGACTTAGCCAAAATCATGATCAAACCAAATCAAATCCTTGAGATTTTCTCATGATTCATTTATATTCTCATTTATATTCACATATATAAGTGAGATAAAAATTCAAACCAATCAAACTAAACTCAAAATTCAAAATCAATTCATGAAATTTCCTAAGTCCCTTAATTTCCTTCTTAAGGACTTATTCAAAATCATGATCAAAGAAAACTCATGGGATTTTCTCATAACTCATTTATATTCTCATTTATATTCACATATATAAATAAAATATAAATATAAATCTATCAAATCAAATCCAAAAATTAAATTCCAAATCTAAAATCCTTCTTAAGTCCTTTAAATTCTTTTAATGGACTTAGCCTAAATTATGATCAAATCAATTCAAATTCATGAGATTTTCTCATAACTCATTTATATTCTCATTTATATTCATATATATAAATGAAATATAAATATAAATCAATCAAATCAAATCCAAAAATTAAATTCCAAATCAAAAATATTTGCTAAGTCCTTTAAATTCCCTTTTAATGGACTTAGCCTAAATCATTATCAGATCACTTCAAATCCTTGAAATTTTCTCAAGATCCATTTATATTCTCATTTATATTCACATATAAAAATGAAATATAAATTCAAACAATCAAAACTAATTCCAAAAATCAAACTCAAATCTACTCAAAATCCAACCTAAGTCAAATCAAGCCAAACTCTTGATTTTCCTTCATGATTCAATCAACCCTACAATCATGAATCCATATATAAATACAAACTTTAATAACCAAATCAAAATCCAATTCAAAAATCAAACCCCAAATCCATTCATATTCTTCCTTGGAATATAAAATTGTCAAATGAATCAAACTCATTTGACCTCAAACCACTTGCAAATGGATTTATATTTCAAATATAAGTCCATATACAAGTTCAATCAAAATCAAATCAAACTTTGACCAAGCCATTTGACCCACTTAGGCTCACTTGACCCAAAGTGACCTAAAGTACCCTTATGAGCCAAATTCTAATCCTAACCAAATTGGATTGAATCAAACCCATCTATGCCTCTCATCATGATCAACAATCATCATGGGATGATCAATCAACCAAATTAGGCCAAACTAAGTCAAACCTAAGGGTTGACCAAGTCAACACTTAGCCAAAAAATGAAACCTAACATAGCTAAAATCCACCATAGGCCAAATTTATTGAAACCATTAATCTAAGTTCATTCATGAACTATGTTTGAACTTGGCCAAGTCAACATTTGAGCCTTACCTAGCCCAATTGCCCACTTGACCCAAGTTGACCCAACTTGACCTAAAAGTCAAAATGTGTCAAAACTTGATCTAAGCCAAATTAATTGAAACCAATGGGTCAAGTTCATTCCAAATCACTTGTTGAACTTGGCCAAAGCCTCAATTGGTCAACTAGACCTAACCTAGCCCAATTGACCTTGAACCCAACTTAACCTAAAGGGATCATGTTGAGCCAAATTCAAACTTAAACAAAATTGATTGGAAACAAAGATACAAATCCACTCCAAAAGACTAACCAAACCTAAACCTACCCATGACCTAGCTCAAATAGGTCAAATGGGTCAAATTGGTCAACTTGACCCATTTGACCTAAATGAAGTCATATGAACCAAATTCAAAACTAAACCAAATTGAATCAAATCAAAGCCACCAAAATATTTCAAATGGTCATATGAACTTGACACAACCCTTAGTTTGACCCAATTTGACCAATTGGTCAACTTGACCCAAGTTGACCCATTTTGACCTAAATGGGTCAGCATGAGCCAAACCATATCAAATGGATTCCAAATCCAATGAAACTTGGCCAAACCTATTTTCTCCACACACCCAACATATTCAAATTCAAAAATCAACAAAATGACCATTCTACCCCTAGGACATAGAACAAATTTTGGTCTAATCCATGGGGAATTTGGTCAAGCCCTCTTCATATCAACTTGATTCCTTCTAATAGGTCAAGTAGACCCAATGGGGAGTGGTGCACCCAACCAAATGGGTTTAGGTCAGCTCAAATGAACCCAAGGCCAAAATCGACTCCCTAGCTCAAATTGGCCAATTCAAAAACCTCCCTCCACTTGATTTGAAGCACATGGGAAGTCACCAATCCACTCAAGAGCTCAAACTGACCATGCATCAACTTCAAATAGCTCAAATAATTCTTTCCATATGGTCAATTGGATCAAAATGGTAAGTAATATGTCGGTCGTCCGATTTCCATAGGGGGAGATATACTCCCCTAATTCCATTTGAATTCATGACACTCATTGTCGATTGAACCCTAATGAGTGTTAGGAGCCATCAGAGAGCATTCCCAAGCTTTCTAAGAGGGATTTGAATCTTGCCTTTCTTGATTTTCTTCCTTAGAAAATAGGGCAGCTCGTCTCAATTCCCAACTTCCTCTTCACTCAAATCCACTTCAATTGCCTTTGCATACTTCACCAGGGAGATAAGTCGAGTGCACCTAAGCATCAACATAAGTTCCCAAAGCAAGGAGAGGTTGAATTGGATCAAAGTCGCAAGCAAGGAAAAGAGGTGTTGGTCCATAGAAAGATCTACTCAACCCCAAGGCTTGTAACTTCCAACAGGGCTTCGTCTCCACTAGACGAAGCTACCTCATCAAGCACAAGACGGTGATCACCTCTGGCGAGGTATGGAATTTTTCAACCACTAGGCATAAGAGGTGTTGGTCCTTTGTGAAAGAAATTATCATGGCATGAGAAATCCACCGTTGGATAGCCTTGTCATTAGCATAAGATGGTGTGGGTAAAGTCTCATTCCAATATGAGCTCAATCGAGCTAGGATCCTCCCTTAAATCATGGACGGTCTCCATTGATCCTCACGGAAGGACTGGGGTGATCCTGGTCATCCATTTGCACATTTTGGATGGACGGCCTAGATTAACCAAACGTTTTAGAATTGATTTATCCCTTTTAAAACCACGGGATGATCCCTGGTCATTTGATCCTTGATCGAATAGTAGGGATCAAATCGCAACCCGTCGCAGTGCCACCTCTATGATGCGGCGTTGAAGTGGATGGCTCACAACGCAACGCGTGTAAAGCGCGCTGACCGCCTTCGCCGCATGTCGCCCTGTCAGCTAAGGGGATTAGTTAGGGATTTAATTAATTTTAATTAATCTCCTAACTTTCAAAAATTTATATCTCCCTCAATAAAATTTAGAAAAATATGAGATAAATTTCTATGGAAAGATAATTCAACCTAGAATAGTTTAAAAATGATTTCAATGGATTTTGAATTATTTTTTCTCTGATTTTGGGTTTTGATGGAAATCTTATTTTCCTAATTATCCCTTAATTAATCCTCTGATTAATCGCAAACTTCTTGGGTATGTTTTAGGGGATAACCTCTACGTCCCCTAATTTTCTTGTGATTTACTGAAGGCTTAATTGGGGGAATTGTAAATGCATTTCCTAATTACCCTCCTTATGTAATTAAAGATAATTAAGGGTTAGATTAGTGTTTTAATCCCTCATCAGAGTTGATTAAAGTTAGATCCAGTGAATAGGAGGCTTAGGGAATAATTTTGGGGTATTTCCCTTAAGCTATTTTTAAACCCTCTTTTTCTTTCCTTAATCCTCTCTTAATTAAGGGTTAATTCATTAATTATTCTCTTAATTAATTTCTAAAAATTCTAAAACCTTCCAGAACTTAATTAATCTACTTTGGGTAGATGCTTAGGTGTTGAATAGCCTAAGTTCAATTAAGGAAATTAAAACTCACCTCATATGTGTGAGGGGTGTTTTGAAATTACTTAAGTTAAACCCCTTAACTTAATTAACCATTAATCATGAGCCAAATTGTATTAGGCCCTTTTCTTCCTAGGTGAATTGCAAATTTAAATTCTTTGTGAGTTTTTATGTCATCTCATTGGCTCATAATTACTTTGTTAACTATGCTAAGGTGGTAGGAAAGGGTTAATTAACTTGTTTAATTCATACCTTAACCTAATCAAAATTTAAAATGAACCTAATCATCTAAAAATTAAACAAAAATGTCAAACACATGTGGGAATGGGTTAGGAACAACAAACTCAATCACATTTTTTAAAATTAAATCAAACTCAACATAAAATAAAAATAATACTAAATGAACTTTGATTTATTTTAAGCTTTCTTATTTCATAAGATTTTCTTTAGGATTTAATTAAAGTGAATGTGTTTATATGCTTTCATTGCTTTAGTTCTTTCCCCAACATGTTAAATATGTATGTCATGTTGTTTCATGCATCCATGCTTTCATATTTTTAAATTTAAAAATGAAAATGTTTACCTTATGTCAAAATTGCATGTGTTGGCTAAAGTAGAAATATGAGTGGTTATTAGCATACTAAATTCAAATTATTTTCAAAAATATATGAATCAATTATCAAATTTGAAAGTGTACTACTTATTTTAATTATAAGCTTGCATGTGAGTAAGATATAAAGATGTGCTTAGCATAGGTTTTCCATCTCTTCTCTTTTAGTATAGTTTTGAATAGGATTTGGTAAGATGTATGGTTCATTTGAAAAGAACCTAACACTTGCCTAATTCCATATCCTATTCATTCCAATACTACCACTTAAGAAGGATACCTATGCTTGCACATATAAATTGCATAAACAAAACAAATCAACTAATACAAATTTTTGCATCTTTTCTTTTCCATTCATTTCTTTTGTACACATGTTTGTATTTAAGGAAAGTGGTATATTAGTCTGGACAATCCCAAGGTTGCGAGGCTTTAAGTAGCCCTAAGTAAGTCTTGTAACTTACACCTCTGGTTAGCAATGGCGATGTACTCACTTATGCCTTTGATACTTTCATTTCTGCATGTGAAAATTAGATAAGAAATTTCTTTTCTACTTAATAAAAATCATGCATCATAAGCATTCAAATTTTCTTAAGTAACTCACTTAGCATTCTTTTTCCATTCATTTCTTTTGTACACATGTTTGTATTTAAGGAAAGTGGTATATTAGTGCGGACAACCCCGAGGTTGCGAGACTTTAAGTAGCCCTAACTAGGTCTTGTACCTTACACCTCTGGCTAACAATGGCGTTACACTCACTTATGTCTTTCTTACTTTCATGTGTGCATGTGAAGATTGATAAGAAATCTCTATATTACTTAATGAAAATCATGAATCATAAGCATTCAATTTTTCTTAATTAAACTACTTATCATGCATCATGAAGTGTGCTAAACTTTTCCATTTGGTATGTATAGATACGCTTAAGATCCATTCATATGCATGTTATACATGTTGGGAAAGAAATGAAGTGATGTGTTTTTCGTAAATTTAGTTCACTTTACTTAATCTTGAAATGCCTTTCTTTTGAATAGGTTTGTTTAGAGTTCATATAAACTTAGGATTAATTAAAACACATAATAAAACATTCACTAAACAAAACCAAAAATATGAATCTACTTTAAAAATTACTTAGGTTGGGGAAGGAAAGAGAAGTTCTCTTCTCTTTACCTCTCATTATGACTTAGTAATTAATTGTAGGATTCACTTGAACCAAATCAAAATATGAAATAAAATCAATCCAAAATAGTTAAATCACTTAAATGATACCCTCCGCTAAGTTGAACATGATTCACACTTAGAAAATTCTAACTTAAAGCCATAGCTAAGCATACCACACAAACCTTCGCACACACATTAGCCTAAGTCACCACTTCTAGCTTTAGGTTAGGGTGGTCCATGATTTGATGCTTTCTTTTGTTTTATGATATATGTTTTAGACTAGATGTTAGGATGTATGCTCATAGAATGAATGGTAGGGCGATCTTAGTCTAACCATTATCTTCTGTAGGGGATTGTGCTTAAGGGGCACTATCATTAATAAAAATATAAATGCTTTTTCTTGCAGGTGCTTATACCCCTAAGCATAATCCAATAGGCCATGTGGACTTAGTCACCCATGTGTGGGGTGAGAAGTCCAATCTACATGCTTAAGATTTGGTGGTTTGTTTAGCTAACCTTTATTTTGCAAGTGTTAGCTTGATTTACTTTTCCTTTTCATGTAAATTTTACAATTAGGATTTTGGAATGAATGTTATGGGGATTTGGATGAACATTGGTCATAAGATCCTACCTTATGCACCATGTGAAGCCTTTGGAGCATCCACCTTCCAACCATCCAAAAGAAGGAACCAAAGAAGAAAGAAGAAAAGAAGAATGAAGAATGAAGCTTGATGACCCCCATAATAGTGAATTCCTTGCTTAATTATCTTTAATTCATTTATAATATGGGTTGTATAAGGGTAGAGCTCAGCTACCCAATTTATTTTCGGGTTTGTGCAGTGATACCTGACCACAATGACCTCTTATTCTTTTGCGATTAGCTTTATAAATTAATTGATGATTTGTTTAGCTTTTGCATTAAGTGGCATCTTTTTCTAGTTTCTTTCTTGCTTTATGTATGGCCTAGATGTGGATTAGGCTCTTAGGAAAAAATAAATCTTTTACCAAATCTAACAACTCAAAATAAAAAAATAAAGAATTTATAACCTCACCTAAAGCTTAGGTTTAAAATCAAGATAAAATAATTAGAAACCCCTAAGCTAGATGAGTATTTCTTTTACAATAGCATGCACAAATGCATCTTATTTCACTCTTGACTGGAGGTCTTCCACCTTTGCTAGAGAAACTTGACTTAACCTTTGAGAGCCATTGTGAAAACACACATCATCTTCCTTGGCCAATAACTTTATTTCTCATTGATATGAATCCTATTAGCCTGAGTCAAAATGATTGTCCAAAAAAGAAAATAAAATAAAATCTGAATTGCATTAGATTTAGGTCATTTGAAGCATGTCCTTACATAATCTAGTCTCTTTAGGGAGTGAGTTTAAGGACTTAATCTCTTTCTAAATAAATAACAGCCTAGCTATCTTGCATAAGAATAAGACTTGCTTACATGAATTTAAAATCGTAGGAGGAGTCAGTTGGTGGCCACCCCCAGACGGTTGTAAGTCCAAGCAGTCGGATGGTTTGGAAGGCGACTTTATAGAAATTTTTTTGACCAATAGAATTTTTTTGGCAACTCCGCTGGGGATGGTTCCTCTCTCCATCTTTGATAAAAGGTCATTGTATTCAAGTATCGATAGTGGGTTTGTACTTTGGTATGAATTTGAGACTATCTTTCTTTTTGTTGGCACTTAGCTTATTTCTTCCTTAAGTTGAATTAGCCAACATCTTTAGGTTTTAGGACCTCACTCCATGTTGGTCTTAAAACCCACGTTGGGTTCTCCAATGGATAAAAATAAAAAGATCTAAAGAAAACATTTAAAGACTTCCTCCTTATCACTTTTATGATAAGGAAAGGTTCATTCTAAAATAATAAAGACAAAATAAATTTTCCATAAGAACTTTGCTTTTCAAAAAGCAGTCTTTCAAAAATGCACATAATAAAATATTTTCCACAAAAATTTATCACCCTCATCTAACAATTCTCATAATTGTTACATGAAGGAATTTTCAAAAAAATAAAAATAAAACTAACAAGTTTTTCCAAAAGCACAAATGAACATCTTCCTTCAATTCACTTTGATGAAGATTTCATTTTCAAAATAAAATGAACAATCATCTTTCCAAAAATCAAAATCAAAATCAAAAATAACATTTTCAAAAAGCACACATGAACCTTTCTATTCAATACATCCACACCTATTGAATGAAAGTTTCATTTTCAAATAAAACTAAGAAAATTTTCCAAAAGCACAAATGAACATCTTCCTTCAATTCACTTTGATGAAGATTTTATTTTCAAAATAAAATGAACAATCATCTTTCCAAAAGTTAAATTCAAAATCAAAAATAAAGTTTTCAAAAAGCACACATGAACCTTTCCATTCAATATACTCACACATTTTAAATGAAAGTTTCATTTCCAAATAAAATTAAACTTTTCAAAAGCACATATGAACAACTTCATTTAATATATCTAAATTTATTGAATGAAGATTTCATTTCCAACTAAAAAATAATATCATTTGGAAATCCCACTTAAAAATATCCCACATATGATTGAGTTGGGATTCCCTCTTTCAAAAAGCAATAATCACACACAAAATAAAATTTCAACATTTCAAAAACAAGATTGATTTCCATTCCTACATACCCAAATTTGTTGAATGGAAGTCCTCTTTTCAAAAATCAGAAAAATCAACAATCATATTTTAAAATTTTCAAATAATTATTTGGAACTTCATTTAGCATACTGAAATTTGCAAAGTGAAGTCTCCAAATTCAAAATCCAAATATTCTTAAACACATTTTGGAACTTCATTTAGCATACACAAATTTGTTAAGTAAAGTCTCCAAATTCAAAATCATAAATTTTCAAACATTTTTTTTGGAACTTCATTTAGCATACTCAAATTTTCTAAGTCTCCAAATTCAAAATCAAAAATTTTCAAACATTTTTTTTTTGGAACTTCATTTAGCATACTCAAATTTGCTAAGTGAAGTCTCCAAATCCAAAATCAAAAATTTTCAAACACATTTTGAAACTTCATTTAGCATACCCAAATTTGTTAAGTGAAGTTTCCAAACTCAAAACCAAAAAAAATCTTCAAACACCTTTGGAATTTCTTTCTTTAGCATACCAAATTTGCTAAGGAGAAGTTTTCATTTTCAAAACCTAAACACAAAATTTTGAACACATCTTATGGAATTTCATTTAGCATACTCAAATTTGCTAAGTGAAATTTTCATTTCACAAAACTAAGTGGGACTTCATCCTTAGCATACCATATTTGCTAAAGTAAAGTCTCCACTTTCAATCAAACCAAAACAAAAATGAAACGCATTAGGATTTCCTTAGCATATCCAAATTTGCTAAGGATCCTACTCTTTCAAAAATCAAAAAAACAAAATGAAAAACTTAGGGTTTTCTTAGCATACCCAAATTTGCTAAGAATCCTATTTTCAAAAATCAAACAAAACACACTTGGGTTCTTCACTTAGCATACCTAAATTTGCCAAGTGGGAATTCCAATCTTCAAAAATCAAACAAAACACACTTGGGTTCATCACTTAGCATACCTAAATTTGCTAAGTAGGAATTCCAAATTTCAAAATCAAACAAAAATTTACAAAAAATAAACAATCATTTTCAAACACTTCACTTAGCATACCCAAATTTGCTAAGTAAAATTCCAAAATTACCAAACAAAAACAAAATCAATTTACCCTTACTTTAATTTACCCAAATTTGTTAAAGGAAAGGGTCCTCAAATCAAAAATCTAAATTCAAACAAACATGAACCTATGGAAGCATCCTTCTCAAAATATTTTGAATCTATCTTTCAACATACCTAAATTTGTTGAAGTCTGATTCATATTCAAAAAAGTTCCTCTTTCAATCAAATTTCTAAAATCTTCTTAAATCTATTTGAACCCCACTTAACACTTCCAAGTTTTTGGATGTGGGTTCAAATTTTCAATTCAAATTCAAAAATCAACAAAGATAAAAATCTGATCAAAGCTCGTTTCCTATTGCAGATTCTTACAGTAAGTTACAGTATAGCGCTAGTTCAATTTTTCAGTCTTTCATAGTTGATCTGACATGTCCAGCTCATAGAAGTTCATTTTCACTTTCCCTCAGGGTATGGATTTGGCTTTGGACCATGCCAATATCCCCCGATTGGATCATACACATCTTATCCACTTCGATAGGGGATTTGAGGGAGTGAGGGCACTCCCCTCATGATAATCAGTAGGACCACGGTGATCAGGCAGAAGCCAGTCATCCGGATTGATCTACCTTCAGCGAGGAAAGTAGTGGTAGTCCCACGGTGTGCGATGCGTACCGGTAGTGTGAGTTTGTGTGCCATGGTTTCTCATGCAGTGAGCTACACCCTCATTCCTCAGGGTAAGGCTCCCATGATCTCATGGATTGCCTCCCTTACTTTTGAGTACAGGATAGCTCTCACTCCTCCCATCCTATCAGGACATAGCGTAGGTACAAAAATTACATGATCAAGCGGTATCACACTAGGATTGCCAGGGAGATGGAAGCAGCCGCCCATTCAGCTATTGAGAGTTCTCTATTCTAACTTCTCCACTGGGTAGAGCAAACCAATTTCATCCTCTCTTTAGGTCAGACAAAGAGGATGTTAGGAGGATTTGCACATCACTTCCACCAGTGGTCCAGCACCATCCAGCAGTTACTAAGAGCAGGAGGTCATTTATTGGCCTCCGATCAGTCTTGCGCTGGGTAGGTGGAGCTTAAAGATGTTCAAAGTCTGGAGCTCAATTTCATCTGAAATCCATTATTCCCTGCAGTTTGGGGAAGCATATCCATCATGAGAGGGCCACAGAGGACCATACAGCTCACATTACTAGTAGGAGAGGGAGAAACGGAGGTTCAGTCGCCAGTCGGCAACTTCTACACTTGTTGATTTTCCAACTCAGTGCACTACCCACATCGACCATACTGACAGCATCTTACTTACTCGGACCAATCATCACAGGAGGACAACTCTTGTGCATAGAGAGTTAGTGGTGTCTCCACCACACTGCTCTACCCCTCATTCACCATCACACCGGCCACAGTCACGTATCTCCGGTTCCATAAAGGCCATATTGAGGCGCACCCGTTGGTGATCCAACTCGGCGAGAATCCTACCCCATCTACACCACCTATTATGGAGAGGCCAAGCTCTCCTACTTGACCTTCCCTAGGGTGCGAAACATGGCGAAATCATCCCTTCACCAACTCCACCAGTACACGAGATTTAGAGATGGTGACAGTCATTTAAGAGGTTGCAAATGATAATCCAACTGCACCGGTGATAATGTAACCTCCCATGATTGTCACACCTTTCATACCTAGTGGCAGGCAGGAGTTTCTTTCATCTAGTGAGTACAGTCCTCATAGGATTTACTCCCTAACAACAGGCGAGATCTGGTGCTTCTCAGTGCACGACAGTGATCACACCGGCCAGCCTAGATCATTTGTTCTCATTTAGATAGATCATTCTCTCAAGGAGATAATAGCTCATTATCTTGTAGAGAATAAAGAGATCTTGGGGTATGATTGGTCACATGACGAGAAAGTCAGCTTCAATCCCAATGAAGATGACTTATTGGGAGACTCAGCTGGAGTCTGCATGGTAGACACTAGAGGATCTCTTCTCAAGGAGCAGTAAGCCATGGAAGGTGATGAGGTTGATCAAGAAGATCCAACCCAATCAGCGCAGCACCTCTGACATCAGTTGAGGCAAAAAGATGAGCAGATAGATAGTTTGGCAGGGCAGTTAGAGGACTTGTTAGCTGCAATTTCAGTGCTTTAGAAACAAGCCCCATTAGTTCATTCTACTACAGTCGACATCAGTTAGCCTGAGTTAGTGCATGTCTTGGACCCAGCCAAGACTTTACCTCCGGTTGAGCAAGGTAGCACTAGCATGTATAGAAAGGTAGTCGAAAGTACCTTCATACAATAAAAAGACATAAAATCTATGGTTGAGCAGTAAGTGAAGGAAGCATTGGCTCAAGCCCGGGGAGGATCATCGGTTCCAAAGGGTAAACCCTACCCAAAGGAACTTGATGCTATCCAATATCCCAATGGTTTCATGTCATCTTCCTTCAAATGCTTTGATGGCAGTGGAAACCCATGGCAACACATAGCATATTTCAAGGCCAGTTATTACAACGCTAGTGGCAGCGATGCTTTGCTTTTCTTCCTTTTCGTTAGTAGCCTAGCGGGTATTACTTTTGATTGGTATGCTGAACTACCCAATGATTTAGTAAAGACATTTGATGAGTTAGAGCAACTCTTCATTAAGAGGTTTGTTGGAGCTCAGCAAAAGGTTATTGTAGGTGATCTCATTGTAGCTTGCGGGTGAGTCTCTTATTGATTATATTCTTGATGGCATAACGATGAAATATGAACCATATGTATGAACAACATGATTGCCATTGAGATTCTTTTGAAGAATATCCATGGCCCCGATCACTTCATGCTTAAGGGCTTCACTATCAAAATTTGAAGCTAATCAACAAGGGCTAGTCTAAAGAGGCCAAATGGTTGCCTTTTCCAAGATCGGTTACACAAAAGCAAAACCCAGACTATGAGAAGAAGCAAAGGCAAGAGGTAGATTAAGGGAAGCAGCCAGCTAGAGATCAGTCCAAGAGACCATGACCTTACTAGCCTCCACCTCCTTTGCCACCACTGAGGCAGCCTTATCGGCCTCCACAGTAACCTTCGTGGCCAGCACCACTTCCTCCTCAGTCATACCACCAATAGCAGTGGCTACACATACCTGCTATCGAGTAGCTATGGTCCACCTACTCTTTTAGATAAGCTTAACAAACCTTATTCTTTTAAGAGGGAGGTAATCATAAAGATCTTTAAGAATCTCTTAAAGAAGCCTATTTTTCAGCTACCCGAGCCTAGGAGATCGAAGGAAGTAGGCAAAAGTCATGATCCAAACTTTTGCCCCTACCACCGTATGCTAGGCCATATTTTAGAGGATTGCTTCACATTCAAGGACTGGCTTGAACATAGCTTCAAGATCGATGTTGTAGTTATCCCAAAGGAATACCTTATGGAATAACCTTCCAGTTCCATTAGGGTAATCCTTGGGGATACATGTGATCCTACCAAAACCAAAGAAGGTTGGGATATTTCTTTATACAAAACCTCTAAAAATATCGTTCAGAAGATCAAAAAACTTTTTTTGCAGGTGCTTGAGTCAGCTCAAACCTCCAACATCAAGGAAGGTTTGCAAGTTGCAAGTGCCAACTCTAGGAAAGGGGGAGCTCAGCAACAGCATCATCATGTGTCAGCCCGAGATAGCCAATCAGCACAGCCACCAACCGAGTCCAGCCTCCAACCTATAGTTGCAGCTTCCACACCGGAAAATTCTTCCACTTCAGCTAGCTCTATTTCTTCTACTAGTATAACTCTTGTATCAATGAATAAAGGCATCAAATCCCTTACCTCGCTCACTTTACATGATTTCTACTTTGTACCTACAAAAAATTCCAAGAAATTGAAAAATAAAGCTAGCTTGAATTACATCTGTGTCACTTCTGATGGGTTATCTTCTTCTATTCCTAATGATAACTCTTCAAGTCAAAATAACTATAACAATTCTGATCTACCTCTTTCTGATTTAGAGTTGGACTTTCCTACTCTGAATACTATGGATTCACCTCTTGAGATAGACTTGGAATCATCTAAAGGGTCCCATAGGAGAAGTTGTAGGTGAGCCTAATGTGTAGGTAGAACCTTCCATTACCCTGCCACAAGAGATCACCGAAGTCAACCTCCATAGTGGCAAGATTCTACCTCCTAGGGCAGCACCTCAAGATAGAGGGAAACAAGTCATTGGTATAAAAGATCGAGAAGCCCCTCCACAGGATGCTCCACCCTTGGATATGCTTATGGAGGACCATCCGAAGGTGGACTACAACATCCTTTCTCATCTAAGAAAGTTGTCATTTAAGCTAAGCATGATGCCCTTGTCTTATCCAAAGAGATGAGAGAATCACTAATCAAGGCTCTCCTTGATCCTAAAATATGCTTAGCTCAGCTGACCACTATAGGTGAGGAAGCACACTATACAAAAGAAGCTCAAGGGATCACCTTCACAGATGAAGACCTTCTTCTGGGAGACTTGGAGCACAACCGTCCTCTCTACATCACAGTCGACATGGACAGGTTTAGACTTACCAGAGTTCTCATGGATCTAGGTGCATCGTGAACATTATGAGTCTAAAGACCCTTGCCTATTTGAGGATCGACATCTTCACACTCCAAGGAGATCGGATGAT
Source organism: Cymbidium sinense (assembly GCA_021442155.1). Classification (NCBI taxonomy): domain Eukaryota; kingdom Viridiplantae; phylum Streptophyta; class Magnoliopsida; order Asparagales; family Orchidaceae; genus Cymbidium; species Cymbidium sinense. The sequence goes on along the minus strand of CM038220.1, from coordinate 154,478,374 downwards.
GTTGAGAGGATTCAATGAATAAGGTGAGCGAGCTTTAGGTTCTATAGTGTTACCTTTGGAGATAGGTGACTGGAAGACTAAAGCTAAGTTTTACATCATTGATTTGAATACTTCGTTCACTACTTTGCTTGGTAGGCCTTAGATACATCAGAATAAGATCATTTCATCCTCCCTCCATCAGTGTATCAAGAACAGAAGAGATGGAATTGATAACCAAGTCAATTAGAGAGGTTAAGATTTATGAGGATGCGACCTATTATCTTCCTCAAAACACCTTTTCTTATGAACTTGGACAAATTCAGATTCAAAACAAAAGAAAAAGAAAATGAAGAAAAAGAAAATGAAAAGAAAAATAGAAGTCCAAGTGAACAAGAAAGGGAAAATGAAGAAGAAATAGATCCACATATCACATTCCACCCATAATTCATTCCATCATATGGACATGTGGGTAGGATGGCTCAACCTCCACCAAAGGGCGTAAAATAGCATTCTAGAGGTGGGAGACCCCTTGGTCATCACCAATAGAGATGTGTTCTAGCTCATAGAGTCCCCTACTATTCACATAGACTTGGAATCCAGGAGGACGAAGTCTAATGTGATTAGTATACTAACCAACCCTCTCAGTTCCATTGAGGTGACTTTCGATCCAGAGATGAAGACCATGCCTCAAGCAAAGCAAAGCATTCGAATCGCCTTTTGTGTGAAATTGAGCAATACGTAAGCTCACCTCATATCTCGAAAAGTTGAAGGTTTGGTAGTTAAGAAAGTTCCTAAGTCTTCTAGTGACATGAAGCAGAAGAGGTTCTTTTTGGGATCAACATCCTCAAGTCCTAAAGTTGACGTAGAACTTGAGGAGGATACTTTTAAAGAATTAATGAAATTACCATTTGACTTTTACTCGCCTTGTGTTCAAAATCTTATACATAAAGGTTTAGTTCCTCATACATGGTCCAAGCACAGGTCAGAGTATTTTGAAAAGCTATGAAACAATACAGGAAGGGAAGCACAATCAAGAGTAAGACTAGGATTCGGTATAGTGGGTCCAGTCGATGATGATGATTAATGCTTAGTTATTACCAATCATTTAGAGTCTGATTGGTTATTCTCACATAATACCAACTCTTATGAGAATGTGTGTTTAGAAATCTCAGATGATCCAGATGATCTCCAAGTCAAAGAGGCACCGTCAGAATTTGAAGAGGAGATTCATTCAATAATTGACAAGCTTAAAGAAATTAACCTCGAGATAGAAGATAATCCACGCCCTATATACATCAGTTCGTTGCTAAATGAAGAAGAAACCAATGACTTTGTTAGGCTATTGACTGAGTTTAAAGACTGCTTCTCATGGAGTTATAAAGAGATGCTCAGATTATCTCCTGACGTAGCAGTCCACAAGCTAGCAATAGATCCTAACACTACCCCTATTAAGCAAGCTCCTAGATGCATGCGATTAGAAATTGAACAACAGGTCATTTATGAAGTCAAGAAACTGATCGATGCTCATTCATCAGGGAAGAGAAATATCCTACCTAGTTAGCTAGTGTCATCACAATTAAGAAGAAGAATGGTCAAATTCGCATATGGGTCAATTTTAAGGACCTAAATAAGGCATGTCCTAAGGATGAGTTTACTCTTCCTATACTAGAATTAATGTTGTAAATCGTCTCATCTCATACAGTCTTTTCTTTCATGGATGGGTCATCTAGTTATAACTAAATCAAGATGTCTCCTAAAGATGAAAGAAACACTACTTTCTAAACCCCAATCAAAATCTTCTGTTATAGGGGTATGCCTTTCGGCCTTAAAAATGCTGGAGCTATATACCAACGGGCCATGACTCAGATCTTCAATGAACTCATCCATCATCAGGTTGAGTGTTATGTTGATGACCTAGTACTCAAGAGCAGAGAAAAGGAAGACCACCTCTTTGACTTGAGAGTAGTTTTTGAATGGTTAAGATAATATAACCTCAAAATGAATCCTCTGAAGTGTGCATTCGGAGTAGCTTCAGGGAAATTCCTTAGGTTTGTTGTTTGACACCAGGGAATAGAAATAGATCCAGAAAAGATTAAAGCTATCTTAGAAATGCTAACTCAACTTAGATCATTTCAAGGACGGCTGGCATATCTAAGATTCTTTATCTCCAACCTATCAGGGAGATGCAAGCCATTCTCAACACTTGTCAAAAAGGATGCCAAGTTTAAGTGAGATGATAAGTGTCAGTATGCCTTCGAAGACATCAAGCAGTATTTGGTGAAGCCACCGGTTCTAGTAGCCCTTATCCCAGGAAAGCCACTCATCCTATACACTGCTACATTGGATGACAATCTTGGTGCTCTGTTGGCCCAAGCCAACAATGAAAGGAAGGAGAACACTCTCTACTACCTCAGCTATCGTCTGATTCGTGCTGAAGTAAATTATCCACCTATTAAGAAACATTGCTTAGCTTTGATCTTTACTTCCCAAAATCTATGGCATTATATGCTTTCTCATAAGATGAACTTGATCTCCAGAATAAATCCTTTGTACCTCATGAACTATCCGGATGTTTGTACGGTCCATGATACTCTCACAGTTTGATATCATATTCGTACCCATCCATGCGGTAAAAAGATAAGCACTAGCAGATTTCTTAGCAGCACACCCACTTCCTGCTGATTCTCCGATTAGTGACGATCTCCCTGATAAACAAATCATGAACTTAGAGGAGGTCGGCAACCGCCGATGGGAGATGTATTTTGATGGTGTTGCTTCTTTTCATAAAGGGGAAGCACCACGATCTATTCTCCTAGGAAAGGCATGGGTAGGAATAGTTTTCCTAACTCCAGACCACATTGTGATGAGAGTCTCATACTATCTTTCCAACCCCTACACCAACAATGAAGCCATGTATGAGGCTTTGATTTTCAGTCTGGAGTTAGCAATCACTATCAGTGTCAAGAGCATCAACATCTTTGGGGATTCTCAGTTGGTCATCAACCAGATTGTGGGTCTTACCAGGTTCTCAAACCCAAGCTTTGTCATTAGTATGAGTATACCATAAAGCTGTTGGCCCAAATTCCTGAAGTCACCATTTACAAGGTTCCCCGAGCAAAGAATGCATTAGCAAATGCTTTGGCCAATCTTGTCAAAGAGTTGACATGTCTGAAAGATGAGTCCATTTCAATAAGGGTCCAAAATAGACAAGTCATATCCCTTATCGATGTTGAACTCATCGAGAGACTTTCTCTTGAAGGGGAGGTTATCGTTGCCAAAATGGACAATGAGCTAGATTGTAGACAACCATTCATAGATTACTTGAAACACAAATTACCTCAAGAAAAGTCATAAGCCCATCAGGTGAAACAGAGAGCTCTCTCCTACGCTCTCGTTGATGGCACCCTGTACTGCCGGTCCTTTGACCAAATGTTGTTATGTTGTTTGGATAAACATGAAGCCCATGACATTGTAATTGAGGTACATTCAGGTCTATCCATAGCACATCAATTTGGTCCGAAGATGAAGATGAAGATCAAGCGACTTGGATACTACTGGCCTTCTATGATTACAGACTACATAGATGTAGCTAGGAGTTGCCATCAGTGTCAAGAACACGGTGTGGTCCTCCACTAACCACCCAACATTCTACACCCTACATTGGCCTCATGGCCATTTGAGTGTTGGGGTACCAACATTGTAGGTCCGATCGATCCTCCTTCTTCCAAGGGGTATCAGTTCATCTTAGCTGCCACCGATAACTTTTCCAAGTGGGTGGAAGCCATCCCACTCAGAGAGGTCACAGCTCAGCATATGCTTCAATTTTTCAGGAACCATATTATATAAGTTTGAAGTGCCTCGATGAATTGTATCTAATAATGGTACTGCATTCAAAAGCATGAAGATCAATAGCTTCTCTAGAAGACACGGTATAGATTGGAGATACTTCACCATCTACTATCCCAACAAATGGCTTAGCAAAAGCATTCAACAAAACTCTCATCCAGATTCTAAAGAAAACTCTTGATGATAATAAATGACAGTGGAACGAGCAGTTAGTTGAAGCCTTGTGGCCTACCGCACCACATACCAAACTCCAACTTAGTCTACCATATTTTTCTTAGTGTATGGGTCTGAAGCTGTTCTACCTTCAGAAGTTTAACTCCCATCACTAAGGATAGCATTGGATACCAAGATCACCACAGAGCAAAATGCAAAGTTATGGTTAAAAAAGTTCAAAGGTTTAGAGGAGAGTCGCCTATAGGTGTGCCAGAATCTTGAGTTGTACAAGGCCAAAATGATTCAAGCTCACAATAAGATGGTCCACCCTAGGTCTTTCCAAGTAGGAGAACTTATGTTAGTCCTAAGGAGAAATTGTTGCCCGTTGAAAGATGGGAGGCAAGTTTGAACCCACTTGGGAAAGCCTCAGCGTCATAGAGAAGGCCTACCAAGGAGGATCTTATCAGGTTATTAATTATAAAGGGGAACACCTGATGCTTCCAATTAATGGGATCTATCTAAATAAATATTACCCATGAAAAAAATCATGTTTGAAAATAATCATTAATAAAAAGAACAAAAAAATCTGATTTCATTCATCAAATATTCTCTTCTTTCAAAGTGTTGTTTGCTTATCTTGTGAATCTGCCATGACGTGTTTAGGGTAGGTGTAAGAGTCCCCCAGTGGCATCCTATCCCTCTTTCACAACACAAATACAATCTCTCGATGCTATTAGAATAGGTGTAAGAGAACCTGAGAGGCATCCTTTTTAGATTAGCACAACTAAGATAGGTGTGAGAGAACCCAAGCATCATCCTTTCATAGTGGGAATCTTGTTTACCATCCATGGCATCATTTCATCAAATTCCCCAATGTGTTTTTAGATTAGGTGCAAGAGTCCTCTAGAGGCATCCTATTCCTTTTTACACATGCACAAAAATAAACATAAATCTTTTTGTCTCGAGCTACTTTGATGTGGGAGCAAGCCCCTAGTGGCACTCACTCATTAGCTGCTCTAGATCAGGTCTACATGCTACCTCGTTAGTATTACCCTAGTGATCACTTGTTTGGAAGATATGAGTCACCGAGCTTTTTTCCTAACTTGACCATTGCAAACCAATGAGTGCCTTGTTAGTGTGGTAAGCTTCACTGCCCAGCCAGTAAGCTACCTCATATTGACTTTTCTTAAGGAGATGTGAGTCCTCATGTTTTCTTCTTGAACTAGCCATCATGCACTGACTAGGTCGAGTATATTTGAGGTTTAGGATAAGTCTCCCAGAGGTTTCCTCTTGACTACATTTGAGCTGATATAAGTCACCCAGTAACATTCACTCAGTAGTCTCCCTAGGTCGGATAGCACCTGTCTAGCCAAAGATAGACTATCCCAGTAATCAATTCTGTTATAGGAGAATGTGAGTCTCCGAGCTTTCTTCCTAGGCTAATTGTTGCAAACCTATTAACACCTTAGGTTGGTTGATGTTCTATGTTAACAGTGACTCACTCGGTGGATACACAACTCTTGGAAAATATGAGTCCTCATTCATTCTCCTTGAGTTGGCCACCGAACACCAATTGGATATATGACTAGTCATGTCATTTTCTCCAGGGTGTTGGATTAAGCCCTTAGCGGCCCCATCCCCTGTGGGCATTCTATTTGGGTCATGTCCTTTATGACCCCATTTGACACTACCCAGGTTACATTTTGGATTGGACATTCCCCTTTCCTAGTAGCCACCCTTGTGGTTGGAGAATTTATTCTACGGCTGCACAGATTCTCCCTTGGTTTAGCAAATCTGAGATTGGTCTAGGCTGATATAAGCTCCTTCTCCATTTGATCCCTCACAAACTAACAGGGTCCACACTAAAATAAACTTAAAAAAAAAAACAAACAAAATTTATTCGCTTGTGGATTAGGAATTCAAGCCCCAAAGGGCCTTTCCCAAGTGCAACTTTAAGGCGGTGTGAGAACTCCCCTAGAATTGCGACCACGAGTTGGATAAATCCCTGGTCGTTCAATCTTTTATTTATATTTTCATCTATTTTTTCATAATCATTCTTTATGTAAGATGATGCATGATTTCTAGCATGATTGTCGCCATTACAGCTAGGTCGGTTTGATTTGTTGCCCAAAGATCACCCAATAGTTCTTTTTTGGAAGATGTGAGTCCCAAGCTTTCTTCCCTAATTGATCATTGCAAACCAAAAGGCACCTTTGGTTGGATAGTTCTCCCATCGTGGAAGCTACTCCCTTTGGTTTTATTAAGATAGGTCTAGGCTAATGAGCTCCTCTCTCCATCACAAACTGATGGAATCCATCAAAATGATTAAAAAAATTAAAAATGAAATCTATCTTTGATTATCTTTGAGCTGATTTTAAGTCCCCTGGGGGCATTCACTCAATAGTCGGCCTTAGGTTGGGTATCTTTGTCTTGCCAAATGATTACCCAGCACCCCTCCTTATTTTGGAAGATGTGAGTCCACACTTTCTTCCTAATGATTGCTCAAAGGCATTCCCTTTGGTTGGATCTACTATGTGTTTAGTAGACTACCCCTTTGGATTGGTAAACTAGTTAGGATCAGCCTCCATGGCTCTATTAGTCATCACAAAACCAATGGGATCCATCTCAAAACAAATCAAAAAAATTAAAAACAAATTCAACCCTTTTTCCCCATGGTAGAAATTTCCTCTTAGCGGCTCAATCAAAATCAAACCTCTCATCTCTTGTGGATGACTTGAACTACTTCCCTGGAAGGTTCATACTTCTAGTGGATTCTTCCTTCTCTCTTATGTCTTGGACATAAAAAGAGCCACACATAAGCTCCGATTCTTTCTACACCTTGAGTTGGATAGAGTATTTCTATTAGTCTTTGTGATCTTTTCGATGTTGACATCTTTGATTATACCAATATGCTGTTCCTTATCACACCATGCTGTTGCCTTTGTTGACCTCATTTTTTAGAATGAGTTCTTAACCCCTCCATATTGACATAAGACTCTCTTAGACTTTAAGATTTTTTTAGTCTTAAGATACATCTAGTGATTAGGTGGACACTCAACCTAGCCCTAGAGACTTAGAAGATTTAGCCATAGGAATAGGTCATGCCTTATGGGTGTTAGGAAAATCTACCTACCCTTAGCTTGAACCATTCCTCACCTTCCTTCCTTTAAGTCAAACTCCAAATCAATCTTATTTGATTTTCTCGAAACCTAATTCAACTCCACGTGATTGAAATCCATGATTGAAACCCATGAATGAAATTCCTAAGTTCAAATTTTCCTAAGTCCTTAATTTCTCTTTTAAGGACTTAGCCAAAATCATGATCAAACCAAATCAAATCCATGAGATTTTCTCATGATTCATTTATATTCCCATTTATATTCACATATATAAATGAGATATAAATTCACACTAATCAAACTAAACTCAAAATTCAAAATCAATTCATGAAATTTCCTAAATCCCTTAATTTTCTTCTTAAGGACTTATCCAAAATCATGATCAAACCAATTCAAACTCATGGGATTTTCTCATAACTCATTTGTATTCTCATTTATATTCACATATATAAATGAAATATCAATATAAATCAATCAAATCAATTCAAATTCATGGGATTTTCTCATAACTCATTCATATTCTCATTTATATTCACATATATAAATGAAATATAAATATAAATCAATCAAATCAAATCCAAAAATTAAATTCCAAATCTAAAATATTTGCTAAGTCCTTTAAATTTCTTTTTAATGGACTTAGCTAAATCATGATCAAATCACTTCAAATCCTTGAAATTTTCTATGATCCATTTATATTCTCATTTATATTCACATATATAAATGAAATATAAATTCAAACAATCAAAACCAATTCCAAAAATCAAACTCAAATCCACTCAAAATCCAACCTAAGTCTTTCAAGTCAAATTCTTGAACTTAGGTAAATCAACTCCAAATCAATCCCAACTCTTGATTTTTCTTCATTATTCAATCAACCCTACAATTATGAATTCATATAAAAATACAAAACTTCAATCACCAAATCAAAATCTAATTCAAAAATCAAACCCCAAATCCATTCATATTCTTCCTTTGAATATGAAATTGTCAAATGAATCAAAACCCATTTGACTTCAAACCACTTGCAAATGGATTTATATTTCAATCATAAGTCCATATACAAGTTCAATCAAACTCAAATCAAGCTTTGACCAAGCCATTTGACTCACTTAGGCTCACTTGACCCAAAGTGACCTAAAGTACCCTTATGAGCAAATTCTAATCCTAACAAAATTGGATTGAATCAAATTCACCTATGCCTCTCATCATGATCAACAATCATCATGGGATGATCAATCAACCAAATTGGGTCAAACCAAGTCAAACCTAAGGGTTGACCAAGTTAACACTTAGCTAAAAATGAAACCTAACATAGTCAAAATCCACCATAGGCCAAATTTATTGAAACCATTGATCTAAGTTTATTCATGAACTATGTTTGAACTTGACCAAGTCAACATTTGAGCCTAACCTAGCCCAATTGGCCACTTGACCCAACTTGACCCAACTTGACCTAAAAAGTCAAAATGTGTCAAAACTTGATCAAAGCCAAATTAATTGAAACCAATGGGTCAAGTTCATTCCAAATCACTTGTTGAACTTGACCAAAGCCTCAATTGGCCAACTAGACCTAACCTAGCCCAATTGACCTTGAACCCAACTTGACCTAAAGGGTCATGTTGAGCCAAATTCAAACTTAACCAAGATTGATTAGAAATAAAGATACCAATCCACTCCATATGATTAACCAAACCTAAACCTACCCATGACCTAGCTCAAATAGGTCAAGTGGGTCAAATTGGTCAACTTGACCCATTTGACCTAAATGAAGTCGTATGAACCAAATTCAAAATTAAATGAAATTGAATCAAACCAAAACCACCAAAACATTTCAAATGGTCATATGAACTTGAACCAACCCTTAGTTTGACCCAATTTGACCAATTGGTCAGCTTGACCCAAGTTGACCCATTTTGACCTATATGGGTCAACATGAGCCAAACCATATCAAATGGATTCCAAATCCAATAAAACTTAGCCAAACTTATTTTCTCCACATACCCAACATATTCAAATTCAAAAATTGCAAAATGTCCATTCTACTCCTAGTCCATAGAATAAATTTTGGTCTAATCCATGGGAAATTTGGTCAAGCCCTCTTCATATCAACTTGATACCTTCCTAATAGGTCAAGTAGACCCAGTGGAGAGTGGTGCACCCAACCCAATGGGTTTGGGTCAGCCCAAATGGACCCAAGGCCAAAATTGACCCCTAACTCAAATTAGCCAATTGAAAAACCTCCCTCCACTTGATTTGAAGCACATGGGAAGTTACAAATCCACTCAATAGCTCAAACTAACCATGTGCCAACTTCAAATATCTCAAACAACCCTTTCCATATGGTCAATTGGATCAAAATGGAAAGCTATGTGTTGGCCGTCCGATTGCCATAGGGGGAGATATACTCCCCCTAATTCCATTTGAATCCATGACCCTCCTTATCGATTGAACCATAGTGAGTGTTAGGAGCCATCAGAGAGCATTCCTAAGCTTTTTAAGATGGATTTGAATCTTGCCTTTCTCAGTTTTCTTCCTTAGAAATTAAGGGAGCTCATCTCAATTCCCAATTTCCTCTTCACTCAGGTCTACTTCAATTGCCTTTGCATACTTCATCAGGGAGCTTAGTTGAGTGGACCAAAGCATCCACACAAGTTCCTGAAGCAAGGAGAGGTTTAAGTGGTTCAAAGCCAAAAGCAAGGAGAAGAGGTGTTGGTCCATAGAGAGATCACTCCAAGGCTTGAATCTTTCAACAGGGTTTTGTCTCCTCTAGACGAAGCTACCTCATCGAGCTCGAGCACCAGTGATCACCTTTGGTGAGGTATGGAATTTTTCAGCCACTAGGCATAGGAGGTGTTGGTCCTTTATGAAAGAAATTATCATGGCATGAGAAATCCACCGTTGGATAGGCTTGTCATTAACATAAGATGGTTTGGGTAAAGTCTCATTCTAATCCGAGGTCAATACAGCTCGGATCCTCCCTTAGATCATGGACGGTCTCAATTGATCCTTAGAAGAACTTGTGTGATCCTGGTCATCCATCCACGCATTTTGGATGGACAGCCTAGATTAACCGCATGTTTTAGAATTGATTTATCCCTTTTAAAACCATGGGATGAACCCTGGCCGTTCGATCCTTGATCGAGCGACAGGGATCAAACTGCATCCTGCCGCAGCACTGCCTCTGTGATGCGACATTTAAGTGGATGCCTCATGGCACGAAGCGTGTAAAGTGAGCTGACCGCCACCGCGCATGTCACACTATGAGCTAAGGGGATTAGTTAGGGATTTAATTAATTTTAATTAATCTCATATCCTTCAAAAACTTATATCTCCCTCAATAAAATTCAAAAAAAAATATGAGGTAAATTTTTATGGAAAGATAATTCAAACTAGAATATTTTAAAAATTATTTCAATGGATTTTGAGTTATATTTTTCTCTGATTTTGGATTTTGATGGAAATCTTATTTTACTAATTATCCCTTAATTAATCCTCTAATTAATCCCAAACTTCTAGGGTATGTTTTAGAGGATGTCCTCTACCTCCCATAATTTTCTTGGAATTTATTGAAGGCTTAATTGGGGGAATCGCAAATGCATTTCCTAATTACCCTCCTTCTATAATTAAGGATAATTAAGTGTTGGATTAGTGTTTTAATCTCTCATCAGAGTTGATTAAGGTTAGATCCAGTGAATAGAGGCTTAGAAAATAAGTTTGGGGTATTTCCCATAAGCTATTCCTTAAACCCCTTTTCTTTCCTTAATCCTCTCTTAATTAAGGGTTAATTCATTAATTATTCTCTTAATTTATTTCTAAAAATTTTAAAACCTTCCAAAACTTAATTAATCTACTTTGGGTAGATGCTTAGGTGTTGAGTAGCAAAAGTTCAATTAAGGAAATCAAAACTCACCTCATATGTGTGAGGGGTGTTTTGAAATTACTTAAGTTAAACCCCTTAGCTTAATTAACCATTAATCATGAGCCAAATTACATTAGGCCCTTTTCTTCCTAGGTGCATTGAAAATTTAAATTCCTTGTGAGTTTTTATGTTATCTCATTGGCTCAGAATTACTTGGCTAACTATGCTAAGGTGGTGTAGGTAAGGGTTAATTAACTTGTTTAATTCATACCTTAACCTAATAAAAAATTTAAATGAACCTAATCATCTATAAATTAAACAAAAATGTCAAACACATGTGGGAATGGGTTAGGAATAGCAAACTCAACTCACATTTTCAAACTTAAATCAAACTCAAAATCAAATAAAAATAATACTAAATGAACTTTGATTTATTTTAAGCTTTCTAGTTTCATAAGATTGTCTTTAAGATTTAATTAAAGTGAATGTGTTTACATGATTTCACTGCTTTAGTTCTTTCCCCAACATTCTAAATATGTATGTCATGTGGTTTCATGCATCCATGCTTTTCATATTTTCAAATTTAAAAATGAAAATATTTACCTTATGTCAAAATTGCATGTGTTGGCTAAAGTAGAAATATGAGTGGCTATTATCACTACTAAATTCAAATTATTTTCAAAAATATATGAATCAATTATCAAAACTGAAAGTATGCTTCTTATGCTTTAATTATAAGCTTGCATGTGAGTAAGATATAAAGATGTGCTTAGCATAGGTTTTCCTTCTCTTCTCTTTTAGTATAGTTTTGAATAGGATTTGGTAAGATGTATGGTTCATTTGAAAAGAACCTAACACTTGCCTAATTCCATATCATATTCATTCCTATACTATCAATTAAGAAGGATACCTATGCTTGCACATATAAATTGTATAAACAAAACAAATTAACTAATACAAATTTTTGCATTCTTTCTTTTCCATTCATTTCTTTTGAATACATGTTTGTATTTAAGAAAAGTGGTATATTAGTCTAGACAACCCCGAGGTTGCGAGGCTTTAAGTAGCCCTAAGTAGGTCTTGTACCTTACACCTCTGGTTAACAATGGCGTTGTACTCTCTTATGCCTTTCATACTTTCATTTGTGCATGTGAAAATTGGATAAGAAATTTCTTTTCTACTTAATGAAAATCATGCATCATAAGCATTCAAATTTTTTAACTAACTCACAGCATTCTTTTTCCATCATTTTTTTTTTTGTACAAATGTTTGTATTTAAGGAAAGTGGTATATTAGTCTGGACAACCCCGAGGTTGCGAGGCTTTAAGTAGCTCTAAGTAGATCTTGTACCTTACACCTCTGGTTAACTATGGTGTTGTACTGACTTATTCCTTTCTTACTTTCATGTGTGCAAGTGAAGATTTGATAAGAAATCTCTTTTTTACTTAATGAAAATCATGAATCATAAGCTTTCAAATATTACATGCATCATGAAGTGTGCTAAACTTTTCCATTTGGTATGTATAGATATGCTTAGGATCCATTCATATGCATGTTATACATGTTGGGAAAGAAATGAAGTGATGTGTGTTTTGTAAATTTAGTTCACTTTACTTAAACTAGAAATGCCTTTCTTTTGAATAGGCTTGTTTAGAGTTCATCTAAACTTAGGATTAATTAAAACACATAATAAAATATTCACTAAACAAAACCAAAAACATGAATCTACTTTAGAAATTACTTAGGTTGGGGAAGGAAAGAGAAGTTCTCTTCTCTTTCCCTCTCTTTATAACTTAGTAATTAATTGTAGGATTCACTTGAACCTAATCAAAACATGAAATAAAATCAATCCAAAATAATTAAATCACTTAAATGAAACCCTCCTCTAAGTTAAACATGCTTCACACTTAGAAAATTCTAACTTAAAGCCATAGCTAAGCATACCACACAAACCTCCAAAGCACACACATTTGCCTAAGTCACCACTTCTAGCTTTAGGTTAGGGCGATGCATGGTCTGAGGCTTGCTTTTATTTTATGGTTTATGTTTTAGACTGGATGTTAGGATGTATGCTCATAGAATGAATGGTAGGGCGATCTTAGTCTAACCATTGTCTTCTGCAATGGATTGTGCTTAAGGGGCACTATCATAAATAAAAATATAAATGCTTTTGCTTGTAGGTGCTTATACCCCTAAGCATAATCCTATATGCCAGGTGGACTTTGTCACCCATGTGTGGGGTGAAAAGTCCAATATACATGCTTGGGATTTAGTGGTTTATTTAGCTAACCTTTATTTTGCTGGTGTTAGCTAGATTTACTTTTCCTTTTCATGTAAATTTTTCAATTAGGATTTTGGAATGATTATTATGGAGATTAGGATGAACATTGGTCATAAGATCCTATCTTATGCACTATATGATAAATGAGCATCCACCTTCCAACCATCCAAAATAAGGAACCAAAGAAGAAAGAAGAAAAGAAGAATGAAGCTTGATGACCCCCATAATAGTGAATTACTTGCTTAATTGTATTTAATTCATTTGTAATTCAGGTTGTATAAGGGTTGAGCTTAGCTACCCAATTTCTTTTTCTTTGTGCATCTTTTCTAGTTATTCTTTGTGATTAGCTTTATGGATGATTTGTTTAGCATTAAGTGGCATCTTTTCTAGTTTCCTTTATATCTTTGGAAATAAATCTTCAAATCTAACAACTCAAAATAAAAAAATAAAGAATTTATAACCTCACTTAAAACTTAGGTTTAAAATCAAGATAAAAGAATTAGCAACCCCTTAGTTGGATGAGTATTTCTTTTATAATATCATGCAAAAATGCATCTTATTTCACTCTTGACTGGAGGGCTTCCACCTTTGCCAAAGGAACTTGGCTTGACCTTTAAGAGTCATGGTAGAAACACACCTCCTCCCTTCTCGCTAATTTTGGCCAATAACTTTATTTCTCATGCATTAGATATATGAATCCTATTAGCCTGAGTCAAAATGATTGTCCAAAAATGAAAAATAAAATGAAGTCTGAATTGTATTAGATTTAGGTCATTTGAAGCATGTCCTTACATAATCTAGTCTCTTTAGGGAGTGAGTTTAAGGACTTAGTTTCTTTCTAAATAAATAACAATCTAGCTATCTTACATAAGCATAAGACTTGCCTACATGAATTTAAAATCGTAGGAGGAGTGAGTTGGCAGCCACCCCCAGGCAATTGTAAGTCCAAGCAGTCTGGTGGTTTGTCTTCTCTTATGGAGGCAAACAAAATACCCATTTTTCGCCTTAGATTTAGGTTTTGCTTTCGGCCCTTGCCAAAGCTTCCTAGATTTAGGTTTTGAGATTGCTTCTCCCTTTTGTGGGCCATAAGCTTAAATCCTCACCTCTTAGGCATTTCCATAATCTTGTATTATGGAATCATTAGTCCTAAATTTCTAATAAAAAATTCAACTCAAATAAATTAAATCAATTTCAAAATTATAAAGCCCAACTATAGGCTAGTTTGAGATGCTCGCTAGGTTTCCTAGCATCATGGGCATCTCCTACTTATCTTTCTTTTAGCTTTGATAATAACTCTCACTCTTTGATCAATCTCATTTGATCTCCAAAATAAACTAATTGATTGATAGTCCTTTCCTACTAAAATCTTTGAAGACAACGATCATTTACCTTAATTTAGAGGATTCCTAAGGGATTCCTTCCCTTAGGATGTAATTAACTATGGGGGTTTGCCCGTGTAGGGAACTTAACGAACCTTTAAAATAAACCCTAGTTTACTTTTTCATGTAAAGTAGGGGAAGAATCTCTGGTACATATGTAGACCCATTGTTCTTAGGAGTCTTTTTTGAGGTGATTAGGTCCATTAAAGGGTAATGACTTCTATCCTTTGAGATAGTACACTATTCCTTGATGATGTACCCGATCACCTGAATAAGTACATTTGTGAATCTGGGTGGCATCCCAAAAAGATGAATTTCTATTTTCTTGCCTTTTTCACCCATAGATTGGAAGGTGACTCTATAGAAATTTTTCTAACCAACATTTGTCCATATAATTATAATATTTTAATGTAGATATTGGGTTTATTAATTAGGTTGATTGGATATAAGTCAACCCCACTGACCCACATTAACCCAATTATCCAATATGTCTAAAATTGCCTTAACCTTCAAATTTATTGTACCAATTAGAAATATGAATTTGTTGGAATGTCCTAAATATATTCCTCTTCTTCCTCCACTACTTCCATTTCCTTCTTGCTATTATACTGCTTATGTAGCTCTTCCACTTCCACCTACATCATCATTATATAAGCATTCATCTCCTCAATAAATATAACCATCTTTTTGTTAATGAACTTCTTAATTGTGATATTTCGTATGCTTGAGTAAGTTTTCTAAAAGCCTTATGCATCATATGATATACCCTTTGAGCCTAACCCATATGTCATCCTTCTTCTTTCCTCTTGTTAGTTGCTTCCATAAGCTAAAATCATCCCATTATAATAATGAATCCCATAGTGATGATTAGCTATAAATATCTCTCAAATGCATGAAGTCATTCTACAAAATTTTAACATTGGTAATAGTATATTATTTTTTTTAAGTAATAATACTTACATAAAATTGTTGGGATCTGCTATCAACCCACTAATGGTCTTACAGGGATTAATGTGGATGTCTATGCATGTAAGCTCTAATGATATAGTCTCCCTTCCTAAAAATTGCTTCTATGAAGACCATTTATATTAATATTATTAATTTAAAAATATATCATATCAAAAATATAAAATTAACATGCTTACCATCCTCCTCCTATGCTCAATACAAGGAGCAAGTGAGCCACCAGTATGCAACAAGCTCCCCATGCCTCGCCAATTGGGCACTTGATTTTGCTTATGTTCTATCTTTTTAGTGTGCTCTAGGCAAGCCAAGTTTTAGTCAAAATACCCCACACTCCCTCTCCAATCTATATTGGCTTTTGGCTAAAGTTATAGATGTCTATGAACATGTCCCACAAGCGAGTGGAATTTTGTTTCTCAAGTTCTTTGGTATCTCATCATGATGCTAGGGTAACAAAGTGAAGTCTCTCAGTATAATAAATAAATATTATTAAGATCTCAAAAATGTAAATATTTTATTAACTAAAAACTTCTTTCCTTAAATTCTCCAACTCATATGCTACAAATTATATTAGTTGTTGGCATAAAAAATGTCAACATGATCAAAGTTCAAATCATCCCTAAGTAACTAATAAATTAATATTAATTATTTCATTAGGATAACCTTAGTAAACCATAGGAGAAACTAATGTAGGAGGGTCACTTCTTGAATCTTTCTAACAACTTAAATTTGACTCTAACTAGCATTGGGGTTTATTTCATTTATTTTCTTAGATTCAACCATTCTATTATGAATATAAATGCTACTTTTGAGCAATCAGTCCATCTCATTAATTTAATTGTTTATGCAATTTATAATGGAACATTGATGTTTGGCTTTCTCAACATTAAAATCTTTTACGAAATATATCACAAGCTTGAGTCAAAAGAACCCACCTACCTTCACCCCATCCCAAATTCTTTAGGTAATTTTCCTTCTTTTCTTCATCCTATGAGTCATGGCCTTCAACTTTAATCCCAAAATAATCCCTAAGAGCCCTTGGATCATTAAGATGCATGACCAAGTGCCTAAGTCAAACCTAAGTCAAGCCAAGTCAACCCTAGGTCCAATATGAATCAATGTTTAAGTTATATAATCAAATTACTAAAGAGCTTGTTCACATTTAGATAGAAACTTTGGAGTCTATTGGTGAGTTCAATTGCATAAAATTAACCCAATTAACTTTATTTGAAGCAATTTGACCTAATTAGGCTAACAACATCTAAATATCTTTAGGCTCCAAATTAAGCTAAAGCATTTCCTTGAAACCTCATACATTTCCATATTTATCTCAGTATAATTGCCCATCAGTCCAAGCCCAAGATGTCATGAGATTTTCTTAACCCATTAACACTCACATGCCACTTAGGACTTAAATTTAACCAACCTAATATTCATAAAAAAAATTACACACTTAAGCATCATTATAACCAAGGATGTCCCAGTAATTCTTTAGCTGTGACCAAGTAATTTGACCACTCCTTGTGGGTCAATGTGTCCTAATTAAACCCAAATGGGTACCCTACTTTGGAGTTGAAGTTGACTAACCAAATGGTCAAATATTTCCATCAAATTTGACCTGTAATTAAAGGATAATGTTCATAATAATAATTTAACACCAACCTATTTTGACCAACTTCTATGGGTCAAATTAATGGGCCCAAGATATAGGTCTTAATGTGTCAAAGTGACCCATTCAACAAAATCCTTCATAATTCACATTCAAACTCTAAAAAATGATAAAATCTCACAAAGAAAACTAAGGCCTTACTCCACCTCTTCAACCACACAATCTTTCTTGAGATGAGATCATAGTTAAGAGTTTGTCACCTTTTAATCAAACTGGAAAACAATAAGGAGGAAATTTAATTAAACACTCCTATCAACTCTAGATCAATCCTAATCCCCCAAGTTGAGAATTTTTTTCTACTCCATATCATGTGATTGGGCTTGGTCCCCCAAGCTTTGTAGGCCACACTATGACTTGATGAGCCATGGAATCAAATCCTCTCCTCCCTCTTATGGTTCCAAATGTAAGTTTACCTAAGATGGTCCCAAGAGAGAAATTTGGTGTAGGTTTTGCCTCAAATTACATCAACTTGAACCCTACCTAAGATCCTAAGACATATCTTGTCTTATGGAGAAGCTGATACTTGAGCCATTGAATATAATTTATATTAGATCTAATGGCCTAAAATAAGTCAGATAATGAACCTTACATCTAGGATCAATTTTAGGTTATTTTCTTCTCATATTTGTTCTAATTTTTTTATCATGTAGAAACTAAGTAGTCATTATATGAAGCTTAGTTATTGCAAAAAAAATATTAAAAGTCAATTTACTTAATTAATTTAAATTTTAAAAAATAGTTAAAATATATTTTAATAAATTAAGTCACTAAGAAACATCCAAAATTATGAAACTAAGAAAGTATAGGAGAACAATAGCAGAGTATAATAAAATTTTCAAACCAATTTTTATAAAAATCAAATAGATATGAATTTTTAAAGTCAATAATTTACTATTTAAAATTTATAAAAATTAAAATATATATATCAAAATAAATATGCAAATTAATGGAATATTAGAAACATTTAACCAAGTATTTAAAAAAATTCACAATTTTTAAATAAAAATTAAATAATTTACCTTTTTTAATAGGCTTACACACTATTCAAATTTCTAAATATAAAAATTAAATGTGAAGAAAATTATGAAACATTGAACAAAGGTTCAAAATATTATTCTAACTGGTTATAAAAAAAACTATAATTTTAAAATTAAAGGAAATTTTTAATAAATTTTTAAAACTAAACACTTTTTATCCAAAAAAAATTGAAAAAATAATTAAGAAAATTATAAAAAAAAATATTAGCATAACATGTAAAATATTAATGAAATTTTGTAAAATCTTCATAATTTTTAAAATTACAATGAACATGTTATAAATTCTCAAACTTAATTAGGCATTTATAAAAATTTTAAAAATTAAAATAAATTAAAGAAAACAATACAAAATTTATCGAATGCTCAAATCATTAATATAGACTTCTTGTTAAAATTTCTTAGTTTTTTAAGTAATTTATGTTGTGAAACTAATTTTCATATTAAAATAATTAATTTAATGAATTAATAAAAAAAATCACCAAAAATCATAAAATTTTTGTTAAAAAATAACTTATTTTCATTACAAATTATCTTAAATCTTTGAATTAATATAATAATTATTAAATTAACTTTATATAATTAACATTTAATTAGTAATTTAATAATCAATTTAGTACTAAAATAAATGAATAAAATTTATAAAAAAAATTCTAAGATAATTTAAAAATTTTCAAAAAAAATGATAAAATTATCCAAAGTCTTTATGAAATTTAAAATTTATTTCATGGATAAAGGAGTTAATAATCATGAATTATCAAAATTTGTAAAATCAAGTAAACTTAAATGAATTCCACAAATTCAAAAGAACTTGAAAACCTAAATAATTAAACACCAATCAACTTAAAAGAAACCTTTAAGACTAGATAGTCTATGTTAATGGGTAATAAATAAGTGGGGTCCACTTAATAAAATAGGTCCCATAAGTTAAACACTACTCTCTAAAGTAAGCCAATTTTAAATATCATGTTTAAAGTCTAATCTTCAAAATTTCAAATCATAAGCATTTTAAAAAAATACATAACAAAAATAGTATAATGTATATGAATGTCCTAATACCTCTTGTGCATGCATTTGAATTAGATAAGGCATCCATCATATATACACATCTACATAATAGACTTATCTGTCTAATTAATTTTATTTCAACCTTATTCTCTTTATAATATTCAATTATACCATTAAAACTCATTCACACTACATCATGTACACATATGGTGATCACCTCCTTAAAGTAGGTCAGCCAATTGGAAAAATAAATAACTAAGATCACCATACACTGCATCTTAGGTCTTGATTAACTCATGAACCAACTTGATAAATAATTGGATCATAGTTTATGTTCTCAATAGACTTAGAAATGCTCACTTAGTACCTCCTAGCTTTTAACCAACCTTTTAGGCTAAGTATCGTCCTCCTACACATAAGACATTTGTTGAATCAACAACTTTGATATCCTCTCAATCATACTTGTATGAATAAATATTCCTCATGAGTAGATCATGCTTATTCATAATCTATCTTATTCTTTGATATGATTGTCTTTCTGTTAAGCAAATAGATTTATTTGATGAATTTGATTATCCCTTTGGATCAAATTTAATTTGGATTGACCAATTAAGTCATTCTAGTTGGATCCAAATTTGTCTATAGAGAGATGCAAGATATTACTTTAAACACTTGGAAAGTAAGGCTAGATCAAGTGGGATAAGGCAAGTAAGAATGTACCAAAAATCTCTTTGAGTTAGAATAAGAATACAAGTAATGAGATCAAATTACAAGAATCTCTCCCTCTCCAAGTAAAAGTGCCCAAAGAAAAAAAAAACATCTTCACCTCCTCAATTCTTTTTTTATATATAATAAGAGGGCAACTACATATAAGAAAAATATACATTAGCTATGTCAATTACATAAAGGATTCACCAATTTCTAGTAAAGTAGACAAGTGATCTGTGTTGACTGGTGAGCTCTTGAGTGTAGTCACTTGTGTTGATGGGGCAAGTTGTCTGATATGAATGTTGGTTGCAATGATCGGTTGTATGTGGGTGAGTCTTCATGTATAAGGTGGGTCACTAGATACTAACTACCAAATTAAGATGGTCTCTTCTTTTGTTCATCCTTCTTAGAGAGAGATTTTAATAGATGATTTGATCTACTTGCATAAAGTTTGCCTCTAATTGGTGAAGTTTTTTTTATTTTTTTATTTTTTTGTTATTCCTCCATCGCATTACAAGTACTCATTGTGTCCACTAGTATTTCTTGGGTATACATTTTCCTCCCTAATTTTTTTTCTCCTTATAGAATTGACTCACAAAAAGAACATAAGAATGAGAGTATATATTAATTAGTAGTATTTAATTCAAATTTTTTGACCAAAATTTTTTATGTCACATTTCTTTGACTTGATATGTTCTTTTGAAGCTTTCTCCATTGTTCGGGCTATAAAAGAAGCTAGTCTTCTTTATTTTGATTATCTTTAAATTCAACTAGCCTTCCCTACCATGTTCTTTTTGTTGATTGAGTGGCCATTTATCATGGACTCCAAGAAGGAAGTTGGAGAGATATTGTAGTGCTTTTTGATGAGGTGAGTTCTTTTGCACCGATTGTAAGTGAAACTACTTACCCTTCCAAGGACTCACGAGTAAAGGTTAATGTTAAGAGGAGTGTTATTGTAGAATTGGTGGATCCTTCTCTCCATAAGAGCATCAAGATGGCATCAAGTGTTTGGAGTGAAGGTGAAGATTTTCTTCCTATTCGGTGAAGGAAGGTTGTGGTGACTAGGTTAGCAAGAGCTCCTTTTCAACAAAGAGCAGCTGAAGATTGTCTTATCATGTTATAAATCTCTATTTAGTGACCTTATTATCCCTTCTCTTAATTTGATATTATCTTTTTCCTGTCATAGTTGGGTGTTGAGTTTGCGTGAATTTGTGGAGGGAGATTGATGATTCCCAGTCTCCAACTCCCATGGGTTCCCCATCGAAGCCAAGAAGTAGATCGATGATGAGTATTACTGACATAATATGCAAGTTATTTGGCCATCATTTGATGAGGAAGCTCATTTTATCTGATAATGGCTTTCTTTCTCGAGGATAATGTCTTTGACCAAATGCTTTACAAGAATTCATTTGTCCATATTTGATGATATTACTTCTCTTCATGTAAGAGGGAGTTCAATGCAATCAATTTTTTTGTTGCTAATCTCCCAGTAGCTCTGTCAAGTGGTGACTTGGTGGCTCCAAGTTTTTCTTTAGGGGTAGATTTCCATTTGTTGGAGAAGAAATTGGTAACCAGCTTTCTTAATCATTGAAGTAATTAGCTTTACCTCGATTGATATCTAAAAGATGATGGTGAGCTTACTTTCATTCACTTGTTAAGACTGCTATGAGTCTAAGAAGATGAGTCCTCCCATCCATGGGGAAGCAATGTCAAAGGGGAGCTTGTGTCTTCCTCTTTTCCTATCAAGCTTATTTCTTTGCTAGGGAGAGTGACTCTTCTTAAGGAAGCACAAGCTCGGTGGGACAAGTGGTTGCTAAGTTGCAGAAGAGGCTGGAGGCTACAAAAGTTGAATTATAATAGAGGTTGATGACTGTGGAGGCCTAATCATAATGGAGGCTAGCATCCTTGGAAGCTAAATCATAATGAAGGTTGGCGACCATGGATGTCGAGTTGACTTCGCTTCATTGTTGAAAGTCAAGCAAGACTTCTCTCTTCTTTGTGGGTGTCAACTTTATTTTTGATTATCTGTCCAATAAAAGAGTACTCTTCAATGAATGGAAATTGGATCCAATAGTTAAGCAATTTGAAAAATAATGTAAAATAAAATAGGGGTGAGCGTATGTAAAATTTTATACTATTGTAAAAAAAATTGTCTAAATAAAATGATCATATTTCTTACTTCTCTCTTTGTTTTTATGTCAAGTCCTATTAATGCCTTGTGGTAGAATAGATTTTTTAAATGCATTACTGTGGCTTGCACCACTTGAGATTTCTACAATATTTGATAATATTTTTTCATTAAATGCTTGATATGACATCTATATTTCTAAGATCTTTTTATCATGCTTATATATTTTTCTTGCCCGTAATTAGGTAAGCCTATAT
Source organism: Cymbidium sinense (assembly GCA_021442155.1). Lineage (NCBI taxonomy): Eukaryota > Viridiplantae > Streptophyta > Magnoliopsida > Asparagales > Orchidaceae > Cymbidium > Cymbidium sinense. Next base: position 154,455,988 of record CM038220.1, on the reverse strand, counting down.
TGTATTCCTTCTTTGATTATAGAGTGAGTAATTTTATGTTAGTGTAAGTTACTTTTCTCTTTCTAGCATGTTTTTTTACCATGGCCATGGCATCTCTTGAGAAGGAATCCACAAAGTTTTTTCACGAGCATAGCGAATGAGCCATCAATTCTAAATGAGATTAATGAGCCTTTCATATTTCATGGGTATTGCTATGGAAATTCCAATTTTTCAATGAGAGTTGCTCATGAGGATGAGTGAGTGAATACATTAAAAGTGAACAAGTTGTGTGTTTCATTAATTCATTTTTAATTCGTCCTCTAATTCCCTCTCTATACTAAGTGGGTGGATATTCTAAACTTTTAAGATGTGGAGCTCGCTCAACTGTTATTGAACTCCTTAGCAAGTGTCACAACCTTTATTTTTTATCTTGAGATAGAAGAGATTGGCATAGAACTTGACTCTCTTCTACTTCATCTTCTTGATCAAAGGGCACAAGGATGCGACTATATAATTTTTGGTGGTTTGCCTGAAGATAATTGGTTCGATAAAATAGGTGAGGAACCACATTCCAAAATTTATTTTATCAAGTTCTTTATCAAGTGCAGAGTGCTGATTGATGCCACCCCATTTACTATCAATAAGGTGGTATTTCTCAAGCCAAATGATGAAGAAGTTGAGACTTTAATGAAAATGGATGGCAGAAGACTAAACATTAGGAATTGTCTTCAATAAGGTAAAATTCTTGAGCATATCTATAGAAGTACTCATCATTGATCAGATTTATTCTTCCTTTAGCTTTTTTATGTATTGATCTTTACACTCGCTTATTTTAGAAGATGATGCATCTACTTTTTTTTTGTTTGACTCTGAGATCATCAAATTTCTTGTTGAATTCAAGGAAGGCGAGCCCATACGTGCTAAGGTAGTCCTTAAAAAATTTGACCAATGATACAAGGCCAAGTTCTACTCCCATGAAGTCCAAGAAAAGATCAAAAAATGTTATTCTCAAAGCTTCATCAAGAAAGAAGAGCAATATGGGAAAGAAGCCAGCAAAATGAACTCACCATTTTTATCCCAAAAAGAAGTATACTTTCGACATGACTAATCCAATGAGTGAAGCCTTTAGGTTGGGACATCTAATCTTTTTCTAAAGAGTTGGACACACTTCTTGAAGAGCTTCCTGCAGTCAACTCCCTTACACTGCTATGATCATTCAAGTGATGGCATGTAATTAAATTAAGAGCCTAAAAGGGAGTTTATTTCAACAACAAAAGCTCTTGTAGCCATCAAGTTAGGATAAAACTTAAAAATTGACCGATGATGGAATGTTAAATATAAGTTGACCATTCTGCTACAGGCAGCAAAGCAATAAGCAGAGGAGAATAATTGAGAAGTTTTGGAAGTGACACACCTCTCTGAATGAATAAAGTCTTGGAGGAAGAATTTTCTCATCACACTAAGTGTTCTAGAAGAGGGAGGTCATGTTTTCTAGCTTCCTCAACTATGATTATTATAAGAGGTTGTTGCAATAGAAATTTAGGGAAGGAGTTGAATTCATTATCGCTAAGTTGGTGAAATATGACCAATTTGATGCTAAGTTCCTAGACTTTGATAACATAGTCACTCTTTCAAAGTCAAACTCAAGGAGAGTAATGAAAAAGGCAACACTAGCTAGTTTTTTGTATTTTAATTTTCTCTTTTTGCACATCCAAATTAGAAATGCAACTATATATTAACTACTCACCTTTATATAAGCATTTTTTTGATGAAAAAAACTTGTTCATCATATTTGTCATTGATATACTTATAAATATGAATTTATTTGTTGAATGAACATACCCTCATCATGGTCATCGTAAGAATGTACTTGCTGAATATGCTCGTTGAATGAATATATTCATTGAATAAACTAACTCGATGAATTTAATGAACATACTCACTTGTGGAATAAATGTGCTTGTTTGATTTACTCATTTAATGAATATCGCTTTATGGATGAATATACTTGAATTTATTTATTAAATGAATATACTCCTTGAATGTATTCAATGAATAAACTTACTAAGTCTAATGAATGTACTTGTCAAATATATTTGTTGAATGAATATACTTGGCTTTCTTTATCATTCAATAGTTTTAAGTAATTAATTCAAATTATTAAGGGAATATTTAGTCGCCAACCACATAGAGTATTTATTTTAATATTTTATAGTGAAACCGTATGGAGTGTTGGTCTTACACTTTGGTTTCCAGCAGCATCAAGTGTTGGTCTTTTATTTGAGGTCACCAATAGCATGGAATATTGAAATTTTTTTTTCATAATTGTCAACCATATGTAGTATTGGTTCTAAATTTTAGTCACCAACCGCATGGATTGTTGGCCTTTTACTTTGAATCCCTTATATATTTATGAAGTGTTTATGATGACTAGCTTAAATAAGATGCAGTTTCGATAATCTACTGAGTCGACCCTTGTACACTTGGACCAGAAGTAGCTTGCTAAGTTACTTTAGTTAACAGATAGCTCCATGAGTCTTTTTAACTTAAATTACTATAGCTTGTTTAGCTCCTCAAGTCTTAACACAAACTATTGTAGTTTGTTGAGTATCTTGGTTCACACGTAGCTCCTTAGGCTTTTTTAAACTTAGGTTGAAAGTGACTCATCAAATAACTTAGGCAAATATAGCTTGCCAAATAGCCTAGGTTGAGTGGCTTGGGCTAATATGTAGCTCACCAATTCACTAGAATCACTATAACTCACCAAGATATTCGAGTCAAGGTAGCTCAACAAGCTGATTAGGTGAGTATACTTCATGTTTTAGGGGTATTAAGTCTCATTTAGCAATTTGGGTCACAGTAACTCATAGAGTGGCTTGAGCTAATAGATAGCTCACCAAGTCACTTGGGCTAATGTAGCTTTCCAAGTCTAATTAAACATAATTTGCTAAGTGAATATCATTTTTCAAACCCTTTGGTCACCATTTTTTTAATTTTGAATAATATATTTTTGCAAATATAAAAAACCATTTGGTGAATCAAAATGAAGACATTTATTTAATACATTCAACACGTCAAAATATTTTTCTGCATTAATAAATTAATAAAGCAATAACTTATTTGTAAAGGAAACAAATTCAAAAATAAAACTTCCCTTAAGGTAGTATTATCTCAATGTGGGTCACATGAGCTGGTACTAGTTTGTGGTTTTATTTTAGAATTGTCTTCTTTTTAGGCCTTTTCAATAACTTACCCAGCTTTCTCACTTCAATGAGTTCCCTAACCAAGCTTCTGTGGTCTCGACATTCTTTGATGTCATGTACATGGTCATGATGATAGGCACATACTTAGATCAATCATGAGCACCATCAACCTTCAAAGTTGGTGCTCTCTTGAAGTATTACTTACATTGAATGGCCTCCAATAACTAAGCTATTGACATCCTCAATGGTGTGACTACAGAAAATTGTAAGTACGCACCACATTCATGGCAAATTGGTGGATTCATGTCGATGCATAAGTGCTTCTTCTTATCAAACATGTTATCTTTCCCCTTATTAACCATTTAGACTCAAAATTTATATTCAAGAGTCACTTTGTATGTGACTTCCTTGCTAAGTCTATTCTATGAGTCAGCATCATTGACTAGGTGACCTAATTATAATCTTTAATGTTCACATGGCTATTAGCTAACTTTAATATTTATGTGAGTGTTTTGGGCTATTAAAGTCCAAGAGTGTACCTAAATGGCCATTCTTTAAGACCTTGGGCAAGTGTGTCTTGTGTGATTGCCAGCTCCAAATCTTTTACTCTTAACATTTTTCTATTAAAATGAGTAATGAACTTTGTAAGTGACTTGCCTATTTTTTGTTTCATTTGCAAGAGTGCATGTGAACTCTTTAATGATTTATAGGCACTCAAAAACTACATGAAAAATATTTTCTTGAATTTCATAAATGAAGCAATGAATCCCACTAGTAGACATAAGAACCACCTAAGAGCCAACTATTTAAAAGTGGTAACAAACAATTAGCATTTTATTGTATCATCTAGGTCTAGTAGCGATATAGTAGGCTCAAAATATGATACATGATTAGTACAATTGGTGCAACTTTTGTAAGATTCTAGATGTGAAATTTTAAACTTTAGTGGGGGGCAAGGCTTTATGAACTTCCTAGAGAAGGCATTAGTTAAGGTATTATTTATATGTTATCCTCTAATGACTCCTTCTATATTACTTGATAAGACTCATCATCAATGCTTGGTATCCTGGATAATTCTCTTCAGGAATGTCAAGTTGAATGAGTCATCGTGTTGGAACCTTCACTATTCTTAGACCTTGGATTTTCAATTTTCACTCTTTCCATAACCTCCAAGATTATGTTAATGATTTTATCTTCCATGTCTTTCAAGATTTGATCCATGACAAACTAGCATGCATTTTACCCAATGCCTATCAAGTTATCTCATATTGATAGACCTACTTTAAGTTCCTGATTTCTTGCCCTCAGTATCATCGACACTCATCGCACTTAAATGGATGCTGAATTTAAATTTATATGTGGAGCAATGTAGGACCTTGCTTTAGGCACTTATGAAGTAGGACGAGATCAAGTTAGATAAAGCTAGTAAAAAGTAAAGTAAAAACTATAAAGAGAAGTTAGAAATCTCACTATGTTAGAAGAAGAGTACAAGTAAGGGGGTCAACTTAAAAGAATCTGTCTATTCCCAAGTAAAAGTGTCTAAAGGAAAAAAGAAATCCTCACCCCATCAAGAATTTCATTTTTTATAAAAGGGGGTGACTACATATAGAAAGTATATATAAGGAAAATACACCATAGCTATATCAGTTATATAATGGGACTTGGCTATATCCAAGAGAGTAGGCTAGTGATGTATGCAATATAGCGAGTTCCTAGGTGTAGTTGCACATGCCAGTGGGGCAAGTTATTTGATGTGAATGCTTAGCTACAAGGTTGCTTGTTTGTGGGCAAGTCTTCATGTATGAGGTGGGTCGCTGGATATTAACTGCCTTATTAGGGTATTCTTTTCACGTGTTCATCTTGCCTAGAGCGAGTCTTCCTCGGTGAGTGATTTACTTGCTAAAATTTTCCCTCTAATCGGTTGATGTTTCTATGATGGTCGTCCATCACATTACGAGTACCCATTTTGTCCATCATATTTCTTGGGTATATAATTTCACAATTCATTCAGCCACTATAATTGAGCAACTTAAAGGAGACTATACAAGTGCACTTAATCATGTTCCCCTTTTCTTTAAATGGATGAGATCCATTCCCTTTCCTTTTACATTTTGAAAATTAAGACCTCAATATCACCTTGTTTATATCTTTAGCATTCAAGATATATTGGTGCACTAAACTTTTATTTTTGTAGCTAATCATATCAATTATTATCTATCATATTGATGCATATGTAGGATAGTTAGCACATTAGGTTAGACTACATCCCATTAGAACATGGACTTGACTTCAGTATTGGTTAACTAGTTGTGTATTATTAGATGAATACTCATCTAATAATAAAATTATCTAACCATAGCATGATCCTCATATGACCAATTAACATATTTGAATAGCCGAAATCCCACTTGCTTTAAATATGATATATATATATATATATATATATATATATAAGATTATCAAATTATTCACTTGACTTAGCTAGTTAAGTCATAGTCATATGGGATATCCCTAGGATACACCAGCCCATATGCACTTACGTGCTATGATAGCTCACAACTAAGTAGTCACTAGCTAGGGAGGTTGTAGCTAGGTCATTTTATTTGCACTATCCTTTGGCTATACAGGAGAGGTTATGAGAGTATGGCTAAAATTCTCTATGATTGTTGGCTTAAATTGTAATGTATTATGTTGATATACTAATGTCTTGTTAGAGATATTTTCTATGGGTGCTAGACGTATGGCCAATACTTTTGCTTTATAGGAGATTGTGTATCAAAATATAAATAATTTTGTGATAACTATTTTATGATATAATTTTTACAATAAATTTTGTTGTGTTGTGATGCCTCCATTTTAACTATGTGTTTCTTTTATTGCAATATTTTTTAGACTTTTTATTTATATAAATAATATATAAAGTAAGTTTCATGACCATACCAAGGGATCATATGCTTTGAGGGATGAACACATAATCTAAGATAGAAGACGGACTAAGGGAATAGGAGAATTTAATTTATACTTTATTTTTGAAATATAATTGAGTTGTATTTATGGGTAGATTTGGCTACACTTTTGTATTTTTTACCTAAGGCAACCTACCCAACAGCATTGCCTTGTTAACCTAATTATTTTATAATCATCACTGCATAATGATTGATTATATTCTCATTTTATTTTGTTCTATGTTTTCTTTTCATTGCATTGTCGTCTTAACCTATATTATGATAATTCTTGCTAAACCATGAACATTTCCTTTAGAAATCCCAAAAGAAATAAATAAACTAGAATCACTTTTGTGCCTTCATTTATCAAGAGTTTTTTTTTATAGAGATGTCTGTAAGTGTAATTAACTAGGGTAGATATGTATTCTTAAAAGAATGGGTAACCCACAATCCTTTCCTTTCCCATTAACTTAGTGAAGTATCTATTAATAAATATTTGTCATAAGTTTAAATATGGATTAGCAGCTTACTTTGTATATTATTTTTATTTTAGTTAATACACTTACACATCCAACATTGGTATTTTTTTGTCAGCATAGATATAGAGTATTTACTTCTAATAATGTCTCTAATCCTTACAAATTGCTTGCCTTAAAGGGTTGAACCTGCATAAATACAAATTATTAATGTACTCAAAATATTAAAAGTATTAAATTAAATTAAAAAGAGCAAGATATTTTTGTGTTCCCATAAGACTCGATACAAATATATGAATTTGTTGAATCATATTCACTTAAATGTCTCAAATTAATTGATGATGTTAATGGTCTTACATGATGGGTGGTGGGAAATGGTGGAGGATGGTAATCAACTGTGTGTATGCTTGGTGGTAGTATGATGATGGGCAATGTAGGGTGGTGAGGGTGGTGATTATGATGGATAAGATAGAAATAGTTAGAAAGGGATGGGTAGTGTCAGGGTTGACCTCATTTTTAGATGAGGTTAACATCATTTCTAAATTAGTAATTAGGAGCCTCCTAATTAAGCACTTAGAACACTATACCTAGTGACCTAGTGCATCCTCCATGAGTTTGATCTAACCTAATGGACTCAACCCAAATCCTAAACATAAATTAAATCAAAACATAAACCATTTTTGAATTTAATTAGGCTTAGATTAAAGTTTAATTTAGGAAATTGAACCTAATTACCTTATTTAAGCTAAAAATCATATAAACTTAAGAAATTAAAAAAAATCAAAATAAATCCAAACAAATTAAAACAAAATCAGATCAAATTAAATAAAAGAAATCTAAATCCAAATCAAGGTCAAAAATGGTCAACCCTTTTAACATATGTTTGACTTATCTGGGTCCCACCAAAATTTGACCAAATGAAATCATTATAAATGATTTAAATGATCAAATAAATATGTTTAATCATGAATCTGAGGAAATATAAATTTATTAAGGTCTTAATTAGGCTAATTATACCACTTAGTCTAAATGGGTCTAACTAAGTTCTATTGGGTTCAAACCCAAATAAAATTAAAATCAACTCAACTTGATTGTTTAAAATCATTTGGAAATGATAATCAAACATAATCCAACCAATCATTGGGTCTAATTTGATCAAATTGGTAATTTGACTCAAATGAACCCAAACTTAACCCATTATGCCCAATTTGGTTCAAATGGGTCAAGAAATTATCCTCAAACCAATTGAAATCAATCATTCTAAATCACTCCATATATGTAATCAAGCATGATTAGAGTCTGAAAAAAATTTAATTAAGCTAAATGGGTCATTTTAACCCAATTGAAATCAAGCTTAACCCATTTAAGCTTAAATGGGTTAAATTGAAATGAAATGCAAATTAACTCAAAATCTAAAAGAATTAATCAAATTAAAACTTGTTAAATCATCAATTAAAGATAATTGAACCAAAATTTAAATGAATTAAATCAAATAAAAATAATTAAAACACTTTGAATCCAAATGGCATGAAGTAGGTTCAAACATCCAATCCAACTCAAATGGAGTTGGATTCACCTCAAATTCACATTGGGTTTTATGTGGGCAGCCAAACACTAGCCTAAGGGCTGTAGTGGTAAGGCCAAAAGCGATAAAGAAGAAATCAAAAGGATTAGGTGGAAACCATGTAAAGGGAGAACGAATCAAAATGCAAGAAAGGAAAATCCTACTTCCCCTCCTTCATACCCCATCCACCTCTTGGCTTCAACTTATTTTGGCTTCTTTCCAATCAGTTGAAAGACAACAAAGAGGAATCAAATGATGAGACTTGGCTTCCCATGAGATAGCAAGAGAGAGCAATGTATGATCTCCCATGAGGAGGCTCTCGGCCAAGGAGAGAAAGGGGAGGTAAAGGCCTCCTCCCCTCAAGAACCTCATCCCAACACGCTCACAAGGTCAAGAGGGACCAAACCAACCCTTTGGCCAAGCCTCTCATCGCTGGTGGCTGGATTCTGACCATTTAATAGCTTGCACACATGGCTCTTTGCCATGTATAGAAAGTTGGGAAAGAACTTCTTTTCCCTCAATATAATCATTCCTAAACATTCCCAAGGTGAAGAGAAGAAGAAATGAAGCATTCCCCCAACCTCTCAACTCTGGCAAGCCAGAATTCAACCAAAGTCGACGGCCAAGGATCCAAATGGAGGAATATGATTCCTCCACCCAAATTGGACGTGTTTACATGTTATATGGGTCAAAACGACCTCAAACAAATCTTCCCCCTATCCCTACACTGTCGACGAGCTAGAGAGCGGCCAAAATCGATGGTAAAAGGCCATGAGGTGGTCTCCATAATGTTTGGCAGAGAGAGAAACCACTAAATCCCATCAATGTCTTTATCCCATCGAGGCACAGGTGCTCGGAGCACAACAACAGTTGGGGATCGCTGCCAATGAGGTATGCTTCCAAACTACCCCTTTAGCAAAATTTTTTGGTCCTTTATGAAGAGAATTTGATCTCCAAAGTGATCAAACTACACTAATTGATTACAAATCAATCCTTGATTGATTGTAAATTGATCCTTGATTGATTTGCAATCAAAATCACACGATTCCTCTGCTCCAATCAACAAAAATTGATCTGATTCGATGGACAAACATCATTTCTCCAACAGAAGGAGGGGGAAATAATCCTCACCGTCTATTCCTTCTGTTACGAATAGATGGCCCTGATCTAATTGCATAATTGATTTAATCTTCTACAGGGACCACGGGAGATATTGTGACCAGTCGATCTTCGATCGAATGGTCATAGAACGTTCCATGTGGCCACCAGTTTTAACGTGGGATTCCTGTGAACCCCACATAGCTTAATGGCACCACGCCGCATGGTAATGGCGCCATGTCGGTGCCTCTATTTAAAAGGAGAATTTCTCTTTTTTTTAATTAAATAAATATTTAAATAGACTAAAAACATCAAAACTCTTATATAATAAAATATAAATCCAAAAATTATAGATGAGGGCTCTATGGATTCATCTCAATGAGTAGAATCCATTGAACCCAAAATCCTCAATTAATGTTAAATAATTTTGGATTAATTTGGCTTTAAATAAAATTAATTAAACTCAAATTAATAACAAACTATTAATCCAATTAAAGTGAAACTTTGGGAAACTAAAATTGAGGCTAAAATGAACCTTAGGAAAACATTTCATGATTTATTACAAAGTAAATCAAAAGATATTAAATTTAAAACTTTGAACTTCAATTTATTGAAATAAATTAATATTAAATGAATAAAGCATAAAAATTGATCAAATCACTTTCAATTATCATAATAAACTTTAATGAACTTAAACATGCCAATGAAACCCATTGAAACTTAATATATCACAAAATGGCATAATTTGATAATTAATTGAATTAATTAATCTTATTAATCAACCTAAAATAAGATAAATCATAATAAATCAACCAAAAATTAAAAAAATCTAAATGAACCCTCCATGGAAGTATCTTCCACAAAGGAATCTAGGAAAAATAAAACCTCTAAGTAATTCCCTCTAAATCAAGTTTAATGTAGGTTTTAATGAAATAATTAAAACTTTAACTAATCCATCAACATACATTTGATTAAAATGAAACTTTAGAAAAATCAAATTTGCAAGCAACCCCACTTGTCGTAAACATTTTGAATCTAATTGACCTTTAGATTGGTAGTTATTAAATTTTCGATCTCCAGATTGATTTACATGAAATAATAAATCAAAAAATTAGAACAAATTATAAAAATTTATAAATCAATTTAAAACATCTCTATCAACATCAGAACACTTAAACACAAAGTCTCCAACATTCTAAATCAAAGAATTTGATCACTTACATACTTAGGGTTTAATGAAAATCATTAAAAAAGCAAAACTTAATTAGACCTTAAAGTAAACAATTCATTAAACTCATGATCAACTAATTAAGGAAATTTTACACCATAATCAATGCAAAAAACACTAACCTAATGTGTTAGATTAAGATAATTCAAACTAAGTGAAAATGAATTCAATGAACATGAACATTAATGAAACAAATGATTAAACCAATTCAAATCAAATTGAAAATAAATTAAACCAAGAAATATATAATCAACTCAAAATATAAGAAAAGAATAATTAAAATGTCAAAAACAAATTTAAAATATTAATTCAAATTAAACTCAAACCCAAATCAATTAAATTAATCAAAAAGAAGTTAATTAAGATACCTAAATATCTTAACTAGGCCTTTAGAATGAACCTTCATTTTATGATGAAGGCTTCATTCTCTTAAGATTTAGGATGTTCAATAGAATGGGTTCCACCCAAAAGTGGAATCTATTTTATTCTACATTCTTGAAAACCTAAATTTTACTTTAACATAAAAATAAATTTTAAAAAAAATGAAATTAATAATTACATATCATTAAACCATTTGAATTGAAAGCAACCAAAGGTAAATCAAACAAACTTCAAAACTTGAATTAAAGCTTGAAACTAAAAAGGCTTAGCAAAGTCTTGCCACACAAGCTTATTTTCTTCACACACTAGATCATTAGGTCATGGACCCTATACTTAGGTTAGGTCGATCTGATATTATGTGATTTTCTGTGATATGATGTGATATATGTCTTTATAGTGTACTATTTTAGATTGCATGTCTAGGATTATTTGCCCGTTAGATTGGATGGTAGGACATTCTCTTTAGAACTAATGTTACCTTCTACATGAGGCTATACTAAAAGGATTATTATCATAAGCAAATTATAAATATTTTTTTCATGTAGGTATGCTTAAGTCTTTAAGTAAAGCCCAATAGGACAAGTGGGCTTGGTAAGTAGCTAATGCTAAGCCCGTATATTTGTAAAATATAACTATTATGTATTTTTTGTATTTTTCTAACATCTATTTTGTAAGGCTAAGGATTTAATTTTTTTTCAATTTAAGATGTAAATTTGAGCAAAATTAGGTTAGGATCTATGAGGTTTAAGAATAACAAGAGCTGACCCTACCAACAGATAGGTATAAAGGTCCTCTATGAAACCCAATGGAGGTCTCTCAAGAAGGAGATGATCCTAGAAAAAAAAAACTCATAGATCTAAACTTTTGTTCTAGGCTAGGCTATATAAGGGCAAAGCTCGGCTACTCATTTTCTCTTTCTTATGGGGTGTATAGTGATACTCGGCTGCATTGGCCTATTCTTTAATTTAAATTGGCATGATTTATTTTGGGTGTGTAATATAATCAACCAATTTTTCTAGTTTTATGTTGTGTTTTTTGTGATGAATGTCTAGACGATTAGGCTCTTAGGAAAATTGAATTTTCTACCCAATTTAAATCTAATTAACTCAAACAAAAAATAAAAAAAATAAAAAACTTTGCATTAACTAAAACCATAGAAATAACTTAAAATTAACTATAAATAATTAGTTCTTGTAAACCATGCTACATATTGCTCTAAACTCTTGAATTGGTCACTTCACTCATTTCACATAAGGGGCATCTGACCTGTGAGGATAACCGCCTTCTTGGAAAAGTCTGCTTTCTTTTATTGATTTGGCACATGACCACTTCTAATTGCATAGCATTTAGGCATAAAATGCATACCCCAAAATCTTAAATGAATCATGAGTCAAAGCATTTAAAAGTTAGAAAATATGCATTAGTATGTGCATTTCATACCCTACATGATCTTAGGGATTAGGGAGTGAGTCTTGGTTCTTAGATTCTTTCCTAAAATACAATAGTCTAGTCATCTTGCATACATGAGATTTGGAATCATGGATTTAAAATGCACTTAGGTAGTGTTAATTGATAGCCTTTCCAAACGGGTTATAAGTCCAGAAGAGTCAGGAATAGGTTTTCTTTCTCCAATAAGAGAAGAGTAAATGATTCTCAAAAGTGAAACTAGGTCGAGTATCTGACATGTGTTAGAAGTACTTATAGACTTAGGTTATAAAGCATATTGATGGAGTAAGTCTTCAACTCTAGGTATTTCTGCAGTCTTGTGCTGCTATAATCTAAGTCCTAGATTTCTAATAAAATATCAACTCAAAATTTAATTTAAATTCTAAAATTTAAAGCCTAATGATAGGATAGTTGAAATGTCTACTATGCATCCCAGTATCAACAAGCATTTCTTACTTTATCTCAATTGGCTTCTAAAAATAAGTCTTTCTACTTTGAAATGTTCTCAATTGAATTTCCAATTATTACTTCCATTGGAAACCAACTTAAAATCTATAAAGAATAGCTTATTTCTTTAATCGAGAATAGTCTTAGATCCTTCTTTCCTAGGATGTAATTAACTATGAGGGCTTGCCCTTATAAGGAACCATGATCCTAATTTAAAATAAATCATGCTCTACTTCCCATGTAATTCAGGGGAAACTCTCTAGCACATTAAAGACTCATTAGCCTTAGGAGTCTTATATTAAATGTCGAATCTATTATAGAATAATATATTTATTTTTCAAGATAATGTGTTTACTCCTTAATGACGCATTTGATCATCTAAATAAGATATTCTTGAATCCTATATGGTGTCATAATTTTTTCCCCATCAAGTTAGGTGAGTGGTAAGATAGAGTGGGCACTAGATAAATGGTACATATGATAGTGGTGGTGGTAGCGGTAGGGTGGAGTTGTACTTGTTGAATTTCCATGCAAACTTATAATAATTGTTATTTCTTGCTTAATATAAAGGAAAAAAGATCATGAAGGAAGCTCATCCCCACCTCTAGATGCCATATGTAATATAAAAAAAACAAATTGATTAGATATATTAAAATTTAATAAGGAAATAATGTAAAAAAAAAATGAAAGACACTTATAAAATATAAATCTAATGTGATCAATCCAACCAATTTCTTCCTCTATTATCTCATTGGAAGTCTTTAACTCTTCCTCCTCATGTTCTTTACTTTCTTCAACTTCATCGTCCAAGGCCTCTTTATTAAAAATTTAATTTTCTCATATAAAACATTTGTATTAACTAAACTAGTCATTTGATTAATATTAGAAATAGACTATAGGATCCCAGACAATTTCTTCTCCTAATGAGGGACTTCAAAAATATTATTATTTCAACTCTTCCTCTTGATTCAGTTTTTTAATTACAGTAGGTCATTCTATTTTCTTTTTATTCTACTTGGATTACTTGTGCATTAAACTTGATGTACTTATTGGGCTAGTATAAATGGATTATACATTAAATATCCATAACTAAATAAGACCAAAACTCTCTCATGCTTCCTAGATTACTACAATTGAAATATTTCTTGTAAGGCATCATAGTAGTCCTTTTCATCCTCTACATGAGTGTTTCCTTTAAAAGATACTCCATTGTTATCTATTTTTCTCCCTTTAGCTCATGAATTAATGTAAAATCTAAAATCATTAACTAAAAATATATGTCACATCTCCACTAATCTCATTGGTTCCTAATTCTCATGCTTAAGTCATGTAAATTCTGATTTTCAACTATATTAAGTAGGCCATGAACCTAAAAGTACATTATTACATCAAATAACTTGTAAAATCATGTTATAGGGAATATCAATTTTGGTCAATTGAACTTTCATATGCACTAAACTAATTTGGAAATTATGCTTCAATCATCTTATTGATTATTCCATAGTCAGATGTTTCAAATTGACTAACATATAATCTATAAATATTATTGAATAAATGTAATGATTTCAAAATTTAATAATATCATGAAAATATTTTCTGAAGCACAAAGGGTCACTCTAAGAAAGGTTGTGCTTCTTTGCAATTAAGTAGTATGTGCAATGTTACTATAATAAGCTCTCTATTAGATAAATATCTTTGTATGCACCTAATTTAAGCTTTACTATGTCCTTGAAAAATTGGCTACTAAGACTAAAAATTGTCCCTAATATCAAAATCTTTATTACAAGGTGCTCTTGTTATTACACATTATACATCAGGATCAAAGTAATACAAGCAAAAATGTGTAGTTTCTTCTGTGAGGTATGCTCCACAAATAGATTCTTTGGATAGGATTTATTCTTCACAGTCCTCTTGATTTTATTTAAAAATTTACAAAATAATTACAAATTAATAAGATTACATAAATATAAATAATAATAATTAGAGAAAAAAAATACTAAAACCTATTTTACTTTTAAAATAGATACATCCAAAGATATTGAATAGGACCTCCAACTCTTGTCTCAAAAGATAAATGAATTAGTAAGTGCTTCATAGAGTCAAAAAAATTCAGATGGGAAGATTCATTCTAACTTACAAAAAATCATGGTTATATTTTTCTCAAATTTCATTAGTAAATCCAAATTAAGTCATGTGAAGCATAAATATTTGAAAAAATGCTCAACTCCATTAATGGATTCCAAATTATATCTAGTAATATAATAAATGCATTTTGTAATGGACACTCCATGAAGATGTGATAGTATTAGCTCTTCAACTCAAACAAATTTTATAATCTGATATATGCTAGGATAAATTAGATGTATACCTATCTGACATTTTTAAAGATGGGACCCACTTGCAAACAACTCTTCTTTGCTCTAACATAGCCACATACTTGGCTTTGAGCTACAAGATTCTCGTAGTACTTACATTAACTAGCTCCAGCTCTCTTCTTTTACAATACTCCTATAAGTCCATTGTAGCATTCAAATAATCATTTATTTTATCTTTTATATCCATTATAGTGCTGAAGATATTAACCAAGAAATTCTTTTCAATGTGTATTACATCTAGGCTATGGAATGTTAAATTTGTTTTCTAATATGGTAAATCCCAAAAAATATTATTTTTTTGTCAAATTATGAGTAACTCAATGTTATGGTAATCTAGTCTTTTTTTGGTAATGATTGCACTATTAGTCATAATTTATCTCCAATCAATCTTGGTGGTGAGTGATGTTCTCAACTCTATTCTTCATGAATGGAACTTTATTTCTTTAAAATTGATTATTTCTAGATTAAAAACATTCAATGATAACCAAACCAAATTTTTTTTCTTTCGCGCCTCAACATAAATGTTTTAGAATAGTTTGTACAATATGGGCAAGTTAACTTACCTAATGTACTCCACCTAATAACATGTCATATAATTAGAAATCATTAATTATTCTCCCCTTATTTATAAATTCTTCTTTGTTGAGACATTATATGTCAAGGCACATTTTTCCCCCATAGAATTTTGAGATCATCTATTAAAGACTACAAATATATATTTATTATATCCTTTAGATTATATGGCCCTAGAATAATAAGCATCAAAAATAAATAATGCTTATCATACACATCTCTAGAGGAAGATTATGTGGTGTAACAATAACATGAAAACATGTGCAAGGTGTAGTAGTTTAAATGTAAGACATGAACCCATTAGCATATAAACTCAAGCGCATATTTCTAGTTTCAACGATAACATCTAAATTCATGCAATCAATATATTTCCACATTTCCACGTCTAATAGATGTCTATAAAATCTTAACTCTATTACTCTACTATGGTTCCTATCATAGGCTTATTAGAACTCACTAATACAAAATGTTATAATGATGTAGAATAAGAGACAAATAAAATGGCCTCTTTTGTGGGACTTCCTTCTAATTACGTCATTTCCTACTCTGTTATTTGTATCTTAGAGTCTTGATATCCATTTATTATATGCAACATAATTAAGAATCATGGTCATTAATATACATACATAGGTTATTACAAAATTCAATAAATTTAGCATCAATGCATGTATGCATATTTATGTGCATGTGTTGATTATGAACACATCAAGCAAATAAGGATGTCATACCATTATAATAGAGACTATATTATAATCAGATTCAAGTAATCAAATGTTTATAGAGTCAAGCAATATTCAAGCTTAATCCTTGACTTTCTTCTACCACCCTCTAATCTAACTTTCTTTTAATTAAGCAATCATGTTTGAGCATGAGCTTGAGCTTGATTACAAGTAAAGGTTTAAGCTGACTCACAAACTAGCACATTTATCATGAAAGAGTAAAATAATTCTATGATTTAATTTCGAAATAATTGTACTAATTTTTTACCTTGAATGAGTCAGTTAATAAGGCAACAACTTGAGTCAAGGTTAGCCTGATATTGACTTATTAGTTCATCGAACTTGCTCAAAAACACTTAAGATGCCGAAATCGAGCAGCCTTAGGAGACAACTTTAATCTCTTACACTCTTAAGTCCACCTTTCCCTATATTTTGAACATAATAAATAAAATCACCCAAATGATAATGTAATTAATCACAAATAATCAACTTGATTCAATAAACTATTTCACACTTAGGGCAATAACAACACAAGATAAATTACAATAAAAATTTTAGTAAACCATGTAAGATTAAGAAAATAATATGTACATTAGATTCTATGAATCAATTTGAGATAATTTCAATTGAAATGGGAGAATAATGTCATAGTGGTGAATGGAAATTGAGCACCTAGGGGATAACAAAATATAAATTCATGGTAATTTAAATAATATATAAAAAGAAGAAGGAAGAGATATATCTTAAAAATAAAAAAATATTATGAGAAATTTCATCCAAAATAAAAAATAAATCTTTGTAGTGGACAAATGAATGGCTCTCCTTAAGCTTGGACTCAAATGGGGCAAAAGGAAATTGAGATAATGTCATATTTATAGTAACCAGTGCAATTTTTTGTGTCCTGATCAGTAGAAATTAGTCTAGTTATGTCTACTTTGCCAACTTCCAGTAATAAAAACCACTTAAAATAGATGGAGATTTCTAGCTAGCATGCCAAAGGGATTCTTTGTTAAGGTATATGATAGACATTTTTTCCATATATGCCATCAAAAAATTTACATCAACCTTTTCCAATGGCCTCTTCATCAAAAAATTGCTAATGGCAATGCCCCCAGAAAAGGCGATTAAATTTTTGGCAGTAAAAAAGCCAATGGAAATTTTTTGAGATTTTTCCCTTCTCATAAAGTGCTTGGATTTACTAATTTAAAAGCTTCAACAATTAGAATCTTTAAAAATTCTCTCTAGAATTGGTTCTATGTGCATTGGATGTTGAGGTCAACCAAGGTCTAATAACCTCTGAGTGGGGTGAGGATTAGGATTGCTGGAAAAGTGTTAAATTTCTTCTCTAAACTCAAAAAAGATAAAATAGGCTCTATCTTTTATGGGGTGGCTATCTTTATTTAATCTCATTTAGTTTGAGCTTATCCATGGTTAATTTTAAGGTTAGTTGAGGTTTGCTATTAGAGGGAGCTACAATGAGTCTTGTGGGATGTTAGGGAGCTAATCCTAAGGCTTAAAATTAGAAAATAATGGCTACAGTTGATTGTCTTATCTTAAGATCCTTATCTTTCATTCAATAAAAGTTAATCTATATTAACATAACTATGGCCTTAATGGAGTATGTGGAGAAAAGTAATTTAGGATACGGATAATCATTCATCTCTAAAATTTTGAAAATTTTAATAATTTTGGAAATATGGATTCATTTTACCATTATTTGCCCATATTGTGCATATTGGCTCAATGGGACAAGTTAATTGATTTAGAGTGATCAAACCCACAAGGGTTGAAGTAAGAAAAAAAATTTTAAGATCCATTTTTAAATCTACTTTCAAGGGTTTGAAGTAATTCATTCGTTTGATGGGTCTAAGTCTAAATTCATCATAAACATGGGTATTCTCATTTTAGCCAAAAAAAGATGATATTGGCTCATGTAGTCAAATTTACTTCCTTAGATGGTCAAATTAATATAGGTTGAACTAGGTATTTGTGAATGACATTCTTTACAAAAATCACAGTTATGGATTCAATTAGATATAATGATTAGCTTAGTCTAACAAAATATAGATATGAGATTTAAGGGTTACAAATATTTTATTAGGTCAACTATACTTTGGCCAAAAAGCAATTGGACCAAGTGACACTTATACTATGTTTAAGACATTAAAAAGAACTTATGTGTTAAATTAGCCCTATCGATTTGAATATTAAAGTCATTTTAATTATATTGACTCAACTAGGTTAATATATCGATCAATTGAGTTAACTTGTATTCAATTGGCCTAACTGATGAACATAATATCTTCATTAGAATTTTTTCATGATATAGATACATTCATTGACCCATTTGAAATGACCAATGTCGATATGATTTGGATTCAACATAGGTCAAGGGTTGACCAAGATTATATAAGATTTGACTTTCTTGGTCTTTGATTAACTAGATATATGTCTAAGGGCTCTAGTAAATTTATTATTCATAATCATGCTAGGATCCTGACAAAGTTGAATTTTTGTGGGGATTGATCAATCTAGCTAAGTGGAGTCATTATTTAGTTCACGACCTAATAGGATAAAGACAAGTGACGCCTTTGACTCAACCATAGATCAAACCTTTGAGATTTATTTTGAGGATGGCCAAGTCAATTCTTGATGGTCATGATCAATTATATAAATAATTGAATCAATGACATGTATTGTTTGCTTAAATATAACACTTATTTCCAATAGGGAATGGTTGAATCCAAGTTATGAAAGAGGTCTACCCTAAGGCTAGCTCTAGAGTCAAACCTATAATGTGGAAAATATTTGCAAGTGACTCTCAACATGGTTTCCTCATATGGATTTACTAAGGCAAACCTAGTATTAGGTTAAGGCTTTTAATATTTAAAGATAATATGAGATATAATATTTTTAATATCAACCAATGACCCTCAAATTATCAAAAATACCTTACAAAATAGAAGAATTTGCTAAAGAGTGAAATAAGTTGGGAGCATGAAGATACTTTAATAATTCTAAAAATTAATTCAATGATATCATGAAGAAGATGCGATAACGACATCACAAATTTAGGTGGGAGAGAATGTCACATCTCGAAGTCCTCAAGGAGGCCTAGCACATGGCACTAATCAAAAGGCAATCTAGTACCAAGGAGATCTCAAGGAAAGCATAGAGAATTTTATAACCTTCTAGAAAATTCTAGAGGATTCTATCAAGGACTAGAAATAAGATGTTTTAAGAATATTAAAGAAATCTCAAAGACATTTATTTATTTAGATCAAGAGTGTGGCCTCTAGAATACTCTAGACAATAATATTATATTGTAATCTACAACATTTTTAAGGGATGATGAGTGATTCTAGATACGAAACCTCCCCCTTTTTTGTAATATATCTAAGTTTTGGAGCAATATTTTGATAAGAGTGCTAAGATGGCAGGTTATTCAAAGAATAAAATTTTGATGTTAGACTTTCATTAAAGAGATACAACAACAACAACAACAAGCCTTTATCCCACTAAGTGGGGGTCGACTACATGAATCCTTCATCAGGTCCTATTATATGTCAAATTCTCATTTAATTCAAGTATACTAAGGTCATTTTTTATACATCTTAACCAAGTCTTTTTAGGTCTACCTCTACCTTTTTTTAACATAAGGCAAATCTAGTGCATCTACTCTCCTAACCGAGTCATCGGACGGCTGACGCTTTATGTGGCCAAACCATCTAAGGCAACTTTCTCTAATCCATAGCTACTCCAACTTTTTCTCTAAACATACTCATTCCGCATTTTACCTCTAAGAGTAAAGCCACTCATCCACCTGAGCATCCTCATCTCTGCAACATTTAACTTAGTCTTATGTTTCTCTTTTATTGGCTAACATTTTGTACAATAAATCATTGCAAGACTTACCACCATCTTATAAAATTTTTCCTTAAGTTTAAACGGTACTTTTTTATCACACAATAGGCCAGATGCATTCCTCCACTTCAACCATCCAACTTGAATTATACTAATAACATCTCCATCTACTTCACCGTCATTTTGAACAATAGAGCTTAAATATCTGAATCGCTCACTCTTTTTAATGACTTGTTCACCTAATGTCATAACACTACCACTAGAACTTCTACAACTAAAATTAGACTCCATATATTTAGTTTTAGATCTACTTAAATGAAAACCTTTAAACTATAAGGTTGACCTCCATAATTCAAGTTTCTCTTGGACTCCCTCTCTAGTCTTATCAACAAGAAGAATGTCATCATCAAAAAGCATACACCAAGGTACATCTTCTTGTAATTGCCTAGTAAGAACATCCATAATTAAAGCAAAAAAGATAAGGGCTTAAAGCTGATCCTTAATGTAATCCAACTGAAATAGGAAAATATTTTGTCAATCCTCCTTGTGTTCGGACACAAGTAACAACTTTAGTATACATATCCTTAATGACTTGAATATAACCAATATTCTTTTCTCAGAACTCTCCAAAGAACATCTCTTGAAACTTTATCTTAAGCTTTCTCTAAATAAATATCATATGTAGATCCTCCTTACTCTCTCTTATACTCTTAACATCCAGTAGATCTACTTGGAAATGATGATATGACTTTTGTATCATCATGCCTAAGCTCAATTACTCTCTCCCATAATTTTAATATATGACACATTAACTTAATTCTTCTATAATTTGCACACTCTTGTCACCTTTATTCTTAAATATGTAAATCAACAAACTCTCCATTCATCTGACATCTTTTCTTTAAAATAATATTAAAAATTGTGTAGAAATTTTGATCTCCTAAATATTTCCACACTTATCTATTTCATTACTACACTGACATTTTATTTTCTTTTAAAGCTCTAACTTTATTAATTTGATAAAAAATAAAATTTTTTTATTTAGAGTATTAAAATTACTAAATCAATTATACTTTAGGATATTAAAGTTGCTAACTTCAATTTTACTTTTAATAAAGAGATGTTGAATATATATATATATATATATATATATATATATATATATATATATATATATATATATATGATTAAATTTACTCAAATTTTTTATAAAAAAAAACGTTTGAAGCGAAGAGAATGAGCCTATGAGCAAAATTTCAAAACTATCAAAACAGTCAATTTTCAAGATACTAAGAAAAGTTCGTAAAGTATTACTTTAAAGCTACGTAGTACTTATCCGTTTACAAATTCTGTTGGGATCCACCGTAGGAGCGAGAGAGAATCTATGTATGAAATTTCTATCCAGCGGTCGCCATTGACGCAATTTTCTATTTTCTCTTTCTAGGAAATCGCATTCATATCAACCTCAACTCGCAGAAGCTTACCGCGCATGATTTCCCCTTTACTGGCCGCGGCCACTTCCGTTAACAAACCAGTTCGCAGCCGTGGCACACATTTGTGAGTTCCACAGTCGAGCCCCACATTTGCGTTAGCAACTCTTACCGTGCTTACGTCACCCGTCTCTCTCTCTCTCCTCTCTCCCCTCCACGAGAAAATATTATATGCAAAATTTTAATAAATTAAGACTTCAATAAAAATGAGACACATAATATTAAGTTAATTTTTTATATTAATTTTAATATAAATTAAAAAAAGTTAAACAGATATACAGAATATGATTAGAATCATCAGAATTTCGCATATAATATTTTCTCGTCTTCCACGCGTAGGTGGTTGAAGATTCCGTGCTTACTTCCAATTTCTGAACCCTTTCTTCCATCAAATCGTCGCTTTATCTCCATTTCATTTATCACTCTATTTCATACTTACAAAGTTGCTGCTGTATAAGCCAGTAACCCAAAGTTCTTGGAATCGGTCATTTGTCACGAGAGAACACGCAAAGCCTTCTCATAATAGGGACAAATCAACTCAAATCTTTCTATATATATTATATATATATATATATATATATATATATATATATATATATATATATATATATATATATATATATATATATATATCGCTTCTTATATGCCAACTCCTTGCCCGTGGCCAGTTCCCAGGCCACATTAAATCAATTCTAGCAGAGGAAGGAGGGCTCATCTCTTCAATTTGCGGAGGCCTCAAACACTTCAGAGGACAAAGATGCAGAGCAGCACAGACATGTTGCTTTCTCAGCTGAACCAAACCTATGAGCTAGCAAAGAAGCTCAACGAGAACCTCAACCTTTCCCGGATTGAAATCTGCAGAACAATTGCAAGAGAGATCATTTGCTCTACTCAGAAGGCCATCTGCACGGCTATGACAAGCAGTGCTGGTGAGGCAGAGTTGGCGTTTTCCAATGGCGGAGGACTTCATGTGGAGAGATTGAACAACGAATTTAGAGATAAAGAACAGAAGATGTCCAAGAGGAGGTAGTTCATAACTCACATCACTTGATTCAACTGGAAATATTATTGATAACAAAAACTAATGATTTCTTTTGTCATTCAGGAAGATATTGGCCAATACGACCAGCCAAGAGAGAGTGCGCACAGATCCAGGAGCTGAAGTGCCACCTGGCGATGGCCATAGCTGGAGAAAATACGGCCAGAAAGATATTCTTGGAGCAAAACATCCGAGGTTAGTAGTTAACAAAGCTTACTGAAATAACCTCTTTGTAAACGCAGGTACAAGATTTTCTACAGTTCCTTCCCAGATTTTGGTTTGACACAAGTATGCCCCCATTCATCAACAAAAGCCCCGAACTCAAAAAGTTTTTCCACTCACAAAGGATAAGCATCACATGCCTTTGTCGTTGAGCCATTTGCTTTTTTTTAACTTTAAAGCCTGCACTACTCCAATAATTACTAGCCATTTCTAATTTTCCTCCAAATGGCAAACATCTCTGTCACCGTAAAAATAGAAAGATTTTCATCCTGCAAACATCGTTTAACGGCTAAGGTGTGTTTTTCAGTGCCTAACAGGATATATTCTTGTTAATAAACTTTGTAGATCTTACTACCGCTGCACTCACCGCAAGAGTCAGGGATGCTCGGCCATGAAACAAGTGCAGAAATCTGATGAAAACCCCTTAATATTTGACATAACCTATCTGGGAACTCATACGTGTTTCAGTTTGCCGCAGCAGACTGCATCAACCACTCTTTTTCATAACCCACAGCAGAGCTTACTTGATCAACAGAATAGTTTGTTTCTGCATCTTGACTTCCAAGACAACCTCGAAGTAAAGACTGAAGGCTCGGAGTTGGAGAACCAAGACCCAACAACTTCATTCTCCTTCTCATCCACGCCAATAAATGAAATGAATCCAGACAGCGCCTTGTTCTGCTCTTCTTCAAGCGTTGAGTGCGGTTATGAGGGAATTCTCCCTTCAGCGTTTATGTCACCAACGAGATATGGATCAAACTTATATCCTCTATGTGAAAGGCATAACAAAGCAGATTCCGGACTAGCTGAAATATTATCTGCATCAGGGACAGATTCGTCGGCTATCGATTTAGAGTTCATGTTGGAACATGGAGAAATGGATACTGAGGTCACTTTTGACACCTCCATCTTCTTCAACTAAGGCATCTTTACTCTATTAGATTGCTCGAAATCCTGGCCAGTGAGAAAACTGAGAGTATTGCAGGAGCCGTCCTTGGTAAAAATAACTGTCGTGCTTGTCAGAACATATTCTCCGTCCACATCTAAAGCAATTTCTTTATGAATTTCCCTTTTAGCTTTGAGCGCCATAATTCATGTATTGGTAGCACAGTAGGTTCAACCATTAAAAATTTCACTTTTGTTTTTGCCAAACATTTTTTCTTGTTACACTAGCATATGACTTCAATTAGAGCAAAGTGCAACTATAAATATCATCATGATTAATTAGAATATTAAATATAATAATTTATAAATGTAATATTTGGTGCAACATATCAATAGAGACATTAAAAGTTATGATAAAATTAATAATTATAAATAAATCTTAGAATAAAACAAGAGAAAATTGTTAAACATAATATTATTTAAATTTTGTAACAAAATAGTATTTTCTAAAATGAAATTATATGTTTTCAATAAATTCCTTAACACCTCATACCTACTACCCCTATTTTCTATGAACCTTTACCCGCCCTCAACTTCTCACCACTTTCTCTCCTATTTCTCTCTTCTTTCCATTTGATATTGATCAAAGTCAAATTGAATTTAATCCAATAGATGGCCATGTGTATAAAAAATAAGTGTTTAATATAGTCATAGGAGTATGACTATACTATGAACAAACTAAATCACTATACATGATTAGCCCATTAAATTTTTTCAGTCAAGCAAGCATAGTTGAGGGAATAAAAAGAAGTATTGATTGATAGAGATAGAATAATATAAATGAAGACACTTAGGGGCTGTTTGAGATCAATTTTATTTTCTATTTTTTGTTTTTATTTTATGTTATCGTTGAAAATATGTTTGTTTAGAGTATTTTTATGTGGTTTTATTTTTTATTTTTAAAAACAAATAAAGTTATTTTTAAAAACATTGAAAATATTTTTTAGATGTTTTGAGTGTTTTTAAAAATAACAAGTATAATCATACAAGTTTTATTTTAAGTGAAACATAAACAAAATAAATAAAATATAAAAGTGATCCCAGATGGCCCCTTAGTTAACAAAATTGACAATTAGAACCTAATAAAAGCGTAACATTAGGTTGTAGAATTACCTTAACAAAAAAATAGAGTTAATATAATGATGTTATGTAAGGTGGTCCTAGATTATGTGTTCCCCAACAAGTTAGTTATTTATTTATCACTGACATCTAATCACTTTTAAGACATTAAAAAGAACTTTTATGCACAACTAGTCTTATCATTTTGGCTAACTTGTACTTACTTATCCTATTTGATAAACCCAATACAATCATCAAAAAATTTTCTTAATATGTGAAGATTCATTAACTAGTTTTGAATGGTCAATACATATGATTTGATTTCAATCTAGGCCCAACGTTGACCCAAATTGGACTAATTTTGAGTTTATTGGTCTTTAGTCAACTAGGCATATATTGAGTGTTTAGATGGTCATTTGATTTATGATCATTCTAAGAACTTCCCAAGATTGAATATCTAGGGTGATTAGGATAATCACTTAGTTTAGAATTTAAATAGAGTTGGGATAGGTGGGCACCTTTGACTCAATCATAGGTCAAACCTCCCAAATTGATTTTAAAAATAGTCAAGTCAAATCTCAAACTCTCATGATCAATTATAAAAATAATAAAATCAATGAAATGATTGATTGCTTAAATACAACACTAATATCCACTAAGAAATGGTTGAACCCAAGAAATAAAAATGATATACCTTAAGGCTAATTAGAGTCAAACCTATAATGTAGGAAATATTTAAAAGTGGCTCTCTTACATAAGTTCCTCCTAAGGATTTACTAAAGCCAAGCTAATATGTTAGATTAGGTTGAGGCTTTTAGTATTTAAAGATGATAGGAGGTTAAGTCCTTTTGACATTTTTAATGCCAACAAATGACCCCAAAATTATTAGGAATACTTTATAGAATGGAAGAATTTCATAGAGAGTGAAGCAAGATGGGAACATGAAGATATGCTTTGTCAATTCCAAAAGTAAATTTAACAATATCATGAAGAATATGTGATGAGGGCATTACAAAATTATTTGGGGAAGAATATCACATCTTGAAGGCCTCAGAGAGGTTAAGGACATGACCTTGATAAAGACAAGGCAAGGCAAGTTAAAAGAGATCTCAAGGAAAGCCTAGAAAAGTCTACAACCATTTAGAAAACTCCAGAGGGTTTTATCTAGTACCAAGAATAAGATATATATAAGAATATATAAGACATTTATATATTTAGATAAAGAGTGAGGAGGCCTCTAAAATATTCCACTCGTGAATATAAGATCACAATTTAGAACATTTTTAATGGAATATGGTGGACTATGAATAGGAGATCTACCCCTTATTTGTAATCCACACAAACTTCGAAGCAATACTAGCCTTGTGAAGTATCTTTTATTAGTGAGAGTTCTCCTTTACTTATTTAAGTCCCCTCTTCCATAGTTCAAACCTAAGAGTTCATTAATGTTAGGCTTTTTTGACATCTAGAGAGGATTGCTAAGGTCACATGTTACTTACTCAAAGAATAGAAACTTAATATTAAGCATTTAACTAAAAGGTATTGGGTTTAAAATCTTATATATGTTAGAAGTTTATGATTAAATTTGCTCAAATTAAATAAAAGCATCTTAATCAAAATGAATGAGCCCAAGAGAGCAAAATTTTACAACCATCAAAACAGTCTTCAAAGTACTTTTAAAAGTTCGCAAAGTATTCCTTCAAAGCTGCATAAAAGTTATCCATTTACAGAATTCAATTATGAGGTCTACCATAGGAGCAAGAAAATCTACTTATGAAAATTCTGTCCAACTATATAAGACATTTTAGCCTAGATCATTGGTTTAAATTCTTGCATGTATATTATATGTGTGAGTTTGAGATTAAATTTGCACAAATATCCCGAAAATAAATTTATCTTCATCTATTGCAATGGATGCAAATTCCTATTTTCTTTATGTTTTCAAGAAATCACATTCACATTGGAAACTTATCGCGCATGTTTTCCCCATTTGTAGCTGTGGTCACTTCCATTAATAGGTTGCGATCATGGCACAGATTTTGCAAGCTCCACTGATGAGCCCTTCTTCTACATAAGCAACTTGACCTTGCTTATGTCACTCTTCTCTCTCTCTCCCTACTTCCAAGCATAAATGTGATTGAAGAATCCTGCTTGCTCCCAATTTCAACTATATATATATATATATATATATATATATATATATGACACTTAAAATATTAGTAGTCGAAGCACGAATCTTGATATTAAAAGCAAGCTGATCCGAAGTTGAAACTGGTCGAGATCAAGCTCAAAATATCCTTGGAAACTTTGGGATATCAGTTAAATCCCTAAATAGCTCTAAAATATGAAGTGTTTATAGTCAAATCAAGCGTCTCAACGAGCCGGTTCCAACAAGCCAAAGATCTTACAATTCTGACTTCATTTGAGCATTCAAATGCGAAATACATCATATGATCAAGGGGATCATTTTGAGCCGTCCAGGAAGTGGAGTGGAACGGGTTTTGCATGAATTTACGAGACGTCCCTCCAATCTATAAAAGCTCCTCATTCCTCATATGAGGGGAGGCCAAGTGAAGGAGAAGAAGGAGGCCAAGCAAGAGAGAGAGCTCTAAAGATCCTCCAAGAACAATCGTGCCACTCGGCGTCAACCATCGCCGCCGCCCGCGCCATCGCCATCGTCGTTGACCATTGTTGCGGTCATAACATCGTCAACTTCGCCGTCAACTTCATCGTCAACATTATTAATCGTCAAGACATGTCAACATCGTTGTCAACTTCGTCAACATTGTTAATAGCAGCGTTGTCCACTTCTCACATACAGACCCCGATTCGGAAGATCTTGTACTCAAATATACATAGTGGAAGCTTTTATTTAGGCCAGTGGTTTTCCCTCTTTTTGAGGTTTTCCACGTAAAAATTCTGCAGTTTTATTATTCGCTCTTTAAATACCTGTGTGTGTGCTGGACTCCCCAAAGAAGCTATGGTGTAAACTTTTACTCTACCGCAACTGGTTTTCTAGCATGCAACAGTTTGGCGCCGTCTGTGGGAACAAACCCTTCAATCACAGTTCCTTTGAACACCCTCGTTATGGCCAATAGGCGCAACACTCGTAACAACGGAGCCTCCCGCTCTAACTCCCGTCACTCTCGAAACCAATCCTTGAACCAAGGACGCCAACCTTCTACCTCACGATGGCGTGACCACCGGTGAAGGTGTGGCGACAATCTCTTTAGAAGATGTCGCCCGAATGGAAGAATCTCAAAATGAGATGATCCAACTTTTCGCGAACACAACGCCCTACGGTGAAAAACACATCTCCCCAAGATCGGTGGCAGGAGAGGTCAAAATGCTAATCTCCTTGAAGGCAGTTCCTCCGTAGAGACCGTGATCTTGAACTTCGACCGCAGTTCTACTCATCCATCACGGCATTGCTAATCCTAATCATTCTTTGGTAGACATTCTCATCTGACCCACTCTTCATGTTATCGCATAAATTACGGCTTAATGCAAGATGAATTTCACCTCCAAGATAGAAATCATCTTCCCCTCACCGCTATGAAGAATCTCACCTTTAGCTATTCTCCAACATCCTATTCCGTTGGTTTCAAGCTTAGAACATTCATATGATGGGGCCATTACATGAACATGCATATCCGAGCTCTTGATACCTTTTGTCAAGTCTTTCCGGTTACCCTCAGGGACAAGCTCGCGTTCCCTTCCAAGGGAATCCATCCATACCTTTGACGCCAAGATTTTTTTGTAGGTTCATTGCAAACCGAGGATCATTAAAGATTCCTCCCATCTCTCCGGCATTCGTCAAAGCGAGGCGAATCACTTAAGGAATACTTCCGAGGTTCTCATTAGAAGCATACCAGGTGGGCAACTATTAAGAGGAATTTTCCTGAGGACTCCGTAGGGCCTTTTTTACTCGTCCTTGCGAGACACGGTCCGCTCATATGCCGACTTGGTTCATTGTGGAAGCACAAATCTCTGAAGCTATTATGCCCATCGAATAATTTGAGCGGTCTGAAACGTAAAAGCAGAATATGGACCGACAATCCTATCAAAAGAAGCTAACATTCATCAAAACGAGGGCGAATCACTTAAGGAATACTTCCAGAGGTTCTCCTTAGAAGCCAAATACACAGGTAGACCCAGGACTATTAAGAGGAGTTTTCCTGGAGGACTCAGCCTTTACTGCCAGATTGGTCCCATATCGACTTGGTTCATGGTGTGGAAGCACAAATCTCTAATGAAGCTATTCATCATGAAATAATTTGAGCGGTCTACGAAAAGCGTAAAAGCACCCAGGGAATGCGGACCGACAATCCTATCAAAAGAAGCTAAGTAAACTTTACTCTCTGCTGGTTTTCTATATATATATATATATATATATATATATATATATATATATATATATATATATATATATATATATATATATATATATATATATATATATATATATATATGTAGAGCACAATGGACATGGTGTTTTCTCTACTAAACCAAATCTATGAGCTAGCACAAAAGCTCAATGAGAACCTCGACCCTTTCTAGATTGAAATCTACAGAACAAGTGGATAAGAGATCATTTGCTCTATCGAGATGGCTATTTGCACAGCTAAGACAAGCAGCATTGGTGAGGTAGATCAAGTTGGTGTTTTCCAATAGCGAAGGACATCATGTCAAGAGATTGAACCAAAAATTCAATGATAAAGAGCAGAAGATGTCCAACATAAGGTAGTTCATAACTTCACATCACTTGATTCAACTAGAAAAATTAATGATTATAAAAAACAAATGATTTCTTTGATCATTCAGGAAGATATTGGCCAACACGACCAACCAAGTGAGAGTGTGCATAGAAGCAGGAGATGAAGTGCCACTCAATGATGGCATAGGTGGAGAAAATACAAACAAAAAGATATTCTTGGAGCAAAACATAACAAAGCTTACAAAGATGATATCTTTGAAAATACAAGTACATGATTTTGTACAACTCCTTCCCATATTTTAGCTTGACACAAGTATTCTCTTTTATTTAGTACTCTGAAAAGTAATAATTATTTATCAATAAAAAAATATGAACTCAAATGCTTTTCCACTCACAAAGGATAAGCATCACACATGTCATCATTGTGCCCTTTATTTTTAAACTTTAAATCCATTCCGACTCTCATAATTACTAGTCTTTTCTAGTTTTCCTCTAACTGGCAAAAATAGCAAACCCACTAAACATATGAGAAAACATAGTAATTTAAAAATAAAATGTATGAGAAACATAGCGATGTACAATGAAAAAAATGTATGGTTACCTTCAGTAATCATCATTACCAATTTATCATTATCTAACTATCATCACCCCAAATTATCCTATGATTGTTATCTTTTGTTTGTCTTCTCTAGGCAACTTTATGATCCATCATTGCTAATAATATTAATGTATATCATCATCAATAAGGCTGTTGTATTTCATTGACACTAAATCCAATATACACTATCATAAATAAGGTTAATGCATACTATTAACACCAACATTATTATATAATATTGCTATTAAAGCATATTCATTTTGCGAATGTCAACACTAATGTTTGTCATTACTAATAAGTCTAATGCTCACCATTAGTACCGATACCAATCTCTATCATTGCTAACAAAATTACTACATACTATTGTCAAATATCAATGTATGTTATCATAAATAAAAATGATGTACATCATCAACACTAACATTAATGCACATCATCATTAATAAGGCAGATGTAAACAATGTTACGCATGTCATTTCCAATGAGTGTCGTGCAAATCATTGAAACCAATTTCAATACATATAAGGGTGTAAACGAGCCGAACATTAGTGAGTTGATCTCTTATTCATGTTCGACTCATTTACATTAACTTTTGTTCGTGTTCAAATCATGTTTGAATTAGGCTCGTAAGGAGTCTATTTGTGTTCACCTCGATATTGCTCATATTCGGCTCGTGTTCAAATAAACCAAAAAATGCTGAAAAATGTGGAGGCTGTCGATTCGAACTTGGTACCCTTTCTATATGGGAAAAGCACACGATTGAATAGAGGGTTGTTCATATTTTGCTCGTTTATAAATTGAATATTTGTTCGTGTTTAGCTTGCTTGCTTAACGAATGATTCAAACACTAGTTGTTTGAAAACATTAAGCTTTTTTTATAGCCCTAAATGCATATCACATCCAAAATTACTAATGCATATTGTCAACACCACTGTTAATTAATGCCATCACTAATAAAGTTGGTGCCGACTATTACTATTAACATCAACCCTAATATCCAAAGTCACCAATAAAGTTATCACTTATCATCAGCATTAATATTGACATTGACAGTGGCACAATCATCTATGCCCAATATCAACACTAAGGTTTATGCTCATTATCTTTATCACTAGTCTCCCTTCCTATGAGAAAAATGCTTGAATAAACTACAAATTATCTCTTGAAGATAACTTTAATAATTCATGACTACTTCTACTTCCACCTTAGAAGCAATCTTCCATAATTTAAATGTACTAAATTGTATCAATATCTTCTCCATTTGTGAAAAGGATGTCCTTTATAACTCATGGCATAACCTAGTTGAATCATTTTAATTAGGTCAAGGCCTATAGGTTTTTCTTCCTTACTCTTCATATAAAAAATCTCACTTCTCTTAAGAGTTAATTTTATCTAATTTTATTTGTACTCATGGGAAATATTCAAATGATATTAAGAAGATAAAATGTCCCCATGACTACAAACATTCGAGCATAAAATTTTTATTTTATTTTACTTATATTTGTACATGAAATTAAAATATGTATGATATTTGAAATATAATTGATATTCATTTTTTTTTTACTAAATATGACATAAGTTAATTTACTTTATAGTTTGGAATCACAACATGGAGTTAACTAGCACAGTGCAAGAGGTCAGGTGGTTGGTAGTTCAATATTTTAAAAATAATTAGAACACATAAAAGTTATTAAAAGCATTATTTAAAGATAAATAATAATTTTTAAAAATAAAATAATAAATCATACAAAACATTAATCAAACCTGTTTTCTCCATATTTTGAAAACAAAAATAAAAACAAGAAGTCATTCCAAATAGGCTTTTAGCTTTCAGTCTTCATTTGCTGATAACATTAAATAATTTTTAATTTAGTTGATGTGTTGTTTTCTTATTTAAATTTGAATGAATTTAATTTCTTATCACCAAAAATTACCGATGTTCGCAAGAGTTTTCTAATGTTCTGAGCTTTTTATCCTTTCCAACGTCGAAGTAGAAGAGAGAGAAAATAAGAGAGACAAAGGTGGCAAATGATGTCCTATAATCCCTATGATCTGCTCTTGCAAGATTAAATCATTTTTAAATATTGACATACCACTCTTCGTTGCCTTGAAGAATAAGATGAAGAAGAATGGGAGAAGAGAAAGCGACAAGACATAGAGATCCTTTGTCCAATATCATCCAATCCAAAAGCATCTAAGATAATGCAGTCCAGAAACAACAACTGAAGTTAACCACAGATAATCATCAGAGGAGGTTCAAACTCTTGGGGTCGTTTGAAACAGGTGGAATTAGATGCAAGAGAAGATGGATTAGAAAGAAAAGTTGAAGGGTATTTTCCATTTTTTTCATTCAGTTGACAATAATGCTAACATTTTAAAATGGACTATGTGAAACATAACTCAAATTTGAGGACTTTTAAAATCATAGATATAAACGAAGTGCAGCTCAAATTTGAAAAACTCACGTGATATTTACCCAAGGATCTATAGCAATAACATGAATGGTAAAAAAAAAAAAGCAATAAGAAAATTATATTTTCATAAAGAGAAATTATTCTAAGTGGCGTCTAGATACAGCTTTTATATCTGGACTCTAGTAGCATAGCGTCATGTGACTTAATTGTATTATTGTGACTATGGATCGATATTATTGTGTAGTTAATATTACATCAGATATATATAAATATACGTATACGATAATATCACAATTACATATATATCAATTATATATGTGGGTCTCTATGATCTTATGATATTAGAGTCTAGATGTAGAATTACATTCAGATTCCATACGTAATAATTTTTCTTTCATATAAGATGTTAAAAAGATGTCAAAGCAACAATATTATTTATGAAGTCAAGTACTTATAAAAGCTCAAGTTGAAATATGAAACTTTTTTTGAATTAAATGTTCGGAAAAATAAACCTGTCTTTTTACTTAAATGACGCTGGACCGATCTCTCTTGCCACTAAACAGATAAATTGTTCAACCAAATGAGCCCTGAGTTTCGGTGGGAAGCAAACTCTTCGGCTGTCTAATTTTCCCTTTTTTTTTCTTAACAAAAGATACAGCTATATATGCGTACGCATATTTTCTGCCATGACAATAAAAAAAAAATCAGAATGTTCTAATTCGATTAAACTGTATCAAGCTGGACAAAATGCTATAAGATTGATGAATTATAAATCTTAAATTGATGATGCACACATCTCCACATGCATTTCATCAATCCCAAATCGTCTTCAATGATGAGTTTATCCTTCAGAAGTCTTTTCAAGATACTGTAAATATTTTTTTTTCCCACAGCCTGATTTTCCTGCCATTATCTTGCTAAAAGTCTAATGTCGTCAATGGCGATCACAATCATATCACCCCACTTAATTTATTCTCTCACTAACTTTTTTTTGGGGGTATTTACTGTAGTGCTACAGCATTTTTTTTTTATCATTCTATTAACACTGTCATGACATTTTTCAACCTCAAAATGTTATAGTTTTTGGAAAATGACGATAATTTTATCCTCTTAATATCTAGCTCTAACAACCCTCTTGAAAGGCATAGTTTTGTTTTCACATTAACGATAATGACCCGAGTTTTTGATTTAACATAGTTTTATTTTCACAATAGCGGCATTTGCTCCAATATCTGACATGAAAGAATTGCTGTATTTTGGAATACTTGGCATGATAGAAGAAAAAATTGTCTTACTGATAAAAGAATTGAGAATAGCTCATATGAAATATGAGATATTTTACATGAAAAAATTAGGGAGGAGAAAAATCACATTCTCATCCAATTAAAATGTTTTCATTAGCTTGAATTTCATATTACAAAAGATATCATTCCCAGTAATTGGAGAAAATATTGAACAACATAGTGGTCATGAACTATAGAATAAAAGTAGAAGAAGCTTTAGACATTAGAGTTAACAAAAAAAAGCCATTGATGGACTGCTTGAGGTTCTTCTGATAAGAGCTAACAATAAAGAAGGCTAGCATCAATCTTGGTTTAATAAATGCGTCAACATTGATTTCAATTATAGATATTCATCTTGTTGGTAATAGTGATGAGGAACGTTGCTGGTGGTAATGGGCATCAATATTTGCAGTGATGAGGAACGTTGATGTTAGTTTCTATGATGAACGTGTAACTTCTTTGCAATAGCGAGCATCAACATTGGTTCAATGACGTGTTCCAACATTATTGGCTTTGACGACTGTTCACATTAGTATTAATAGTGAGCAATGATCTTAAGGGCAAGGATGATCATCAGGTGCTCGCAAATAAAAATTTAAATTTTCTTCTTTGAATCATTTCTTGTGACCGCATCCTAGCCTCCCTCAATATATAGAAGTTTGCGTCTTTCAACTAAAAATCAAAACATTATATTAATCTATCTATATTGATTCTCTTTGATCATATAATATTTTTAAGATATTTTAATATCTTAATTAATGATATTAAAAATACATTGATCTTTATCTCATTTGGAATCAAAACAAAGAAATTTTGATATTATTGAGTTTGCCTTATTAAAATATTCATTCAAATTATTAATTTGCTTGAAATAGAGCTTGAATGGTCATATAGCCGACTCCAAAAGTTTCTAACTAAATATTTAAGCATTTTAAGATATAAAAATTATGTCTAGATCATTATTTAATTAGATTAAATTAATGTTGATATATCAA
The DNA here is from genome assembly GCA_021442155.1 of Cymbidium sinense. Taxonomy (NCBI): domain Eukaryota; kingdom Viridiplantae; phylum Streptophyta; class Magnoliopsida; order Asparagales; family Orchidaceae; genus Cymbidium; species Cymbidium sinense. The sequence continues at coordinate 154,420,928 of CM038220.1, read as the reverse complement.
GGCTCATTAAGCTTCAATTAAGCATGAAAAGCCAATGAATTTTAGGGAAAAATTTAAAATTAGTAAGTTTTTTAAAGTAAATATAACATATGAATTATCAATTAAAATTCATATTATGCTTATTTGAAATTGAATCTAATGACCCAACTATTTAGCAAGTAAACATACATTAATATTAATCAAACCATATTAAGTGAGTACAAGGGTTTAAATAAGTCGAGTTGAACTTTCACTTTGCTTGAGCTTGCACTTCATTTAAAAAATTAAACAATCTTAAATAATAATATTATTTATAAATGATTTGATATAATGAAGTGAGATATTTTTTAAATATTTTTAATAAGTTTATATTAAAATTTTAATTTTTTTATATATTTTAAAAATACTTTAGATAATATTTTTATAATGAGTCTAGGAGTAAGTAAGAGATTCCTCCAAACTTGACTCGCTAGCTATTTATCAAGTTGTGCTTGAGCCGACTCTTTAAGTCAAATTGATTTAGTTTCACTTACACTTCTAAGAGAGTCTATAATATTGTACGAAAATAAATGATATTAAACTTAACTAAAATAAATATATAATTACTATCATTATCATTATTAGTTATATTTAAATTAATAAAAGAAAGTAATTACAAAATAAATATTATTTATTTAACCAACTGAAATGCCTGAGCAGATGTCGCCCGATAAATTTTTAAACATACTTTTTTTTAATTAGGAAAAATTATTTAAAAAATCAAAAGAAGATCAAATCACACGGACGTGGCACAATTTATGTATTGAGTGTACCAAAAACGTGCCACATAGGCACGATTTCTAATTTTTTTTTTTTTTTTTTATCATTGAGGTCAATGCTAGTTCAATTTTGACCTACTTAAGATGAATTTATGATGAAATTACACTCATTCTTATATATATATATATATATATATATATATATATATATATATATATATATATATATTAGTTCTAATTTAAAAAAGATAAATTATATGCTAATAAACTCTTTACATTTTTTTGTAAATTAAATTTATGGCATATGATAATAATAATTTTAAATCACTAGATTTAATTTTTTGAATTTTGATCCCATTGAATAATTTAATTCAAATTCCAACAAAAACACTAGGGATCAATTTTACATCGTCATTATCATGAGCAGATAATTTAATATTAAATATTTTTTCAATTGATTTAAATTATCATAAATTTTATTTGTACATTTTTTAAATAATGAGTATGTTAGATCATTTTTTAATAAAATATTAAAATTTAGGATTTCATTTTCTCAAAATTTTTGGGGCATGTTTTCTTAAAAAAAATTAAATGATCAAAATTATGTTAAGTGAAATTTCACTTGAAACAAAAAAATGCAATGACCATTATAATCTTATTTGTAAAGTTTTTAGACTAGTGAGTAAAATTTTATTTAATTATAATTGATAAGATCATGATATTTTTATTTATTTTTAGACTAAATTCATATCCAAATTCCACTTTAATACTTATTTTAGCACTTAAAGTTGTTGCTAGTAAGGAGAAATGATTAGCCTAGGTATTTACATGATAGAGGATGAGAGATGAGATGGACTAAAAGAGAAAAGATGGTCAAAGATGGTATGTGCATGCAACAATTTTCTATCTTTCAAGTAACATGAGAATATTAGGTGCGCCAACATTTTTTATGAGCAAAATTTATAGTTTATTGTATAACATTATTATTGCATTAACTAAATCTACAAATTATAATAAAATAAATCACTAATACTAATTTTTATCACAATATTTTTACTTTTTCATTGTCATTGGATTGATAACATGTATGAAAAGAAGGTTAATAATGAACAATTTTAAAAAACACACAAAAATTTAAACTAGTACAACCTAAAATACTACCAATAAAACATGATACTATATAAAGAACATCCAAATATAGAAAGTTAAAGCTATTTTAAGTACATGTACCCCAAACTCTTTTGGTGTTAGATGTAGAGGGGGCCACATAGGGAGGCCCAATTGGTGGATGGTAGTTCTCCTAAGATTTTTAGGAGAGTTTGAAAGGCTTGATAGGGTTTAATTTGGAGTGGTGGTTGAGTTGTGTAAGAGATTACAACCAACACTAGATAGAAAAAAAAAAGTTTTGGAACCCCAACTTTAAACACATAGAATTTTCTCCCTATAAATCAAATCACATAAAGGGCTATTTGGTTGGATGCATTTTGAGTGTAAAATAAAGCAAATTGATTTTGACTTTTTGAGAGTTTGGTATGGTGCAAGTAAAATTCCAAGATATTTGTAGTGTATTTGAAATGCAATAAAAAGGTGATTTGTGAGGTATTTTGAATTCACTCAAATTGGGCAAATTTCAAATATACTGATTGGCATAAAATGAGAATAGCCACCACCCACCCACCAAATACCACCCACCACTACTAGCAACCCGCAACTAACTAGCCACCACCAACCTCGCGCTACCACCTACCGCGACGATAGCCCATGGCCGCTGCCATTGCCGACCACCCACCGCCACTATCAGTCGGCTGCCCATTAACATCGAGGACAACCCCTACTGCTGGCAGCCACCATCGCCAACCTCAACCCTAAAAAAATACTTTAAATTACATTCATTCTACCAAACAAGAGAAAAATAATCCATGTATTTGTGGAGTTTTCAATCAAACAACCAATAGTAATTCAAATATATTGCCTTCACTTTAGACTACATTCTTTTTACACTGCACTCTTTTTTCAAGCAATCAAACAACCCAAAAAAAAAAAACAAATTATAGATTTACAAGTAATTTTATAATCTAAAAAGTTTCAAGATTTTTTATAGGGTCTAAGTATTTTGTTATGATTTTCTCCTAAGGCTGACCATTGAGAAAACAAATTGGCCAACTTTATTTTCACACTTGGGGTTGATAAAACTTTGAGAAACACTAAATATAACCAAAGGAAACACTTAAAAATTATAGACAAGTGTATGAACAACAATTCTAAAGATGTTTGAATAATATAATGGAGATTAAGTGCACTAAACAAGCACCACATTAGAACTAGGTTAGTATATCCCTATGTTTGGGTTACTACTTCAAACTTCTAAAAAATGGCTAATTTGTATAAGAAAATTGGGTAAAAAATTTTCTAACATATAGGAGATCTTCAATAATATCCTATAATAAAATTCAATAGAAAGTATAAATGGATGAAGTTAGGATTGCTCACCAAGTAGTTAATTACAGAAAAATTATAGATTTTCGATAGACTTTTTTATTGGAAATTACCAACCGATCATCGACGAAAACATTTATGACCATCCAAAAAATATTTTCGATGGAATTACTGACTATAGAGGACATCACAATTGAATCACCTAAACTCAATAGAATTTTAAAAATATACTTCCCCCCCAGCCATTTCCTCTCTCTCTCTCTCTCTCTCTCTCTCTCTGTGTGTGTGTGTGTGTGTGTGTGTGTCGGTGATAGAATTGGAGCCAGGGCTCCTCAATTTGCTTTAGAAAAATATTTATTTTCTTCATAGAATTGAAGGTATATCTCGATTTCTTCCTTCTATTATAATTTTTTCATGATTTCATCTGTTGGTTTGTGAGAAATAAGGATTTAAAGTTTTTAAGGGATTTCTATAATTTTTAGGTTAAATCTTCTCCAAATTTATTTGAATTTGCTAAATCTTATTTTAAAATATCTATTTATATATAGATCTTTATAACCGGAAGGAGAAGAAGCTAGTGGTGGATACAAAGGAGGAGGAGGAGAAGCAGGATGGTGAGGAGGAGACTGATGAGAAGTAGGTCTCATTTGTACTTTATTTTCATATGTAAACAATTTGTTCAGATGTTGATATTTCAGACTATTTCATTTAAATATTTTGAAACTGTTATTTAATTTCAAAATTTTTAAAAACTAGAATGAAATAAAAGAAATACTTAAGATTAATTGTTATTAGTCTTACGTGGATGTTGAGGGTATGTTATTATTAGTTAGAAAATTATGAAGTTATTTTGTAATTCTTTTGCATGTGTAAAAAGTAGAGCATATGCGAAGCTCTGAATTTTTTTTCAATTATGTACAGGTTTATGGGGGACTTCCGATAGATTTTTCATCAATAAGTTTGATAATAGGCATGGGCAAAAAAACCATTGGAAAATTTTTAACAAGACATTTTTCGGTGGCAATTTCGGCAGACCATCTCCAACAAAAATTTTTGGCGGACAGGCTCGCCAAAAATGGTCTTGTTAGAAATTTCTAGTGGTTCACATTTCTGGCAGCATTTCCAAACAGTCTTTCCGTCGATTCATCTTAAAGAACTTTTCGGCTACAATCCGCCAGAAATCCACTGAAAAAGATTTTTCGTCGGATTTTTTGTCAACTGAAAATCATTATGACCAAGATTTTACAATCGAGTTGAAATCAGTCAAAAAAGAAAATTACCAACATAATTTCATTGATTATAGATGGATTAGTCTGTCAAAAATCTATAATTTTCTTGTAGTGGTTTAAGCAATAAAGATCACTAAACCTTCCTTCAAGTTGGTCGCCACCAAACCCTAACACTTGGAGATTTCTTTTTAAATTCTGATGCAAAATATCACTAACTTCTCATTTCAACAATAAACATAACTTTTATAATTAGCCACCCCCATACACATGGAGGCTAGCCACTCCATTTAAATTTAATTAATTATTAATAAATTATAATTATTTGTAGCACTTAAGCCCTTTTTCATTTCATAATAGTACACCATACATTACAATTAACATAAATTACATAAGATAATGCAACAATTCTTGACTTTTAACATGACATATATGTACAACATATACAATACAACATAAACATGACAAATTCATACTTAGTCTTCAATGCTTTAGGCTTTAATTTCCTCCCATGACAATCTAGCTCTTTGTAATGGGATCACCCTTTTTTCCATCAAATTCCTTAGTTTAGCTCTTATAATTGGGAATCTTTGTGCTATATCATTTCCCATAAAGCCCAATGAACTATAAGAGTTAAAGGTCAAATAGTAGTTGTAAGTTCAAGTGCTAACTTCTCCAAATCTTCTTTAATCATTTATATGTACTCAATAGGTGGCTTGTTTCTCTATCTCACTAGGAAAATGTAATCTTTATTCTGATCTATTTCATTTGTAATAGCATGATCTACCTCAAAGAATGAATGTTAGGTCGTCACCTATAAAGAATGATTTTATTTTAATGTAAAAGTGTCATCTTGCACATTTAAAGGTTTGCAAATCCTTTAAATGATAATAAATATTTCATTTTAAAAACTAGATTAATAAATGTGACTTTGATAATTCAAGTACATATGCATTTATACTAATTTTTCTAGTAATTTTAAATAGCTCGCATGCTCTAGCTCATAGTTGTCTAAATTTAGTAGATGGATTATAATTAACACATGGTAACCCATATTGAATTCCTTCAAAGTTTTATTTATGTACTTCATTTCAACATATTTTGTATTAGTGACTTTCAATTATTGTTCAACACTTTCATGAAAACTTTAAACATTTTTATAGATGTAAATACAGACTAAAAAAAGCATGTGAATGAATGTTGGCAAGGTCAATGGGTTTCCTAGGATTGTAGCCCTAAACTATCATAAATAATTTCCTATTTGTGGCATTAGAGACATTATTATTATATGCAAACTTAGTTGTAAGAAGATGCAGGTCCTATTTTTCTAGACTTCTACCCACCAAACTCTTTAAATGTTTTTTATAAGTTTTGTTTACCACTTTAATTTAGTCATTAGTTTGAGGGTGAAAGTCTGAAGATAACTTAAGATATGTGCCCATAAGCTATCATAACATTTTTTTTTAAAAAAATAAGATATAAACTTTACATCTTGTTCAAAATAATTGTAAAAAGGAGTCAATGTAATCTAATAATCTTCTTAAAGAATAATTTCACTATATGAGATGCTTCATTGATTTTGAGCAAGAATGGAAGTGACTCATCTTGGAGAAATGATCTACCATAAAAAATATATTATCATATCCTCTAGATGTCCTAGGAATCCCAAAGTACAAAATCCATAAAAACTATTCTCTCTAATTCTGAATGGAACAAATAAAGCATAATAATTTTCTACTTTTTGTTTAATACTTTTAGCTTTCCTATATGTATAACATTGGAATGCCACTCTTTAAATATTATTAATAAAATCTATGCTCTAGTAGATGTATTATTTTAGCTTTCAAAAATATCCTACAACACCCTCTAATACAAATCAATGACAAGGAGTGTCCACAATAAATTCCTAAGGATGCACAATCTCTTCCCTTTATAAAATATACATCAATCACTACATAGTCACCACTTAAACTGACAAAAGATAAATTTGTTTAAGCATGCTCTAAATATATTAAATAAAAATTTCGTAATGCCTGATAATCATCCTTTAGTCTCTCAAATTCTAGAATTTATAATTCTAAATAAGTGATTACCAAAGTGACTGTAGAAAGTGTATCTACAGGCTTATTCTTTACCCCAAACTTATGTTTAGGAATAAATATTAAGTTCTAAAAGTATTCTATTTTGCATGTGTACAACTCAACTTTTTTTGGCAATGATAAATTTTAGAGCAAGTAATTAGTGGGAAGAATGAACTCTCTATCTAGTAGATAATGCCTCCAGTGTTTCAAACGGTGAACAATAGACTAAAATTCTCTATCATATGTAAAATATCTCTATTTTACATCATTCAATTTTTTCACTATAGAAGGCTATAGGATAATTTTCTTGGTTAAGTGCACCTCCTATATAAGCACAAGAAGCATCACTAGTGACCTTCAATGTCTTATTAAAATCAGAATGTTTAAGTACTAAATATGATATCATAAAGACTTTTATTTATTTCAATATTTTTTGGTGCAAATGTATATTGACATTTCTTTTAGAGTGAGGTTGACTACCCTTATCTTAGGTCTAGGATTCTTCTATATACTAAGACTTCTTTAATTCTAGGACACTTCTAGTGATCAGGAGGCCACCAAGACCAAGCTTAGAAGACCCGTAGGATGCAACCCTAGGGTTATAGCTTACCTTAGGATAAGTAGAACCTCTCCTACCCTAAGACCTAACCAAACCCCATACCTAGTCAATTACTCGAACTAAAACCAAATGATTACAAACCAAGCTCCAAGCCAAATACCAACTTAATTTAGGCTCAGTTTGATTCATCTTAGTTCGACTTGGCTAAGTTGATCCAACATAACTTATTTAGACTCAAGATGGCCAAACTCAAGATCAAATCAACATTATTGGAATTTAACCCATCCAAACACATTTGAACACCAATTAGATAATATTGAGCTTTGACTTTAATTTAATTGAATCAAACCAAGTCAACTTAGTCCTTAAATTGATCATCTAATTCCATCCAATTGGATTTAGTCAAGCTCATTTGACCATCTTGGCCTAAATTGAATTAAAGGGCCAAATTTGGCCAAATCTCATTCTAACCCAAATTGATTGTAACTAATACTTTCAATCAATCACTAATTAAGTATTGAACACAATCCAGCCACCAATTGAAGCCAATTTGATCAAATGAATTTAATTGACTAAAAAGGTCAAATTGAACCAAATCACATTCTAATTCAAAATAAATCAAACCAACACCTACAATCACTCTCAAATAATCAATCAAACATAAAACAACATCTCATGCAAGTCAATTTGATCAATTTGACTAAATTGGCCAACTTGACCCATTTGACCTAAATGAACATATATGAGTCAAATTCAAATCCACTTTAAATTGAATCAAAGTAATTGCACCAATACATTCCAAACATTGAATTAAACATAATCCAATATATGTCTTGACCTAATTTGATCAATTGGTCAACCTAGACCAAATAAACTCAAATTAATCTATATGGGTCAACTTGAGCCAAACTCAACCAAACTTGGCATGACTCATTCTTAAGTCCCCATTGACCTATCCAAGTGAGCTCAACCCATGGTAAATCTGATTTGGGTCAAACCAAGTGAACCAAGGGTTCCAAATAAGATAAAATTTTCATTTGGAAGGCCTACCCACCTCCTCTACCTATGACAACCAACTTTAGCCCTCTTTAGGCATTGGCCCACTGACCCAACATAACCCAAAGATGTTGGGTGCAGCCCTTGACCAAGGAGAGGACCTCCTTCCCCTGGCTGGCCATTGGTCCACCTCAAAAGAGGTGTACACCCCATGGAAGACCACTAAACTCTCTCAACCATTCAAGCACCTCCACATCATCAATCCCCTATCACCTACGCAAGCCGGACAGCTACCAAAGGCTGAACTAATCCCATGCCTTGGTTCACTTATGGAGGAGAGTATACTCCTCATTCATTCAAACTTCACATAGACCATCCCCATAGCAAACCAGCAATCCCTAAGCATCCCCAGAGCTCCCCATGCTTCTGGTCATCGGTGAGACCAAGTCCCATTTAAACCCGTGCCCTCCTTTGGTCCAACCTCACCCAAACTCCACCAAACTTAAATTAATTATCCCCGCACCTTTCTAGCTTAGACGAGGTGAAACGAATCGATTCCCTATCGATTCAAGCACTGAAAGACATCCTAAGATCAACTCTGATGAGCTTTGCGATGACATTTTGTCCAGAGAACACTCGACGGGGAGGCAAGTTACGATCTTCTCAACAAGGCTTCATCTCTTCAAGAGAAAGCTACATCAGTCGATGGATTACAAGTTTTGAGCTTTGATGAGGTAATTTATTGCCAACCGTAGAAAATCGTAGGATTTTTTATTCTTTGTGAAGGAAATTTTTATTTCGTGTGAATCTCACTGTAGGATCCATTTAGAATCACCCCTTGATCATTTTGGAGTTGAATCAGCCGTTGAATGAGCTCCTACAAGCTTGAATAGAGTGGAGAAAGGCAGAGAGTGTTCATCTTCCATCGTGGGAAGACGGTGGATCATCGACTGTCTATTCCGCATTATTAGGAATGACAGTCATAATTAATCTTGCTAGACTTTCTCAAATTTTTCTATTAAAATCACATGATTAATCATCACCGTTTGATTTGTGATCAGACGGCTGGGATGAAAAGCATCCTCCGCCACCTAATCAGCAGCCATGTCGAATGATTTAATTAACAAATCCAATGGTGCCATGTGGAAAGTATTGTCTCGTTCGTATGGCATCGACTATGTAAATGAATTAATTATGATTTAAATTATGTTTTAAATAGCCAGAACTTTAAAAATTATCACTGATTGTAAAAAAAATTAAAAAATATATAAATAAACCCATTTTGGAAAGCTTAAATATAAGAGAATCAAAGAAAAATAAAATCCCTAAATTTTATTCAATGAACAATAAATAATTAGGGTTTGAAGTTTTAAACAGTTATCTTAATTAAGCCCTAATCACTTGGTTAATTAACTTGATATTTGATATATTGATTATATAGGATGATTTATGCCTCTCATAATTTATTTGGGTTAATTTCTTAAGTGAATTAGGAGAATCAAATTTGTAAGCCCTGATTGCCTCTTTTATGTATTTAATAAAAAAAATTATGAAATTGATTAGAGATGGTTAATTAATCACTAAGATAGTAAAAATGATCATGAGTAATAATTAGGACCCCTCCTTCTAATTATTTTTTAAAATTTTCTTTAATGGCCATAATTAATTAATTAATTAATTAAATTGAAACTCATAATTGTGAAATCATCATAATCTATTTAATTAATCAAGATGCATAATTGAATTCTCCTTATATGCTTAGTTAATGTAAGGATCTTTAATGAAATCATGATTTTCCATTGGTGTGGAGAATTATGAAAGTAATTAGATTAATTCTCTAACTTAATTAATTATTAAACATGGGCCTAATTATATTAGAATCCTTAGAACATCATAAATTTTATTTTACAAGCATATTATAATGATTCATAAGATCTTGCTTGATAATTAATCAAATTAAGAAATTTTCTTTTGGGGGGATTATTAAATGCATTATTAATGGGCTAAACTTAATTAATTCATAAAAGATACTTTATTTCTCTTTAAATTTATTTATAAATAAATATGGAGATGGGTTGAACACTAAATTTCACTTCTCCACTTTAGGATTAAATAACTCAAGATTTTGAAAATTAATATCCTAAAAAGACTTCAATTAAGCTTAAAGTATGTTTATTTAATATGATTGTCCTTAGGTTTCAATGAAGCCAAATATATCATTTGATAATGTATAATTATTTTGCTTAAATTATCATAAATTTGCATGTTATATGCTCCATACACTCATGATTTAAATTTAAAAGGAATATGTTGCATTCAATTGCGTGATGTAGAAAAGTATAAATATATAGAGTAGCTATTATCACTAATAAATCTTAAATTATTTTTTCTCGCTAACCAATAATAATATGTTAATTATTAATTAAGTAATTTAGATCTAAGCTTTATATAAATAAGCTTTAATTAAATGACAAAATAAAGTAAATTCTATTTATCTTTCATGCTTAAAAGGATAACATCTTATGACTTTTCATGATTTCACCTTTGTATATATATATATGTGTGTGTGTGTGTGTGTGTGTGTGTGTGTGTGTGTTTGGGCTAATAAGTATGTAGTTTGGACATCCCGAGAATACGATTCTTTAAGTAGCCCTAAGAAGGTCCTAGATAACCTCACTTTCTTGGTTAACAAAGGCACGTACTTATATATCTTGGTATACATTTATACTTGTGTATAAATATGAAGTGAAACTCTTTTTGTTATATAATTCATGTATATTCATACATCAAGTGTGTTCAAAATATACATATATACATACATATATACATACATACATACATATAAGATATGTGCATGTATAAAATAAAAAAGGAGCAAAATATAATAGTGATGTATATTAATAATGAGGCTAAGATAACAAAAATGTTGCCCATTTGATTATGATTTGGCTTCATTAATCTTAAGATGCCTTTCATGTTTAAATAAGGTTCATTAGTCAAATCCAAATATAGGTCTAATTATAATTTATAAAGGTTTCATTAAAAGGGCTTAAAAGCCATAAAAATTCATTCTTTTTGATTAACCTAAGATAGCATTGACCTCACTTTTGGAGTGAGGACTCATCCTCCCTATCTTAGGCTTAAGAATCTTCTAGACACTAGGACTTCCCTAGTCATAATACACCTCGAGTGATTAAGGGGACACTAACCCAAGCCTAAAGACATAGGAAGGCATACCCCTAGCTTAAGCCACACCTTAAAGCAAATAGGTCTTACTTATCCTATGGCATGAACCATGACCCATGCTTGTCCATTCATCCAAAACCAACCTTAGACCAACACAACCAATCTCAATTGAATTTTATTTTATATCCAAGCTCCAATCCAAATTAATTTAACCCTTAATCTAAATCAATTCTATAATCACCCCATGATCTTATGACTCAAGCTTATTCAATTGAACCAAGTTCAATCAATCTTCACAAAAGCACTCCAACTATTCAAACTTCTATTTCAAACCCTTCCAAGACCCATAGTCAAGCTAATTGAACCAAACCAATCTAATGAACCCAACATAATCCATTTAACCCTAAGGGTCCAAATGAGTTAAAATCTAATAAAACCCAAATCAATTACAATCAAAGCCATCAATCAATCCTAAATAAATCATCAAACTCAATCCAACCTAATTCAACCCAATTCAACTAAATTGACCCATTTGGTCCATTTAACTCAAAGTGTCCTCAAAGACCAATTTGATCCAAACCTCAATCCAACCCAAACTGGATTGAATCAACATATCCAATCTCTTCTACAATGATTGTTGATCATCCTTAATTGTTCAATTTCAATCAATGGTGTCAAACCAAACTAATTTGATCACTTGATCCAAGTTGATCTTATTAACCCATGGACCAAAATAAATAAAATCTCACTCCAATTCAAATCAATTGTAACCAATGATTCCTACCAACCATAAATTGATCCTTGAACATAAATCAACCATCAATTGAACCAAACCAACCAACTTGGGCACTTGACCCAAGTTGACCCAATTTGAACTATAAGGCTAAATGAGCCAAATCAAATTGATTGAAACTAATGACTCAAATCAATCAAAAATTGATTGTTGAACATGATATAACCTTCAATTGAACTCAATTTGATCAAGCTAACTCAATTGAACCATTTAGCCTAATTTGACCTAAAGGGTCAAATTGAGCTAAATTATTTCCAAATCCAAATCAATTCAAATCAACATATACAATCATTCTCAAATCATCATTTGTACCTAAACCAACATTCCACCCAAGCCAATTTGACCATATTGGTCAAATTAGCCATTTTGACCCATATGAAACCATATGAGTCAAAATCAAATCAACTTCTAATTAAACCAAACTAATTTCACCAATACATCCCAAATCATCAAATGAACTTACCTAAATCATCAATTTGACCCAATTTGATCTATATGGGTCAAATTGAACCAAACTCATTCAAACTAAGTCTAAACCCAACCAAACTTAGCATGTCCCATCCTTGGGTCATCATGGGTCAGTCTAAATGAACCCAACCCATATTTGACCCAATTTAGGCCCTATTTGGATGGTATTACTTACTCATCAACCCTTGGCAAAGCCCTATAGCTTATTTTGGACACATGGACTCTCACGACCCAAAGTGATTGGGTTTAGCCATGGGTCAACAGAGGGTGAGTTAACCCATGGCTTCCCATTAGCACACTTGGGGGAGGAGGTATACACCACCTCATCACATGTCATGCCTTCAACCTAGGGGTGTAAACGAGCTGAGGCTCTGTTCGTGTTTGGCTCATTTACATTTGTTTGTGTTCGTGTTCGGCTCGTGTTTAATTTAAGCTTGTTATGAGAATATTCGTGTTTGATTTGTTATTGTTCATTTAAGCTCGAATGTGTTCGTGTTTGGCTCGAATAAGGCTCATTTTTTTGTTTGTTCGACCGATTTCAAATTGAAGAAGCTCGAAATAGGCTCAATTTATCAAATTAAGTACTAAAACTAACTTTTTAAAAAAAAATTTGAATTATTATAACAAAAAAATTTAGATACAATTTTAAAAATAAGAAAAAAACATAAATCAATATACAAATTTTATTAATATTTAATATTTTTTGAAATTTATAATATACATTCTACATAAAATTTTTCTAATGAAAGACATGCAATCATACAAAAATATAAAAAAAATGTTTTATTAAACTAGAGAAAGAAATATAAAGTCCTTATAGGGGATAAGGCTCAAATATCTAATGCTCTAGGAGCTACAAGAAGATTAAAGAGTTTAATTCCCATCTAAATAAAAAAAATAGAAAATAAGATAAGCTAAAGAAAGGTAAAAACTGAAGAAAAAAAAAACAGCAGCCGATGAAGAGAGCTTTAAAAAGATCAGTAGATAGCGATCAGTAGAATTGAGGGATCAACACCAACACCTTCAAACTTGCAAGGAGTATAGAAAATGATCTACAAAAAAAACACATGAGAAGATAGTTAATGAAGAGAAAAAATATATATATGAGTATGATCTACAAGAAAAGGCATAGATGGCTCAGGCTTAGAGTAAAAAAAATATTCATTTTAATTATCAACATAAGGGGCAACAAATTAGTGAGCATCTAACTTCCAAGAAGGTTATAATCACAAAAGATGCTACCAGCCAAAGAAAAGAATTTTAAGATCATCATAGCCATCATAACCAATTAGCCACCATAAACAACAAAAGAAAAAACATCGCAGAGGTAACTTATCTCTATGATGATGTTGCTTTTGTTGTTTATGGTGGTCGTAGGGCTGTCAAAATAGATAAGGAGACTATGAAAAAGGCACCATGGTCCATGGGTACGGCTGTCAAAACAGTTTACAATACAAGTAGCTGTGCAGGCTGAACATCCAATGAGTCAATCAATCCCACGATCCTCATAGAATGATAGAAACAACAAAAAGCAAGTAAGCAACCTTCAAAGTTCAAAGTAACTTAAGCTTTGCAGTCAAAGCAACAAGCCAACAACAGCCAAGTAGGCAAGTAGCCAACAATTCCATAAAAAAAAATAACAATATACTAAAAGTAAGAACAGGCTGAACAGCCAACCAAGTTACTAAAGTACAAAACCTGAAACTCTGAAAGAATCAACAAAAGCGATCACCAATGGCTGGATAAAAATGAAACAAAATACAATAATAAGTCAAAATCCTATGATGCCATATGCACATAGCATAACAAATACTCAATCACATGATTCACATCTAACAGCCAACAGGCTATCTATTATAAGAAGTTGTTGACCTGTAGTCTTGCATATTTAAAATAGTAAAATAGCAATTAAATGAAAATAGTAAAATAACTAAACATCATAGAATGATAGAACTAGACAGGCAAGTAAATGGGCAAGGAGGTAGTGGATGAGTTAGTGGGGACACTACATCAGTTGAACATTTGAATGAAAAGATATGAGTTTTTTATAGCTAATTGTAAGCTCAGCGACTAGTAATGCCTGAAGCATGCTTAATATCATCCTGAATGTTGAGCAAGAAAAAGGATCATAATAAAGAGGAAGTAGCCAACAATTCTAGGAAAAAAAATAATACAAGTATATTGTAAATAACAACACCATTCACCAAAATGTAGAACAGCCCACTGGAAGCTAGGAGGATGCAAAAAAATACTTAATAAGTCTAATTAACCAATCTAGAAAAAATAGTACTAATCAAAGCAAAGAGGTTGCAAGCTTGCCAAAAAAAAAAGGAACCATTTTAGGTCCACCGAGAAGTGAGAATAGGCTGAACAGTCAACCAAGTTACCAAAGTACCAAATTAAAACTCTGTCTAAAAGAATCAACAAAAGCAACCATCATTAGCTGGATAGAAATGAAATGAAACACAATAATAAGACAAAATCTTCTGATGTCATATGCCCATAGCATAGCAAATACTCAATCACATGATTCACATGAATCACATCTAACAACCAACAAGTTATCTATTATAACTTATAAGAAGTTGTAGACTTGTAGTCTTGCAGAATTAAAATAGCAAAATAACAGCTGAATGAAAACAGCAAAACAACATAACAACATAAAATGATAGAACTAGGCAGTAGTCCAGTGGAGTCAGTGGATAGCAGTTGAATGAAAATATAGGAGTTTTGAAATTAGAGAGGCTCAGATTTAATTACAGCATATATGTAATATGACAATGACATAACCTTGTACACTTTATATTATTGCACGTTTTACTTTAACAGGTCATTTCAAATATAGAGAGACAAATATTGGAACATAAAACTATTCGATGCTCATTAATCATCATCTTAAAATCCAACATAAGGTTGACAAATTGCATACATCCAAACCATAGAGGATCAATTAAAAAGTATCTATTCAAATTTGCATATTTTACCATAAATATAATCCTCTATAGGGTTATATGCAATAATGACAAATCAAAATAAAGGCAACAAGCAACGAAGCAGCATTTACCTATTTGAGCATTTTAAATCATCATAGCCTCACTCCTATAACTCTTCTGCCAAAAAAATAATTAGAACAAAATAATATTAAGCAGTAATTCATAAATTTAAATCAACCCAAAACCAAACAATCCATCAATTATCATCAACATAAGTGTATAACCAAATATATAAAATAAAAACATGAAAAGTTTTTGCAATTAAATATATATGAAATATTAGAAGTAATGAAGCACCCAATGGAACACAATCCTCTTCTTGTTCATGAATCACCTAATGGAACACCCAAATTTTCCTCCTCCAACATTTCTTGCTATGAAAAAAAATTAAAAAATATTAGAAGCAGAATAGATATAATGAAATAACAATATTAAATTGCATGGTACTGTATTGAAGCAATAAAGCACTTACCAATGGTGTCTTAGCATTTAGTTGAGATGATCTGGTCCAATTAGATGCACAAACTAATGTCCACTACACACTGCCCATTGCCCACTGTCCACTGCCCAGTTCTATCAATCTATGATGTTTGGTTATTTTGCT
Organism: Cymbidium sinense; assembly: GCA_021442155.1. NCBI lineage: Eukaryota > Viridiplantae > Streptophyta > Magnoliopsida > Asparagales > Orchidaceae > Cymbidium > Cymbidium sinense. Next base: position 154,404,849 of record CM038220.1, on the reverse strand, counting down.
GTTTTCATTCAACTTCTATTTTACTATTTTAAATATGCAAGATAACAAGTCAACAACTTCTTATAATAGATAGCCTGTTGGCTGTTAGATGTGAATCATGTGATTGAGTATTTGATATGCTATGGGCATATGACATCAGAGAATTTTGACTTATTATTGTGTTTTGTTTCATTTCTATCCAGCCATTGATGATTGCTTTTGTTGATTCTTTCATCTGAGTTTCGGTTTGGTACTTTTGGTAACTTGGTTTGGTTTTGTTCACTTCGTGAACCTAAAATGGTTCCTTTTTTGGCAAGCTTGCAGCCTCTTTGCTTTGATTAGAACTATTTTTTTTGGATTGGTTAATTAGACTTATTAAGTGCTTTTTTGCATCCTCATATCTTCTAGTGGGTTATTCTATATTTTGGTGAATGGTGTTGTTGTATACAGTATACTTGTATTGTTGTTTTTTTTCCTGAAATTGTTGGCTACTTGCCTACTTGGCTGTTGTTGTTTCTTTGAGTGACATTAGCAATAAACTCATCGCTTCCTTATTACATGGTTTTGTCAAAGATGTCATCACTAAACTCCAAATTCTCAATGAACAAAATATCCTTATAACATTGCTGGCTAATTCTTTTATTTATCCTCTTAAGTAAATTGGTACTTAACAAGTTCTTATGGGTAACTTATGAAACAATAAAATCAACGGTGGCAGCAAAAGTCGATGGTTAAAAGAATGGACAGCAAAGAATACCAAGCAAAGTTACTCTAAACTTTGAAGAAACCAAAAGCCAGAAGAATCAAGGAATGAACAACACAAATATTGAAATACGCAACACATTGAAACTAAACACTAACGATGCGATGACATCACGGTCTCAGCGAATTCACAAGAACCAGGTGAGGCTCCCACATAGACCATACAATAGAGAAGTTATGCTCTAAAAATCACACATTGTCACATTGAAACTAAATGCTAGCATAAACAATAAACAACATCCGCAGGTCTCTGATTCACAGAATCACAACCAGAGGCTCCCATAGACCCATCTGACCATAGAGGAGTCATGCTCTTAAAATCACATAATCACAATAACCATAGATTGGTGAAAGGCCACAAGATCAGTGAGACTATGACATACGGTGAGAGCATTTAAAAGTAAAAATCCAGAGAAAGTCAGAATGCAGGGCGACTCAAAAAAAGCAAAACGAGAGAGGGATGAGTCACAAAGCCATAGAGGATCATATTCACATATAAGACTCTCCACTTTCTCGATACGCCAAACGCCATGGCCACGCAATGATGCAAGAATAAAAGAAATCCGAGAGGCAGGACTCGGGAGGAAGGGATTGTGGACCGTGGACTGGAGTGCTTACTACACTACTGCTCGTGCTCTGATGCTCGAAGCTGAGATATGACTCAGATGAAGAGAAGTGGAGATTAGAGAACTCAGAGGTAGAGAGGCTCAGAGGCAGAAGAGAAGAACTAGGGCACGAACGAACACTCGAAATGCTAGCCATTGAAAGCCGAAAAGACTTAAGAAAAGTAGAAAATAGCAGAATTTGAATCGCTCGGAGAAGACAAATAGGCTAAAACCCTAAAATAAATAATGAAATAAGTTACACAGTTACACAATCGAAGAATCATACAGCCCTCCATCCGGCCTTTATCGAGCCTTATCGAAACACAGTGAAGCTTCTGTTCATGTTCACTGCTTCGCTTTTGAAAATAATTTTTTTTTGTTTGTGTTCAACTCATTAGTTTAACGAATGAGTTGAATATGAGCTAATTTTTTGAGCCGAACACGAGCTGTTCATGAACAACGAGCTATTTTTACAGCCCTACTTCAGCCACTCAAGACCCTCCACCTCAGCCCATCACGGACACCCCCGATCGCTTGCGCCAACCAAAAGACTACCAAAAGTTGAATTGATCCCAACTAGATCAATTAGGGAGGAGGGTATACCCATCCCCATCCAATTCAAACTACACAGAGAGCTTCCTTGTGAGTTTGTGAGCTTCCCTAGAGCATCCTGGAACCCTCTTATGCTCCCCATCACTGGCGAGACCTAACCTAAGAAAAATTGAGTATTTTGTCTATCCAACCCCACTCAAACCTAACCAAACTTCAATTAACTTTTCCCACACCTTCCCCAAGCTCCAACGAGTCAAAACAAATCGATTCGAACACTGAAGACCACTCCAAGATAAACTCTGGTGACTATTGCGGTGGCGTTTGGTCCATAGAGTTATCGATGGGGAGACAACTCACGAGCTTCTCAATAGGGCTTCGTTTCTTCAAGACGAAGCTACCTCAGTCATTGACTACCGATCTTGAGCTCTAACGAGGTAAATTCTAAAAAATTATAGAAAATCCATTAGGAGTTGGTGTTTTATAAAATATTTTTTGATTTCACGCAATTTCCATGATAGGATCTCCTGAGATATCTTCCTCAAATATTTTGGAGTCAATCCCGATACCTCACGAGCTCGGATCAAGCGGAGGAAGGCAGACGATGTCCATCTTCTGTCGCTCGGGGGACAAAGGATCATTCGTCATCCATTTTGCATGATTAGAACGGATGGCAGTGATTTAATCCTTCATATTTTTCAATTTAATCCTTTAAATATCACGGGATTAATCCTCGATGTCCGATCTGAGATCTGATGGCAGGAAAAAATCGCAATCGATGCCGCTGACTTAGCCACCGTGGGGGATAGTTTAAGTGGCATATCCCATGACGCCACATGGAAAGTGATGCCACATCAGCTCCCGAGTGCGCCGACTGGTTAGGAGATTAATTAAGGGTTTAAAAATGTGTTTAATCACTTAAAACTTTAGAAAATCATAACTAATTGTAAAAAAAATCTTTAAAATATGAATAAACTCATTTTGGAAAGGGTAAACATAGGAGATTTTAAGAAAAATAAAATTCTTATTGTTTGAACAATGAACAATGCTTAATTATTGTTTGAAGTTTTTTTCTAATTATATTAATTAAGCTTTAATTACTTGGCCAATTGATCTTAAATTAGATGTGTTGATTCCTTGGGATAATTATCTTGAGATTTATTGGTTAGGTAATTAGAAGAATTTGAAATTTTAATCTTAATCACCCTCCTTAATTAATTTAATGATTATTAAAATTATTACATAGTAAAATTTTGATTTTTAATGAATATTAACCACTGTTAAAAGTGGAAATGTTGAGGATAGATGACTAAGGCCTCTTCCTTGATCATTTGCCTAAATCTTCTTACATAGGGGGTTAATTAACTTATGATTTAATTAAAAAATGATTAAATAATTAATGATGAGGTTGAACCAAATCAAAATGATAATTGCTTCAGATAACCTAAATTGAATTTATGGGTTCCTCTTTATGTGTTCAATAGCATAGAGACCCCTAAGGAAATTATGGTTAACCCATGGGTGTGGGAAAATCATATAAATACTTAATTAGATCCTTATTTCATTTAATTAATATTTAATTATGAGCCTCATTGCATTAGGTTCCAAAGTGCATTGCAATTTTAATTTCTCATTTGCACATCATTGGAGGCTCATAATTAAGTGATTAATTTAATTAAAGAGACTTTCGAAAAGAAAAATAAATTATTTTCTTAAAGACTTGAACTTAATCAATCCATAAAAGCTACTTAATTATATTTCCTTAAATATGCTAAGTCACTAATATGGGATGGGGCAAAACAATAAATGCTATTTCTTCTCTTTAAGTTTAATAATTCAAATAAAAAAAATCAAATTTCATAAGAAACTTTGTTATCCTTAAATAATTTTATTTAATGTGATTGTCCTTAGGAATTAATATAGTTGAATGGATTATGTGGAAGTGTTTGATTATTCCTTTTCAAGCATTATAAATTATGTATGTTATTTGATATCATCTATTCATATTTTCAAATAAAAGAATCAATTGAATTTAATTATGTGTAAGTTGCTTGTGTTGGATTAATTAATCCTATTATATGTGTGGCTATTATCACTAATAAATTTCAAAATTATTTTCAAAATTATAAATGAAGATTTGAATTGATGTTGGTTATGAATATTCTACATGATTTGCATTTGTTTATAGCTTAAATATGTTAAAGTATTATTATATTTTCATGATTCATGTGCATGTTTACATATGTTTGAATGTTAGTAAGTATATAGTCCCGACATCCCGGGAATACAAGGCATTAAGTAGCCCCATGAAAGTCTTAGATTACCTCACTTCCCTGGTTAACAATGACACGTATTTACTTGATTTCATTCTTATGTGTACATATACTAGAATTTGGATAAAACTTTACTTTACATGAATAAATAAATTGATTAATATACAATCTTTTGCATGATTCTCATTCACATGGTTGTGTATCCATTCATATGTATTTAAGAAAGCAAGTATATAGTATGGATATCCCAGGAATGCAAGACTTTAAGTATCTCCAAGGAGGTCTTAGATTATCTCACTTCCCTAATTTAAACAATGACGCGTACTTGCTTAAATCTTTAATACATGTGTATGTGTATTTAGTTAAAGAATAAAAATCTCTCTTTTATATCAAAAGTATATGCATTCATATCCATTTAAGTGTGCCAAAATTCATTGCATGTATAGGTATTCTAAGTTCAAAATCGTATGCATGGTACTGATGATGAAGAGGAATGATATAACATTATCCATGTGATAGTAATTCAATCTCGTTAATATTAAGATGTCTTTCATGTTTGAATAGGATTCTTTAAGATTAACCCAAACTTAGGATTAATAAAATATTTAATAAATCATTCACTAAAAAAAATTAAGTCATTATAACATGCCTTTAGAAAATAACTTAGGATAGGGATAAAAGGGGTTAAACCTCTTTTTTCTCTTTACAATACTTAGGTGTTAAGTGAATACCAAATAAAGTAAAATAAATACAAATTAAAATCCACCAATCCACTAAATAACTTAAAGTGAAACCACCCTTCATGTTTGAATTAAATAATTTTAAACCTTAGATAATTATAATTCTAAAGCCTAGCAGAGACATACCACACTAAGCCTAAGTACATACATTATAATACTAAGTCACAACTTCTAGCCTAAGTTAGGATAGTGTATATTGTGATGTAATATCTTAGACTTAATGTTAGGATTGTTTATGCGTAGACTGGATATTAGGTCGTTATTAGCCTAATGATATTTTTTGCAAAAAACTATGCTAAATGGGTCACTAAAATAAAAATAAATATAAATTCCTTTGCTTGCAGGTTATTTATACCTCTTTGCATAATCCATAATATGACAGTTAGGCTCTGTTACACATGTGTAGGTTGTTAAGCCTGAATTATGGAATAGAACTACTTGGGTTTCTATGGATGTTTAGCTAATATCTATTTTGCGAATGTAATTAGATTTCATTTTTCTAAAAATATATAATTTTGTATTAGGATTTAGGATTAGTTCTATGGGGTTTAGGATGAGTAGTGGCTAGAAGGTAATGCCTTGAAAGGCTCTATGAAGCCTTGGAGAAAAATCAAAACAAAAGAGGAAGAAAGAAGATGAAAATATGAAGACCCCCATAACATCTAATTTCAATTATAATTATAAAATTCTTTTGTAATCCAGATTGTATAAGGGTAGAGCTCAGCTACCCAAATTTTCTCTTTTCGGGGTGTACGGTGATATTCGGTCGCACCAGCTTTTTATTATTTCACAATAATCTATAAATATTTGATTGTTGTGTTTATTTGCATAATAGAAATGTCATGATTTTTATAGGTTTCTTAAGATTGATGATTGAATGTGGGGATGGATGCGATAGACTCTTTAGAATAAAATTAATTTTTCTATCCTCACTAACAACTCATAACTAAGTAATTCATAACCTCACTCTGAAGCTTAGGCTATAAATCAAGATAATTAAAAGATTTAGCAACTCTTTAGGTGAATGATATATATTATGATGCATATATCATATTCTATTGTTCTTGAATAAGGAGGGTCTCCACTCTTGCATGATAGGGGAATGCTTGACTGTGAGGGCATTCCTTATAGTGGAGAACACCTCCTCCCACTGATTTAGCTAATAATCATATTTCATCATGCATTTGGGCATAATTATCCCAAGTCTTTGTCCAAAGAAATGTGTCAAAATGATATAAAGAATTTATAAAATTTTACATTTTAGTCTAAGTCATGTCTTCATGCTAGTCATGATCTAATCTCTTAGAGAATGAGTTAAAACTCTAGTCTCCTTTCCTAACTAAGTAACATCTTAGCTATCTTGTAATTATATAAGATCGGCCTACATGATGTTGAATCATATGAGGTGTTACCCATTCTAGGCGGTTGTAAGTCCAGAAGAGTCGGGATGGGTTTACCCTCTCTTTTGGAGGTAAACTATAATATCCTATTTTTTGCTTAGATTTAGGTCATGCTTCTCGCTTGCGTTAAAGCTTCCTGAATTTAGGATCTGAGCTTGCTTATTTCCTTCAGGCTACGAGTGTAAGTCATCACCTCTTAGGCATTTTCACAATCTTGTGTTGATGGATTGTAAGCCCTAACATTCTAATAAAAATTTGAACTCAAATTAAAATAAACTCTCTCATTCAAACATATAAAGCCTCACCATAGGATAAGTTGGAGTGCTTATTAAGCTTCATAGTATTATGAGTGCTCCGTACTTATCTTCGTTAGAATCCAAAATAAGTCTTTCCAGATTGAAACTTCCCACATGATTTTCAAAAATATATAATCCTTTGATTGTCTAACATTAAAGTGTTTGGAGATGATTGATTAACTACTTTAATCGAGAATATTCTTAAAAAATTCCACTTTCCTAGGAAGTAATTAATTATGTAAGCTTGCTTCCATAGTGAATTAAAGAACCCCGCATAAAATAAACCCTGCTTTACTTTTCCATATAAAAAAGGGGAAAGATCTCTAGCTTATACAAAGACCATCTACCTTAGGAGTCCTTATTAGGTGATTAAGTCCATTCTAAGGTGATATTTTATCTTCTGGGATAGTACATCATACCTTAATGTCGCACTCAATCACTTCAATAACTATCCCCTAAGATCTGCGTGGTGTTCACAACAACTCCAAATTAAAACACCATAGATAGGGATTAAAAACAATCAACTCTCTTTCTTTATTTTATAATGTTAAATTATAATCAAAGAAAAAATAACAAAAAAGCATATAATTTAAAATCTTATCTAAACTTTAAATAACCTAAAGAATAATCGCCCTCAATAAGGGATTTAAACACTCAATCATTAAAAATTCTTAACTCTAAAGTCTAATTAAGACATACCACACTTGGCTTTTGCACACACATTAGAATACTAAGTCACCAATCTAGTGTTAGGTTAGGCCGGTTATTATTATGATGATGTGATATTTTATTTTATGATGTATTATTTTAGACTAGATGTCAGGATTAGTTGTGCATAGTCTGGATGTTAGGGAGATATTAGACTAATGATATTTTCTACAGAGGATTGTGCTTAAGGGACTGTCATAATAATAATAAAAATATAAATGTTTCTTGCTTGCAGGTGTTGTTAAGTCTCTAAGCATAATTCATTTGGACATATGGGCTTAGCTACCGAAGGCAGGGTGCTAAGTCCAAATGTATTAAATATAAGCTGCTTTATTTGCATGTATGTTGCTATAACTTCTATTTTATAAGTGTAGTTATATTTTCTATTTATAAAATATAATTTTTGTAATATAAATAAGATTAATGCTATGGGGTTTAGGATGAGCAGTGGCTAGAAGGCATAGACCTAGGAGGCCCTATGAAGCCTGGAGTATTCCAATCCAAGAAGAGGTCGTGAAGGTGCAGAATTGAAGACCCCATAACTTTTCCTTTTATTGTAATTTTAATTGTAATCTAGGTTATATAAGGGTAGAGCTCGGCAACCCAATTTCTTTTCTAGGGTGTATGATGGTACCCAGCCACACCAGCCTTCTATTCTTTTACGATATTCAAATGTTTGATTATTGTATTTACATTGCACAATAGAAGTGGCATCTTTTTCATAGGTTTCTTAAAGTTTGCATGTTTGATGTGTGGCATGGATATGTTAGGTTCTTAAAGATAAAATTAAATTTTTTAGCTCATTAATAACCTTAACAAAATTTTAATCAACACATAACCTCATCTTAAAACCTTGGCTTTTAATCAAGATAATAAAAGATTTAGCAACTTCTTAAATAGATGTTGTATATTCTAACATCATATATATGCATATTGTCTCACTCTTGAAGATAGGGGATCTCCACTCTTGCACTATAGGGGATAGACTTGACATGTGAGGGTGATCTTTTGTAGTAGAGAATACCCCTTCTATCTGATTTAGCCCATAATATACTTTCATCATACATTTAGGCATAAACTCTCTCAAGCTTGAGTCCAAAATGATAAGTCAAAAATGAAATAAAACACCACAATGTAGTCTAAATAAATTTATCTTTCTTCAAAATATTTGTGATTAGAATTGCAATTATACTAAAATTTTTAATAAACCTCTTATAAAAGGCGGCTAAGTAATGAAAACTACTAACATTACTAAAATTCTTATGAGTTGGCCAATCTAAAGTAACTTTAAATTTTTGTAAGGTATACTTTTAAGCTATTTGTAGTCACTATTAATCTAAGCAAAATAACCTCTAGCTGACAAAAAAATATTTTTTAAGATTGATATAAAGCTTAACTTCTTTTAATTTGATTAAGACTAACCTCATGTGGTCTAAATGTTCTATCTCACTAAGACTAAGATAAAAAATGTAATCAAAATAAACCACTAAGAACTTTCCAATATAAGAGTATAAAGTTATATTCATCAGTATCATGATATGCTAGGTGCTTTAGATAATCCAAAAGGTATAATAAGCCATTCATACAAAAGTTTTCTTTCATTCAACCCCTATCTTAATCATGATCTGATAATACCTGCCCTTAAGATCAAATTTGGAGAAGTGATTAGAATTTTTAATAAGATCTAACTTGTCATCCAATTAATCTAGGGATTGAAAATCTATACTTAATGATGATCTTATTTACTACTCTACTTTTATACATATTCTCTAAATATCATCTTTCTTTGACGTGAGTAGTGCTGGAACTACACAATGACTTAAACTCACTTGAATAAATCCTTACTTTAACAATGCATCTGCGTATCTTTTAAGCCTTGTAGCCTCGTTTAGCTCCTTATCTAAATGGGCTAATAATGTTCCACTCAAAGCATACTTCAAAAACTCAAATAAAATCTCTATAAGTGCCAAATATTGAATGTGGATCTTATATCTCGAAGTATTAGACATGAGAAAAATATCATATATGAAAAGATTGCATGCACAAAAATAATGTAGAAACTGAATAGCATCCATATCCCTATATGAATTATTATATAATATCTAGTGAAGCTAACGAAGTGGTAAACATGTCTATGTTTGGGCTTGACCCATCCAAAAGTAGAAGTGACACTTAAATGATATGGGTGATGTAATAGAACTCTTATTCTACATGACTTCCAAATAGCGCTTCCCAACACCCTAATCATAGAAGCCATCACCTAATTAATAAAGTTTCCTAGGATATGTCCATCTTTTTATGATGTCACTTATACCTCTCCAACTAGAAGGTGGAAGGTGTTGGTCTCTAGTGACCAACTAATGTAGAACATCATGTAAGTCAAGAAATTCAAGCTAAAGTCCAATTATAATAGCCTAAATAAGGCCCATCACGAAAGCCTAATAAGAAAAGAATTAAATTTCTAATTTTATTATTTAAATTTTAGATTTAGATCCTATAAGTTATAATATTTTTACTTTATAAATATATATATGGGATGGTTATTATCAAAATAATAGAAGATAAAATGAATTAATGGAGGTGGTTAGTGCATTCCTCCATTAATGGTCACCCACATCTTTTCCCACCAAGATTTTTATCTTCTTCTTTCTTAAATGATGGTCGTTGTAATATTTATAAATATGGTTAGTATGTAATAAAATTCTCAATTTTGAGATGATAAATTTTCTTTGGAGAATTTCTTTTTCTTTGTGTTAGTGTTTGAAGGCACAACTTAATCTTTTCTTTGCGGGATTAATCATTTATCTTATACGTGCTTCCTTTCTATCTCTTAAATCTTTTTTAAAATCACTCTCACATCCTTTTTTTTTTTATATCCTACGTGACCTCTAAATTGATCCATCCATTAGTCAAGTCCTCAAATTTACTCAAAACTATTTATTAAACTAACAACCCAAATTAGGTGGAAAGCTTCCTAGTCTTATTTTTTTTACTATTATAATGACTTAACCTCACCAAACTCTATTAAATTCTCCATAACATAAGTGTACATAGTAAATTAACCCTTTAGCATCATTTCCCCTCATTTAAACTACCTTAAGTTCTAAAAAGAGATATTTCAAATCGACTCAAATTTTCCTAAGTTATATTAGTTTTGTTCTTCTCTCCACTAAACTATTATAAGTACCTCATCTTCTAACCAAAAACTCTAGATCATAATCCAACATTCTTAATTAACTGTAAGCCATGAGTTCTAGCCATTTAATGCATTTTAAAGTCATTTTCTAAAGCAAATTTTCAAATTAGTCCAAATTAAACTAAGATAACATAGTCATGTCAGTCCTTCCACTAAATTCATTTACTCATCATCTCTCCACCAAAAATACTTTCAATCACTTCTCAAGACATTAAAGTAAAAGTATACATCCATTTACATCTATTAATCTCTCCAAAAAGGTTTCCCACCTTTATCATCAATGCTTTACAAGTACCATTAATACACGACAGTCCAATCTAATGTACTGAAGATTTCTAATGCAATATACTCCAACTATCTTTAGGCCTTCAATCATGTGTAAGCATATGATTGGCCCCCCAATCATAAGTAAATGTGAAATAGACTTTAAAATTTTTCTCTAAAATATAAAGAATTACTAACATTATAATTAATATAATTACAAAAAAAATTGCATGCGCTTTTAAACGTATCAAATTAGGGTGCGTTGTATGATGAGACCCATGTAACCTTGTAATGCTTGGAAGAACCTCTGGTGGGACATCTCTAGCATTACTATTGCAATTATGTCTCCCCTTTGCCATGAAATCAACAATGAATTAAGTCAAAAGTTAAGATATTTATAATTCCATTAATACAAGCCTTTCTTAATTAAGATAACATAGTAATATTATGATCTCACCTAAACTTTTGTTGGTCATGTAAACATGTTGATCTATTATCTTACCATTGAACAAATATCATAAATTTCGCTAGTGTGTGTCATGGACTCATCTATGATGTTCATGTATCATTTAGTGCAATGTTAGCCTAATCTTTCTTTGAAGTTTGAAGGGAGAAGTTCTATGATGCATTGTGATACATCAAAATCAACCTAAGTAGATATATCTAGAATTTCATGAATTTCTATGATATACGTCTTCTTGCAATACTCTACTTTATAATACCTAGATGCATGCATAGTCAAAATAATTATCGATAACTGACTAAACTAAAATTCTTTGGGTTGACAAAATTTTGGGTCGGGTTTGAAGAAATTGATCCGAAAATTTTTGATTATTGATCTAACAAATTGATTTATAAAACTTGAGATCGAATCGACTCATCTTGATGATTCAAATCATGTTCAATCATGTTAGTGAAATTTGTTTCTATCTTTGAATTTGAAGTTGGTGAGAAGAGAAATTGATTACATATGCATGATGAAGTCATAAACCCAAAATAATCCTAAGTACATGTATCTAAATATTTGTGAGCCATGGAAAGAGCATATAACTACTCTTTCAAATGTCAAATTCTTATATGTTAATATATGTACGTATTAAAAACCTACGAGCCTTAAGTTCAAACTTCTATAGTGTAAGCATAGTCTAAGATGTAAATAATTTTAACTTATTTTAATCTATTTAATTGCATTGATTTACCTACATAAAAAATCATGTAATTGTTGATTTTGTAAATTCTAATTTTATTGATTTGCAAAAAAATCATTCAAAATAAAAATTATAATCTATATTAAATTGATGGTATTAAATGATAGAAAATATAACATAATTGACCCAATTATCATAACAAAGAATTAATTTTTATATGAATCTCCCTTGAACTTGTAGCTAATCAAACACTTTTTTATTTTTTATTTTTTATTTTTATGTTATATTTAAACATATTTTTTTAACTATTTTTATTTTTATAAATGAATCACATTTTTAAAAACACTCAAAATAATTTTTAGAAATTTTGAGTATTTTTAAAACAACCATTACACTAATATATTTTATTTTAAATCAAAATATAAATAGTAACTTGAATGAGATGAAGAGAGAGAGAGAGAGAGAGAGAGAGAGAGAGAGACGACACGTGTGATTTAATCTTTCTATAATTTTTTTTCCAATTATGTTATTTAATTCTGATTTAAAAATTTTATCTTCGCCGCTCCAAAATTTTGAAATTCTTCCAACTAAATTTTTTTTTTTTTTTGAATGGGTATCCATCCAATATCTCACTCATCTTATGAATAAAGATATCGTTATAATTAATCCTATAAAATTTAACATCATATTCATCACTTATATATGTTAAATCCTCATTTATTTTTCATCATACATTTTCACCTAAAAAGAAATAGCTGGAGAGTTTTCAACCCTGCTGGCCATTGCCAAATTTAAATGGTTACCAAACTAGCAACGTGGGGACCTCCTCCGCCCCTTAGCCCCATCGGGTCCCACCACGTCGGATCTCGGAATATCACGCGACTAATTGTAGCCATCCAAGTGTCGTCAACGGCATCCACTAGTCCACAGAAATCTTCTCCTCTGCTCCGAATCCCACCACGCATCTCATCATCTCACCGTCCATTCACTCCCACTAACCAATATGGACCGTCAGATGCTACGCGTGCCGTCGTTTCCCATTACATATTTATATAGTAATTATTTTTAAGAAAATGATCTCGAAAAAAAATATTTATATATATATAATTTCAGTAAAAAATGTGGATTTTCATACATTTAATTAATTCTTTTTATAATCTTTTAGCCGAATTATTGAATTTACAATTTCGTCCTCAGATTCCTCCGAAAGCGTAGATTTTTCAGTAATTTTGCCAATTGCGAAGTTATTACTAACCAATATTTAAAGTGTAGAGCCAATACTCCAAAATGAAAATTCCAGAAACAGTAAATCATCACGTAGAGTTTCTCCGCCCTTCCGAAAAAACAAGAAACTTCTCACCTGTTGTTCTCGTTACTGTACTGATCTCATTCTGAAGCTCGCCGGAATTTCTCTGCGTGCGGTGACATTCGTGCCGGACATCCCTCGTAATGGGCGTAATGACGGTCTCCAGCACGCCGTCGAGGACATCGCCACTCGGCATCAGCTCCGGTAACTCAGCTAGCTGGTCGCAGCCGCTCCGGCAGCGTCCTGTCTCCTTCGTCGCCTTTAAATCACCAGATCCGAAGGCGGTAAAAGCACTAACTAAATCTAGAAAGCAAGCTAAGAGAGCGCAGTCCGCTTCCCTCGACTCTGCCTCTGCTTCCCCTTCATCGGCTGCGGTCGTGGTAGATTTGAACTACAGTGAGGTTGCAGAGACGCTCGAGAATATCTATAAGCTGAGCCCGGCGGAGGTATCGGACATGGAGTTAGATTCTGAGCGTTGTCGCCGGGGAAACCGGAGGAAAAGGACCAAGGAGAGCGTGGCGGGCGGAGAAGGGGTTGTGAGGAATAGCAAGAGGAGGTTGAGGCGATTGAGTTTGGATGCGAGGATGGCGCTGCGGCGTCTGAGGAAGGAGGAGGGAGAGGTAATTTCCGGAGATGGTGCGAGGAAGGGAGCTTCAGAGGAGAGGGAGGAGGTGGAAGTGAGTAAGTTGTTGAGGGAGTATTCGATTGACTTGGTTAGTTTCGACTGGAAGAAGATGAACATTCCTCCAGTTCTGTCATTGGCTGAGCATATGTGGCTCTTCAAGCTGTTGCAGCCTATGAAGGTGAACGACCTGATGTGATTCATCGGTTTTTTATTACTTCTACTGGTTTATTTCAGGGATTTTGGAATTTTTAAATATCTATCATTTAAATTCTCCTATCTGGCTAGTCTATGCTTGATAAGTGATGGTTTCTTTTTTAAAAAAAAAAACATTATAGAACCAAAAGGAAACTACCTCTTGTTGATTACGTATTCCCGTTTGCTTATGTTTTGCGAATTGTTATAATTATTTGAGCCCCAGTTGTTTCGCTGGGAATAATTCATTATTATCAATCAGAAGAGAACGAGTACATTTCCTGTAGTGAGCGATGCTTAAGTTCTTTCTTTTCTGAAATAGGATACTTAGATACCAAAGATACTACCAAACTCCAAACTTCAGCACAATGGTGTTAACTTTGAGATGACTTCCAATGGCATATTTAAGAGATTCCAATAGCTCCACAGAACAGAACAAAAACAAAAAAAAAACTTTTGATGTAACTTTCAAAGCAACTAGAGTTCACTTGTTGCTTGTAAATGAAAGCTTGTGCTAATGCTTGTGTTTGCATCAAATGAATGCTACCTAATCAACTCCATTTGCTACTTTCTTCATGGATAGGCGATGCTTAAGGTGAAAGAGAATTTGCAAGAGGACTTGGGTAGGGAACCGACAGATGGAGAGTTGGCAAAAGCAGTTAACATGAGCGTTGTAAAAATGAGAAGAGAGTTGGAAGTTGGTCATACAGCAAGAAATAAGATTATCAAGGTTTCTACATTTTGCTCAATCAGCCAATGTTATATATGATTGTGTTTATTTTCTGATTTTTGACCAACTCCATCTATTCATAAAATCGTCTTTGCATACTTATGTTGTGTTTGAATAGTTCAGATTGTGTTGCTTAATACCAATGCTGCAGCATTTGCAATGTTGTTTGATTTTTTGTCAAATAGACTTTTAATATGATACCAGATGCTTAAAGTTCATTTTTCTATTAGCTTTCATTTGTTATTTAGGTAAAATAGTTGTTCATGGTACAAATGATCAACTGAATTTTACAGAGTTCGGTGTATATACAGAAATTTCAAAACCTAACGACAAAGTTTAAGATCTGATAACCTACTTTTTCTTTTTAAGTTGTGCAATAAAAAAAAGGCTCCGTTTCTCAACAAAAAGTATTGTTTGGCTTTGTAGCTGTGATTTATGAAAATGCAAATCTTTGTAACAAATCCAAAGATGGTTTAAAGGCCATGTTTGATTTCCCTGTGGTGTGTAAACTTCATTTCTCTGACTCTGCCGTTTTAAAGGTGCTAATCCAAAGTATAGTTTAACTTGCGGGGTAAGTGAAAGATAAATTTAAGTTTTTTATATGAAGTTTCTCTGACCTTATTTTAGTTTAGGACTGAGATTTTTTGCAAGTATACTATTATTATATCTCAAGGAAAAGATCCTCTTTTATGCAATATGTTGCTTTTCTGTGATCTTACATCTGCTTGTTCTCCTTGTTGATTGCTTTTTGTTCCTGTTTCTTTTAAATAGAGGCAATATGCCAATGTATAGCTGCAGAATTCAATGCAGTTTCAATTGACTGCTGGTTATTTCTTATTACAAAAACTGCAGCACAACCTCCGGCTGGTTTTGTTTGTCATTAACAAGCATTATCAAGACATTGCAAGTGCTCAAAAGTTCAACGACCTGTGTCAAGCTGGAATGAAAGGACTTATTATGGCCATTGATCGCTTTGAACCAAAACGGGGTCTCCGTTTGTCTACTTATGCTCTCTTTTGGATTCGACATTCTATAGTTAGATCTATGACACTCTCAAGTTTCACCCGAGTATCCTTCGGTGTTGAGTCGGTATGAAGTTCAAACATTTCACCTGTTTTTTTTCTAATTTTTAT
Source organism: Cymbidium sinense (assembly GCA_021442155.1). Classification (NCBI taxonomy): domain Eukaryota; kingdom Viridiplantae; phylum Streptophyta; class Magnoliopsida; order Asparagales; family Orchidaceae; genus Cymbidium; species Cymbidium sinense. The sequence continues at coordinate 154,388,943 of CM038220.1, read as the reverse complement.
TGGCATCTTTCTATTCTTTATCTGACAAAAGACTAAACTCTCATCTATTGTTCTAAAATTTTCTGTTTCACATGATAAATCATTCCAATACTATTTAGTAAGAAACTTAAACCATGTTCAGTAAGCTATAATGAGTTTTTTTATAGAAAACTAAATATATTTAAATATTTGTTGTCCCTATAGGCTATAAGCATCCAAAGTCATCATTGAAGCTTCAAATTCTTGCCAAACAGCTCATTTTGTCCTAATTTGATTTTTGAAATTTATGCAATTGTCCCAAATGTTTTTATGCTTGTAGCATTCCATATTTGATTTTCAGGAATTAACCATGCAATCATGATTTTTGTGGTGCTTTTTTTGTTTTTCATTTAAGCAAACTATGTTTCAGATGAAGTTTCATTTGTGTTGCTAGAACTATACGACAGCCTCTGCACCATAGTGATCTTTTATAATTTCTCCAAATGTATCAAAATTTGAAGATTTGATAAGTTTCATGCATAAACTCATAATACAGCTTTCTTTCTTCAAGCTAAATTCTTCGTGTTTGTAGTCGTATGATTGTTCTAGAGATAATCAACCTTACCATTAAACCATAAGAAAATCAATAGGGCCTTTTGACCTTTTGTATTCAGATAATTGTCAAGCTATCCTTGCATCAGGGACGTCCCTTTTCTTACTGGCTTCCTCTGCAAATTTCATTCTTTCTGTATTTCCTTTTTCTTTTCATAGTAATTTATTTCAGTTATATGCATGCACACACCTGAATATATGGTTGGTAGAGCCTTGAATAATTTGTCGACACCTGAAAAATTGAAACGAACCTGCTACTTGCAGGTCAGACTAGAGATCCAGAAGGCCAAGCTAGAGCTGGCATTCGACCTTCAGAGGCTGCCCACTGATGAAGAGATAATTGAAAGGGTAAAACTCTCACCTGAGAGATACTACGATGTGTTGAAGGCCTCAAAAGCAGTAGGTTCTCTGAATGGGAGGCATGCAGTTACACAAGAAGAATTTGTTGATGGGATAACAGACAGAGATGGTGTGGGAGGTGACAAGCGCAGACAGCCTGCACTCCGTCTAGCTATTGATGATGTGGTAAGTGCGTCTTAGAGATTTCTTCTCGAATCCATGCTGATCAGTATTATTTTATGGCACAATTTATGAAGGAAGTTCACAGCCCATTCATATTTCCTTCAACTTTATTTGAAGTTTTCTAATTTTCTTTGTTCAGTGCAGTAGTTTAGAGGCAAGAGCTTCTTCTTCTAACACTCTTCTCATGCCGCATTGAAACAGTAAAGCCCATGACAACATTACCAAATAAAATGATTTCATCCCCACTCACTTTTCCTGTATACTTCTTTAATATTTAGGCAATAGTAAAATAGAGCGACAGCTAGACTGAGGGCTAGAACGAGAAAAATTGCTCCATAAGGTTTATTGTAGACGAACTAGTTTATGTATCCTAATTTATGAATTGTATCTAGGGGAAAGTGATATTAATTCTTAATGTTATGATTAAAGCAACCAAAAACAATCTACTGCCTTGAAGCCTAATTCTCGAATACTTGGGATTTGTTTGGATGCTGTGAATGAAAGTAAGAAAATGGAGGGAGAAAAAAAGAGAGAATTCAGAATCTGAAAGTAAACTGCTTGTATTTCATTTCATTTCCTCAACTGTCCTCCAATCCACTCAGAACTAATCCAAGATACTCTTTTCAATACTATATCTGTCTCAAATCCTACTAAGCTTCGTTTCTCTGTACAGCTAGATTCACTGAAGCCAAAGGAAAGCCTGGTCATCAGACAAAGATACGGGCTAGATGGCAAAGGTAGACGGACATTGGGAGAGATAGCAGGAAACCTCAATGTATCAAGAGAGATGGTTCGAAAACATGAGCTGAAAGGCTTTGATGAAGCTTAAACATCCAGCACGTCTTGATTACCTTCGCAGGTATATTTGAAGTCGGCATATGGCATGTTTAGAGCTTCTGTGTATTAAAGTACAGTAACACATAATAAGTACAGAAAAATATATATCCTCAATTCATGTAATAATATATACTGTGTTATAGATGTGATCAAGTAAAGGTTCCTAAAGTTATTTGCATACTGCTTTCCTTTGCTGCAATTTAATTATAAATCTAGTTGGACTTGATCACCATGACTAAGGGAATTATTGTCAGTAACTTCAGACAAATGAGGCATGGGCTCATCTAAGATTACTGCAAAATTAAATTGGGTTTCTGTTCAGATGGAGCTTGGATTAAATTTAAACCAATTGACGAGCCAATGCCCTAAGAAAATCAAGCCTGAATTATCCATGGATTGAAATACTGAATTGAGCTAGCTATGGTAAGATTTTACAATGTACATGCATGCATATGAGTTTGCATTTACAATATATATATTATATATACACACATAATATTGTAAAAATCAAACTGGACAGAATCAAAAGGAGCCATTTAAAGTTCAATGATTCTATCAAAATTGAGCTACAAGTTAAATCAAATAATTAAGAAATATTAAAATTATTTAAACATGATTTAAATAATATACTAGTATATACATAATATATAATATACTGAGTTGCACGATCCTATGGACTTAACAGATAAAAATTATCTTAAATTTACAAGTTCTCGTGCCATTACATATTTTCAAAGTTTGCCTTGAAAATTTCTCCTATAATTGCTATGTTATGAACGCACATCTGTTGTAAGTATTGGAATATCACTACTAATATATTTGAAAGAACAAAATATTAATACTTTTGTCTTGCCCATGCTTTAAGCTAGAAAAATCCCCTTGCACCCCTTTCTAAAAAGATTTGACAAATTTATAAGAAGCTTTTAACAAAATTTAATATAATTTTAGCAACATCTTAACACACAAGCCAAAAAAAAACCTAATCAACTTGAGTCTAAATTGAAACCATATATGACTTGCTCATGATTGAAGTAGTCAGATTGACCGATCTGATCTAATTTTCTAAACAATATATAAAGCTTTGATTCTATAACAATTTAAACCAAAAAATTAAAATGGTTTTTTTTTTTAAAATCAATTGAAATGCAAAAGAGATGAATTCTACCCATATCATCATTAAAACAATTTTTTTTTAAAAAAAAAGATACTCAGAATAAAACATGATGGTAAGCTCTTTGTAAACAAGCATTACAGCAGTAAGTTCCCCTAGTATCTTCTTTTTAACATACCAAATCTCACCTGATGACTTGAAATTAGATTAAAGGAGCTCATAAAAATAGTCTAACCCTTGTCCAATCTCCCATAATGAAAGAGCAGCTCCCCAAGCCCGGGCTTCATCCAGCCTCATCGAGATCGACTTAAGTGATGGATAGAATACAGCATGCTGGAGATTATCATGCGAGTAAATGAAAAAATGTTCTGCGCTCTTCTCGTCCCAATGCAGCACTGGCCTGTGCTTCTCCAGCAGCGACAAATAGTCCCTGCCAACAATAGCTCCCGTTGAACCTGCTGCAAGCATAGAGAAGAAACAATGGATCAACGAAAGTGAGACTAACTCCAGCGTTTTATAAAACAATTGGTTTCTTATAACAGAAGGAATGAAAATCAATATAGCTCTGAAAGTTGCTTCGCTGTTGGATTAGTATATAGTAGACTGATGGCTATTGAGCGGGGATAAAAAAGAAAATGACAAACTATAAGATATTTGCATGTTATCGCATGATGATTTTGACAAACAAATTTAGGACTTTGATCACTAACATTTTGAGTGTACAATAAAAGAAATATGAGTTTTGTTGATTTTTTTTTTTAATTTAAAGTAAATCAAATGCAAAGTATTTGTGTAGGTGATCTAGAATAGACCATAATTATCTATTTTTGATGAACTTGAGATTCAGCGAAATCAGGCAAATTTTAAACATTGGAAAAACTTGTTGCCCTTGATTTCCTCATTCCAATGTGAAATTCCGCCATCCATCATATTTCAATGCATTTGAAATGTATCAAAATAATATATAGACACACACCCCAAAGTATCTGATTTACGCCTACCAAATAAGTTATGTATTTCTAAAATGAATGTATTTTAAAAACATTCAACCAAACAGCCCCTTAGTGTGCTGACATAAAGATCCTGGAGCAAAGAAAAATCAATTTAATTTGCGTAGACAATGCATTTTACTAATCAAGAAAGTGTCACAATGTTCGTTAGGAGAAATTGTCTTCATATCTTGAAATCAATATCTGCACATGTTTAACGAGCAAACCTTTAGAGAGTATGAAATCGTTCCCATAAAGGTTAATGCCAAGGAAGATCATATAGGCATGGCTACGATCACCACCAAGCAGCAGCTCCATAGACGAATGGATCCAATTCAGCGGAGCATTAGGTCCTGGATTTTGTGGTCCTGAGAAGTCATAGGTCATGAGAGAGAAACCGTCCACAAAATCACTGAGGTCTTCCAAATCTTTAGGCCCGAAATCAAATTCAGCGAGTTTTTGTGAATGAGGTGCAGGGATGACATAGATAAGCTCCAGGTGATGGCTTGAATCTTTCGTTGAATTCACAGAATGCATTGCCTGCCCTAGTCGTTTGATGAATTCCAATGCCTATGTAAGAGATTTTGTCATTGCTACATTATTAATAAAGAGAAATTTGTAATATGGTATTATATCACAAGAGATGTAGTGAGAGCAACGTTCTATACATCTCAGCAGATGAAAGAAAATAAATCATTTGTGTTTGTCCAAGACAAAAATAGTAGACAGAAGAGAATAACGCAAGTATACAGCTTGAAAGGATTAAATAATCAAAAGATAACAAGTACTAAAAAAGAGTTGAGTGTGAGATGTAAGACAAGTAAAAGCCCTTTCATAGGATTTCCAAAAGTTCATTATCATGATAATTAATTGTATTTATTTTTTATTTAATTTTATTTTATTTAAATGGTCAATCATATGAGATTTGGTGAGAATATTTTAAATATAAAAAATATTAGTTTGTAACTATAAAATTATCACAAATTAAAAATTTAAGAGAAGAAATTAAATATTTGAGTAAATGCTTTAAATTAGAATGGTATTATGAGGGGATCTATTATTATAGCCAATTGACAAATTTTCGAGGGATTTTGATGTATATTCGAATGAAGTTCACTTTCTTTCTATAGCATTTGATATGCTATTTATATGCCCAATGATTCTATAAAAAATGGCTTTAATCTTTAACAAAAATTTGTGTCTACAAAAAGTTGGTGTAGTAAACTTTTGGACTTAGTAATAAATTAATTATAGTTGAGGTTTATGAACTTCCTAAAAAAATCTCCACTCCAACAACCATTGAAACACCACAAAAAGAAAAAATCCCTCCATCATTTAGCATTAGAGACAAAAAGATCCAAAACTCTTAGCCTTTGAAACAAAAGAGAGGGAAACAAATCAATCTAAACAGGCACATAACGCTAACAATCATCCCTGCCTTGAAACTTCTCCATCAACAAATCAATTTTATTTTAAGAGGAAACCCTAATATTTCATCAACAAGGAATCTTTTAAGTCAAGTGAAAATATTTGCTTTTTATTTACTATTGAATTTCTTTATTTTGGTAAGAATCTGTGCTAAAAAAGAAAACTAAGATTTTGCTTTGTTATGCTGACAACTTTAAGATTAATTTGCTAGTCCTCCAAATATTAAACACACATAAAAGCCAAGCCAATCTCGCATTAAAGCCATCTTAATATATGAGAGTCCCATGTGATACAAGGGTGTGGTTCAAAAAAAAAATTCAATGCAACCTTTTGAATATATTTTTAAAATATGAAATTTGAAGTTATATTTTCCTAATATTTACTCATAATTATTTTATTTTATGCATGCTTATCTTATGGAAATATATAGGTAACAAATGCTTAAAGACTCCAAAAAAAATTCATGCACTTACATTTCATTATTGCAAAAGTATGTTTTTCTTCTCTTTTGTAAAATTATTTTTTAGAAAGACACATTAGTGATTTATGTACTTATATGATAAAGAGTTTTATCAAAAAGATTTAAATTGTGTAAAGATAGTTCAAGACTTAAGTAGTTCAATATGACTCCCCCTCGACACAAAGCAGTAACTTTAGTCAAGCAATATTCAAATCATTAAATATTTTTCACCTATCCTCCCATTTTGACATTTTCATATTTTTCATGCACTTTACTACATACTATTCAATTTACAATCATGCATGCCATACATCACAATTTAACCCCTACACTAGAGAAAATTTAAAACTTACACACTTGATGGAATAACATTAACAAATTATTGGATTAGCTTAAGCAATTAGATGATTTTTTTATTGCTAAAATTGGAACGACTATTAAAACTTAAATTGATAAGAAAGGTCAAAATGAAAAGAGAACAAAGGCCTGCTAGAAAAAAATCTAACATGCGTAGAGATGAAGAAAATTTTAAAATGTCAATACTACCTAAGACAACCTCAAATCCATAATCATAAGATAATCTCCTCACCTATTAAGAAAGATCATTCTACATCTGGTAGAAGGAGATCAAAACAGTTCAAAGTTAACATGAATTATCAATCATGAGATCAAAGTATCAATATTATGCAACAGCTTCATTTTAAAATGGAACTCTTAATTCTTATATCAAAAAAATTAAAATTGAGTAAGACTGTTATTTTGAAATGGAACTCCTTATTCGAAATTTTGCAATGAGAGATTTTCTCTTTCATTGTAACATAATATAAATATTATATAGATTATCAAAAAAATATAAAAGATAATTAATGGAGAGCAACAAAGTAAATATAATTGTATCAACATACAAATGTAATGCAGAATTTACCATCTTACGCATCTCTAGGTCATGTAGGACACCATAACGCGCCCATCTTGACCAAGATTCTAGAACAATACCATCATATTCCATTTCCCTATTCACTGACAATTCAATGTTAATGATGATAGACAATTAAAAGTTAAATTGATTGATAAAATTCAATAATAACCTATTCTAATACTAAAAATGTAAATCCAGGTCATTCATTCTTAATTTTTCATCCATAACATTCATTATTTCTCCAAATAATGAATTACATAATTCAAATAAAGAATAAATTTCAACAATATTTTTAGAACCGCTATAGAATGAAACATTATAATATAATTACTAAGCATTCAAATGACATTTCAGTTTATAATAGTTTTTCTATTTTCTAACCAATCTTTTTACAGAAACACATGATGAAATATTTTACCAAAATGATTTTGTTTTCAAAATATTAGTTTACACACGCATAATTCCATATATTAACAAAATTTATGTAGCTTGAATATTTCTAACATCATTTTGATGCAAATAAACTACTGTAATACTTAGTTTATGTTTTTTCTTAATAAATAATGTATAGCTTTTATAGAATTACCATTATGATTCATTGAATGTCTTTTTATGAAATTCTTGCATAACTTAAATCATTCTACTTCCACTGTCACATTATTCGCCTATTCATAAAATAGTGGATTGTAAAATTTCATCATGATTATTCTCTGATTTTATATATTTCATAGTAAAAGCTCTCCTAGGATTGTATAAATTCTACACATATTGAAATAAAAAATAAATTCACTCCAATAATTGTCATAATATCAAAGCCATAAGCTTTTTCTCTTCCATGTATTTCCATTACAGTAGTTTTCACTATTACATTACCGCAATCCTATGGCCTTAATTAATGCACTCTCTTCATTTCTTATATTTTTTTTCTTAATTGTATCCTTCACCACTGCATTAGTGCAAATATTTCCCCTGTTAGTGTTCATCACTGCACTCTCACAAATTGATCATATCTTTCAGCCTTCATTGTTGCATTGTCGCAATTATTTCCTTTTTTTTTTCCTCCCCTTGTGAATAGAACAAAAATTTCAACTCCATGGATGGCAATAACAATCCAATGTACCCTTATCTTAGGCACTCTTGGAATTGAGAGACGCAATTTAAAGCCAATAAAAAAGTTGAAAAACACCCATTCAATATACCAATTGAATAAAAATAAGTATCTTAAGTAATCACAATTGGTTCTCAGATTCCTAAAGGAAATTCAACCTTTACTTTTTGTGATATCATGTTGTAGCAAAATAACACGGATGGAGAACATAAGTCATCCATACTAACATGAGATGATTTGAATATAACTATAGAAGTACGTTTGACATGACATTGGCTCTTTCAAATTTTAATGTTATTTTAAAGACTAAAAAGATGTCAGATGAGTGGAGAAAGAGTTTGTTGGTTCCTATATTTAAGAATAAAGGTGATGTACAAGAGTGCAAATTATAGAGGAATTAAGTTAATGTGTCATACATTAAAATTATGGGAGAGAGTAATTGAGCATAGGTTACGATGTGATACAGAAGTTTCTCACAATCAGTTTGGTTTCATGCCGTAGATCTACTATGGATGCTATATATTTGTTAAGAGGTTGATGGACAAGCATAGAGAAAGTAAGAAGGATTTACATATGATATTTATTGATTTAGAGAAAGCTTATGATAAAGTCTCAAGAGATGTTCTTTAGAGAGTTCTAGAACAGAAAGGAGTTATTGGTTATATTCAAGTCATTAAGGATATGTATACTAGAGTTGTTACTTGTGTCCAAACACAAGGAGGATTGACAAAATATTTTCCTATTTCAGTTGGATTACATCAAGGATCAACATTAAGCCCTTATCTTTTTAACTTTAGTTATGGATGTTCTTACGAGGCATTTACAAGAAGATGTACCTTGGTGTATGCTTTTCATGACATTCTTCTTGTTGATAAGACTAGAGAGTCCAACGAAACTTGAATTATGGAGGTCAACTTTAGAGTCTAAAGGTTTTCGTTTAAGTAGATCTAAAACTGAATATATGGAGTGTAATTTTAGTTGTAGAAGTTTTAGTGGTGGTGTTGTGACTTTAGGTGATCAAGTCATTAATAAGAGTGAGTGATTCAGATATTTAAGCTCTATTGTTCAAAATAATGGTGAAATAGATGGAGATGTTATTAGTAGAATTCAAGTTGGATGGTTGAAGTGGAGGAATGCATCGGCCTATTATGTGATAGAAAAGTTCCACTTAAACTTAGAGGAAAAAATTTGATAAGATGGTGGTAAGACCGCAATGACTTATAGTGCGAGAATCTTGGCCAATAAAGAGAAGCATAAGTCTAAGTTAAGTGTTACAGAGATGAGGATGCTCAGTGGATGAGTGGTTTTACTCTTAGAGATAAAATGCAAAATGAGTATGTTCGAGAAAAGTTGGAGTAGCTCAGTGGTAAATAAGATTAGGGAGAGTCTTAGATGATTTGGCCACATAAAGCGTCGCCATCCATGACTCGATTGGGAGAGTAGATGCATTAGATTTGCCTTATGTTAAGAAAGGTAGAGGTAGACCAAAGACTTGGTTAAGATGTATAAAAAATGATCTTAGTATACTTGAATTAAATGAGAATTTGACACATAATAGGACACAATGGAGACGAAGGATTCATGTAGCCGACCCCACCTAGTGGGATTAAGGCTTGTTGTTGTTGTTGTTATTGTTGTTGTTGTGGTGGTGATAATTTTCATCTAAATAATTTTATATCTTTTAATTTTCTTAAAAATTTCATATTTTATTATAGTTTAAATCCTAGATGATTTGTATTAAAAATTATAATATTTTGGTAATAGTGCACCCTCCAATTGAATTTTTCAATCAAAATAACTATCATTGGGAGAGAAATATTTAAAATATACTTGTCACTTATTTGAAGTTTATTATTTAAATATTATTAAAAGTATCAGTCTCGTCGACTCCAAGATCAAACTCAATGACACTCATAATCCTGCCCTACAGACATGGCATCCCATTTGAGAGCATGCATAACTTGATAAACTTCGAGTTTGATTTTGAAAAAGAGTTTGTAATTTCAAAATAATTATAAGTCTTCTAAAATATTTTATGTTTCTTGAAGCAAGAGTAATATGAAATAAAACTTTATTCTAGCCAACGCAACAATCTCATACCACATGTTTGAACATTTTGGCACAATTAGAGCACAAGTGTGAATATTTTATATATCGACATGCTTGCGTAACTTTTAGTGCACCTATATAACATCCTTACATGCTCTTCGGTGCATTTGTATAGTGTACTTGCACACTTCTTAAAGAATTTACAACATGCACTCACATGCTTTTTGGCACTTTTACATTGTGCACTTGCATGCTTCTTAAAGTGCCTCCATGAATTTCCAAGCGACATAATTGAATTTAAAAATTATCTTGAAAGTCATGTAAAACTTATAGTGATTTATTTTTAATTACTTGCACAAAAAATTACAACATTAAAAGCATGCAAAGTTTTATTTTTGTGAATATTAAGCCTTTTGTCTAGTAACAAGTTTGCCAATGGTGAATATTTGCAATTTAAATTCTTATTTTACACTTAAGATAGTGCATTTTACTGTTTACTTAGTTCATAACTTATAAAATTTTGAATGTTTAACAAGGCTTTTTTTTATTGGCAAACCTCAAATTTCGCTATAAATATCATTCAAGCATTTTCAATTCATTTTAATTTGTTTAATGTGGCCATGCCATACCATTTAAATATTCATTGGAAGGTTCTATGTATGTTTGTTGGTGAACTTAAAAATTCTAACCTTCCTTGTAAGAAGATTCTAAATTCATTACAAGTTCCCAAGTCTAGTGAAAGCCTAATTTGTATTTAGTTTTATTATTCATAGTAATTTACATTTAAATGAATATTGTTTTGTTCCTTTTTTATAAACTTACATTTATCGAGTTTAACTAGTCATAATATTTGAATCAAATGATCATTTTTAAGTAATATTCTGACAAAATTTTGACAACTTACCAACATCTCCCCATGTAGAGGATATCATAGAGAGTGCAAGGTCTTCCCACCACATTTAATGTGCATGATCGAGGTTGTGAGATACTACAACCGAGAGATCTTCGTACCACTATAATTAAAAAAACATGCATAACTCTTCAAGAGTACCTTACACAAAGATATAAATTTTCTTGCCCATACAAACAATATCCATGAGTACTTTATTTGAGCATTTTCTCCACCACGTTGGATACCTAATTTTATGAATTTTTCCCTAATTTTTTTACCTTTGCACAAGATGATTAACTTTGGTTCAATGTGGAATGAACACACAATGTATAGAGAGAGGGATAGGTTTCTCTCTCTCTCTCTCTCTCTCTCTCTCTCTCTCTCTTTAGAGATAAAAGGGCTTGGTTGTTGTGCAACTAAATGGGGAGAAAAGGGGGAGGAACAAGCTAGCAAGTTGGCATGGGCTTGGAAGAGAGGAGTTGTTGAAGCGATTCTAGGGTGTACAATTGAAGCATGAGGGGGCAAAAGGAGTTTGGGTGTGGGTGTGGGTGTGGGTGTGGGTGTGGGTGTGGGTGTGGGTGTGACTTGGGCTGTGCAAGGGACGAGAGAGTCGAGTTAGCAAGCTAGGTGAGAGGAGAGCAGGTACCAAAGGATTGAGCGTGTGAGAAGAAAAGAAGGCAGGATGACAATCAAGTTGGATGGGCTAGATTGTGCATGCAGAGAGAGAAAGACAAATGAGGTGTGGTAGCTACTGCTTTGATCCCGTGAGGGAGAGTTAGAGGAGGAGATGGATTGCTATGCAAGAGAGGCAATGGTGTTGATGAGTTGTATTGTGCATTGGTATCAATAATTGACCCGACTAGACAACTTGACACAAACTCGACTCAAAAAAATTGGCTTCTAGTTGACCCGAATAATTTCAAGTCAAATTTAGGTTCGAGTCAAAAGCATGTGACCAATTTAATTTTTCGTCAGGTTCAAGTTGGCCCACAAACTCAAAATTGACCCGATTTAACTTGCTAAATTGAATTTGACTAGAGTTTGACCATCAACACGAGATTGACCCCAGGAACTCAACTTTGACCTGAATTTGACCCAAAATACATATCTAAATAGATCAATCGGGTTCGGGTAATGATTTTCAATCCATATAATATTCAAATTAAGTTCAGGTCAAGCAATTTCGGGTTGGGTCAATTTCGAATCAGACTAGAACTCAAACTAACACCCCTAGTATTACGTGAGATGAGAAGTAGAGAGGGGAAAGTGGATTCTTATGGGCAATTTAGGATGATAAATGGGAGAGGAGAACCTGCCACTATGTGCAACCTCGCATGAGTTGGTCGATAATTTAAGTTAAATAATGTCTTAAAATCTGAAATATGGGTCAAAATGCAATGGAGCGGTGTACCTCGTTTGCATCTAACTCTAATTTTTTTATGAGAAAAAAGAACATACACAATTTTAAGCATGGTGGACATGTGTCAAGTTATATCTAAGGCATGTCCGTATTTAGCAAGCATCCGACAGGAACACGAATAACTTTTAGAAGCATATGTAGTTCATTGTCCTCATTAGTCTTGTGCTTCCCTAGTCTAACATCTTTTGTTCTTAGGTGATTATAGGGTTGTTTTGAGTCTTTTTGTACTTGTTTTTTTTTTTTGGGTGGGGTTTATATTTTATTGGATTGACTGAACTTCTTGCATCCTTTTTGTTTCCTCTTCCCCGTGCTTACACATATGCATTTGGAGCAAGTTGGTTTTCTCACTTCCACATTCATATTTTAATTTACTCCCCATCCACAAAAAAAAAAGGAAAAAGAAATTGTAGAAGAGTTAAAAAAAAGAAAACTTACTTTCTTCATCTAGACCGCAGTTTTTTTTTTTAATTATGAAATTTAGTTTTAGAATACAGTCATCATATTTTGCAGTTTAAGGTTTCATTGGTTCAATAAAAGAATGAATGTTTTTTATTCATTAGAAAATAAAACAAATGTATAAAGGTTAAGAAACGTTTAAATATTTCATAAACTTCAAGATACGTGCATTTGATGCATGTGCATTCTTGTCAAATACCTTCTTAAAACAACAAACACCTACTTGCATTCTCTTAGAATGATGTCGCATGCTTTACTCCATTGTCTCTTCTTAAGCAACAGATCTGCCGGAAATGCTTCAAGAACAACTCTAGGTAGAACCTGCCAAAAAAACAAAGGGTCAGGACCTAGCAATTGTAGTAACCATTCCATAATTAGGTTTATTACAAATCAGGAAAAGAATCATTTTTTTAGGTAGTGTGTCATTTCAAGTGATGAAATTAACGACAAAACCAAGTCTCTTCAATTACGTTCTAGCAATGATAATAAAAAGTCAAGTTTTATTGTATATAGCTTCTATTGGGAAAAATAGTATAGTGGGCCATAAGTACTAGAAAACTCTCTTGTATTGGGAAAAGGGTCTTCATTGTCATACATGATTATCAAGAGTTTGTAGCAATCATCATCATCAGTGATCTTATCCCAATCATTTGAGTTTAACCACATGAATCGTCATTCTCCATTTATACCTTCAAAAAATTCAGTAGGCTATTAATATGTAATTCATTTGTAAATTTTTATCCAAGTTACCTTTGGTCAAATCTTTTTTCATTCTAAACCTTCCACAAAATTTTTAATAGTCTTAACTATACATCTTCTATCCTCTAATGTACAAGTTCAAATCGCTTAAATCAAATTTTTACTCTATTGTGATAATACCAGGCTACTCCCATTGTGACAATAATATAATTATTTTTTCTATATATCAAATACACCATCCAAGCTATGAAAGTGCTAATGAAAAAAGATTGAGCTTATGATTTTACAAAATGAATCCAAAAATGATAAACTTGGTAAACTAAAATTACAACACATCTACTTAAATATGATACAATTGAAGAAACATGTCGGACCTAGTATTATGTTATATTCAAAACGGTCACTTTGCTCATAGTCAATAAAAAAAAAAAATCAGAAATATGAGTTAATGCAGATTAGCTTACCATTGCCTTTCCATTCTTACTGACATCCAAAACCCAACCCTGATCAGCGTTATCCCGTCCATCCAAAAAAAGCTTATTCCCTTGACTGCAAAAAAGGGTTTATTTTTCAAACTATTACATGAAATTAACTGTCTTCTATGCCTGTCAACTTTGCTGTACCTCTTTAGCTCATACCAAACAGGAGATATATGTGTAAATTTAGAGGTGAACTCCTTTGCCACTTCGTAACCTCTAGAGTTCCTGCATAATCGATGAAATAATTCACACCACTTGAAAAGCATTCATGATGACATCATGTGAAAAAAAAAAACCTCATAAAATATATCCACCCCCAATTTAAAAAAGAAAATCAGACAAAATTTGTGAAGAAAACCTAACTCCAGGAAATCACTTCACAAATCAACCACAGATGCGATTCTAAGACGTGCTATTGTTTCTTTAAGCAAAGAGCAAATTTTTTAATTAATAAAGAGCAGGAAAGAAAAACTGAAATAAAATACTCAAATATGATGCAAACCTCAAAGTTCACATTCGTCAAAAAATGTAAAACATGTGTGTTGAGATGAGTGGATTGATAGTCTAAACATTGACTTTATTTTCTTTAGTTTCTGTCAGTTTATTTGAATAGTTGTTTCCATCGTTATTTAGTGTTTTTCATTAAAAAAATATATCTATAGTGATGATCTCTAAAGAGAATGGTTTGTACTCTATAATGACTATGCTGGTTTGGTTAGGTTTAAGTCCCTAATATAGGTTGAAATGAATCTCTATCTTGAGCTATAATTCTTCCCAAGACATTACTTCAATTCATCTTCCCTAGACTAATTTGTTTGCAACCACATGCTCATCTTAAACAATTTCACGACCCACCATGTGTAAGGACTGCCATGAGTTATGTGTCTATGTTTAATGGAATGACAAGACCTAACAATGACTCAAATCCAATACCCAACTCAAAGATCTATGTTTGAGTTGACCCAATTACTAATTAATTCAAGTTCGAGTCTAAATAATAGACCGAATTATTATTCTATTATTACTCTAGCATGGCTCCCATTAACTCGAATAACTTAAAATCTACCTAAAATCTCAATTACTAATCAGATATGGATTGATTCAACTAGGTTAAATGGTCCATATAATAAACAGTTTAGATAGTGATCAAGTGAAGTTCGAGTCAAGTATTATTAACCAATATAATAAACAGGACAAGTCATACTTGAATGATCGTTAACTTAAATTGACACCCAAGTGAGTAAGATTTCATTGCAATCATGGGTTGCTTAACTACATATTTCAATTGAGGCACTTATCACCAGAGAGTTGTCCTCCATATATTTTGGCATACAATTTTGTTATGTTAAGAGAGATTCTATCATTATAATTACGAGGAAATCTATGACATAAAAAATTCAAGTTCAATAATACATCCCTTGAATTATCTTACTTCCTCTTTGTGCTTGTGTGCTACTTACATGTAATTCTTTCTAAGCTAATATAATTAGTAACTACATAGATTTGGAGGAAGCTATCTTCAAATGATGTCGTGAGGCCTACATGTTATTTTGTTTTTTTTTTCCTCTCCCTTGCTCTTTTCTTCTTCTACTTGTGTGAGTGAATTATTCAAAACTAATGCAATTTCAATTTTCTAATTGTTGTGTTCGCTCCAATGGATGCATTATTTTTTTATGGCTCTAATATTCTTAAGTGAAATTTTCATCAGAAAATCATTAAATTAGTGTTTGTGGGAATTTAACATGTTTTCTAATTTTAATCAAAAGAGGCAAGCATTTGTTTAAATTAATAGTTTATGAAGTATGAATTTTAAGTTCATGTGCATGATTTTAAACATTACAACATTTAGTCACATTAGGAAGCCTAGAACCTAAGACATTTAGCATCAAACTTGGTATTAGAGTATAATGTTGATTCAACATTTCAATTAGACATAGGGATCAATATCAAGACCTACTAATAGATCATCAACGGGCTAATGTTAAGAAGTGATTCAAAGGAAAACTAAAATTTAGCCAAATATATCAATGATCAAACTCATTTTCAACCCAAAAGATTAAGCTTGACAATGTGATTAGAAACTAAGCCTAAATTTTCACATGTCCTAACAATCCCCCCTCACATAAATGCTCTATACATCAGTCATCACTCCCTCATTGTTATGCCTAAGAGTTACCACATATTCTAGAAATGCATTTTACATTAAAATAATTAACCTCAATTTGCTGAGTCCACTACAACTAAGAATGGCAATACTATTATTAATAAAGATAATAAAGGAAAGGCTAACATTGGTGCAGTTGGTTCTAAATTTTCTATTGATCTCAATACAAGATCCACAAGACTAACATTGGTGCATTTAGTTCTTAACTTTCTATTGATCACAATACAAGCTCAATGAATAATCACAACCAAACCCGATATCAAAATTTAATGATAGGCAATGTTGCACAACACAAGCTTGAGGCACATCATGAATGTCCAAATCATCTCAGTCCTTTATTTCATGAAAAAAAATGCTCTGTTGATGCAATAACACCATCTAAGTTATCAAGAAAGCAGTCTTTACCATTGATTCAATCAAACATGTAGAAGACAATGAACAATGAACTTGATGTTGAGAGGATCAATTTTGAAACACCTTAATCATGATTGAAATAGCTCAAAATATTGTTATTTCACTAATAGATTGCGTCAATGCATTCAGAGCATTAAAATTACCAATAAGGACTCCTAAAATTAATTGGGTCAATTATGATGAAAATGAGGAACTATAAATGTGTCGCAACACAAAAACACACAAACATCACCCATTCGCAAAATATACAATATCAACATATCCGAAACGTTGAAATTACCTATAAAAGACATCTATATTATCTTGTCAACAATGCAAAGGTGAAAATAAAATTTACCCACGCACAAATGATCACACATAATTCAAGATACATGAGGAATGGCATTTTTTGCAAAAATAACATGTAAAAAAGAAATAAATACAAACATAGTAAATTAATTAAATTGAAGTAAACTAATTTTGTATCAACCTTGAATAAATATATGATATATATATATATATATATATATATATATATATGTATGCTTGTATCGAGTACGATCATTATCATTTATATTAATTACCTAGAGTTAATTAAAGAAAAATTCAAATTTCTTCCACATATTAATTATGTGATTGCAATACCTCGTGTCTTCATCCTATTCATTAATATCACACCTACAATAGTCATGTAGTCCAGCTAACAAAAGGAAAAAAAATTGAAAATGAATTGAATAATAATAAAAAATAAGTAAACCTAATACTACCCGCCATCCCTCATCAAATTGAGGCCACATGAAATCCTCTGCATTACGCTCTCTATTGCACCAGAGCCTACCCATCCCTCTCTCCCTTTTCCCATCACTTACCACTCCTCTTCCTCATTTCACACCTCCTGCTCATGCAACCACCTCCTCTCTCACACGCACATCCCAACCTAGCAGGCCTCTAGCTCATGGCTCCTATCCTAGCTGGCATCCCAAAAAGTCATTTTTTGACTTCATAGATATATATTTGGGATATATTGTTTCACCTACTAGCATAAAGATGGACACAAAAGTTGAAGCTATTTTGAACTAGCCCACACCATAGTCTTTCACACAAATTTGCTAGTTCTATAGGTTGACCTCATTTTACAGAAGATTCATCAGGAATTTTAGCTCTATTGTAATAACCGAAAATCAGAAAGGGGCAGTGGGAAGAAAATAAAATCCAACCAAGTAACGAGGCTTGAATAGAATAATCGAAGGGGAGCTCGGTTCGTTTTGTAAAACTCCCAAAGCAACAAGAGAGGAAAGCGGAGAGGGAGAAAGAGAAGGTGAAACCTAAGTGTCTAACCGAAGTCTTCCATGTGTCGTCGGCCGAGGAAGAGGAAGGAGGGAGTGACCGAGAGAGGAGTGCATGCGAACGAGAGCCTTGCAAGCACGGGAAGAATTGACGGGCGACGAACACGGGTCCTAAGGCAACCGAGAATAAAAAGGGGAATAGAAAGGTATATATATATATATATATATATATATATATATAAAATTTAAATTTAAATATGATATTAATATTATTTCAAGTTTAACTTAAGATTTATAGATTTCAGCAAAGAATTTAAATTGGGAATGTATAACATAAATCAAATTTCAGTAATTAAGTATTAAATCTTTACATATGAAATACAATTATAAATTAAATGAAACCTTAAATCTATACTAAGTTATAATATCGTTAATTAATTAAGAATCATTTTAAGAAAAATGATAAATATTAAATGAAAATAAATTTTATCTATATTAAGTCACTTTAACATTTGATATTTTTATATTAAGAAAAAAATAATAAGATTTAGAGAGTATTATATGACAAATTAGACATATATAAATATCATTATATTAAATTAAAAGTTATAAACAATATTATTATTATATGGGAATTTAACTTGATTTAGAAAATAGACAATGAAATATTGATGAATATGAGTGTTTAATAATAAAAAAATATCTGTATGTATTAGACGAAATGAATAAAATAAAATAAATTATTTATCGATTCAATCAATATTTTGTTATAGAATTTCAATTAAGAAAAAAAACATTAAAGGGAAGAAGATTCAAGAGGAAACTGCAAATTAAAGTGGGTAATTATGTTCTTATATTTATGGTAAAAATATTTTTAATTTCTTGTGATGAAATATTTTTTTATATGATTATAATTGTTTCCTGTACTGCAAATTTGATTTATTTTTCTATTTCTTCATGTTGAATAATATACGCGAATCTTGGATCATTCATTTTATAAAGTTAACTGATTTATTGTTAATTATGATTTCATATGGATAACTGTATAATTGTATGTCATGAATGTGTATGTTGAAAGTGGAGTTCACTCTTGAGCATGATGTACTGCGAAAATTCGATGAAATTGGAATGGTAATAAATTCTTTGTCATTTGGATGAGTTTTAGTAAAAGTTTAGGCGGTGACTCACAAAATGGTTGATAAATGTAAAGTAAAGTTCATAAAATGTTCATTTTTATACATCATATATGTTTGATTGTTTGACAATTTCTTATATACGTATTATAATAAAACTCACATCTAATTCTACGTTCTTGTTTCTTATAGTGTAACACATTCATTAAATTTTATTCAATTGTTAATTGTTTATTTTTTTCAGATAACTATCTTAACTAGATGGATGATCGAAGCAAGAGCTATGTTTATGGCAATAGAGAGACTTCAAGAGATAGGTAATTATGTCAGTTATGTTAATTTATATTTAAATTGTATTTCATATGAATTTTGTTAGTAGATATATGTGTAAATAAATTGTTAAATAATTTGTGAATTGTAGTGGCTCTTATATGATTTGAGATTTTGTTTAAAATTGAAAATATTAAATAATATTTTCTTTTATCCGTCCGAGCCTTCTCTTGATATTCCAAGAGCGGGTCACAAGAGTGTATTATTATATTTAGGGATATAAGTATGATCATAATTAAGAGCCATTAAGAAGATGATAAATTTTATAAAGAGATTTACATATGATTATATTAATTGATGTGCAATGGTTATAATTAATTTGTGCTTCTCACGCCTATGGAATCAATTCAAGAAGATGCTATAGGAGAAAATAGAGAGAAACCTGGCTGAGCACCAATTTGGCAACCTTCACTATAAATGCATTTACACAAATAATGGAAGCAATGACTCAAATGATAAGAAATCAACATACTGGTAGTAGAAGTGGCGTTCCTATGGACAAATACGAAATTATTTGGGATATGACCTCTTTTCTCGAGAATAGGACCTGTTGAATCGAAAGCGGTTGATCTAATAGAAAATTCTAGAAAGTATGTCATGCCCTCTTGAAAGAGAGTTGCTTTGGCTTCTTTGCTTTTTGAGGCGAGAGATATGGCGAGGACAATTGCAAGAAAAGTTTGAAGGAAGGCTTTGCAATCTTGTTTCATAGGAGGATTTTGTGAATACCTTTAAAGATTGGTTTGTACCCCTCTCAGTTATGAGATAAATGCAGGACAAGTTCATTAGATTGGTACAGAGAGATCATTCTATCATCTGATAAATCGAGCTTATAATACTTTCAAGGTATGCACCCAGTTGATACCAAATCTGAGAAGAGAAATGTCATGGTTTATCTGGGCGAATGATGTAGTCGAGATTCCTCTTGGTATTGATGATCTTTATCTTGGTAGAGCTAAAATGATAATTAGATTTTTCAAACTCGTATGAGGAGATATTCGTAAGAGGAGGAATGATAATAGGTCAAAATATAAAGCAATGTTCAAATTGAAAAATCAAACCGGAAGAAGCACATATCTTACTAAGCGGTGATTATTACATGCCTAGAATGTGGAAGAGCACATAAAGAAGAGTGTCTCTCAGGCACAAACACTCCAACATTGATTCCTTCGGACGTGTCGATTGGGCAAATACGTCTTTCTGGGTTTGAAAACGAAAAAAGAAAAGACGATGGAAACTTCAAACCTGCTTACAGATGAGCTTTCAGACTACTAGCTGTTTACTGAGAGATGAGGATCTAAAAGGAAAGGCTTACCATCATCCCTGACCTGCGTCACTCGCTTACTTCAAAAATGCTTCAAGGGCAGGATAGACTAGCTCCTCGCTCCTTTCAATTGGTCAGGGTCTCAAGATCAAGAGAATCTTTGTTCGGGGAAGAGAACAACTAGTGTATTCGGAAATGGCCGGTTAGCGAAGGGGTGCTTCGGATCGAGAGTAGTGATAGGGCAAAGGCAGGTTCGCCCGTGAGAGAAGCAAAAGCATAGGGAGCACCTTGCTATTGGTGTCATTAGCCAGGACATATGGCAAAATCTTATCTTATATTGGATCAGAAATCTTCAACTTATGCTGGGACAAGTGTTCAACCTCCTCAGAGGACTGTTGGTAGACAAAGGATGACTGGATCAACTACATCAGTTCCATCTTAGAATCAGAACCGACAGAATACACTCCCAAAGAAAAGAGAGAGAGAGAGGAAACGGGAGAGGGAGAAAGAGAAGGGAAAATCTTGTGTGCGTCTAGCAAAGTCTTCTGTCTGCGAAGAAGGAGGAGGAAACCTGCGTCCTAACCAGGTCTTAGTGTGTCGTCGGTCGAGGAAGAAGAACAAGGAAAGAGTGACCGAGAGAGGAGTGCGTGCGAACGGGAGCCTTGCGAGCACGGGAAGGATCGATGGGCAACGAGCACGGGTCCTAAGGTAACCTAGAATAGAAAGGGGAATATAAAGGTAAGTATATATATATATATAATTTAAATTTAAATCTGATATTAGTATTATTTCAAGTTTAACTTAGGGTTTATAGATTTCAGCAAGGAATTTAAATTAGGAATGTGTAGCATAAATCAAATTCCAGTAATTACGTATTAAATTTTACATATGAAATATAATTGCAAATTAAATGAACCTTAAACCTATCTTTGGTTATAATATCGTTAATTTAAGAATCATTTTAAGAAAAATGATAAATATTAAATGAAAATAAATTTTATCTATATTAAGTCACTTTAACACTTAATATTTTTATATTAAGAAAAAAATAATAGGATTTAAAGAGTATTATATAGCAAATTAGACATGTATAAATATCATTATATTAAATGAATTAAAGGTTATAAACAATATTATTATTACATAGGAATTTAACTTGATTTGAAAAATAGACAATGAAATATTGATGAATGTGAGCGTTAAATAATAAAATATATACGCAAGTATCGTAGACAGGAAATGAATAAAATAAAATAAATTTCTTTTGAATATTGATTCAATCAATATTTTGTTCTATGAGAATTTCAATTAAGGAAAGAAGCATTAAAGGGAATGAGATTCAAGAAAAAATTGCAAATTAAAGTGGGTAATTATATTCTTACATTTATGATAAAAATATCTTTAATTTCTTATGATGAAATGCATTTTTATATAATTATGATTGTTTCCTGTACTGCAAATTTGATTTATTTTCCTGTTTCTTCATGTTGAATAATAGATAAATCTTCATATTACCATCATTTTATAAAGTTAAGCGATTCTTGTTAGTTATGAATTAATACGTATAATTGTATGTCATGAATGTGTATGTTGAAAGTGGAGTTCACCCCTATAGACTGGGGATGATACTTCGTCGCAAAAAAAGCGATGAAATTAACAAATGGTAATGGCTACTTGTCCTTTGAATGAGTTTTGGTAAAAGTTTTCTTTTGGTAAAGATTTAGACGGTGACTCCTAAAATGGTTGATAAATATAAAAGTAAAGCTCATAAGAAATATTCATTTATACATACATCCTATATGTTTGATTGTTTGAGCAATTTCTATACGTATTATAATAAAAGCCCGCATCTTGTTCTACCTTCTTATTTATTATAGTGTAGATAATCACCTAATTTTATTCAATTGTTAGTTATTTTTTTTTTCGTCTCCTAAGATGGATGATAGATGGGAGGGTTATATTTATCGTCATAGAGAGATTTCAGAAGATAGGTAATTATGTCAGTTATGTTGATTTATATTTAAATTATATTTCATATGAATTTTGTTAGTATATATATGTGTGGACAAATTGTTAAATAATTTGTGAATTGTAGTAGCTCTTATATGATTGGAGATTTTGTTTAAGATTGAAAATGTTAGGTAATGTTTTCTTTTATCCGTCGGTTCGTATTCCAGTCTGGTCAGATAATACACCATTGGTGAGACCCTCAAGGAAGACAAATTCTCATGATTAAAGCATAAGCTAGTTCTAACTCTTTGAAGTAACTAGTGACACTCTCCTGTTCCAACTCTTCCTAATTTTAACGAGATATTCAAGGTGGAATGTAATGCATCTAATATGAGGATTGGCTTGTTTTAAGTCAAAGATGCATTCTATTGCTTTCTTAAGTGAGAAGCTCAATAATTCAAGACAAAAGTACTCCACGTATAATAAAGAATTTTATGTTATTGTAAACATCTTAGTCATTGGAGTCATTATTTATTAGTTAATGAATTCACCCTTTTCACTAATCATGAAGCAATAAGGTTCCTAAACAGTTAAAGCAAGTCAAAGGATAGGCATGCATCATGGTTGAAATTCTTTTCTTCTTTTCATTTTGTACTCAAATGCATGGCAAGGAGTCAAAACAAGATACCTGATACTTTTGAGTCACTATCATCCACTGATCACCACCTTACAACTAAAGGTTATTTGGTTTGAAGTATTGAAGGGCCTCTCTATCACAAATAAAGATTTTAAGAAAGTTTAGAGTAGATGTCAAGAGAGACCATATGAGCAATACCATAAGGTAGATGTATATCCTTTCTTTCAAAATAGATTGTGCATTCCTAAGTGCTCACTCAAGGAGGTTATTTTACAAAAATGTCGCAATGAAAGACTAGCAAGATACTTTGGGAAAGACAAGACTCTTTCCCTAGTGAAAAAAAATTCCTTTAGCCTAGGTTGATAAATTTCTTTTAGCCTAGGTTGATCAGGGCGTTGACAAATATGTCAAACATTGCATGGTGTATCATATGGCCAAGAATATTCTATGAGTAGCAAATTGCTTCTCCAAGATAACATATTTCATACCTAACACAAAACAATGGATGCCTCACAAATAACTAATCTTTATTTCAAAGAGGTGATTAGCCTTCATAGGGTGCTATCACCACGACTAGAAAGTGAAATTTTTGAACCATTTTTGGAGGACTCTATGAGAAAAGTTGGGTATAAAACTACAGTTTAGTTCAAAAGCCCACCCACAAATAGATGGACAGATAGAGATAATGAAACACAAATTAGGTAATCTCTTTGATATTTTGTGGGCAAAAACATCAATTAATGGGATTTGATTCTTCCGCAAGTTGAGTTCTCCTATAACAGATCTCCTAATCAATTCACAAAGCGTACTCCTTTTGAGATTGTCCATGACAGAAATCTATTCACACTTTAGAGTTAGTACCTATCCTTCCCACCACTAAGCCTAACACTAATATGAAGATGCAAGAGGTACAAGAGCAAGTGAAGAAAGAAATTGCCAGGCAGAACTCCCAACACCAGAACATACAAATAAGTTCACGGAAGGAGACTTGGTGTGGATCAGATTGAAGAATGAGAGGTTTCATGTAGGAGCATTTGGGAAGCTCAAACCATGAGCCGATGGTCCACTCAGATTGTCAAACAAATCAATGACAATACCTACAATGCTGATTTGCTTGATGATTACAACATATTAGGCACATTCAATATATCAGATTTATCACCATATTAAAAAGATTCAGAGGTTTCAATGCACAAAGATGACACCTACCCAACCAGGGGAGAATGATGCGAGAGCTGCGAGCATGCAGGATACACCCGCGTACATGAAGGGGACCCACTCCGACCCCCAATCTGGATCAATTCACCTTAAATTAGGGCTGGTTCAAACCTCTTCTAAATTATGGTTCATTTATCCTTCTAATTAGTGTTTGTTTTATTTGATATAAATAGATATTTATGTGTACTAGAATTAGTTTTGTTGTTTTAAATATTGGAGAAGTCGACCCCACTTAGTGGGATAAAGGCTTGTTGTTGTTGTTGTTGTTTTAAATATTGGAGACTATTTTCTCACCTTTTTCATATACGATTTTGATTCAAGCAAGTGGTGTGATTGTATATTAATTGAATCAAAACATTGACTCTCTTTCCGTTATCATCAAGGATCGATCCCAGCACCAGTTGCCACGTCCGAACCGCTGTACTGCACCAGCTTCCTCCTTTCCCACACCAAATTGCTGTTGTTCAGAGATCCTAGAGTCTAGTCCACCCGACCAACCTCGAACCTGCTGCTGGTTCCATTTCTGCTACAGGTTGGACCACCCTGCAGCTGCAACGGCCCTCTTCCCCACAACCTCGGATATTTTATTCTCTGTGGAAGACAAAATCCCCTCACAATAGCCACCCAAGAGGGTTTTTTCTCGAGATTTCAGCCACTGAGCAGTAAATAGTCCTTTAATTTCAGGTTTTATATCTACCGTAGTTCTTGAGTTGTCAACTTGACACTTTCTAGTCACCAAGAACGTCATATTCTATTGATTAAATATTTGGCAATTATAACTACTTATCAATATCCTTTAGAATCTGATGTTGAAAAAGAAAACTCCTAGGACTTCCAAAAGGTGTCAATTTTTTCTTCATCACCCCATTTTATCGGAGAGTCAAAATAGGAGGATTGATAGGTAATATATTTTTTTTAAAAAAGGAGATAACAACAACAATAACAACAAATCTTTACCCCACTATGTGGGGTCGACTATATGAATCATTTTTCTCCAATGTATCCTATTAAGTGTCATATTCTCATTAATCCTAATAAATTAAGGTCATTTTTTTATACTTTCTAACCAAGACTTTTTCAATATACCTCTACTTTTCTTAACATAGGTCAAATCTATAACATCTACTCTCCTAACTAAGTCAACGAATGGCTGGCATTTTATGTGATCAAACCATCTAAGGTGAATCTCTCTAATCTTATCTATCACTGGAACTACTCCAACGTATATTTTCGTTTCTCATTTTATCTCCAAGTGTAAAGCCACTCATCCACAGAGCATCCTCACCTCTACAACACTTAATTTTATGTTTTTCTTTTATTGGCCAATATTATACGTCATAAAGCATGCAGGTCTCACTACTATCTTAAAAAATTTTCCCTTGAATCTGAGCGATATTTTCTTATCACACAATAGGCTAAATGCATTCCTCGACTTCAACCATCCAACTAGAATTCTACTGATAACATCCCCATCTATATCACCATCACTTTGAACAATAGACTCGAGATGTATAAAATGTTCAGTCTTTTTAATGACTTGATCACCCATTGTCACCTTAGATCTACTATAACTAAAATTACACTCTATATATTCGATTTTAGATATACTCAAACAAAAACCTTTAGACTCTAAGGTTGAACTTCAAGTTTTTTCTTGAACTTCCTCTCTAATCTTATCAACAAGAAGAATATCATCAATAAAAAGCATACAACAAGGTACATCCTCTTGTAAATGTCTAATAAGAATTTTGATAATTAAATCAAAAAGATATGGGTTTAAAGCCGATCCTTAATGTAATCCAACTAAAATAGAAAACTAGTTAGCCAATTCTCCTTGTATTTGAACACAAATGGCTGCTCCAATATACATATCCTTAATAACTTGAATATAAGTAATATTAACTCCTTTCTTTTCTAGAACTCTTCAAAGTACTTCTCTTGGAATTATATCATATGTTTTCTCTAAATCAACAAATATAATACTTTACTCTCTCTATACTTCTCCATCAAATCTCTCAACAAATGTATAGCATCCCTGATTTTGAGAATCTTTTGTATCACATCATAATCTATGCTCAATTACTCTCTCATAAAATTTTAATGTATGGTTACTTCATCTATAATTTATACACTCTTATGCATCACCTTTATTCTTAAAAATAGGAACCAACAAACTCTTTATCCATTTATTTAGTATCTTTTTTAGTCTTTAAAATAATATTAAAAAAATTCATAAGCCAAGAAATTTCTTAATCTTCAAGTAGTTTTAGACTTCTATTAAAATATCATTAGATCCTACTACTTTTCACACTTCATTTTCTTTAAGACCTCTCCAACTTAAGTTTTACAAATACAATTATAAAAACAAAATTCTTTTATTTATTTATTTATTTATTTAGGATACTAAGATCACTAAAATCAATCATATTCTCACAATTTTCATTAAAAAATTTATCAAAATAAATCATATCATCCACCTACGTTAAATATCATCTTCTAAGAAAAGTACTTTATGAATTTTATCCTTAATGTATTTTACTTGAAATAAATATTTACTTATCCTATCTCTTTGCTATGCTAACTTATGCATACATCTTTCTCCCTCTTTAGTATTTAATTTATATTATAAATCACTAAGGGGCTGTTTGGTTGTTGAATTTTGGGTGTAAAGTAAAATAAATGTAGAGGTTTTTACTTTTGTGTTTGATACAAAGTAAGATTTAAGATAATAATGTATTAATACATTACATAGTCATTTTTGTGATTTGAATTCGCTAACCAATTAACGTAAAATCTTCATCGCTTCTTCTTCACCGCCGTCACCACAATCGGTCAAGGCCAAACCTTCAAAATACTTTACATTATATTTTTTACCAAAAGCGTCATGAATTCAAAACTTCAACAAAAAACTATAAAATAATCCTTTACAATCGATTCTTTTTATCAGATTCTTTTTATATCGATTCTTTCTCACCAACCAATAAATGTTAAATTTTTTGATTACATATATCGCTTTAGAATTTATATGAGTCAGTTTATAACTTTCTCAATTCTACAAACTATTACATTTAAATCAATTTTTATAATAAAACTTATAATTTTTTATCCTTTTTTTTTTTGCATTTAACTCCAACTATTTTTATTAATAGGAGTTTTTCCTTTTGATTCCCTAAGCATATTTTTTGTAATTTACTTAATATATATTAATACTATTTCTCACATAACATTAACTTATGAACAACACAAATTCTAAAATCTTTTAGCTTACTCTTTAAAATATTTTTATTGGAGTTCTTTAAATATCCATTTGATCTTAGTGCAATGCTTCGACTTATTTTTTATTTTCTAACCTTTTATCATAAAATTCAAAACTAATAGTTTATGATAGAAGCTTAAATATTCACCCAAAATGATTTTACAATCTTTATAATATAAACGATCCATTTTTCTTATTAAAAAATAATCAATCTG
Organism: Cymbidium sinense; assembly: GCA_021442155.1. Lineage (NCBI taxonomy): Eukaryota > Viridiplantae > Streptophyta > Magnoliopsida > Asparagales > Orchidaceae > Cymbidium > Cymbidium sinense. Next base: position 154,361,161 of record CM038220.1, on the reverse strand, counting down.
CGTTTTACTAAGTCCATTCTCATAAGTAATAATATGCTTATCTCTTACCTTAAATAAAATATTAATAATTATAAAATCATAAGTAAAAGAAAAATCTTCTACTACTCTACCAATATGTCCACTTAAATCTCCTTCAATAAATACTCAATAGATGTCCTTTGTATTAATTCTTCTAAGTCATTCTAATTTTTTCTTTTGACCATACATACAAACTTATGTGCCATACATTAAAATTATGCAGAGAGTAATTGAGCATAAACCACGAAATACGTAAGTTTCTACAATTTTCATGCCGTAGATCTACTATGGATGCTATACATTTGTTAAGAGGTTTGATGGAGAAGCATAGAGAAAGTAAGAATGATCTACATATGATTTTATTGAAGAAAAGTTTTATGATAAAGTCTCAAGAGATGTTCTTTGAGAGTTAGAACATAAAGGAGTTAATATTGGTTATATTCAAGTCATTAAGGATATGTATACTAAACATTTGTCCAAACACAGGAGGATTGACAAAATATTTTCCTATTTCTTGGATTACATCAAGGATCAACATTAAGCCCTTATCTTTTACCTTAATTATGGATGTTCTTAGCATTTACAAGAAGATGTACCTTGGTGTATGCTTTTCTTGATGACATTCTTCTTGTTTATAAAACTAGAGGGAGTCCAACGTAAAACTTGAATTATGGAGGTCAACTTGAGCCTAAAGGTTTTCGCTTAAGTAGATCTAAAACTAATATATGAGTGTAATTTTAGTATTTTAGTGGTAGTGTTGTGACTTTAGGTGATCAAGAATAAGAGCGATCTGATATTTAGGCTCTATTGTTCAAAATGATGGTGACATAGATGGAGATGTTATTAGTAGAATTCAAGTTGGATAAGTAGGAATGCATCCGCCTATTATGTGATAAAAGTTCCCCTTAAACAAAAATTTTATAAGATGGTGGTAAGACAATGACTTATGGTGCTAAATGTTTAATAAAAAATAATACTAAGTTATTACTGAGATGAGATGCTCGTGGATGAGTGGCTTTACTCTGAGATAGAATGCAAAATGAGTATTTCTGGGAATTGGATTCTGATAGATAAGATTAGAGAGTCGCCTTATGGTTTGGCCACATAAAGTCACCGTCCGATGACCACAGAGAGTAGATATTTAGATTTGCCTTGTTAAGAAAGGCAGGTAGACCTAAAAGACTTGGTTAAGATGTATAAAAAAATCAAGTATACTTGAATTAAATGAGAAATAATAATAGACACAATGGAGACATGTAGCCACCCCACCTAGGGATTAAGGCTTGTTGTTGTTGTTGTTGTTGTTGACCATACATACAAACTTACTTAAGGGGCATAATCACTTAACATTAATAATCTTAATATCAACAATAATCTTTAAAGATATAATTTTATCTTCAATTATATTAATTTTCAAAACATTATCTTTCAATCTCTTCTCTATAATTAATTTATGTCATTTCTAATACGACTCCTATTAGAATACTAAAATTTAAAACTTGAAGGAACAATCTCCTTGGCTTCACTCCAACTCATTTAGTTTCTTGAATATATAAGATATTTATCTTCCTATGAACCATAATATCTATTAAATTCATTCATTTACTTGTAAGAGTACCTATATTCCAAGTTCTTATCCAAATTTTAATTTCACGGACTAGCTTCTTTACCCGCATCCATTCATAATGTGGGAACCCTTATTTAACACTACATAATAAGGCATCTACACATTTTCATAATTTCCATACACACGCACTTCCAAGGAATGCCCTAGCATTAACACAATATATTAAAGGACTCATGCCATAATTTGTTGACAAATTTTACGCTTGCTGTCAACTAATTAACGCAACCCTCCACTTCACTCATCCGAGACTTAAGACCTGACAATAATAATGTTTAAAAAATGAGATAATGTCTGATTAAAATAATTATTAGCATTATTTTTGTAAAACATCTTGATGTTAGCATAACTTAATTTTTCATTATAATAATAAAAATGGAAACAATAAAATGGACATTAATTTTTTTTGTTTATAAGATATACCCATGTCATATTAATGTAATCACCTATAGCTCCAAAAATGCTACGAGTTTTTGAAAATACCAAAATATACGAGTGAATTAACATTAAAAGAGTAGAGGATCAATAATCATTTTCAAGAAAAGAAAAACACAATGATGTTTTATAATTTCACTGACTCACAATAAAAGCCTTCAATGTTAACATTCATAAAAAAGAGATGCATACATTGTAAGATTTTGAAAAAAGATATCCTAACCTATAATTGTGTTCCCAAATGATTTCTATATTTAGAGTGGAGATCAAAAAACATGCCAACTAATATTTGCTTTTAAGAAGGCATAACCAATCATTTTATGTAGCAACGTCCTCCTCATAATGAGGTCTTGAAATAAATAATGATTTATGAAAAATATTATCTTACTATTATATTTGGAGATTTTATGAATTGATAGAAGATTTGTTGCAATGTGAGAGACACGTACAATATTATGATTGTAAAGATAGGAGAAATAAGAATATCCCCTTGAAATGAAAAAGTTGCTAAAACGCCATTAGCTACTTTAATTTTTCTATTACTAAAATAGGAATTGTAAGCTTGAAAAAGGTTGGCAAGGTATATCATGTGATCGATAGCTCATGAAACTAGGATCTAGGTTTAAAGAGAACTAATTGATGCATTAAAAACAAAAGAGTTAGAATTCTTATCATTTTAAGTAAAAGAGCATGAATCAAAAGGTTTCTCTAGGAAGTTGAGAAAATTCTTAAAGTTGGTAATTTATTATGCATTGAGACATTATGATTCCATAAGGCAAACTTGTCCTTTTGATTGACCTTTACATCTACCATAACTTTGGAGCTTTTCATAGAGTTTCCAATATTTTTATTTAAAGTGGTATGTTTTCTTATAACAGTTGCACCATAAATTTCCCTTTAGAGAAGTTGTTTGTCCTTTTTTTTGTGAAAGAATAAGTGACCACAAATTCTTTCTTTAGATTCGACGATTATCATAACTGACGTTTCAAGGATAATGTGGTCCAGCATTATCATCCTTCTTGATTCTTCAACTGAAGTTGAAGTATAGTGATAAAAAGATGATTCTCAAACAATTTGTAAAAAGCGAGGAGTATTTAAGTTCTTTATAGGACTAAATAATAAATTCAACAAATCTTCAGACTTTACGTAGAGAGAACCTACCATCTCTAACTAAAATTTTTCACCAGTACGAAGACTTATTTTAGAGATGATAGGTTCTCTTTGGTTAAAATCTAAATACAAACTTAGTCGAATTTGTATTGAGTTCTACAAGAAACTCAAACATCCTATATCTTTTTACAAATTATTTAAGAATAACCACATCCTTGCTACACTTCATCTTGAGATCTTGATAATAATCTAGTTCAAGTCAATAAATTTTATTATATGAAAATATTTAAGGACAAGCAGATTACCATATTTGAACATTGAGATCTTAGTTTTGATCTCATAGGTGAGAGCTAGTGGAGTAAACAAGCTGAACTTGAGTGAGTTTAGTATGCTTTCATGTTCAGTTCATTTAAAAATTTGATTCATATTTGAAATTGCTCGTAAATAGTATATTCATGTGCAAATGTTTCTCAAAACCAGTTTGGTTTCATGCGGGGTAGGTCTACTATGGATGATATATATTTTTTGAGAAGTTTGATAAAAAAGTATAAAGTAAGGATGATCTACACATGATATTTGTTGATTTAGAGAAAGCATATGATAAAGTTCCAAGAGAAGTACTTTGGAGAGTTCTAGAAAAGAAAGTAGTTAATATTGGCTATATTCAAGTCATTAATGATATGTATACTTGAGCTATTACTTGTGTTCAAACACAAGGAGGATTGATCAAATATTTTCCTATTTCAGTTGGATTACATCAAGGATCAACTCTAAGCCCATATCTTTTTACTTTAGTTATGGATGTTCTTACTAGGCATTTACAAGAGAGTACCTTGATGTATGCTTTTTGTTGATAAGACTAGAGAGGGGTTCAAGAGAAACTTAAATTATAGAAGTCAACCTTAGAGTCTAAAGGTTTTCATTTAAGTAAATCTAAAATTGAATATATAGAGTATAATTTTAGTTGTAGAAGATCTAATGGTGGTGGGGTTGTGATATTGGGTGACCAAGTCCTTAAAAAGAGTGAATGTTTCAAATATCTCGGGTCTATTGCTCAAAATGATGGTGAAATTGATGGGAAAGTTGTTAGTAAAATTCAAGTTTGATGGTTGAAGTGGAGGAATATATCTGGCCTATTGTGTGATAGAAAAGTACCACTTAATCTTAAAGAAAAATTTTATAAGAAGGTGGTAAGATCTGATGATTTATGGTGCAGAATGTTTGCTAGTAAAAGAGAAGCATAACATTAAGTTAGGTGTTATAGAGATGAGGATGCTCAGGTGGATGAGTGGCTTTACTCTTAGAGATAAAATGCAAAATGAATATATATGTGATAAGATTGGAGTACCTCTAGTGACAGATAAGATTAGAGAGAGTCTCCTTAGATGATTTGGTCACATAAAATGTCAGCCGTCCAGTGTCCCAGTTAAGAGAGTAAATGTATTAGATGCGCCTTACGTTAAGAAATGTAGAGGTAGGCGTAAAAAGACTTGGTTAGGTTGCATAAAAAATGACCTTAGTTTGTTAAAATTAAATGAGAATTTGACACTTAATAGGACACGATAGTGGGATAAGGCTTGTTGTGTTCAACTCATTTTGAACTCAAATGTTCGAATACGGCTCGTGTTTGCTCGTGTTAAACTCTAAATAATTAAAAAAAATACTAAATTTGATTTTTTTTAATTATTAAAATTAATAATGAAGAATTATTATCATAATGAATATTAGACCATAAGAAAAAGAAATTTTATTATTGAAATTTTATATTTAATATAGCCAATCGAAATCAAAATTTTACAAATAATAAATTAATTTTATACAATGCGAATAATAAGTACATTACTATATAAAATTTTTACGTAAAAAATTACAAAATATAATTTATAACCACTCGAACAAAGTCTTTATTCGTGTTCAGCTCATTTAAGCTCAAAATATCTGCTTGTGTTCAACTCGCTTACTCACTAAAGAAATCGAGTATAAGTTTTTTATCAAGCTACAAGATGTTCATGAACAACGAGCTATTTTGATAATCCTAGTGAAAGCAACATCTTTGAATTTTTGGTTTGTTTGATAACAACCCAAACATATTTTGTAATTGTGAGGAACATGCATGGCACACTAGTTTTAGACATCCTTGTATTCCATAACTATATTATGATCATGACATTTACTTTATCACAAAGTGCCAACTTTGAGTACTTCGAGTTTGAAGGAGAATCCATAAGATGATGCATTGATTTTTTTCCATTTCCTTTCAAGAATGTTTTCACAATTTAAGACTACTTCGAGTAGTTTCTTTCATTCAATTGATACTTTTCTTTAGTCTAATTTTAACCTTCATGATGGTTGATTCCTTGATGGAGAAATCAAAGAAATCAGATATGATGAAGATAAGAATGAAAGATTAAAATAAAGGGGCTAAAAAATAGGACCTTAATCTTGCTCTGATGCCATGTAGAAAATGAAGTAGCTATGAAAGCTTGGATTACTAATTCATTCAATAGATATTTATACACAAAATTACATATAAAAATAAAGAAAATGAATAATTGCAATAACAACACAAAATTGGAAAAAATAACCCCTAATTATGCCTGCTATTTGATCCATTTAGGGATTATCGATTGATGCCAAAGGAGCAATCCACATGCTCTTTCTATCATTTTTATATATAAATCCATGGGAGAGGAATTTCCCTATAAATAATGAAATATTTAATTTTCCTTATCTAGCACTCTCATCGACCCATCTAGTGATTTAGAGAAAGCTTATGATAAAGTCTCAAGAGATGTTCTTTGGAGAGTTCTAGAATAGAAAGAAGTTAATATTGGTTATTCAAGTCAAAGGATATGTATATTTTGATCCACTGTCCAAACACAAGGAGGATTTATTTTCCTATTTCAATTGGATTACATCAAGGATCAACATTAAGCCCTTATCTTTTACTTTAGTTATGGATGTTCTTATGAGGCATTTACAAGAAGATGTTGTATGCTAATGACATTCTTCTTGTACAAGATGAGAGAGAGTCCAAATGTAAACTTGAATTATGGAGGTCAACTTTGAGTCTAAAGGTTTGTAAGATCTAAAACCAATATAATAGTGTAATTTTAGTTGAGTTTTAGTGGTAATACAGAATTTTAGATCAAGTCATTAATAAGAATATTTATTGACATTTAGGCTCATTGTTCAAAATGATGGTGAAATGGAGATATTATTAGAATTCAAGTTGATGCATGGAGATGCATCCTATTATGTGATGAAAAGTTCCAATTTAAACTTAAGGAATTTTATAAGATTTAAAGACCAAGACTTAATTTCATGAATGTTCTTCAAAGAAACATAAGACTAAGTTAAGTTACGAGATGAGGATGCTCAGATGAGTCTTTACTTGAGATAAGAGAAAATCAAAAAAGGAGTATAGTGGTAGATAAGATTAGGGAGAATCTTGGATGGCTAATAAAAGATAAATGACAGAGAGTAGATGCATTGGATTTACCTTATGTTAAGAAACAGAGGAAAACAAAAAGACTTGCAAGATGTATAAAAAAATGATCTTAGTATACCCAATTATGAGAATTGATATAAAGGACACAATGCTCTCTATCATTTATAATCCCATAAGAGGGATTAAGGCTATTTTGTTGTTTATCTAGCACTCTCATCGACCCATCTAGTGGCTCTTTAACACAAGCTAAAGAGAACTCATTAAACACCCTCTCTTTTATTCACATAATATTTTTGTCCTTCAAATTTCTTTCATCTTCAAAATCTTCATCTTTTTTTTATTCTTCTTCTTGTAGTGGGTTAACCTCATATTTTCTTTTTTAAATAATAATGGAGGTAAATACAAGTCAACATGAACTAATTCTTATTATGGATGAACCTCATCTTATTTTTTATCTACAAAATCTTATAGATCATATACTTCTCCTTATACCTCTTCAATTTGTCTCTAAATTAGATCATCGTCACCAAAACATTCAACACCAACATCATTCATTTACCCTATTAACTACTCAAAACATAATCCAAACTAATTGAATAATAACATCACTCACATAGAATTTTCAATTTAAAGTTGGATTGCTTGATAAATACAAAATCATTTGAACATTTTTTATCCAACTAATTTATCCTATTTATGTGAATCTACAAAAAAAATAAATAAATAAATAAAATGCATAAAACACATGAACCATTTAGTATATTCAAAATTAATAAATCATTCATCTACTCAAAGACACTCTAATTCTTCTTACACCCAGCAATACCACAATCAACATAAAATCTTAATAGTTACTTTTTTTGTAAAACATGAGCTGCTAATGTATACATCTCCCACCATTTTGTTGAATTAAAATTATAATATAATGTTTAAGAAAATTTAATCAACAAAAAAATTCAAATTTATAAAAGAGTTTCAATTAATTATACCTAGAAATTTTTTAATTTCACTACATTTTATTTGGATCTTCATAGCTGACTGAATTAAATCTTTCAGTTGGTCTTATATAACCCTTCTATCAATTTTCAACTAATTGTCTTGTAGACTTATTCATGTAAAACAAACTTTAGGCTAAAATAGTAGCTAACTTGATGCAATAATTATTGGAGTTAACACCTCCATCTCTTGCTAATGATATAAAAAACTTACACTTCTTTTCATCTACTATAAATGTGCCATTAATTATATCATTCACTCTATCCATTACATCATAAATATCAACATGGCTGGCCTCTTGTCACCATTTACTAAAGATAATATCTTCATTAATAACTTTATAATCTTCTAAGCGTAAGTCACATCATTCCAGAATATAGTCTTGAGAATAATTAGTTTTTTTTCTTCATAGTCATCACGAAATTTAGACTTATTATAATCATCAAAGACAAATACACTTTATAAATTACTAACCTACTAGTTGAATCATATTATCTTCTTGAATATTTTCAATGTGCATCAAGGAGCTCAAAGAGTTTCAAAGAAATCTTTGAATATTCAAATGTATCTATTGACTCTATGAATAGTATGCATGACAGTGAATTAACCAAAAAATTTATTATATATCACTCTCTACAATTAATCCACGATCTAACATACAATCCTTCTCTTGCCAAATTTTTTGTAGTTCTCCACATCCATCGTAATTTCCTCGGCCCTCTATTTAATTTAAAGCATTAGGACTCTCAACTTCACTGCATTGAAGAGAAAACTTGCTTGATAGAGCTACCTAGTTATGTCTTGCATAGTTATATCCCTTATTCCTTTATTTAAGGTCTCTTTCATTCCCATGTGTATTATATTTTCCTTTTTTGCAACCTCTTTGTCATATTCTTGACACAAGAAATAATGCATAGGACTTTTCACCTTGGGTGCACTGATGCTTCTAGTTTCAGATCTTGAAACGAATAGTCTCTTTGCATAATGCATGGACATTTGAGTACCTGATTATTTAGTAACCTTTATCACCCTCTCATTATGTTTCATGCATAAATTTTATTTTAAGATAATGAAGGTCAAGTTTGTGCTACAATGAATGTCGAGGGAGAGAAGCTCAAAACTACAGCGAAGGTTAAGGGAGAAACCTCAAAGCTACTAGTCGAGGGTCAATGGTGAAGGCTTGAATTGATAATTAAGCTAGGTTATGAAATGAGGGTCTCTTGTTTAAAAATAAAGTAATACCTTTACTTATAAGTGCTAGGCCTCCATTGAAACTTATAAATAAAATCAAACAAAATATTGATAATATGTTCAAAATTTTACTTGAAAATTTGACAATAATATTTAACTAGATTTTTTAAAAAAAAGTAATCTTATAATATTTAAAATAAAACATAGTTTTTTTCAAACTGATATAGCTAGAAGGTCACCATTGCTATAGATAGTCAAGATGATGGAGGTCAATTTTGTGCTTCAACGAAGGCAGAGGGAGAGAAGCTCAAAACTAGTCAAGGGAGAAAAGCTCGAAACTGCTAGTCGAGGGTCAATGGTGAAGGCTTGATTCGATAGTCAAGCTATGTTATGAAATGGGCGTGTCTTGTATAAAAATCAGACCGGTAAGCAACTGAATTGGACACAGTCCGATCAAAAGCCGCTAAGTCCCAAGCTGCAGCCTACAGCAGAGTTGTGCTTCCCGTGCACTTTAGAACATAACGAAATAAAGTTGCCGCTTTGTTACCTCACGCCGCGTGAGTTTGACAGAAAGCAAGAATGCCTCGCATCATAAAGCTTCGATGGCAAAGCGGGCTTCAAAGTGTGCTTTTAATGAGCTTGGGGTCTTATGAATGCGGTCGCAAGGAAAGTGGAAACGAGTGAGGTCAAATGGACGCGAAAGCGTTGAGGTTGTGTAGCCACATGAGTGAGCTGGCATCAGTACCAAAATAGCATTGCGTAGCATGATGTATTTGAAATTTGCCGAACAAACGAATTCCAACTACATAAAAAATGGACAGGCTGATGTATTCAAAAACCCAAAAAAAATGCTTAATTTGTTTTACCTTCAAACAAACTCCCAAAAAATTTAAAACCCCAGCATTTGAAATCCAGAAAACTCAAAACCCCTCCAACTAAACAGAGCAAAAAAAAGGAAAAGAAAAATACACTTAAATATGTATGGAAAAACTAAAAATGCAGGAGAATTTTTTTTCAATATATCTATATAGAAGTGGATCAGGAGATGCATACCATGGAGTTATGTACGCCAACACAGGATTCTGAAAATGACGAACAGATCTACTGAACATAACCCTTGCATTCTCCTACTTGAAGAAAGACCACGATTAGAAACAGAACCACTAGAGATTTTAGTCAGCAAATTAGAGGGTTTCTTTCGCTTTACATTGAGGATCTCTCGATAACCAACATCAGATTTAACGATGCCTCTCTCGTACACGGAGAGGACAGGTGGCGTGGTTCTTCGGGCAAAGCGATTGCCCCAGTGAACAGCGGAGAGACTTGCAAGCAAGAACAGGAGGACGAAGAAAAGAGTAAACAGCGACATGGGAAGACTGCGATGACCATCGGATTCATCGGTTCGATTACCTTTGCTGGGCCCATCGGAGACCTTCTGGCGACTGGGTTCCACTTCTGTCCGACGATGTCGCCGCTTGGCCGCCATGAAATGAGAAATGGAAGGAAAGAAAAAAAAGGGAAATTTACATACATACCACCAAATTCGATTTACATATTTCATACAGAATATACAAACTACCACTTTGGTCGATTTCACTGGAATCCGAAATAATGATGTGTTATTTAAATAAATATTCGCTTGGCCGAAATAAAGATGGAAATCTCCAAAAAAAAAAAAAAAGTGAAAAGATTTACACACATACCACACAATTTTTATATATTTACATATCAAATATATCTAATATTTTTTATACTTAAAAATGAATGATGATGATATTTTTAATGTAATATTAAAGATTAGAATATTATAAATACATCAGAATTGTGTGATGTATATAAATCCCAAACAATAAATAAGTTTACATAAGATCAAATCCTTATATATTTATAATTTAACAATTTTTAATTTTAATATTTTTAAGGGGGATTTACATACATACCACGTTAAACATCAATATTTACATATTTAACACCTAAACTTATCATTTTATAATTTTAACACCTAAAACATTCTAACACAACAAAATTACCTTCTCCAAGCTTTCTTTCGCTTTTCTCGCTACACAACGCCAAAACCATTTCCTTCGCAGTATTCTGTTACTCGATGGAGAGGAGTGTATGATTTCTAAGATATTAGCTCGAGACCATTGATTCCATTCGCAGGGCTTATCCTGAACTTGGAAAATGTTTGTACTTTGATTATAGTTACTTGATTCTGTATGAATCTATACAAAACCATTGCTTTCTTTCTCTTAATAACTTAAATTGGTTCAACAAGACTTAGTCTCAACGCCAGGATCACCGTAAGAGCTATCAACGAAGCAACTCAAATTGCATGGGAAACCGACTTACGAGCTCGGATTTCTTGGTGATCATGTTTTTGGTTTCTCTTCGTGTTGTATTTCCGGTTTTCTTGAGTCTCTATCCCAAAGGATCATGGATTGTAAGTTGTGATAACATGCAATGGTGTGTGTGGGGTTCTAAAGCACTCCCAAAGAAATCGGTAGATAATGAATGCACCAAGAATGTTTTCTCTATTGGCAGAGTCTAAATCACACTTCAAGAACTATATAACTTGCACCTTGAGTTTGTGATGGTGATTCTATTAAATTTAGTTGATTATTATAAAATTTACCTTTGCGATATTTGTCGATTCCAAGCAACATAGTGATGGTATTGTAAATTATAAATAAATGATTGAAGTTTTGGAAATTTTAATGTCATAGAACCTCGCATTTTCTCCTTTGAGATGACACCCAATTTTAGTTATATTTTTGATCCCAATAACTAATGATTTCCATGTCGATTCTTTGAATGAGAACAAAGAGAAGTGGTTGAGGAAAGATTAATTTTGTTAGCTCACCAATGACTCATGAAGATCGGGCCACCATATTGTGCTTTTGGATGTGACATGAAGAAGCCTTTCCCGGCACTATATTTCGTTTTCCACTAAGGACTGATCAGCCATTATTAGTAAGCTTTCTAAGCAAGTACAGATGATATTTCCTTTATGTTTTCGAACTTTATGAAGAAGGCTTTTAGTTTGCTTTTTCTTAAAAGCATCATTTCAATTGAAATGTATGTGGGATGTCTGGTGTAAATAAGCCACATAAAGTTTATTCTTGTTCTCAGTAAGAGAATCGAAAGAAAAAGTTGCACATAATCGCAGGGAACTTCGAGATCGCATAGTTCAATGGAAGTATCGATTGGCAAGGACTCATTTTGGTGAATTTTCTTTGTGAGGCCATCACTGAAGGTAATTCAAAAAGAAGAATGGAAACTTTTTTTCATAGTTCAGGGCATGGCATCGACATCAAGCAGACTTGGAGCATTTGTCACCATGGCTGCCAAAGAATATAATCTTCATCTTACCCCTTGGGCATCTGTTGCTTTATGTTTGTTTGATGAATTACACATCCTTGTATGTATACACACTTATTATTTGTCTAGAGGTGCATTTTGGTTGCATGTAAACTATTCATAAAGTATTTATTTTTCTTGTATCTAATCTCTTCTATTGTTTGATTGGAAGTTAAATAAAAGCAAAGTGAAATTTTAATCTATTTGAAATGACTTCTAGCTTTCATTGCGACCTTAATCTCGACCACTATCATAACCTTTCATTATTTCTCTAATAATCCTTCTTATAAAACTTGATTATTTTCCAATTTTGTGTAGTCAAACCTCCGATTAAAAGAAAATGTCGACTTTACAATCTTATTTATATAGTGAATCATTTTAATTAGGATATAACTCATGAATTTTTCTCTTTTAAAATTTTCATATAAAAATTTTAGTATCTTTTAAGCAACTCTTTCTCTATGTATATATATGTTGAATCTGTATATAAAGTTAAGATGTAAAATTCTCACTTTACAATCATGAATGCTATGACAAAAGAAGAAAAAGTACAACAACTCCAACAAATTGACACTTCGTAGTACCACGCACTTCACCCACACATATTACGATAAACAACCAAAAAGTACAGTAGAACAATAACAACAACTCCAACAAAAAATTTAGTTCTTAATGTAGTTTCCTCCCTTATTTCATTTCAATGGCCATCTCTCTTTCTCCCAAATTCATCGAATCACAATTGGTTCTCTCTTCAAAACGCTCCTTCCAACAATACTTGTTCCAAAATAATCAACTAAACCTCCACCACAAGAATCCATCTCCCCATCACAATCCCAACATCCAAAGGAGGTGTTTGTTGTTTTCCTTCTTGGGACTTATTTGGAGAAAAATCTTTCATTTCGAGACTTCTTCCAGAATCATTACTGCCAAGGAGATTGGTTGACCACTTCAATTTTAAGAGGTCAGCTGCAAATTCTGCTCGCTCCAAAGAATTCACCCGATCAACACACCCATTCAACTCATTTTCTTTCATAGATCCTAGACCTTCGTGAAGTTGTCCTGGTAACAATCTTTCCATTTTGAGCACAATTAGAAGCACCGGAATCTCTCATGCCACAGTCATCATACTTGCAGCTTTGAATCTTCATAAACTGACCATCCACCAACATTTCCTCCTTCTCACCACCCGAAGTCTGTGAAGAAATAGCAACTTCCACTCCTCCGCTGTCCCTCAATCCTTCCTCCCTCTCACTGCCTGAAGTTTGTGGCAAAATGGCAACCTCCCCTTCTGCAATGTCCCTCAATCTCTCCTCTCTCTCGACTCCCGAAGCTTGTGGCAAAATGATGCCCCTCCCTTCGTCGGACTCCTTGAGGAAGTGGGCTTCACCTTGTGATCCAAGTACATATGGAATCCAGCCTTCCACTCCATTGAAATGTGACGATCTTTTCCTTCATTTTCAAGACTCCTTGAAATTTTCCAAACCGAATGTACCACGAGAGGATTTGAAGCTCCCATCCGCTCCCCACACAATAATGTCGACAGCCTCAAATGGGTGAAAGAGACTGTAGACGGGCTGATGTGTCCAAGCTTCCCTTCACGCATTCATCTAGTCAAATCCTATTAAATTTAGGAGACAATTGTCTCTGCAAATCTAGCCCAAAGCTGGACAAGATCCAGATCAATCACCAGTGACGAGATTTAATCCTACGAAACGAAACTAGTATTAGAGGAAAAAACATAGCGCATAAAGATTAAAGGCATTATCCCAACCAGAACTCACACATCAAGTCTAATTCAGAAACAAAGGAAACAGCAAAAAGTACAAACCAACTAATCGGACAAAGACGAGCTTAAATGTCAAAGAACAAAATCCCATTGTTCGGACACAAAAGCTTTACGGAGCTCGAGGGAAGACCGCTTCTGCGACAACGACTTCTACCGTTAGGAGCTCAGGAAGATCGCTTAACGAGCAAACCGCTGGCGCCGGAAGAAGAATAGTTACGGGGAGAGACGGAAAGTGGTAATATTGTTGTGTTAGAATGTTTTAGATGTTAAAATTGTAAAATAATAAGTTTAGGTGTTAAATATGTAAATATTGATGTTTAATTGGTATGCATGTAAATCCTCTATTTTTAATTATCACCTAAATATTAAAATTCATAATAAAAGCTCAACCCATATTATTAATTATTTTATAAAATTTTGAACGATTTGATCATGGCACATGCCAATACATAAATTTGATGATTCAAAATAAAAAAGGATTGATTAAATTATAAATATAAGAATTAGGTGATTGATATATAACTTTTTTAAAAAAATAAGAAAGACTTACAAACATACAACATAATACTTATATATTTAAATATCAAACATCTAAACTTAAATATTTATTTATTTAATAGTTTCTTATATTTAAAAAATATATTTCACTATAAAAAATGACTGATGATGATATTTTTAATATTGTTTTAAAAATTATGTTATATATGTAAAAATTAAAATTTATATTTTAGATATGTAAATATATAAGAACTACAGTATGTATGTAAATCTATTAAAATATATATTTGATATTATATATTGTAATCGGCCAAATATGTATTTGGTTTTGTTTTGAAATGTATAGAAAAATAAAATATCTTTGATATGTCTATGTCTTCGAAAAAAATTTAACATTAATTTAATCACAACTTTTATAAATATAAGTAAAAATTTTTAATGCTTGTTTTATAAATCATATAATCAAAATAATTTTGATTATTTTGATGGAGTTCTAACACAGAACTAGATAAAGAGTCAACAATAATGATCCAAATCTTATTTAAATAGGCATTCAAATATTATAAGAATCTTATTTGAATAAGAGTTCAAACTTTATTTAAGCCAATTCAAACACTTCTTCAAACTAGGTTCCACATATTCTTACCATGTTTCAACATTGTTCAAACACATGTTCGAATGATGTTTGAATCATGTTCAAACATGGCTTAAACACATATTCAAATAAGGTTCAAATCATGTTCAAATGTTTGAATTTGTTTGCATCATGTTTAAATATTATTTAAACTCATATCCATTGATGATGAAGTTGTGAAATACCCAATTATTTTTTAAGATGAATCAAATATTAACATTCTCGTATTGTATGGTGAATAAATGAAGAAGACAAACAAGTTCATTGGACAGTTGGGTAGAAAGGAAACAAATGATTAATGATACCTATATGTATTTCCTTTGAAAATCTCAAAGATTTTATTTATAATGGTATAAAGATTGATAAGAGTTATTTTAGCATGAAACTAAGGGTGATGTACCACTTTTGTGTAGCATACTCAACACTTTCAATTCCACCACTAAAAATATTAATAGATTTTTATATTGTTTTTTCTTGAATGAAATATTCATATTAATCCAACATTGATGTTCATATGTTTATTGATTGCTCCCAAAGAAATTTCAACTATAGATTATTATGTTAATGGGGATGATGTATGTTATGATATAGACATATCTTGTGCATACATTAGTAATGCTATAGACATACCACTACAAAAGTAGATAACATTATGAGCATACATTATGCAGATGATGGAAGCTCCATAGGTGTTTTAATAAAGTATCCATTGGAGATTATAATTCATTTTAATATTTATCTAAAACTACTAAATAAGTAAAGTCCTATATTTCTTCATATACTTGAAAATAATAATTATCATTATAGATAAAAATGGATAAGTTCGAACCTATAAGGGCCAATGTTATAAAGTACCTCAAATTCAAAGGCTATTGATATAATGTCCTCATGCTTTAGTTTGTCTTCAACATATTTAGAAGTCAAACAATTATTTGAGTGCACAGATGAGTTAATAGTAAGTTATATCTATAAACAAAAGAAAAGAACTTTTAATTCAAGAACAAATTTGGTAAAGATGTTTGGCATACTCATTTCACTTCTAAGATATATCCATGAAGCTTTGTGAGCTATGAAGTTAGCAAAATTAAATATATTTGAGATTAGGAGCTTTAAAGCAAAACACAAACAATTTATGTTAAATCAAAGACCATTGGTAAGCTCAATTATGACTTGTTGGGAATATAATTAAGGAGAAACTTGTAGGATTTGAGCGATTTCAAGCCAAAGATAACCATGTAAAAATTGAAGAAAGACCACTACATTTATTTGTCATATGATAAGGCTTGGTAATGTCATGAGCAAATTATCACATATATAAAAGAGTCTTCTGAAACATCCTTTTATAAGTTATTATCATATGTGATTATATTAAATAAAAAGGAATAATCATTAAACTTCAACTTGACAATATAAGACTTTTCAACCATATTTACTTCTCTTTAGGAGTTTATTTTAAGACTTCAAAAATGCATGTCACTTAGTGTTAACTATAGATGAAATATTTTTTAATATATGTTATGGAGGTAAGTTATATATTGATACAACATAAGATGTGAATATTTAGGTTTACCCAATAGTATTTATAATGATTTGCTCAAAAAATATTTAATTATAGATTCATTTTAATGACTAGAAGGAAAGAGTTAATATACATAATAAAAATTATAGTATTTGTCTCTAGAGACATAAAAGTATTGCAAATACTTTATCCACTATTTTTTTAGAGATGCACCATAGAGCTTGTATTCATCATTTTATAATAATATAACAGTGATGTTTAATTTTGATAATTATAATAAAGATTATCATTTGACTTCTAAAGCTTATAAACGAGTTAAGGTGTATAAGCATTTCAATAAAATGCAAATTAATAACCCAGCCATAGTTGCCTATACATAAAAGGAAGTTGATTTTAAGTGGTGGGGCCATTTTAAAAGGAGAGTACAATCTTGCCCATTGGCTTATTCTTTGAAATTTTTAGGTGCATAATGCAAAAATGGTTCATTATTAGATTCACCATTGCAAGGAATACAAAAAATAATTGTAAAAAAAGAAATGAAGGATGCATTAGGGAAGCTCATAAAGAAGCCTAAAAGTTTTATTATTTATTATACTTATCAATTTAAACTATATATTTTTAATGGCGATCTTAATGGTGATGTTGATATATGTGATAATATATATACATAAAAAATTTAATGTGATGTGCCTCTCATGTGAACATTACTAGTTGGGGCTTTAGATTGGGATGTCAGTTAACATAGCTCATGCTTATATTTTTATATAAGAAGCAAGGTTGTCATCATATATATATATATATATATATAATACAAAATGTTGACACCTAAGAAGTTCCAAATGAAATAAATCAAGTTAAAATGCTATTCTTATTAAAGAAAGAAAAAGTTATCTTCTAATGAAAAATGGAAGGCTTTCAAAGGAGGAGAGGTATGTAAAATAATGTAGGTACACCCATGATTTTAAAAATTACACCATTTCAATTATTTTGACCAATTTAGTAGTGAACTAACCTTTTGACTAGTTTGGTCCAGATTTAAATTGCTTTTGCATAGAACTAGTAATTGAACCGGTGAACAGGACTTACTTTTGAAGAATCGACTATCTTGATCAAATTTTAGCTTTTTTATTTTGGTCAAATAGCTAAAGAGATTTAAAATGAAAGCAAAAAATAATTGATGTATCATGTCACAAAATTATGATTTATAGGCATATTCAAAATATTGAAGAGTAATTATTTTAAATTAAAATTATTGTATATTAAATTGAAGAAAATATCATTATTATTCATTTAAGTCATATTAAAAATAATTTTAATATTTATTATATCATCCAGTTCAACCTTGATTGAACCATTGAAACATGAATCGCTAATTCTTCTAATTCATTGCCCAATCTAGTTTTCTAAACCTTAGGTACAATTGATATGAAATGATAAGCTATAACCAAGTTATAGAGCCAAGTGCCTACTACTTTTATGAATTTTTATTTTCTTTTTCACTGTTATAATATCGTAATTCTATTTGATATATTCTTTTCAAATTGTAAAAATTTGTTTAGTGTCATTTTTATGAATGGTTTGACTTAACGCAATTTTTGAAGTAATATAATTGATTTGTTATACTAAATATTGTAAAACCTTTTGTTTTGATTGTGTATTGCTTATGTTAAATTTAAAATTAGTTATACTGAAAAACAAATTTAAACATAGTTCAAACCTATTTTGAACTAAGCTAGAACTCATTTTGAATAATAATCAAACTTAGTTTGAGCCTAATTTGAACATAATTTGAACCTAGTTCAATTAAAGATTAAAACTTGGTTAAACTATGTTTGTTTGGTGCATAGATTGCATTCCAAATGTTTTTTGAACATTTCATTTGGTAAGTAAAGTAAAATTCAGTGTAATGTAATGCATTTCAAATACACTAGATTATTGTATTTAGAATTCGATTTGGTAATTCCAAATATTAATGACAATGGATAGGCGGCGGCCACAACCACGCCCGCCGCTAGCAATCACCGACCCGGCCACCTCCCGCCGCCACCCGCTGCGCTCACCCCGGCCTCCGCCACCCTCCGCTGCCGCCACGCCCGTCCCCACCGATGTCAAAATCATCGCTTTATTTACATTACATTTTGTCAACCAAACAAAAAAATAAAGTCATGAATTTGTAAAGCTTTCAACCAAACAACTATAAAATAATCCTTTACATTTTTTTTACTTGATTCTGCAAAAACCAAATAGTCCCTATATTCAAGCGGTTGCTCAAACTAGTTTCTGACACTATTTAAAATTATAGTTCAAATCTTGTTAGACTTGGGTTCAATCAAACTAGATTTGAGTTATAGTCAAAACAAAGTTTGAACTATGGTTCACAATTAACCAATTATTTTACATTAAATTTTAAATATGTAGTCTATTATTATATAAAAGTGTGGGTATCTTGGTTTGATTCAAACTTCTAGATATAATTTTACATAAAAATAAACATCAAACATATTTGGCCAAATAATTATTATGTAGCAAAAAAGGAAAGAATTTTTCTTAAGAAATTATTATGTGTACTTAAAGATGTTATTTAGTTATAAATGTAAAAAGAATATTTTTTAGTAAAAATAAAAAAAATATTTTATTATTTATTAAAATTTATTAAATGAATTCTAGATATAAGAAAAATATATGTATTGACCTCACCTTCCCTACTTGTCAAACACTATTATTTGTCACATACTTGTTGCCTCTCTTTCGTTGTCAGCCATCTAAAAAATGCTACCATGATTCTTTTCAACCTAATGAGAGCCTATTGGCTAAATTTGCTTGATCTAAGCTAATTATACTTTCAAACCCAATTTAATTAATCATAAGATTACATATAACCAAAAAAGACCTTAAGATCTATTGGATTAAGGATAAAAAGTGATTAACTTAGCCTCAGAATAACCTTACTTAACTTGGTGGTCTATTCTATGCCAAAATGAGCCATATAAGCTATCACCCTATATAATATTTTATTGGTTATAAGTTATCTTATCAATTCAAGCTTATTCCCCCCCCCCCCCCCCCCAAATAGGTTAAGTTTAATCATGTGGATAATCACCCTTAAAATTAGCCTTTATTAACATAATCACCTAAGCTATCATTATCATCCCTTTAAGCATGATCTAACCTCATTTGAAACCAAAATGACTCTTTTATTTATCAATTAACCGTTAGAAACATCCTTAAACTATAAGATAACCCATGTAGTTTGATTTTGAGTTTTTAAATTTGTTACACTATAGCAGTACCACCTACCCTCTCCGCTCAATTCTAGACTATTTCTATAACTATGAGGAAAAGAAAATATACTTGTCACCACCTTCTTATCCCATTATAAACCTTTATTATAGTTAAAGAGAAAAAGGACAACTTTTGTTTCAACTCTTCTAGTGCACTTTTTTTTTTTTTTTGCTTCTCCTAATTTCCTTGAGCTAAGAGGACACATTTTAAAGTTATTAAGAGTTTGCATTATCTATAGACACCATTCTAAGTAGCTTAGCCTGAACATTATTCAAGTAATATATATAAAATTATTCAAACAAAGTCATAATATAAATTTACTTACATTTCAATCTTTTATTAGAGGGAACTTCTAATTCAATTTTTTTGGCTTAAACATAGCCCAAAACCTATAATAATCTTATTCTTTATGGCCTCTTCTATGGTTAACCAAAATTACATCTCACTCTTCTACAATGTACTAACCTCTAGAGCTTCATTTAAGCTTTTATTAAAGCCTAAGAAAATAAGAAATAGTTATGTGGTAGAAGAGAAATAACTTTTTGAAGCTTTTGCTCTACTTATGTTCTTCCTTATTGGTTGAAGCTAATATATAACATATCAATCATTAGATTAAGGTCAACAGATTATGATTATACTAAGGAATGGATTTTTTATTTTGCATATTGCAATTTCATTTCATACTTAACATGTTTTGAAATGAACTTTTATATTTTTCTAAAATCATTAGGAACCCCAAAAAATATTTCTAAAAAAATATGTCTATCACTTAAAAAGGTTAAACTTTCATAGGATTTTAAATGACTATGATTTTTATATTTAGTTTTTAAAAATTATAAAAATTATTTTGAGAATTTATTAGGATATAAAGAGCTTATGGTTTTATCCTAAGTCAGTATGTGTTTCTTGTAATTCTTAAGAAGCATTTAAAGCTCTCTTATAGATCTTATTAATCATTTAGAATTATTTAACATATTTAATTTATTTTAATACTTTTCTTGAGTTTTCCTTAACCAACCTTAGCTAAACCTAAGTGTTTTAGAGTCTTAGCCTCCTAAGTCTATTTAACCCAAGCTTAGATTTAAGCATTGTTGTTGATTTCATGAGCCCCATCTCGTTTAAGATTGATATTGATGATAACAAATATATGTTTAATTGCTACTAATTGATTTAAATTTAAGTGATGTAGGAAATTCTTCAAACCCAGATTCTTGAGTCAAATTTGAAAAGCTAAAGTTGTTGAACTTGAACTGGTTAGATATTTTCTAGTACTTACAATACTAAGACAAATAAAATCACTATAAAATAAAATTAATGATTTTCTTATTTCAAAATATTTTATTTAAATTTCTTCATATTTTTCTACATATTAAAATTGCACTATTCTTTAATTATTCTTTGAATTATCCATTTTAGATAACATATATTACTTGCATGAGTTTAAGTATCATTTGTTGTGTTTTTGGACTTCATTTAATCATTTTCATGCTTAATTATATTATTTATCTTATTATTTCTTGCAATAGAATAAATTTATTCAAGAATTATCCTAATTATCCCTTTTGCTCTCTTATCTTTTTATTTTATCTCTCATATCATCATTATGATCAAAATTGTGTTTTGGCAAAACATTTTTATATATTTTTTATTAATAAATTATGTGAAATTTATTCAAACTATTTGCATAATATTTTCATCATTTATTCTAATTTTAAAAATTCATTTATTTGAATTTTTGAATTTAAATTATTTTGAATTTAAATTGAATATTCATTGCCATATTAGTGATTTGGCTTACCCTTTCATTCTTTTATTCATCTAATTTGAGTTTAATTGAATTATTTTAAGTTTATTCAAAAGAGCCATAATTTAATAAACTTACCTTTTTTTAATTTATCTATTTTTAGGAAAGTGTTATGGCGGGCCATATTAAATTAAATTGGAATGATTTAAAATAATGTTTATCACTTAAAAGTCATCTTAATTAATCTTGCTTTATTTAATTTAATTGATTGTATTGATTGGAGATCAACTTAATTATGGGAAGTCTCTTTGGCCAAAAATTTCATTGGATTTTTCTATTTATTTTATTTGAATTATTTCATGTTGTTTTCTCTTTAATCTTTCTCTAATTAATTCATCATATATTCCTTATATCATGCATTAAAACCTAATTGAACCTTATTTTAACTCTTTCTTGGTTGGCCACCTTGATTCAGAATTCAATTTCAAAGCAAGTTAAAATAAATTCCCTCTTAGATTGGTTGCCTTATTAAATTAAGTTTTATTTATTAATGTTATAAACACTTCCCTCTCTTTTTATTTTGGCCAACCATTCATGATTTAAATTTAGTTTGATTTTAAATTTTTAACCATGTTTATTCAAAGTTCAAACTCTTTCTAAAATAAACTTTCCCTCTCCTTGTCATGCTTGGCAAAAAATCCTTGATGCATTAATTTAATTTTATTTGATTGGAATGATTGATTGTATTCTCTCATCTCTCTCTCTCTCTCTCTCTCTCTCTCTCTCTCCCACTCAATTTCTCTTTGGCCAAAATCCTTATCTTAAGATTCCAAATTAATTGATTGATTCAAACTTGAATCACTTCCTTAAAAAAATTTCCCTCCAATTCTATCATGCTCGGATGACCCCTCCTTCCTTCTTTCTATTTAAGATGTCTTAGAATTAGGTTTAAGCCTCTTAGCTCCTATCCATCTTGGCCAAACTCTTGCAATTTATTTTCTTGGAGATTCTTGTGATTCAAAGTGCTACATTACTCTCTATTCTTCTTCTTTCTTCCTTGGATGAAAGCTTGTGTTGAAGATTGCTTTTGGAAGTTTGAATGTTTGGTGGACATACATCCTTGACCAAAAGGGTTCTCAAGTTTCCAAGGTCCTTAACTCTTTATCTTGCTTAAATCTTCTTCTTCATCGAAATCTATGAACAAGGTATGCATGAAAAAAGTTAAGTATTGATTAAATTCTACTTTGGTCGAATTCATTGATTAGTTGATTAAAGGCTTTGTGCTTGAAATTCACTTCCTCTCTTCTTACTTTCATAAATCATCAAGTGGAAGGTAATTCATATTTTATTTTATGTTACATTCAAGAGATTACTAAGCTTAAATTTACAAATCCGTAATCACTTGCATACAATAAAGTTCTAATGAAAAATATTCTTAAGTGAGTTTATTTGATTTAGTTTTTAACATTAACTTGCTTATTGTATAACATAAGTTACGTATATCATTTGCTTTGGTTTATCATTCAAGTATTCTATTATTGCATAGTGTTTTCTTATATCATTTCAAGTTGCTTTGATTTTAAGTCTTCATTTCTTTTAAAACAAATCAAGCTTCTTTAAGACTTGTTTACATCCAACATCCCATGCAAGTTCTTGCATTAACTTTAATCTTAAATAAATCAGAAGTGGGCTCTCTTTTATTATTTGTCTTAATATTGGTTTAGTTGGGTTGTGGGTGTAAAATATTTCTAAATTGAGAGTTAGATCTTGTGTATATTTTCTCATCTTTTTTGTACTTTATTGGACTTGTACTTGCCCATGTAAGAAAGTACGATGTTGGGTTGTACTTGCTTGTGAAGGAGAGTATGAGAGATTTATTATAATCTCAACTTTCATTTAGTGAATTTTTAGCTTGAGTTGCTAGGTGAGGATGTAGCCCAGTTTTTGAGTTTGACCGAACCACATAAAAATCTTTATGTTCTCTGCTTTACTTTTTCTTGCATCTTTACTTTTGTTTACTTATGTTGATCATTATTTTGATTTCTTAAATATAATCTTTTGAAATTAATTTTTCTATAAAGTATTAAAATTAATTTTTAATCTTAAAATATTTTGAAAACTAAATTTAAGCTAGGGTGCCATAGGTTCACAACAATTGGTATCAGAGCCTTGGCTCAATTTATGGCTTAACATCCTTGAGCAGATCACTATGAAACAAATATTTCCTAAGGGTATACTACTTGAGAGATAGTCCACACATAGACCACATTTACTTGGTAGTGTTCCATTTGATTATTAGAAAAATCACATTAGGACTTTTATTCATGGTCAAGATTCTCATATGTGACATATGTTAACACATTAATGCCACACACCCATCATTAAAGCAAATGGCTTGAAAGTTGATAAAACTTTTGATGAATGGTCTTCTTATGAAAGAGAATTAGATGAACTAAATGATAAGGCTTGTAATATTTAATATTGTGCTTTGCTTACTAATGACTATATGAGAATTTTCATGCTTAATACAACAACAAAAATTTGGATAAGCTAATCATTACTTATGAAGGTATCAATGAAGTTAAAAATGCACATATAAACATATCAGTACATGAATATGAGTTATTTTGCATTACCACATGAAAGAATCCCTGACATTTATACTCATCTCATGAAAATTATTAATACATTGCATTCTCTTGAAAGAAAATATAAGAATCAAGATTTGGTTTAGAAAATTTTAAGATGTCTTCCAAAAGAAATGAGATATAAAAGTTACCACAATAAGTGAGGCAAAGGATTTAACTACATATACACTTGATCAACTTCTTGGTTCCTTCATTGCTCATGAATAGGTTATAGCACAACAGGATCAAAATGACTCTCTTTAAAAGAAAGAGAAAAATAAATAAATTATTTTGCAAATGAAAGACACTTGTGAGGAGAATAATGCATGTTCAGAAGTTGACAATGATGAGATTGCATGCTTTCAAAAAAAATGAGAAATATGATTAGAAAGAAAAAAAAACATAGGTATGGTAAATCTAAAATACATAAATTGCATACTAAAAGGTTTAATGTAAGTAATGGAATTGTATGTTATAATTGGGAGAAGCTTGGACATGTAAGAGGAGATTGTCCTAACATTGCTGAAAAAGAAAAGTAGGCTGAATGAAAGAAAAATTGGAAAAATAAAAAGCCTCAAAAGAAAAAGAAGAGAGCACTTTAGGCAGATTTAGATTCAAAGGAATCTAGTGATGAAACTATAGAAGAAGAGGCCAACTTATGTCTCATGGTAGATGTGGATACTACAAAATAAGGTATGTGAAGAAGTTTCTTATGAAGAATTAGATGATGCATTTAATGAATTAGCATATGAATATAAAAATTGAAAATAAAATTTAATGCTTTAGAAAAAGAAAAGAAAATTCTAGAAATGCATGCTTCATCTTTGAAAAAGGAATGTAGTGAGTTTAAAGCTAAGAATGTTACTACAATAGATCAATCTTTGCTCATAGAAAATCTCAAAAGAAAAAATTTATTATTACGTGCAAAGTTGAATACTTGTAGTAGCATACACTCACATATTTCATCCATTAAAAATAAATCATCCAGTGCATCATAACTATTTGGATGTAGACCTTATGCAAATATAATTATCCTATACAATTTCTATAATAAAAAGAGTCATATATTTTTTTGATTATCATGACATTGGTCTAAAGAATTTTTTAGATCAAATTTCATTTGGATACCTAAAAATAAAAATCTAAAAGTAACACACACTACATAACATATATCACATATTTTTCTTTGAGACGTGGATACAAACATGTTTGGGTTCCAAAAGTTTACCACTGATTTTCTTTTGTAAGAATGCCTTCAAAGAAAAATCAAAGAAGGTTTGTGGTACTTAGATAGTGGATGTTCAAGACATATGGCAGGTGATAAAAATCAAAATTTTCTATTTTGGAACCTTGTAAAGAAGGGTATATTATTTATGGGAATAATGCAAAATAAAAAAAAACTTGGTATTAGCTCTATTTCTCAAATTCAATTACTTTAGATAAAGTTTATTTTGTTGAATGTTTAAAGCATAATCTTATTTTTATTAGCCAATTATGTGATAAAAGACTTAATGTTGAATTTCATGCCTTCTTCTGTGTTATTAGAGATAAAAAATGTTTTACTTGTAGGCCATAGATATAAAAATATTTACCTTATTGATTTTAAAAAGGCATGTGATGCAAATCTAAATTTACTTTGTTTTATAAGTTCGCTTGATGATGTTTGGTTATGTCATAAAAATTTATGTCACATCAATATGCATTCTTTAAATAAAATTATTAAACTTGATCTTGTAAATGGTTTGCCTAAAATGAATTTTCATTCTGATTATGTCAATGATGCATGTATTCATAGAAAATATTCTAAACATTCATTTATAAATAAAAATATTATTTTGACATCTAGACCTTTAGAGTTATTGCATATGGATTTGTTTGGTCTTATTAGTAGTGCAAGCTTAGGAGAAAAATTCTATTATTTTGTTATCATTAATGACTTTTTTTGATTCATTAGATCTATTTTTAGTTCACAAAAATGATACTTTTGAATCTTTTAGAAAATTTGTTAAACATATTCAGAGAGATAGAAGCCGCTTAGTAGAATTCAATCAAATCACAATGGCAAATTTGAAAATAAATTCTTTAAAGATTTTTGTGATAAGTTTGGTATTAAACATAATTTTTATACTCCTTGAACTCCTAAACAAAATGGTGCTGTAGAAAGAAAAATTAAAATTTTAATTGAGTTGAGTAGAGCTATGTTGATGACTATAAGTTGCCTAAATACTTTTGGGTTGAAGCCCTTAACATTACTTGTTATGTGATGAACTATATCTATTTGAGTCATATATTAAACAAAACCCTTTATTAGTTATTTTTGGTAAGAATCCTACGATTAATTACTTTTGATGTCTGTGGGCTTCGAAAATTTGCCACTGACCTCTCGATGAAGATAGTTATTTAAAATGTCAGTGAAATTTTCAGAAGGCAGATGGAATAGTAGATAAGACACTACCCATAGATTTCACTTTCATTTTGTGAGGACTTTAGATCTAGTTCCAAGTTTCTTATAGGCGCAAGCACCTATAGTTAATTACCCCTCTCAATGCTGAGAGAGAACTTTCGATTAAGGCTAGTCATTAGGTATATTAGTGCGTAGCGTATAATAGCAGCATGTGGAGTTTTAGAATTTAGATTTATTAAATTCATTATATTCAACTTAAAATGGATGGTTGGGGGAACGATGATGCGCCCGATCTAGATCCCATGGTTCCATCATCATGGGCTATCGCGATCCCTAGTCTACTTAGTTAGAGGAGGTAGTTGACCCAACCTGACTGTAGGATCCTTATTAGCAACACATGGTTACATCGTCCAAGAAATCCTTGTAGACCTGAGGTGGTATTTTTCTAAGGAGACAAGCTTAAGTTAACCTTAGTTAACATATAGCTTTTTTCCCAATCAAGTATACCTTATGGTTCACAACTTAAAAGGGTAGAGCCATTGGGGAGCATATGGGCTGCAGTCATAACCGTGATATAATGGGGTCATTTGGCGATAACCACTTGGTCAGAGGACTCTGGTTGTAACTGCATCATATGGAGCCTACTGACCAAGCCATACAGTCAGAGGACACGAGCCACGTCCTTGCTAGCATGAGATTATTTGAGAGTAAACATAGTTGTGTACCTGATTTGACTTTGACTCCTTTATGAGCTAAAGTTTTCTTAATTTGTCACCCATGATAAATAATTGTGAAAGGTGAATTGGATTTTTAGCTTTAAGTTTTTTAATATTGAATTTTACTTAGACATTTATAGCTCAATGATATTTCAAATTCTGTATTTAGATTAGGATTCAATTTAAGATAATTTGCTTTAAAATTAAAATCATATTTTGATTAAATTATCCCCTACAGTTAGAATTTTCATTTAACATAACCATCATCGGGTGGTTTATTATTTTGCTATTTCAGATCTTGTCGATTATATTAGTTTAATAATAGAGGATCATATCTGCTGTCATATTATAAAATTGGCTTCTTAGATATTTTATTAGGTTTAAGATATTAGAATAATATCATTAGATTTTTAAGTTTTGTTAACCCGGACTCGGTCCTAAGATCCAACTGGGCAGCAACCTGCGCAACATCCTCAGACACTTGAGTTTAAGCATTCAACATAGTGTCGGGGCCCATGTAGGTGTATTTGATTTAACATTAATTTAAACTAAAGGGATTTGTATAATATTACTCGCTTTAACTGAATTTTATTAAAAAATATAATTTTTTAGATAAAATCTTGGTAGTAATTTGGCAACCTCCCGGCGTCATCCTCATATAGGGGGCTGCAATAAGGGCTGGGCCTACCCACCATGCCAAAAAAGGCATGTATGGGTGGTGTGAACACCACGATTGAATGCATCATCCCACCATATCAAGAAAGATATGTATGGGTCTCTGAGGTACCTGTATGAAGTGCATATTTCCCTACCATGACAAGAAAGGCGTGTACATGTACTTATATATTTGCAATGTCAAGTTAAAATATTAATTTTAACTTTATTATTAAATTTTCATTAAATAGTTTATTAATCATGCCAGTGTAAAAATTTGGCAATATTTTGGCAGCATCCTGACAGCATCCCCATATAGGGGCTACTTCGGGTATGCTGGGCCTACCCACCATGCCAAGAAAGGCGCGTATGGGTGGTATAAACCACGACCTAAATGTGCCTTCCCACAATGCCAAGAAAGGCATGTACGGGGCTCTAAGGTACCTAATAGATTTTCCTGCCATGCTAAGAAAGGCATGTACGGGTATTTATACACCTGCAATGTTAGTTTAAATAATAATTTTATATTACAGTATAATTTATTATCAAGCTGTGTATGTCCCCTTGTCAGTGTAAAGTTTGGCAGCATCTCGACGTCGTCCTCGCATAGGGGGATACTTCGAGTATGCTGGGCCTGCCCACCATGCCAAGAACGGCGTGTATAAGTGGTATAAATCACGGTCTGAATGCGCTTCCCACCATGGGAAGAAAGGCATGTATGGGTCTCTAAGGTACCTACTGAAACAAATTTTCCCGCCATATTAAGAAATGCGTGTACGGGTACTTATACAAATGCAAGTAAGTGCAAGTTTTTCCACTATGCTAAGAAAGACGTGTATGGGTACTTATAGTCAATAAGCAATGTTTCGCCATGCCAAGAAAGGTGCTTGCTCAACACAAGCCGGGCGAAAGCACCTGCAGAGGCAAGTGAGGGAACTCACGGATGCATCCGAGCGCGTGCCCTCAGGGTGTGCACGGGCACTCACAGACACGGTGCGCAGGTAAGCAAGACGCCTACAGGCGAGGGTGCAACATGAATAGTGAATACAAAATATAGTGCATCCGCCGCTATAGTGTTACAATCTATGATCAATTTGCGTGAAAAACTCAAAGCATCAAAGACAAAGGAACAGGGGAGAGAGTCCGTCGAGCACTATAGCATAGTGAACGGAGAGAGAGAGAGAGAGAGAGAGAGAGAGAGAGAGAGAGAGAGAGAGAGAGAGGGAGAGACCGTGAGGGAGATCATGAAAGGAGACTTTATGGGAGAGGTGTCACCTGTGGGAGAGGGAGGGAGAATAGGAAAAATTAGGGTTTAGGGTTTTAGGAGAGGTATTTATAGGATTTGTATTTTTTTATTATTTTATTTGCCCTATTTAGATTTTCATGCTGACATCATCACATAGACAATATATATATTGATTTAAGGTTACTCGGATATTCTAGATGCAATGACACAGTCCATTTCATGATCGAAGATCATTTGGTTCAAGTCGGCGTCAAATTAGGGTAAATTTCAGTTCAAATTTGCGCATCATTGTTTTTGCTCATTTGATATTCATGAAAACTCATCTGAATTGAGCACTAATAGTCTTATTTGATAGGTTTTGATATTTTGATGCTAACAGAGTGATCAATCTCACAAACGGAGATTGTTTGAGCAATGTCACAACTTCTTGACCTCAATATGCATGCCAGAGCATCGGTGACACTCCTTCTTGATTGGTCGACCATTGAATTATGTAAGATATTTATTATAATAAATTTTGACATTCTAAATGCAATGGTAGAGTCCGTTCATTGATTAGAGGTCATTTTGATTGATTTTCAATGCCATCGAGTATATTTCAGCTCTAATTTACGTGTTGTTGTGTCTGATTGCTCAATATTCACACATATTTGTCTGAATTGAGTGATGATAGTATCATTTAATAGGTTTTAATATTTCAACACTAATTGAGTAATCAATTTTGTGAACAGAGGTCATTTAGGCAATGTCGCAACTTCTTGACCTCGATATCCGTGTTAGCACATTGGCAATCCTCTTTATTGATCGGTCGACCATCGAATTATGTAAGATGCCTATTATGATCAATTTTGACATTCTAAATGTGATGGTGGAGTCTGTTCATCGATCGGAGATCATTTTGATTAATTTTTGATGTCATCGAGTGTATTTTAACTCTGATTTGCACACTGAAGCTCATCGAATTTACCTTGTGACTCGACTTGACTTATGTCACATGCATGGAGGTCAACAATATCTTGGATGTAAATATTTCATTTTGAATAACAAAAAAAGTTCTTTAGCAAAATCTTAAAGCTAATTTAATGATGGTATCTTTTTAGGTTATTCTCTCGATGGTAAATCTTATAAAGTTTATAATAAAAGAAAGATGATTGTAGAAGAATCATTACATGTTATATTTGATGAAAACCCTGTAGATTATCTAAGAATTATTTGATTGAGGATAAAGTAGATGAGTTTAAGAAAATAAACTTAGAAGAAAATGTTGATGATTCTCTACCTAAAGAATGGAAATTGTTCAGAATCATCCGAAGGACTTGATCATAGGAGATTATTCCTAGGGTATTAGAACTAGAAGATAATCTAAGAAAGTGATTAATCATTCTATATTCTCATCTAAAATTTAATCTAAATCAATGGATGATGCTTTAAAAGGTCATTATTGGATTGCAGCTATGGAAGAAGAATTAAATCAGTTCGTAAGGAATGATGATTTGGAATTAGTCTCTAGTCGTCTAGATTAGAATGTTATAAGAACTAAGTGGGTTTTTAGAAATAAGTTAAATTGACTTCGGACACATTATTAGAAATAAGGCTAGATTGGTTGCACAAGAGTACACTTAGGTTAAGAGAATAGAGTGTGAAGAATCTTTTGCCCATGTAGCTAGATTATAAGATATTAGATTGCTCCTTGTTTATTCCTATTACAAAAACTTAAAAATTTTCAAATGGATGTAAAAAAAGTGCTTTTCTAAATGATTTTATAAATAAAGATATCTTTGTAGAATAACCCGTTGGTTTTAGAAGTTTAGATTTTCCAAGTCATGTTTTTAAATTGAAGAAAGCATTGTATGGATTAAAATAAGCTCCTAAAGATTAGTATGATAAAATGAGTAGCTTTTTAATTGACCATGATTTAGAAAGGTAGAGTAGACATCACCTTATTCCTTAAAATTTTAGGTGATATCATTTTGCAAATTTATGGGGATGACATTTTATTTGGAAGTACAATTGAATCTTTATGTGTTGAGTTCTCATCTTTGATATCTAAAGAATTTGAAATGAGTATGATAGATGAACTTAATTTTTTCTTAGGTCTTCAAGTGAAGCAACAATAAAATAGCACATTCATCTGTTAAACTAAGTATACAAATAACTTGATTGAAATGTTTGACATGAAGAGATTCAAATCAAGTAAAACTCTCATGAGCCCCTCCACTAAGCTTGATTTAGATGAATCTGGGAAACTAGTTGATCAGAAGCTTTGTAGAAGTATGATTGGTTCACTTTTATACCTTGCTGCTAGTAGGCCTACCATTATGTTTGTTATTTGTTTGTGTACTCATTTTCAAGCCACTCCAAAATAAATACATTTAACTATAGTGAAGTGTATATTTCATTATTTGATAGGCACTTCTATGTTAGGTTTGTGGTACCCTAAAATTTCACTATCATGTGACTTGATTGCTTATTTCGGTGCTAACTTTGCAAGTTGTAAAGTGGATAGTAAAAGTACATTAGGAACATATCAATTTTAAGGAGCATCACTTTTATCTTAGTCCTCTAGGAAACAAAACTTTGATGTTCTTTCCATTGCTGAAGCTAAGTATATAGATGCCGAGAAAGCTATGCTTCTCAGGTTCTTTGGTTGAAGTACCGTTAGAATACTTTGGACTTAATCTTGATCAATTTCCCATTAAGTGTGATAACACTAGTGCAATAAGTTTAACAAAGAATCCTATCCAATATTCTCTAACTAAGCATATAAAAATTATACATCGATTCATTAGGGATCATGTTGGCAATGGTGATGTTGATATTGATTTTTGTTAGTACAGATTTATAAATTGCTACTATTTTTATGAAACTCCTATTTGAAGAAAGATTTTGTAGTTTAAGACACATGTTAGGTATGCTAGATCCACCCATTTATTTATCTACATATTTAAAATCTTTTTCATGTTGCCAGAAAGGTGATAAAGTTTTATGTTGGTTTTTTCATTTATGTTGATTCTTTTCTCTTATATGCATAAATTTAAGGGGAGCTTATTGTATTTGTTTTTAGCTTGTAAAATATTTCATACACTTGTTATCATCTTGTCATATTTTCTTTAAATGTAAATTTTTTTTTTCAAAAAGGTTGATATAAGATCACTTTGCACCATCATCCTTATATTATACCAACATAGGTTTGTCATAATAAAAAAAGAAGAAGAAATTGTTGACTTCATGAGCCCCATCTCATTTAAAATTAATTATGATGATAGTAAACATATGCTCAAATGCTACTAATTGATTTAAATTGAAGTGATGCAGGAAATTCTTCAAACCAAATTCTTGAGTCAAATTTAGAAAGCTAAAATTGTTAGACTTGAACTGGTTGGGAATTTTCTAAGATTTACAATACTATGAGAAATAAGATCTTAATAAAATAAAATTAATTATTTATTTATTTCAAAATATTTTATTTATATTTCTTCATATCTTTTTCATATTAAAATTGCACTATTCTTTAATTATTCCTTGAATTATACATTTTGTATAACATAAATTATTTGCATGAGTTTAAGTATCATTTGTTGTGCTTTCAAGTAGGTTAAATTTATTTCATACTTCATGTAATCATTTATGTGCTTAATTCTATTATTTATCTATTTATTTCTTGCATGAGAATAAAACTATTCAAGAATTATCCTAATTATCCTTTCCTCTCGCCTATCCTTTTATTTTCTCTTTCATATCATCATCATCATCTAAATTATGTCTTGGCCTAATTTTTCATATATATTTTTATTAATAAATTATGTGAAATTTATTCAATTTAATTTCATAATATTTCCCTCATTTATTCTAATTTTTAAAAATTATTTATTTAAAAATTTGAATTTAAATTATTTTGAATTTAAATTGAATATTCATTTCCATATTAATGCAAGATTGGATTTATCCATTAATGGAATGATTTAGCTACCCTATCACGCTTTAATTCATCTAATTTGAGTTTAATTGAATTATTTTAAATTAATTTCAAATTTGAATTCAAATGAGCCATAATTTAATAAACTTTTCTTTTTTTTAATTAATTTATTTTTTAGAAAGTGTTATGGTCGGCCATATTAAATTAAATTTGGATTATTTAAAATAATGTTTATCACTTAAAAAGCATCTTAATTAATCTTCTTCAATTTAAATTGATTGATCGTATTGATTAGAGATCAACATAATTATGGGAAGTCTCTTTGGCCAAAAATTTCATTGGATTTTTCTATTTATTTTATTTGAATTATTTCATGTTGTTTTCTCTTTAATCTTGCTCTAATTAATTCATCATATATTCTTTATATCATGCATTAAAACTTAATTGAATGCTTATTCGGACTCTTGCTTGGCTGGCAAACTTGATTAGGAATTCAATTTCAAAGCTAGTTAAAATAAATCCCCTCTTGGATTAATTGCCTTATTGAATTAAGCTTTATTTATTAATTTTATAAACCCTTCCCTCTCTTTTTATTTTGGTTGATCATTCTTATTTTAAACTTTAAACCATGTGTTTAATTATTCAAACTTCAAACTCTTTTTAAAATAAACTTTCCCTCTCCTTGTCATACTTGGCAGAAAATCCTTGATGGATTAATTTGATTTATTTGATTGGAATGATTGATTGTATTTTGTCATATATATATATATATATATATATATATATATATATATATCACTCAATCTCTTTGGCCAAAATCCTCTTCATAATATATATATATATATATATATATATATATATATATATATATATATCTCACTCAATCTCTCTTGGCCAAAATCCTCTTCATAGGATTCCACATTAATTGATTGATTCAAACTTGACTTCTTTAATTATTTTTTCCTCCAATTCTTTCATGCTTGACCGACCCCTCCTTTCTTTTTTATTTCAGATGGCTTAGAATTAGGTTAGAGCCTTTTAGCTCCTCTTCATGTTGGCCAAACTCTTGCAACTTTATTTCTTGGAGATTTTGGTGATTCCAAGTGCTATAATACTCTCTCTTCTCCATCTTTATTTCTTGGCAGTGCTTGTGTTGAAGATTGCTTTTGGAAGTTTGAAGGTTTGGTGGACATACATTGGCCAAAAGCTTGCTAGTTGTTCTCAAGTTTTAAGGTCCTTAACTCTTTATCTTGCTTCAATCTTCTTCTTGGCCGAAATCTATGAACAAGGTATGCATGAAAAAGTTAAGTATTGATAAATTCTACCTTGGCCAAATTCATTTATTATGTTGATTGAAGGCTTTGTGCTTGAAATTCTCTTCCTCTCTTCTTAATTTCATAGATCATCAAGTAGAAGTATTTCATATTTTATTTCAAATTACATTCAATAGATTACTAATCTTAAATTTACAAATTCGTAATCACTTGCATACAATAAAGTTCTTGTGAAAAAGATTCTTAAGTGAGTTTATTTGATTTGGTTTTTTACATTAACTTGCTTATTGTATAACATAAGTTATGTAAATCATTTGCTTTGGTTATCATTCAAGTATTCTAATCATTATCACATGGTGCTTTTTTATATCATTTCAAGTAGCTTTGATTTTTAGTTTTCATTTCTTTTAAAATAAATCAAGCTTCTTTAAGACTTGTTTGCATTCAACATCCCATACAAGCCCTTACACTAACTTTAATCTTAACTGAATCAAAAGTGAGCTCTCTTTTATTATTTGTCTTAATAT
This sequence comes from Cymbidium sinense, assembly GCA_021442155.1. Lineage (NCBI taxonomy): Eukaryota > Viridiplantae > Streptophyta > Magnoliopsida > Asparagales > Orchidaceae > Cymbidium > Cymbidium sinense. Next base: position 154,326,149 of record CM038220.1, on the reverse strand, counting down.
AGTTTAGTTGGGTTTTGAGTGCAAAATATTTTTTAATTAAGAGTTAGATCTTCTGTATTATTTTTCTTTTTTTATTATACTTTGTTGGGTTTGTACTTGCCCTTGTAGAAACGTATGGTGCTTGGTTATACTTGTCTGTGTAGCAAAGTACGATGTTGGGTTGTACTTACTCATGTAAGAAAATATGATATTGGGTTATACTTGTCTGTGAAAGAGAGTACAGGAGATTTATTGTAATTTCAACTTTTATTTAATGAATTCATTGCTTGGATTACTAGGCATGGATGTAGGCCAGTTTTTCGATTTGGTCGAACCACATAAAATTCTCTATATTCTCTGCTTTACTTTTCCTACACTTTTACTTTTCTTTACTTCTATTGACCATTACTTTGCTCTCTTAAATATAATATTTTGTAGTTAATTTTTTTAGAAAGTATTAAAAATAATTTTTTATTTAAAAATATTTTGAAAACACAATTCACTCCCCTCCCCCCTCTTGGGCGCCATAGCTTTATCATAATTGACCTAATGCTGACTTAATAAACAGTTAACTACCCAATGGAACTATTGACCTCATGCTTATATCTTAGATTATTTTAAGTGATTTAAAATGACTTTCATAGCTTAACTAAAGTTGACAATTAGTTTGACCCAAGTTAAATTAGATGTTTGAAGGTGGCCTTAGTGTCCCATTATAAACCTTAACTTTAATTTTGTCTTACTAACTCTAGGTGACTTAATAGTTTGCCTTAGTTTATAACCTAGATATTGAATTGACTTATATTATTTCAAACAATCTTGAGTCATCTAGTAACTTTTTTTTTTCTCAAGTGGATTATTGATCAAACCCTTAGCATTGGCTTTAGACTCCCTTGGCTTACCTTTGTTGGACTTGTGGCCAAACTAATGATTATTCTAAAAAACCTAACTTTAGTTGCTCTTAAGTGTCCTAATTATCAACTTCAATTCATTTTAATTAACCTTGAACTAATTAATAGCATGTCTTGATTAATGTAAGTCATTCCTAATTACTTAAGGAAATAATTTAATATTAATATTTTTAATTAATTTTAAATTTTAGCTTGAACTTCTTGTATGCACTCATTTAATTTCAATCCGTAAACATGAGCACATGTAAAATAAAATTTAAAAAAAATCAAAGTACAAAAAATATATAACTTTTGACTATTATGGCTCCACACTTGAGTTTTGCTGGCTAGTTTGATTTTCTTAACTTTAGTATTCATTAAATTTGTTTAATTGCATGATTTACTAACTTAAGTTATGAACCATAATTGTATCTTGTATATATTCATTAAAATGTAACTAGCATTATAAAATAGTTTGAGTGTATATCTACAGTATTAGTACATAACACCTTATAAAAATATATTAGTAATAAAAATGTGAACCAAATTATATTCATGTTTATCAAAACAATATAATGTAAAAGGTTAATAATCTCTCCATTTTTGATGATAACAAGCATACTTTGTTGTTGCGTATATAAATATACCCTTTAACTTATCCCTTTTTTAAAATAATTAAAATTAATTAGCAAAATAAACTACGAGCATTTTTCTTAACCATTTTTTATATAAATTTGCAAGCACATAAGTAAAAAAATATCATAAATAAATAAGAAATACCAACATGCAAAATGTACACAAAGCTCTTTGCTAAAATAACACAACTACAATCTAATTATAGACACCTCATGAAGATAAAAAAAATTAGGAAAAAGAAAAAAGAAATAATATATGAACTCAACCATTTGTGGGATGCTTGATTAGGATTTAGAGAATGATGGAAGTAATTATGTATTTAGATGAATTGGTAATGAAATTAATCTTTTGTTGTCATTGTGTTATTGTTACATTAGTTTTTGTTATGCATTCTCTTGTCTTATATGTTCATCCACCTTGAACTCTAAATGGGAAAAATGTTTAGACTAGGCATCCTAAGAATAAGAGTAGGGTGGGTAGTCTTAAGGATACTATCATGGTGGAAGTGTATGTGGTGCTATTTTTCTTCCTCTTCTTCACTATTATCAACCTAAATAGTTCAATTTTTATTGTTAATAAAGGACATGAAGTAATTTGTTAGTAAATGAAGCTAGGATGTGGTTGGGTGGTGTTGGGAAGGTGATGTTATATTTCAACTGAAGAGAATAAGAAATCAAATTGGTTTATGGATAAGTTTAATTGATTTTCATTTTGGAATTGCTAATGGACATTAGACTTTCAATATATTAAAAAAATATTTGAAACATTGAGATGTGCACACATCATGCAATAGTAGGTGTCCATAGAATTAGATGGTCACCAACTTTAGGGATGATATTTTATTAAAGCACATGTCATATTCCATGAGCATTTTGTATAAGTTCATTAACTAACAACTAATGAAATAAGAGATTTTTACAAAGTAGTTAATTAATTGAGAGACATTTATAATTAGTGTCAAAAACTATGTAATAAGGGTACATAATAGTATTAAAAATATGAAAGTAGTCATGTAGATCTTACTTGGTGATTTAAACATTTTGGTTACACCCCATAGATCTGATAAGTTAGAATAATAGGAGTGGAGTGAAATTATAAAAAAAGTAGTATACACAACAAAATTATAAATTAAGTTGGTAAGGCATTCTTAAAGTATAGATATTGAGTTAACGATAGAGGATGTTTGATATTGTTAATATGCACTACATAGTTGTCCATTCAAAGTTAAGGCTTTATTTGCTAACTGGATAATGATGATGTTCATATTTCTGTTAGTCACTTCTTAGACAATCTTGTAATATTTTCTCACAAACACACAAACGAGATTTAAGAGATGAAGAAGAGTGAGTTAGGAGTGAGTAAGGAGAGGTAAAGTCAAAAAGATCTATTTATAAGAAAAAAATTGTTTTTAGAGATTGCAAAGTACAATTACTGCATTTATGTGATTATTTCAATGGTTACTAATCAACCTAATAGTTTAAAAAATGGTTAGTTTGACCAATATTGATCGTATAATGCCATATTAATTATATAGTATGATATGAATTTTTTAATGCAATTAACTTGATGAAATTTACAATAGTTTTTTAAACATTTAGACAATATGGTTGGTACCATATAGTTCAAAGTGGTTCATACAATATGATGCAAATTATGCAGTATGATTATATGATTTTTTAACCATTTTTGTAGTATTAGTAAAATTTATCTCAATATATTTATTGAACAATGTAAACTACTAAATTATAAAAATAAGCACATAATAAATGAAGAATAAAACCTAACACATAAAAAATAGATTAAAATGAGAAGCAAAGAATGAAATAACTATAAATATGCAAAATTAAAAAATAAAATAAGAAACACAACACAGAAATAGATACATAATATTGTACAAGAATCTCTTCATTCCAATAAAGGGTTATGCACCAATATATGATTTTTAATATTTTCTTTAGAGTACTAAACCTATTTTGACTTACTGGTAATTAATTTGTGTTAATAAATTATATATCCTCTGTTGACCTTATTTTTAAATGAGACTAACACTCATCCTTTTCTTAGTATCTAGGATTCCAATCCTAGATGAAGGACTTCCTCATGTAAATAGTAGGACACTTCCATTAGCGGTTAAGTGGGTATCAAGCTCAAAACCAAAATAAAAATAAATATAATTGAAAGTAAAATTAGAATTAGATGACACAAAATTTAAATATCAAATATAAACTTAAACTAAATTGAAATCAAATCTTAGGAATATACTTAGATCAAGACTAGTGGGCCACACTAGGACCTAAACTAGCCCAAAAAGATTTAAGTAAATTTAGACAATTTTGAATCCAAATGAGTTAAGAGGTTATGACATGTATTTTAAACATTTTCAAGTAAAAGCTTAATTTTAAATTTAAAGAAAAGTTAGTTGTAAATATAAATTTTTTTCTTCTGAAAGAGCATAGCAACAAACCAAATTAAGTGTTGAAAAATAAGTGTAGAAAAGTAAAAGTAGAAGGCATAGAGATTTTTATGTGATTTGATTAGAAAAAATAATTAGTCTACATCCATGCCTAGTTACTCTAACTAGGAATTCACTAATCAAAATAAAATTATAGAGAATCTTCTGTACTTTCCTACATTGGACAAAGACAGCTCTAACAAGTTTAAATAGCAAAAGAAGAAGAAGAAGAAGAAGAAGAAGAAGAAGAAGAAGAAGAAGAAGAAGCGGAAGAAGAAGAAGAAGAAGAAAGTGCAACTGAATATCTATCTCTCAAAGTTAAAATAAATTTTGCACTCAAGCCCACTATGCAATAACAAATAAATAAAGAAGAGCTCAAAGTTTAATTGTTCTTTTCATGATAAAGCATGCAATGCTATAAAGTTAACGTAAAGTACTTAAAACAAATTTATCTTCAAAAATATTTATACAAAGTGAAATGATAATTTAAAAATATGAACTTGAAAAATAATTTATTACAAAATGCTTAAATAAATGGACTTTTAATATAACTTACACGAAATAAAAATGAGAGATCTATAAAGTGAAAAGTTTGAATAATTCAAATAGTTGTGAGAGGCTTAAAAGATGATCTTAACTTAAATAAATTTTGAAATAAAATGCAAGAATAAAATCAACTTTTAATATAGTTGCATAAAGTGAAATAAAAATATCTTGAAGATGAGAACTTAAGAAAAACATTAATTCCAAAAAAACCTTAAGAGAATAATTTCATAAACAAAACATAATCAAGTGATGTTATAAATCTTTTGAACTTTGGAAAATCTTTAACAATACAAGCCACAAATCTTTTCAACAAGAGAACAAAATAATTTAATGTAAATTAAACACCCTTGCTTAAGTTCTTTAAATGTGTGAGAATATGAGCACAAGATTTGATGAATAGTCCTCTAAAGCTTGAATGAAGCTTGAAGAAGATGAAAAAAAATCTCCTCTTTGAATGTGCTTGAAGAGATGAGAAAGACAAAAGAGCTTTAGCACTTGAATCCAAAATATCACTTCAAGAAATTAAATTGCAAGAGTTCAACCAAGGTGAAGTTTCTCCAAGAGATAGTGAAATCATGAGAGCACTTCTTTAAATAGAATAGGATCATAGAGGTGGTCAACCAAAACAAGAGAAAAGGAGAGGGAAATCGAGGAAGGAAAGAATTTATTTTTCAAATTCATAGCATTCGAATTTTGATGGAATAAATTTTGAATAAACTCAAAATTAGTTTAATTTGGCCAACCAAGCAAGAGAGGAGGGAAAGATTTTAATGCACTTAACATAATTAAATAATTGCTAATTAATAAAGAGATTAATCAATGAAAGAGTTTGAAATTAATCAAACATGAGATTGGCAAGGCTTGCCATATGGGGTTCAATCATGAATCAATGTAGTAAAATGAGAGATTTTTTAATTAATTAGAGAGGAATTATTAAAGCAAGCCATGAGAATAAATCCAAATAAAATAATTGAAGTATTTTCCATAAAGATTTTGGCTAATGGTGTTTCCATAATGGAATCATTCTCTAATCAATGCAATCAATCAACTTAAATTAAAGAAGATTAACCAAGAAGCTTTTTGAATAATATTCAGTTTTAAATTAATTAAAATCAATTAAAGGGGATCAGCCAAAGGAAAATTTCAAAATAGAAAATTTAAAATGGGAAAGTATATTAATTCTAGACCTATTTGAATTTAAATTTAAATTAAGTTAAATTAATTTAAATAAAATCAAATTTAATTTATTAAATGAGGATTTTGCCGATCAAACCTAGCCAAAATAAGATAGAATAAAAATAGAAATAATTTAATGAAAAATATAATTTGAAATTGAAAGAATTCAAATTCAATATTTAAATAAATTTGAAATTTAAGAAACCATAAAATGAGGCAAAATGATATAGCATTAAATTGAAAAAATCACATAAAAGTTTTCATCCTAAAATCATAATGAATTTTGCTACGTTTGATGAAAAAAATAAAAAATAAATGAAATTATTGATATGAGAGAAAATAAAGGATAGAAGAGAAAAGTGATATTTGGATAATTAAAAGAATAATTAAATTCTCATGCTAAAATAAATGGATAAGATTTAACCTAAGCATGAATACTAAGTAATGAAGTAGAAAATAAACTTAACTCACTTTGAGATGTAATGGATAATGCCTAAGCATATGCAAAAGGTCAAATTATCCAAAAATGTTAATTTAAAAAATATTGAAATTTTGATGTTATAAACAAATATGCAAAAATTTTAATTAAATGTGATGAAAATATTTTTATAATTATTATTATATTTATAAGCTCTTATTTGTCTTACATTGCATTTCTAGGAAAATTATCATGGTATCTTAGTCTAGGTTGATTTGACTTTCCAAATTTGTCTATGCAAATATTCCTGAAACACTTAAAATAAACTATTAGTGCCATCCAAGAATATATTTGTTATCATCAAAATCAATTAATTATGTAATGAAGCTTTTGAAGTCAATAAAATGAAATTATACAAAACTTAAGATGAAACATAGTAAACTAAAATATAAATTCAATTGACTCCCAATTGGGTTGCTTAACCTAATCAACACGTTTAGGTTCTATTCAACAAAATTCAAATAAAATCAAATCAAGTTGAATTGATCTAAAAGTTTGGAATTTTTATTCAAGCTTACTTTAATATAAATCTAAGTTCAATTGGGGTTCAAGTTGGCTAATCAAGTCATTTGACCTAACTTTAACCATAAGCCCAATTCAAATCAAATCAAAATCAAGTAAAATTAAACTTCACTAAAGCCAAAAATCATCATAATAACTCAATAAAACCCAAATTTGAATTCAATTGAGACCTAATTTGACTAATTGGGTCTCTTAACTCATAAAGACCCAAATGAACTCTATGGAGTCAACATCAAATTAAATTGGAACTAAACCAAATTAGATACTCCAAATCATGTTAAACACATAATTGAACTTAATCTAACCTATTATTGGGTCCAAATTGATCTATTTAGCTAATGCACCTAATTGAACCTATATTGACCCAATTAAGTCACCTAAGCCTAAATCCAAAATCAAACCCAAACTAATTACAATCAATCAATATTAAACTATTTAAATAGCAAACTAAACACAAATTGAAACTAAAAATAGAGCCCATAATATCCAATTAGGTCATTTAACCCAATTTGACTTATTTAGGTCAAATTGAACTAACTTGAACTCCTACCAAATAAAACTTATTTCAAATGATACTAAATGCTTTAAATGAACTTAATCTTAACACATATAGGCCAATAAGTATAATTTGACCTATCCTAAATCAATTAAATCTACTTGAATTAGACAAAAACTAAAGGCCATTATATGAAATGCAAATTGGACCATATGGTTCTCCAAAAAGCCTAACAAACCTCTTTGTAATTAGGCTATAATTCCAACTTAAGCAAAATCAAAGTTAAAGTCAAGGAAAAAAAAGAGAGAGAAGAAAAATTAAAAAACCCAAATCTTCTAAGAGCACTCCCAATTAGTTAACCACTTCCCATAGCAAGTCCCCAAGCACCAATTTCTCAAGGCTAGCCACCTCCAAGCTCCACCAATTGTGGAGAGGTAAACTAATTACAAAATCAAACAATTAAGCCTTTCCATCCACTTTTGACACATCTTACACATTCACCAACACAAAATAAGTTGAGTCAAACCTTTTCCTAATTCTCCAGACCACCTTAACCCCAAAAAGCATAAAGCTTTGATAAGATGCAGGGGAACTCGATGTTCCCATCGATCAATGATGAGAAAAGAGGGGAGATTCATTCCAAATCTTTATCTTCCATAAATAAATGTTTTTTAATTGAATGGTCTATCAAAAATTAGCTCTGACAGTCTAAACCATAGCCAAGCTATAAGTGTTGGTATTTTATGAAGTGAAATCATGTAAATTTAGAAAATTTTTCCTAAAATCTTATTGCAATTTTTATTTTGAATTTTTCTAAATCAAAAGAGCCCATAATTATGGTGAGAATCAACTAGAATTTTAGCTTGAAATGGGCTCGAGCTCTATACCTCACTGGTAATGAGAGAGATAAAACATCGACCATCCATTCCTCTTGATTAGGAAGGATAACCCAGATTAAATCATGATAGAAATTAGTTAAAATCCCTTTCAAAGGATTAATCTAAGTTGTCCAATCTTTGATCGGATGGTTAAGATTGATTCCACATTTCCATCGATGGTTGAGTCAGATCCCCGTGGATCTTGTGTGATCCAATCACACATCAAAACATGTAAAACCCCATTAGCTGCTCATGGGGATAAGTAAGAAATTAGGATTTTTGGGACTAAAAAATGCTAAAATATCCTAAAATTTTAAAACTTATAAAAATACTAAGCATAAAAATGTGATCAACACCTCTTTGATATTAGCATTTTAAGAAAAATTCAATGAACTCAAAAGCCCTAAATTTTGTTTAGTATTTGGAAGCAATTGAGTTTTAGTAAAAATTAAAATTTTTAATTACTCCCAAACTATAGATTTGAATGGGCTAAATTTTTATGGTATGGTCCTAGTGTTAATACTTACCTCCCATAAACATTTCAAGCCAATTGGAGCACTAAAGTTATTAATTTTTGAAGTTTCTTAAGTGATTTTAATTAAATAATTAATCAAAATTATAAAAAGTACAGAAATCCGTCCAAATGATTCAAAAAAAAAAACAATAAATAAGGAACCTATACAAATTATTTAAGCCCTCTAGATCACTCAAAATCTCAAAATCATTAATATAGAGCTTATTTAAGCTTTAATTAATTAGTGTAATTAACTTGAGCTTCAAAATTCATATTAAATTAACCTTTAACACAAAAATACAAATACTCTCCCTTCCTATTCATATTTCATTAAGGAAACTAATGGTTCAAAAATACTTAAAATTTACAGAGTATATAGATTAATTTGGGTTTTATTAGAAATGATAATTTCTTAATTACTCATAAAATACAATTCCAATTAAGTTGTAGTTTTTGGGGTATAAATCTAGTGTCAAGATCCACCTACAATGAAAGTTTCAAATTAATTAGAGATCTAAATTAAGAGTTATAATCTTTGAAACATATTAAGATAATTTGTATAAAATAATTAATATAAAATTATAAAAATTATAAAAAAATACACCAAAATAATTCAAAACACTTTTATTATCAATGCAAACTAAATAAAATTAATTACATTCTCTAATTCATTCAATTTAGGGTTTAATAAAATATTAAAATTTAATTAAATGATTTAAATAAATTAGAATGTCAAAAATTCATGAAACATTAGTCACTTGTCCAAAAATTATGAATGACCCTCTATGGACTTAGCACCTAGAGAGGAATCCAACAAAATTAAAATCATTAAAATTTACATTATATTTTATAAGTATTTTAACTTTTATTAAAAATTGAAAATTTTTAATTACTTTTAAAATACATAGCTAACTCACTTGAAATATTTATGGTAGCATCATCACACCAATGTTCACTTCCCATAAAAATTTCAAACCATTTAGGTCATAGGACTAAGAGTTATTAATTTTCAACCCTCTTATGACAAGTTAATGAAATAATTAATTTTAATATTACAAATATACGAAAAATGACATCAATTGACTCAAAACATTTATATTGACAAAGAATCACTTAAATAAACGAACTAAATCCACTAATCTCAATGATAATACCGAATCCCTGAATCAAAACTTCATTTAGTCTAAATTAATTAATTTCATTAAGGTAAATTAAAAAAAACTCAAATAAATCATAATAAATCAAAAATTACAAATAAACCTTCATTGAATTTAGTATTTAAAGAGTAACTCTATTAAAATGATAACCCAAAACTTTATTAAATGGCTGAGAACTAATGAAGAGAATAATGAAATATTAGTTAACAAAATAATCATAAGATTTAAAACTAATTAAATCAAAATTTCAAGAAATATTCTTAAGATATTATATTCGTGAATAATTTACAATAACTTATGGTTAATATCCATAGTGTAAACCAAATATAGGTCTGTAAATTAATATTCAACCTTTAAATAATAAAAATAATTATAAAGATTAAATAAATCACATTTAAAACCTTCTAATAAACAAAATAATTCTAAATAAAAATCATCAAGGTCATATGAACTTAATAAAAGATGATTAATTATATGATTAAATCTAATTAAACTTAATTAATTCATAATTAAGCTTTGACTAGATTAATCATATTAAAAAAAAGTTAATTGTTTGTTAAGTTAATCATTCAATTAAGCAAATCAAGTTATACTTAACTAATTCTTAATTAAATATTATAATCAAATTAAACTAAATTAATCATTAACTAAACTTTAATTAAGTTAATCACCAAATCAAATATTAAACTTGGCTAACAATAAATTAAACCTCAATCAGGTTAATGATTCAATTAATTAGTCACATTCAACTTGATTAATTATTAACTAAAGTTTAATTTAGTCAGTCACTTAATTAAAGTAATTAATTAACTATTAAGTAAACCTCAACTAAACCATTCTCTTAATTAAAGTTATTTAATCTATCATTAACTAAAATTTAACTAAGATAACCACCTAAAGAATCATTAATCAAACTTTAATTAAGTTTATCCACTTAATTAAATTGATCAAATTAAACTTAGTTAATCATTGATTAAGTCTTAATTAAATAAATTGTTCAAAGTAATCATTCAATTAATTTAATCTTCTTAAGTGTAATTAATCACTAACTAAACTTTAATTAAGTTAATTAAGATTATAATTAATAATTAATTAAACTTTAATTAAATAATCATGATTGGCTTAATTAATTATTCATTAACTTTTAATTAAATTAACCATTTAATTAATACTTTATTAAGCTAACCACTTGATTAAGTTAATTATGGAAAACTTAATTAATTATTAATTAAAAAATTAATCAAGTTAACCACTTAACTATGTCAATCATGTTGAGCTTAACCACTTATTAAGTCCTAATTTAGTAAATTATTTTAGTTTGTCATCTCAAATATAATTAATTAAAACTCAATTAAGTTAGTTATCTTAAGTGATTAGAGTTTATACAATCATCCAATTTAGAACTTATGAGAAACTTCTTCACCATTTGGTAAGAAATTAATCCCATCTGGGTTAGGGTGTTGAGGGAAGTTGGTCCCACCTCAAGCAAAGCCCACTTTCTTCTTCGCTCTTTATAAGCTTAAGTCTAATCTTAATCCAAACCAAATTAAAACTTAAGATTCATTTCAAAGTAATCTAAACAATCATATTAAAGCCACCCAGTGGTAAACTAAATTGAATTATGAATTAGATCAAAACTTAAGTCTTAAAAGCCTAGTACAACCTCACCATATTAGCCTCCTCACACACACTATACTGCTAAGTCACCGACTCTAGATGTAGGTTTGACTGGTGCTTTGCTTGTGGTGTGTTAATTTTCTTATTTGGTGATGTACTAAGTTAGACTAATATTAGGATTATTTGCAAGTAGACTAGATGTTAGGGGTTGTTTATTAAATTAAAGTTATTTTCTATAGGAGGCTATTTTTAATAAAGGGACTTTTATAATAAAATTAAAATTAACATCTTTTGCTTGCAAGTGCTATTTTCTTAAGTTCCTAAACATAACTCATTATAAAAAGAAGCCTTAGTACCTACTGGTGCTAGACCCTACTATATGGAATATAACTGCTTGTATGTATGTGTGTTTTCAAGCCAACCTTTATTTTGTAAGATTGGTTATGATTTTTCTTTAAGAATTTTAAATTATAATTTGAAACTAAAATTAAGTTAAGATCTATGGGGTTTAAGATTAATAGGTGTAAACTATAAAAGTTGATGGTCTCTTGTAAAGCCTAAGAATTCCCTAAAAAAGAAGACAATCTAAAGAAGAAACTAAATAAATACAACCATTGATCAAACTTTTAGTTCTAGGTCGGGCTATATAAAGAAAGAACTTAGCTACTTATTTTTCTTTCATCTAGGGTGTATACCAAAACTCGACTGCACCATCCTTTCTTTTTAATTACATAGGTTTGTTTTGTATGTTTATTTTTTGTGGACACTAGAGTGGTATGTTTTCTATAAGTTTCTTTCTATGAGTTTATGATGTGTTGTGAAAGCCTGATTTTTGCAATAGGCTCTCTAGATAAATTTAGTTTTTCTACCTGACATAATTAAATAACCTAAACATAAAATAATCAACTTATAACTTAGCTTAATTAAAGCCCTAGAGATAAATAATAAAATAACTAGAAACACTTAGAACTTGTGAATTATGATTGCATATTTTTTATTTCTCTTTAAATTAGGTCCTTCTCTTATTGAACATTTAGGGGAGTCTAACCTTTGAGAATGATCACCCTTTCTAGGAATGAATATCATTTTTTTAACTTGGCTCATGACTTGCTTCTAATTATATCTCATTATGGGCATGCTTTACATACTTAAATCTTTGAGCTAAAATTAAGTATCTAAAATAAATAAAAAAATATAAAAATTATTACATCAGTTAGAAGTATGTCATATAATTTGTGATCCTAGGTTTGAGGAGTGAGTCTAGCTTCTTCATATCTTTTCTAATTCATAATAGTTTAAACCATCTTGCATTTCATTAGACTGAAATCATGTTTTTAAAGTGTAAGAGATGTTAGCTGGTGACCCTACTAAAATTTTTTTAAGTCTAGAAAATTTAGGATAGGTTCAAACTCTCTTATGAGAGAGAATTAATACATCCTAATTTTCCTCTGATAGGCTAGACCAAACTTCTAGCTTATGTTGGAACCACCATTAATTATGGTAACTAAGGCATCATGTTTCTCTTTTGCTATGATATTTTGTCCTTGCCTCTCAGACTTTTCTAAAGCTTTATGTTGTTGAAAAATTAGTCCTAGTAGTCTAATAAAATGTTAACCCATAACAAAGTAAATCTCTTTTTCAGTGCTATAAAGCTCAATCATATAATAGATTGAAATGCTTACTAGGCTTTCTAATATCGAAGTATTTCATATCTTCCCATTTGGAATCTAAAAAGAATTGTTTCATTTGAGTTATCCCATTTGACTCCCATATTTAGTAATCTTGAAATTATAGTTTGAAATCCATAGAAATAGAGAGCTAATTTTTTTAATCAAGAGTTTTCTTAAAAGGTTTCTCTATATGAAAATGTAATTAACTATAAGGGCTTGCCTTATAGAGAATTGAGAACCAGATATAAAATAAACTTTATCTTACTTTATCAATATAGTTCATGAGAACAATATCTAATATATCCAGACACATCAATCTTAGGAGTCCTTATTAAGTGGTTGAACCTATTGTATGGTGATATTTCCATCTCTTAAGATGATATAATATTATTTAATGACATATTTGATCACCTAAATAAGAAACCCCCAAGAGCAACATGATGTCCAAATAAAAACTCCACATCCACATTATCTTTAGGCTCTTGATCATGAAAAAAGTAATGATGAATGTCTATAAATTTTATTTTAGAGTGTTGTATTATATTTTCATTATACAAAAACTATAGTGTTGTCTTATATTATAGGCACTAAATCCATTAAACTCTAAAATTGAGAAGCTATTGCTTAAGCCAAAAAGTAATGCAACTTCCAGTTGTTATGAATTAGCTTTAGTAGTGGATAACTTAATTGAGTTGTATTTTCTATTGAGCCTTAAAATTAGTGACTACTTGATGTACTCTTCATATTTACCTTATAACCTATAAAATTTAAATCTATATATTATGTTAGATAAAAAAGAAGTTATTCTTTCGATATTAGATGCCTAATGTATGTGTACATGATAAATATAAAAATATTCTCTTGACATATATTAAATGTGACTCTTTTTGAGCCTAAAATTGTGCAAAGGTAGACATTGAACATGATGCGAGGCTGCCTTATTATAAGGCATAATAGTGATCCAATCAGACCTTAAAATCATTTAAAATTTGGTAACTTACCACATGAATCTCTTTCTATGTTTATGTGTCATGTGAGTACTCATGTTCATATAACCTTTCATCTCAAATTTCTTATATATCTTATTTTGGTGTGGGGAAATGTATTAATATGATGGCATGTCCTAGAATAATATCTTTCACAAGAGGATATGAAAAGAGGATCTAGATGAAGTTATCATTTTTTATCTAAACTCATACGAAAAAATCATTCATTAATATATCATTAAATTAATTAAATAAATTAAAAGATTGTGGGTTATGCAATCTCTTAGTAGTACTAGGCTCTCTGTAGTTAATTACACTAAAGGATACATCTAAGAGAAACTTTAGATTTTTTGACTTTATGAGGAGGTATTGTGATTAAATAATTATTATTACAATAGCATGATCTATATAATAGGTATCAGTCCACAACATAGAGGGTGAATCACTGTAACCAAGCTACATGTTAGCCTAATATATGAAAAGCCTAGATGGTAATAATCACTAATCACCAAAAACTCAACAATGAGTATGATGTGCTCAATGAGATAATTTGATAAGGAAAAGAGATTAAGGAAAAGCTTAAAATAAATTTTGTCTAAATTTATAGATTAATCATTCCAAGGTATCGAGCTCAAGGTCATTTAGCTTTGGAAGGTATGCTGGAAAAAATTTGTGACACCACATAGAGTTTCAAAATTTTTTATTTGGATGATCAAATGTGTCATTAAAGAAATAAACATATTATCTTGAAAAATAAATATGTTTTTATATAATGGATTCGATCATTTAATAAAAGCCTTCTAAGACTAATTGGACTTTCATGTACCAAAGAATTTTTTCCTGAACTACATGGGAAGGTAGAACAAGCTTATTTTTAATTGGGTTTATGGTCTATAAGGGCAAGCCCTATAGTTAATTACATCTCAAGAAGGATTTATTCTTAATAATACTTGATTGAAGAAATAAGTTATTATTTCTAAAGACTAAGTTGGTTTTCAAAGGCATGAACTTTGGAATTTTCAATTGGGAATGATCCAAAATGGAGAGGGTTATTTTTGGAAGTCAAATGAGATAAATTAGGAAATGCCCATTGATACTGGGATGCTCAGTAGGCATTCTACCTATCCTATCATTATGATTTAAATTTTGGAATTAATTTAAATTTTGAGTTGTCATTTTCTTAAATAGGACTTAGATTCTAATAGTGCAAGACTGCAACATTTTTAGAGTTGAGGACTTACTCTAAGATGGATGCTTCAGAACCTAAGTATATAAGTGCTTCTCACCCAAGTCAGATGCTCGACTTAGTTCTATTTTTGAAATTATCGATCGTTCCTCTTACTTGAGGGAACAAACCTACCATGACTGTTTTGGACTTACAACCTATCTGGAAGGGTTGCCAGCTAACATCATCTAAGCACAATTTAAATCTATGATACTAAGTCTTATGTATGCAAGATGGCTAGGTCGTTGTCTTTTTAGGAATGAAATCTAAGAATCCTAGACTCACTTTTTAATCCTTAAGATCATGTAGAGTATGAAATGCATTGCACATTTAACAAAATTTGTACATTTTTACTCGATGATCATTTTAGGCCATGAGTATGCAATTTATGCCTACATGGTATGTAATTAGAAAAAATTCATAGGATAAATTAATAACGGAAAGAAGACTTCCCGAAGAAGGTGGTCATCCTATGGTGTTTTAATTTGGAGGTGTAGGGACACCACATAGAATGCCTACATGGTATGTAATTGGAAAAAAAATCATAGGCTAAATTAATAATGGAAAGAAGACTTCCCGAAGAAGGTGGTCATCTTATGGTATTTTAATTTGGAGGTGTAGGGACACCACACAGATCTTAGGGGGTACTTATTGAAGTCATCGGGTATGACATTAGGGTATGATGGATCATCTTGAAAGACAGAAATGCCATCATTTTATGGACTTAATCACCTAATAAGGACTCCTAAGGCAGATGGGTCTATGTATATACACCAGAGATCTTTTGCTTACTTTATATAGAGAAGTAAAGCAGTGTTTATTTTATGTTGGGTTCTTTAGTTACATATAGAAGCAAGCTTCTATAGCTAATCACATCTTAGGAAATGGGAATTTTCAATGGACACTCTCAATTAAAGTAGTCATTAAGTATCTCCAAAGATTTCAAAGCTAAACTATCAAAGGATTAGGTATTTATGAAAATCAAGTGGGAGAGTTCAAATAGAAGACTTATTTATAGATTACAATGGAGGATAAGTAAGGAGAACTTATGATACTAGGAAGCCTAGTGAATGCTCCAGTCTATCCTGTAGTAAGGATTTATGTATTTGAAAGAAAGAATTAACTTTTTGTTTAAGTTGGAATCTTATTAGAGTGCTAGGGCTTTGTTGACCTCTTTTTAGAATAAGCTCTCAACCCCTCCATCTTAGGCTTTAGACCACTCTTAGACTTTAAGAGTTCCTTAGTCTTAAGACACATCTTGTGATTAGGTGGACACTCAACCTAGCCCTAGAGACTTAAGGAAGTTAGTCATAGGAATAGGTCATGCCTTAGGGGTGTTAAGAAAATTTCCTACCCTTAACTTAAACCATTCCTCACTTTCCTTCTTTCAAGTCAAATTTATAAATCAATCTTAATTGATTTTCTCCAAATTAAAATCAACTCCATGTGATTAAAATCCATGATTAAAATCTATGATTGAAACCCATAACCAAAATCCATCAAAAATTCCTAAGTCCAAATTTTGTCTAAGTCCTTAATCTTCCCTTAAGGACTTAACCAAAATTATGATCAAGACCTATTCAAATATTTGATATTTTCTCATAATTCATTCATATCATCATTTATATTCACATATATAAATAAAATATAAATTCAAATCTATCAAACTAAATTCAAAATTCCAAATCAATTCATGAAATTACCTTAAGTTCTTTAAGATCTCCCTTAAAGACTTATCCTCATCATGATCTAAATCAACTCAAACTCATAGAGTTTTATAAAACTCATTTATATTATCATTTATATTCACATATATAAATGAAATATAAATATAATCAATCAAATCAAGTCATCAAATTAAATTCCAAATTTAAAATCTCTCCTAAGTCATTAATTCTCCATTAATGGACTTAGCCTAAATCTTGATCAAACCATCTTAAGCGCATGGGATTTTCTCATAATTATTTTATATTCTCATTTATATTCACATATATAAGTGAAATATAAATATAAATCAATCAAACTAAATTTAAAAATTTAAACTCTTAACTCCAAAAAATTTTAAGTCCCGTAAACCCTTCTTAATGGAGTTAGCCCAAATCATGATTAAACCACTTAAAATCCTTGAAATTTTCTCATTATACATTTATATTCTCATTTATATTCACATATATAAATGAAATATAAATTCAAATAATCAAAACCTATTCCAAAAATTAAACTCAAATCAACTCAAAATCCAATTTAAGTTTTTCAAGTCAAAATCTTGAACTTAGCCAAATCAATTTCAAATCAAGCCAAACTCTTGATTTTCTCTCATGATTCAATCAAACTTACAATAATGAGCTCATATATAAATCTAAACTTCAATCAAACAATCAAAACCTAAGTATAAAAAAAAATCAAAGCCAAAACCCTTTCATATTCTTCCTTTGAATATGAAATTGTCAAATGGATCTAAATCCATTTGACTTCAAACCACTTGTAAATGGATTTATATTTCAATCATGAGTCCATATACAAGATCAACCAACTTCAAATCAAGCTTTGACCAAGCCATTTGACCCACTTAGGCTCACTTGACCCAAAGTGACCTAAAGTATTCTTTATGAGCCAAATGATCCTAACCAATTTGGAACCAAACTCATATATCCTTCTCATCATGATCAACAATCATCATGGGATGATCAATCAATCAAATTGGGTCAAACTAAGAAAAAACCTAAGGGTTGACCAAGTCAACACTTAACCCAAAATGAAACTTAACATAGGCAAATTTTACCATAGGCCAAATTGATTGAAATCATTGATTTAAGTTCACTCATGACCTATGCTTGAACTTGACCAAGACAACATTTGAGCCTAACCTAGCCCAATTGGCCACTTGACCTAAGTTGACCCATTTTGACCTAAAGGGTCAAAATGTGTCAAAACTTGATCTAAGCCAAATTGATTGGAACCAATGGGTCAAGTTCATTCCAAATCACTTATTGAACTTGACCAAAGTCTCAATTGGACAACTAGACCCAATTGACCTTAGACCTAACATGACCTAAAGGGGTCATGTTGAGCCAAATTTGAAGTTAACCAAAAATTGATTGGAAACAAAGATACCAATCCACTCCATATGACTAACCTAACCTAAACCTACCCTTGAACTACCTCAAATAGGTCAAATGGGTCAAATTGGTCAACTTGATCCATTTGACCTAAATGAAGTCATATGAGCCAAATCCAAAACTATGCCAAATTGAATCAAACCAATGCCACCAAAACATTGCAAATGGTCATATGAACTTGACCAAACCCTTGGTTTGACCCAATTTGGCCTATTGGTCAACTTGATCCAAGTTGACCCATCTTGACCTACATGGGTCAACATGAGCCAAACCCTATCAAATGAATTCCAAATCTCATGAAACTTGGCCAAACCTAGTTGCTCCACATACCCAACATATCCAAAGTGGAAAAATAGTAAAATGACCATCCTTCCCCTAGGCCATAAAACAAATTTTTTCTTAATCTATGGGTACTTTGGTCAAACCTTCTTCACATTCACTTGAGGTTTTCCTAAAAGCTCAAGGGGACCTAGTGAAGAGTGGTGCACCCAACCTAATGGGTTTGGATCGGCCTATTTGGTCCCTAGACGAAACCCGACCACATGGGTCAAAATTGAAAAATTCAAAACTCCTCCCCCACTCAAATTCAAGCACATAGGAGGTTGTCAATCCACTCCTTGGCTCAAATCGACCATGTGCACACTCCTAACTGATCAAACAACCCACTGCCTATGATCAATTAGATCAAAATGGCAAGTGCATTGCCGGCCGTCTGATCCTTCAAAGGTGAGATATACTCCCCCTAATCCAATTCAATTCTCACTTCCCCTCTATCGATTGAAGCTAAGGAACTCAGAGTAATCATCCGAGAGTGCTCCCAAGCTTCTTAGAGAGGATTTGAAAAAGCCATTTTTGATTTTCTGACTTTGAAAATAGAGGAAGTCCATTAAAGAGCTAACTTCTTCTTCACTCATTCTCCATCCAATTGCTCTTACATACTTCATCAAAGAGCTAAGTCAAGTGTACCCAAGCTTCCTTTGGAGTTTCCACAGCAAGGAAGGATTGAATTGGATCAAAGCCTAATTCAAGCTAAGGAGGAGGTGACCCATAGGAAGATTCACTCAACCTAAACCCCTCAAACTTTCACCAAAGCTTCATCTCAACCCGACAAAGCTTCTCCAAGGGAATCAAGCGCCGGTGATCACGTTTGGTGAGGTATGTGATTTTTCGACCATTAAACTCAATGTGGTGTGGACCTTTGTGAAAGAAATTTTCACCACATGGATTTTTGACTGTTGGATTTGCTGCTCTTTAGCTTTAGATGGTGTGGGTTCAGTTTGATTTGAATCCATGCTATATTGAGCTTGGATCTTCCTCTTGATCATGGACTGTCTCTATTGATTAAGGGGAAGAATTCAGGAGATCTCAGCTATCCATCTGCACATTTTAAATGGACGACTGAGATAATTCCCCATGTTTAGATATCTATTATTCATTTTAAAACTATGGGGAGAACCCTGGCCTTCCGATCTTTGATCAGATGGTAGGGATCAAACCACGTGCGTCGCTAGCCGCCATTTGGTATTAGACATTTAAGTAACCCTCTCATGGCACGATGTGTGTAAAGCACGATGCCATTGCCATGCTTCACACATGAGCCAGGGGATTAGTTAAATGGTTAATTAATTTCTATTAATCTAGGGATCTTCTAAAATTCATAACTCCCTCTAAAAAATTCAAAAAAATATGAAATAAAATTCTAAGGAAAGATAATTCAACCTAGAATATTTTAAAATTAATTTCAATGGGTTTTAAATTATGCTCTTCTCTGAATTTGGGTTTTATTAGAAAGTTTAGTTTTGGTAATTACTTTTTAATTAAGCCTCTGATTAATCCCAAATTTCTTGGGTATGTTTTAGGAGATGTCTTCTGTCTCCCCTAATTATTTTGGGATTTATTGAAGGCTTGATTAAAATAATTGCATATGAATTTCCTATTTACCCTCATTATGTAATTAAGCATAATTAGGGTATGATTAGTGATTTTAACCTATGATTAGGGTTGATTAAGGTCAGATCCAGTAAGTAGGAGATTTATGGAATATTTTTGTGGCATTTCTCTTAAGAAATTCCCTAAACCCCCTCTTCTCTCCTTAATCTCCTATTAGTTGAGGGTTAATTCATTAATTATCCCCTTAATTAATTTCTAAAAATTCTAAGAAGTTCTAGAACTTAATTAATCTACTTTGGGTAGATGCTTAAGTGTTTAATCGCCTAAGTTTAATTTATAAAATCAAAACCCAATTCATAAGTATGATAGGGTGTTTTGAAATTACATAAGCTAAACCCTTTAGCTTAATTAACTTTTAATTGTGAGAAAAATTGCATTAGGCCTCTTACTGATTAGGTGCATTACAAATTTAAATTCTTTCTGGGTTTTATGTCATCTCATTGGCTCATAATTATTTGGTTAATTATTCTAAGGTGGTGTAGGTAAGGGTTAATTAAGTTACTTAATTCATACCTTAACCTAATTAATGAATAAAAATGGATCTAATTATCTAAAAATTAAACAAAAATATCAACCACATGTGAGAATAGGTTCGGGACATCAAACTCATCTCACATTTTCAAAATTAAATCAAACTTAAAACTAAGCAAAAATCACATTGAATTCACTTTGATTTATTTTAAACTTTCTTGTTCCATAAGAATGTCTTTAGGATTTAATGAAGTGAACTTGTTTACATGCTTTCATTACTTTGAATATTTGCCCCAACATGTTAAATTTGTATGTCATTTGGTTTCATGCATTCATGATTTTAAAATTCAAAATTTAAAAAGAAATAGTTTACTTTATGCCAAATTTGCATGTGTTGGCTAAAGTAAAAATATGAGTGGCTATTATCACTATTAAATCCAAATTATTTTTAAAACTTATAAGCAAATAACCAAATTTGAAAGTGTGCTACTTATACTTTAATTATAATCTTGCATGTGAAAGAATATAAAATTATGCTTAGCATAGATTTCCTTTCTTTCTTATGTTGGTATTGTTTTGAATAGGAATCTAGTGAGGTGTATGGTTCATTTGAAAAGAACCTAACACTCACTTAATTCCATATCCTATTCATATCTATGCTACAACTTATGAAGGGTTATCTACATAAATTGCATAAACAAAATGAATCCATTAATGCAATTTTTGCATTCTCCTTTCTATTTCATTTATTTTATACATATGTTTGTATTTAAAGAAAGTAGTATATTAGTCTGGACAACCTTGAGGTTATGAGGCTTTAAGTAGTCCTAAGTAGGTCTTGTACCTTACACCTCTGGTTAACAATAGTGCTGTATTCACTTAGGCCTTTCTTACTTTCATGTGTGTATGTGAAAATTTAGATAAGGAAAACCCCTTTCTACTTAAGAAAAATCATGCATATTCAACTTCTAAAATTTCCTTAAATGGATTACTTAACATGAATCATAAAGTGTGTTAAATGCTCTCAGTTGTATGTATAGATATGCTTAGGGTCCATCCATATGCATGTTATATATGTTGGGAAAGAAATGAAGTAATGTGTGTTATGTGAATTTTGGTTCATTTTATTTAATCTTAAAATGACTTTCTTTTCTAATAGGTTTGTTTAGAGTTTATCTAAACTTAATATTAATTAAAAGATTTAATCAAAAAATTTACCTAAACAAAACTAAAATGTGAATCTACTTTAAAAATTACTTAGGTTAGGGAAGGAAAGTGAAGTTTTTTTCTCTTTCGCTCTCTTCATAACTTAGTAATTAATTGTAGGATCCACTTAAACCAAATCAAAATATGAAATAAAATCAACCTAAAATAACTAAACAACTTAAATAAAACCCTCCTCTAAGTTGAACATGTTCTTCACACTTAGAAAATTTGAACCTAGAGCCATAGCTAAGTATACCACACAAACCTTCAAAGCACACACATTAGCCTAAGTCACCACTTATAGTTTTAGGTTAGGTCGGTGCTTGTTTTGGTGTTTATTTTATTTTGTGATATATGTTTTAGATTGGATGTTAGGGTGTATGCTCAGTAAAATGAATGGTAGGATGTTCTTAGTCTAACTATCCTTTTTTGCAGGGGATTGTGCTTAAGGGGTGCTATCATAAATAAAAGTATAAATGCTTTTGCTTGCAGGTCCTTTATACCTCTAAGCATAATCCATAGGCTAGGTGGACTTAATCACCCATGTGTGGGGTGATAAGTCCAATATACATGCTTGAGATTTTTGTGGTTTTTTAACTAACCTTTATTTTGTAGGTGTTAATTAGATTTTTACTTTTCCTTTTCATGTAAATTTGTACAATTAGGATTTTAGAATGATTGTTATGGGGATTAGAATAAGCATTGGTCATAAGATCCTATCTTATGTACCATGTGAGGCCTTGGAGCATCCACCTTCCAACCATCCAAAAGAAGGAACCAATGAAGAAAGAAGAAATAAGGCTTGAAGACCCCTATAATAATGAATTTTTTACTTAATTATAATTTAATTCATTTACAATTCAGGTTGTATAAGGGTAGAGCTTGGCTACCCACATTTGATATTTTTGGGTTTTTGCAGTGGTGCTCAACCACAACAATCTTTTATTCCTTTTACGATTAGCTTTATAAATTGATTGATGATTTATTTAGCTTTTGCATTAAGTGGCATGATTTTCCTAATTTCTTCCTTGCTTTATGTTTGGCTTGGATGTGGATTAGGCTCATTACAGAAAAATAAATCTTTTACCCAACCTAATAACTCAAATAAAAATTAAACAACTCATAGCCTCACCTAAAGCTTTGGTTTAAAATGAAGATAAAAGAATTAGCAACCCCTTAGTTGGATGAGCATTTTTTTTTTTTGTAATATCATGCACAACAATATCTTATTTCACTCTTGATTGGAGGGCTTTTACCTTTGCCAGAAAAACTTGGCTTGACCTTTGAGAGCCATGGTGGAAACTTACCTCCTCCCTTCTCGCTGATTTTGGCCAATAATTTAATTTCTCATGCATTAGTCATATGAATCTTATTAGCCTGAGTCAAAATAATTATCCAAAATAAAAATAAAAATGAAATTTAAATTGTATTATATTTAGGTCATTTGAAGCATGTCCCTTTACATGATCTAATCTCTTTATGGAGTGATTTTAAGGACTTAGTCTCTTTCTAATAAATAACAGCCTAGTTATCTTGCATAAGCATAAAGACTTGCTTACATGTATTTAAAATTGTAGGATGAGTTAGTTGGCGGTCACCCCCAGATGGTTGTAAGTCCAAGCTGTCGGGTGATTTGTCCTCTCTTGTGGAGGCAAACCAATTACCCATTTTTTGCCTTTAGATTTAGGTTGTGCTTTTGGCCCTCGTTTAAGCTCCCTAGATTTAGGTTCTGAGGTTGCTTCTCCTCTTTGCGGGCCATAAGCATAACTCCCCACCTCTTAGGCATTTTCTTAATCTTGTGTTAAGGAATCATAAGTCCTAAATTTCTAATGAAAAATGTAACTCAAACAAACAAACTCAATTTCAAAAATGTAAAGCCCAACTATAGGATAGTTTGAGATGCTCACTAGGTTTCCTAGCATCGTGGGCATCTCCTACTTATCTTCCATTTTGGCTTCAATAATAACTCCCTCTTTTGATCATTCCCTTTTAATATTCAAGATAAAACCAATAGATTGATAGTCCTTTCCTATTAAAATCTTCAAAGATAATAATCATTTACCTTTATCAAGAGTTTTCTTAAGGAATCCCTATTCCTTAGGATGTAATTAACTGTAGGGGCTTGCTGCTGAATGGAACATAACGAACCTGATTTAAAATAAATCCTGCTTTACTTTTTTATGTAAAGTAGGGAAAGAATCTCTGGTACATATGCAGACTCATCGTCCTTAGGAGTCCTTATTGAGGTGATTAGGTCTATTAAAAGGTAGTGACTTCTTTCTTTCAAGATAGTACACCATTTCCTTGATGACTTACTCAATCACCTAAATAAGTACATCTATGAATCTGTGTGACATCCTAAAAAGATGAATTTTTATATAGGTGTTGCCTCTTTCCATTTCTCCCCATAAATTTGAAAGGTGACTCCCTCTACAGAAAATTTTCACCACAAGCTTATAGTCCATCAATACAAGATTATGGAAATGCCTAAGAGGTGAAGACTTATACTCATAGTCTGAAGAAAATAAGTAGCTTCAAAACCTGAATCTAAGATGCTTTAGCATAAGCTAAAAGCATGACATAAGTCTAATAAAAAAATGAGACATAATGGTTTACCTCCACAAGAGAGGATAGACCCATCCCGACTCTTCTTAGCTTTCAACCACGTGGAGTGGCCGCCAGCTAACACATCTTATGCTTTAAAATCATGTAGGCTGTTCTTATGTAGATGCAAGATAGCCAGACTATTATTTAATAAGAAAAGAAGCTAGAGTCCTAAACTCACTTTCTAAGAGACTAGATCATGATTGATATAAAAATATGACATAAACTAATGTAAAATTTTACAATCTTTTACACCATTTTGACACATTCATTTTAGACTAAGGCTTGGGATAATTATGCCTATATGCATGATGAAATAAAGTTGTGGGCTAAATTTGTGGGAGGAGGTGTTCTCCACTACAAGGGATCACCCTCAAAGGTCAAGCATATCCCTTATCGTGCAAGAATGGAGACCCTCCCTATTAAAGAGTGACACAAGATGATATACATGATGTGATAACATACAACATCTAACAAAGGGGTTTCTAAATCTTTTATTTATCTTGATCATGAACCTAAGCTTTATGGTGAGGTTGTGAGTTGTATTAAAATTTAGTTATGAGTTATTTTGTGAGGATAGAAAATTTAATTTTATCCTAAAGAGCCTACTGTATCCAAATCACACATCAAATCATCACACTTTAAGAAACCTATGAAAAGCATGCCATTTCTATTGCATAATCCAAACACAACAATCAAACATATGAATTTTATAAAAGAACAAGAGGCTGATGTAGCCGGGTATTGCCATATACCACAAAAAGGAAAGAAATAGGGTAGTTGAGCTCTAACCTTATACAACCCAGATTATAATTGAATTTTTATAAATGAAATAAATCCTATGGGGGACTTCAACCTCTTGTTTTTTTTTTTCTTCCTTTCCTTCTTTTGGATTAGTTTTGCTCCAGGCTTCATAGGGCCTCCTAGGTCTTTGCCTTTTAACCATTGATCATCCTAAATCCCATAACATTAATCCTAATTCCTATTGCAAAAATTAGATATTTATAAAAATGAAATCTAATTATACCTGTAAAATAAGCATTAGCTAAATAAACATAGAAGCCAACCAATTATATTTCACATGTTTGGACATAGCACCCTACACTTGGGTGATCAATCCCACCTGTCCTAACTGAATTATGCTTAGGGGCATAAGCAACCTGCAAGAAAGAACATTTATATTTATTTATTATTATAATGACTCCTTAAGCATAATCTCTTATAGAAAACATCATTAGCTTATTAAAGACCTAACATCTAGTCTTTGCATAAACAGTCATAACCTTTAGTCTAAAATATTACATCATAAAATAAAACATAACACCATAACATACACTGGCCTAACCTAAAGGTTATAATTGGTGACTTAGTAATGTAATGTGTGTACTACGATTTAGTGTGGTATGTCTTACTTAGGCTTGAGAGGTATGATTATCTAAATTTTAGAATTATTTAAGTTAAATATTAGGGGTGGTTCCACTTCAAATCTTTGAATAAATTAATCAATTTTAATTTACATTTTTTATTTTATTTCATATGATGCCTACTTAGCATCTAGTTATTATAAAGAAAGGAAAGGGGTTGACCCCCTTTGTCTCTATCCTAAGTTATTTTCTAAAGGTATATTCTTATGACTTTAGTTTGTTTAATGAATCATTTATTAAATATTTTATTAAACTTAAGTTTGGGTTAATCTTAAGGGATCTAATTCAAACATGAAAGGCATATCATGATTAATAAAATTGAATCACCATTATATGGATAACATTTTACTACTTCTTTCCATCATCAATAGTATCACAATTATTTATTCTTATTATTCATAATATTTTATTTAATACACATATTTATACATGCAATGTATATTTGTATTTTTTCATAGTTGAATGATCATTAATGCATGTATTTTAGTATAAAAGAAAGATTCCATCTCTTAGTTAAGCATATATACACATGTATTAGAGATTTGGGCAAGTATGTGCCATTGTTAAACTAAGGAAGTGAGATTATCTAAGATCTCCTTTGGGCTACTTAAGCCTCGTGTTCCCTGGATGTCCATACTATATACTTGACAAATTAAATACATGTAAACATATGTACAAGCATAGGAATGAAAATAATGCAAATTGTATGTAAGAGCAAATCCTTTACTCATGTAAAACAAAGTTCTATCCCAAATTCTAGCACATACATACGCATGAATAAAATACAGCAAGTATGTACCATTGTTAAACTAGGTAAGTAAGATTATCGAAGGCCTCATTGGGGCTACTTAAAGCCTCATGTTCTTGAGATATCCAGACTATATACTTTCTAACTTTAAACATATGTAAACATACATATGAATCATGAAAATCAAATAATCCTTTACCATGTTATAAATACATGTAAATTTCATTGTACATTTATAACCAACATTAATATCATTAGCTTATAGTTTTGAAAATAATTTAGGATTTATTATAATAACCACACTATATAATAATATTTATTCAACACATGCAACATAAATGCGACCCTATTCTTTTGATCCTCCTTTTTTTGTTGAAAATATGAACATATGAAACCTGTGATATGCAAATTTGTAATGATTGAAATGAACCAAACATTGCCACATAACATATTCAATTACATTAAGTGCTAAGGATAATCAAGCCAAATAAACATTCTTTAAGACTAACCAAAATTCTTATAAAATTTGGAATGCACCTAAAGGAATCTAATGCAATTAGTCTCATGCTTAAAAGTTAATTTGATTAAATAAGGAAGGAATATAAGTTAAGTTCTCTTATGATTTTTCCACACCAATGGGTCAACCATAATTTTCTTAATAACTTTATGTTATTAAACACATAAAAGGGAACTAATGAATTATATTTGAATTATCATAACTAATAATTAATTTAGTTTGATTTCAATCTTATCATTAATTTTCTCTAATTAATCCCTAATTTTTACATGTGTTAATTAACCCTCCTAAGAAAATACATTTAGAAAAAATTATTAGGAAAGAGGCCCTAATTATTTCTCCTCACTATTTCCACTATTCACAATGATTAACTATCATGAATTATTTTAATTTTAACTCTTTAACAATTTTAATAAATATTAAATTAATTAATGAGGGTAATTAGGATTGAAATTCAAAATTTTCTAAATTATATTGCCAATAAGTTCAAGAAAATAATGGGAGATAGAGGGCATCCCATAGAATCATCCCACAAAATTTAGAATTAATTAGCCAAGTAAGTAAACCTTAATTATAGTAATTAGTCTAAGTTTCAAACCTTAATTAAGTATTATTAACTAGAATCATGTTATGGATTTAGATTTTATTTTTCTTAAATTATCCTCTATCTAGCATTTCTAAAATGAGTTTATTTATATTTTTTGGATTTCTTTACAATTAATTATGATTTTTTTTGAAGTCTTGGCCATTTAATTACATTTTAAAAGCCTAATTATCCTTTTAAACTATTGGTGCCACACAGATGCTGACGCGATAAGGCTTTCCACGTGGCACCATGATATTGGTTATTTAAACCATCTGGTGTGGTAGCTGAGTTAGCAGTGGCAAACTTAGTTTCATCCTGGCCATCTGATCTTAGACCGGACGATTGAGATTAATACATGATTTCAAAGGGATTAAATTGGGATTTCTATCATGATTAATAACAGCCGTTGGTTCTAATCATGTAGAATGGATGGTCGATGATTCATCATCCCATGAGTACTAGAAGATAGACACCGTCTACCCTTTGTCCCTCGATATGAGCTCACCAGAGCTCGTTTGATGGAAAAATCAACTTCAAAATGACTAGGGAGGAAATCTAAGGGAATCCTATGGGGGAAATAGCATGAAATCATAGTTCACTTCAAAAAGGACCAACACATAGGGAGAAAACTATGGTTGCCAGATTTTTATCTCATCAGAGCTATAGACCGATGCTCCATTGATAAAGGTAGCTACATATTGAAGAGATAAATCCCTATTGAGAAGATTATGAGTTGCCTCCCCATCGATTACTCCAAGAACCTAACGTCACAGTAAAGCTCATCGGAGTTGGTCTAGGGCCATCTTTTGGTGCTCGAATCACTCAGAAAATGATCTTTTGGTTTGCCGGAGTGAGGTGAAGGTGTGGGAAGAGTTAATTTAGGTTTGGTGGAGATTTTTGAATCTTGGATGGACTGATCTCTTGGGTTCGATTGGGGGTTGGTCTCATCTATGGTGGAGCACATAAAGAGCTCAGGAAGGGTATTAGAAAGTGAGGAATGTTCTGAGGCAGGTGTGTGTTGAGTTTGAATCCATGGGGAGGAGTATACTCTCCTCCCCAACAAAATTAAGTGTTGAGATTATTTTTGGCAGCTGTCCGGCAAAGCATGTGGCCGGAGGTGGCAGGGGACATTTGAGGTGGCTAAGGGTGAGAGGTTGCGGGAGTAGAGTGGTCTGGCATAAGGTATATAACCTACCTCAAGTGGACCAATGGGTTGCCATGGGTGAACTCACCCTCTTATGGTCAAAGGTTGAGTCCAACTGTCTTGGGTTAGGTTGGGTCAGTGGTCTTCTTGTCTAAAATGAGCCAAGGATGCCTGCCATAGGGTGGGGAGTTGGAAAACCCATATAAATGGGAATTTTGTCCAATTTGGATGGCTTGGTTCAATGGGTTTGACCCAAATTGGGTTCACCATGGGTTGGGTCCACTTGGACAGGCTCATGGTGACCCAAGGATGAGTCATGTCAAGTTTGGTTGGGTTTGGCTCAATTTGACCCTTATGGGTCAAATGAGTTCAATTAGGTTAAGTTGACCAATTTGACCAAATTGGGTTAAACCAATGATTTGGGTAAGTCTACTTGGTCATTTGGGATGAGTGAGTGCCATTAGTTTGATTCAAGTTAGATTTGAATTTGGCTCATATGGTTCATTTTAGGTCAAATGGGTCATGTTGACTAATTTGACCAAATTGGCCTAATTGGCTTGGGCATGGGTTAAGTTTTTGTTCAATTGATAATTTGGGAATGATTGTAGGTGTTGGTTTTAATTGATTTAGGTTAAATAATGATTTGGTTCAATTGTACCTTTTAGATTAATTTGGGATAAGTGGGTCAATTGGGTTGGCTTAGTCAAATTGGCTTCAATTGTTGAATGTAGGGTGTTCAACAATAAATTTATTATTGATTAGAGGCATTGTTTGCAATCATTTTGGGTTGAAATGAGATTTGGCCCAATTTGGCCCTTTAGGTCAATTGGTTCAACTTGGGTTAAGTGATCAAATTAGCTTGACTTGACCCCAATTGATTGCAATTGGATAATCAATGATGATCAACAATATTTATGAAAGGGATTGAATGAGTTGATTTAATCTAATTTGAGTTGGATTGGAGTTTGAATCAAATTGGTCATTTGGGCCTCATGGGTTCAAGTGAACCAATTGGGTTGATTAGGCTTAATTGGGTTGAGTTGGTGTCAATTAAGTGCTGAGAGGAATTCAATGATAGATTTAGAGTTGATTAGTGGCTTTGCTCATAATTAATTCGGGCTCAATTAGGTTTTGGCTTATCTAGAACCTTTAGGTCAAATGAGCTAACTTGAGTTGGTCACCTTCAATTGGATTGATTGCATGTATTAGAATGGTTTGAAATGATCTAATGAATAATTTTAATATTTGAGAAAATTAAATTCAATTTAGTTTGTTGAATGGGTTTAGGTCAGGTCATAGGATCATGGTGGAGTAAACTTAGGTTAAAGCCAAAGTCAATTTAGCTTGGAGCTTGGATTTAAAAAAAAATTCAAGTTAGATTAATTGAATATGTTTGAGGTTGGTTATGTTTCATTTACATGAGTTTAGATTTGGATGATTGAATGAGTGTGAGTTTTGATTCTAGCCTTAAGAAAGGTGAAACCTATTTTTCCTACGAAAAACTTTTGGCCTAGGGTTATGTTCTCTAAGTCTCTAAGCATAGGTTTAGTGTTTTATTAATCACTAGAAGTGTCTTAGAATTAAGAAAATATAAGTGTAGAAGGTTCCTTAGTCTAAGATGCGAGAGGTTAATTTTCACTCCAAAAGTGAGGTAAAAAAAGGACCCCCAATAGGTGTGGTGTAACTGGTAAGGCACATCGCACATATTGGCATTGACCGAGATGATTAAAAAGCATCTGGGAAGATCACGAACACTAATAAGGGAAATTCATGCCTAAGTGGAGAGGTAAATGGAACTAAGATCCTAATGCAATTCAGTTCATTTCATTTTGTGCCAAGGGAATAGAAGAATAATTGTCCCCATTTGATTTTTATATGATTTGGTTTTGCGTCAAGGTTACAAAGAATGATCTGCTGGAGATTGCACATGATCTTGGTTGGATTATATATTGATTCATGATGAGGGGATGAATGGGAATTTGTTAGGAATTAATGAGATTTGATTGAATTTATGCTTGATTTAACTTAATTATGTTGATTAATTTTATTTGATTTTGATGATTCATGTTGGCTTGGACTTGCGTTTGATTGTTGCATTAATATGGACCTTGTTAGTTTGCAATGAGCCATACTAATGAAGGGGTATAAAAGCATAGAATTACCTTAGATTTGCTAACTCAAAGGGGAAGTTTACTGATTGTATAATATAGACTATCCAACCTAAGGGTTGCCCATCAGTTTGCAATGGCTGAAGTGGAAAGAAAGCTCAGGGAATCACATCTTTCAAAGAAGAATCAGCCATCAGGGTGACTCACTGATTGTACAACAAGTCAAACCCAACTTAGGGTGACTACCAAGTGAGGGCCTATGGGGGTCTTATCTCAGCTTGGATAGTCAAGGAAATTCTAAGGAGTTTTGCTGACATTGCTCAAAAAGATAGGACGACTGCTTGGGAAGAGGTGCCTCTATGTGTCTTATCATAATTTGCAAGAGATATTATTTTATTTGTATAATGTTTGTTTAGTGTGGAACTTATTGGTTTGTGATGGGCCACACTAAGAAGGAGCTATGAGGGCTTTGGCCTACCTTAGATTTACTTGCCCAAGGGATTATTTATGCATCTGCAGTACAAAGCTTTTGACCATAGGGTTGGCTATTAAGAAAAGGGGAACTATCTAATCTGATAGTAGCCTAGGTCATGTTTAGATGGGGTTGTGAAGACGTAATCCAAATAGAATGTCCATAGGGAAGATACCCCTGGAGATCTTATCCTAATCCTTAAAATATAAAGCTTGTAGGTATATGACGATCGACTCAGGGAGAAAGCATGGTGACTTACATCTACCTGAGTGGTGTTATTCACCAAGCAAACACTAGCCAACCTAAGGTGCCTGTAGGTTTGCTACAATCAATCTTGGAAGAAAGCATCAGGGACTCACATCTTCCTAAGCAGAACTGACCGTCAGAATAGTCTGTCGTCGACTAGACAACTACTATCTGACCTAGGGTGACTACCAAGTGGGGAGTCATAAAGGAGGACTGAACCTAAGCTTGAAGTAGTCAAGAGGAAGAGGATCCAATGGGAGTCTTACCCTAACAGATATATAGATTCAGACTGAGGCAGCATACAATAGCTAGTTCGAGGAGAAAGCATTAGGACTCACATCTCTACGAACATGATTGGCTACTAAGATGGCTCACTAGCCGTGTAGTAAAGTACATCTAGCTAACAAAGGGGGCTCATCGGTTTGTAATGGTCAAGCCAAAAAGATAGCACGGGGACTCACATCTTCTTAAGTAGGAATAACTAGGGTGATTCACTGATCAAATGATGAATCGAGCTCGACCTAGAGCGGCTACTAAGTGAGTGCTACTAGGGATCTTATCTCAACTTAAAGTAGCCCAAAGTAATTAGATTTATGTTTGACTTGTTTGTATTTGTGTGAAATTTTGTGTTTATATTGTGTCGATAAAGTCTAAGATGCTGTTCAATTTTTCTTACACCTATCCAATACACGTCGAGAGTTTGGTAATTGAAAACATTTTAACTTGCGAAATGATTCGATCAAAATAAAATTTTTATTGATGAAAAATTATTTTGGACATTATTCATGTATTTTCTTTAGATAGACCCCATTGATTTGGAGTAGTGGTCGTTGCCCCTTATGATTGATGAATTAATAAGATCCACCCTAGAAGGCCTTTTTTATGGTGAAAGGCCATTCCGTAGTAATGTCAAACTTGCCCCCCATCTTGTGATGGGATATATTTGGCCTACTTATAACTAAAAAAAGCTCTCAAACTTGAAAAGCTCTAGGGTGGACCAACTCATTATGAGCTTGAACCATTTTTGCTTTATATAGCTCTAGGTTCTGACATGCTTGTAAGCGTCTTTATTCCAAACCTTCAAGTTCTTCCAATCATAGCTTAGCTTTCTGCTCGGTCATGATTTTACTACCCACAACTATCCATAATGATGGGAGTTGAACCTCTAATGGTAGAAATACTTCAGACCCATATACTAAGGAGAATGGGGTAGATAGTGTTGGAGTCTAGTAGGTAGTACGGTAAGCCCATAAAGCTTCAACTAACTACTCAATCCACTATCGCTTATTATTATCGAGTGTTTTCTTGAGTATTTGTATGAGGATTTCATTGAAGGCTTCTGCTAAATCATTCCCCCGTGGATAGTAGATCATAGAGTACCTCCAATCTACATTGTGTCTCTGAGTGAAGGTGTTGATTTTGGTGCTCTTGAAAGTAGTACCATTGTTAAATATGATTTGGTGGGGCACTCTACACAATTTGGTTCCTGAAGAATTGGAGCACATGTTGAGCTTTGAATTCTTTAAGTAGAATTGCCTCTACCCACTTGGAGAAATAGTCCATAGTTTCTAGAATGAAATGGTGACCCTTAGATGAGGGAGGAATGATCACACCCACTATGTCGGTACCCCTACACTAGAGTGGCTATGATACCAAAGTCAGATGTAGGCTGTTGGGCAGTTGGTGTAGAACCACTCCATGTACTTAGCATTGGTGGTAGCATTTCACTACATCCATGCAATCCACAATCATCATCAGCCAATAATATCCAAGTCTTTTGATTTTGGCTTTCATTTTGGGACCAGATTGGTAATTTCCACATAATCCTGAGTGTACTTCAGTCACGATCTTATGGGCTTCATATTTTTCTATATAGTATAACCACATATGATCAAAACACCATTGATATAAGATACTATCCATGATGGCATAGGAGAGTGCCCTCTGCTTTACTTGATGGGTTTGAGATTTCTCTTGAGGTAGTTTGCCTCTGTTTAGATAATCAATAAAGGGTTGCCTCCAATCTAACTCTATGTCCTTTTCTATAATGAAAATCTCCCCTTCAAAGTGTTTTTATTAATGAGTTTAACATCAATGAGAGGAACGACTTGTCTACTGTAAACCTCATTTTGATATGGACTAATCTTCTGGACATGCCAAATCTTTAGTAAGCTTGTCCAAGGCATCAGTTGTGACATTTTATCCTCAAGATTTCTTATATTGTGACTTATGGGATTTAGGCTAGTAGCTCCATGGTATACTTATGGTAGTGATGGAGTTTGGGCTTCATGTCCTTATAGGATTGATGGAGGTGGGCATTTTTTCTTTTGATGAGATTGAGAGAACGTGGGTATTGGAGGTGAAGGAAGAAGATATGTTGGATAACTAGTGCTCCAACCAAGAATTATCAATGTTTGGCCACCAAGCTCTCAAACCACAAGAAGAACTCAATAATTTGTAATTGCTAAAAGATCCCTTCATTCTAGTAAGAGGGGCTATTTATAGCTATTATAAGCATCTTTCAAAAGAAAAGAATTCAAAACACAAAGGGAAAGGTGGCAACATTAATGTGAAGCATTAAATTGCCTTATTATTTTATGCCATCCACCCATTTCATATGCTATTATTTTATGTGGATTCAACCACCTCACATGTCATGCTTTGAATTTTTAAATGTAAAATTTCAAATATGCAGTTTTTAAAACAAAATTAAAAATTACATAAATAAAAAAGATGAAATCATAAAATGGACCGTAGCAGGCTAATGGGCTAAGCCTTATTCTTTCTTGAATTTTCTTGGGCTTTAGCTTGAGATCTTATAAATGAACCTTGAGCACTAATTTTTGGATCCTCATGATGTTCTACATCAACTCCCCTGGGCTCAATTGAACTTTACTCCGAAGAGTTAAAATCTAAGAAGTCTTCTACTAATTGTGGGGCTAAAGTCTCCAAATCTATACAAGTCAATCATGTGTCTTCAACTGGTGAGTTATTCTTCCAACAAACTAGAAAATGATATTCAGAAGCTGGATTAATGGGTGCTTCATTGGTGATAATATAGTCAACTTGAAAGGAAGAGGGCTTCTCCAAGTACGGTGCTATATCTCCTACTAAAGAGTTAGACAAAATAAGTGGAGATTTGCTAATTCCTTCATATCATATAATATCTTCAATATTAATAACTGGATTAATTAGCATATCAACACGCAAATTAAGGTGATAAGCATTAGTTCTAATTTTCTTGAGAATTATAAACATACCACAAGCTCATGCATGTAATTTCTTATATCTAGTGGTTTGATAACGCTCATGCCGAATGCAAATCAATACATAATCACCTTCTTTATATTCTTTCGTTGAATAATTATGATTTCCATAGAAGCATAGTTTTTATTACTTATAGTAATTTGCTTTCTTATATCTTCATAGAAGCTTTGAAAATCTTTAGCAAATGAGAATGCTACATCAGAAAATACATGAGATGGTAGGTTTGCTGCATCTATTGGTCGTCATGGGTTTTGACCATAAACTATCTCAAATTTTGATTTTTTTATAGTTCTAGGTATAGTACTATTATAGGAAAATTTTGAGGTTGGTAAATATTAATCCTAATTTTCTAAACTTTTACTTACCAAGCATCTAAGCAAATTTCCTAAGGTATGATTTACTACTTCAGTTTGTCAATCAGTTGTGGATGAAAGACAAAAGAAAATTTTAATTTGGTACCTAATAATTTTCATAATAATTTTCAAAAATATGAGACAAACTTAACATCTCTATCAGAAATAATGGTTAAAGGGAGATCATGGAGTGGCACTATTTTCTTAAAAAATAATTTAGCTGTATAAAAAGCATGATTTATTTTTGAACAAGGTAAGAAATGAGCCATTTTTGAGAACCTATCCACTACAATAAAAATACTATCATGTCATCAAGCTATCCTAGGTAATCCTAGAATAAAATCCATTGATAGGTCTTCACACGGCCAATAAGGAGTAGGTAAGGCTGTGTATTATCCATGCTATTGTTTAATAGTATTAGCCTGTTTACAAATTAAATATTGAGC
The DNA here is from genome assembly GCA_021442155.1 of Cymbidium sinense. Classification (NCBI taxonomy): domain Eukaryota; kingdom Viridiplantae; phylum Streptophyta; class Magnoliopsida; order Asparagales; family Orchidaceae; genus Cymbidium; species Cymbidium sinense. Next base: position 154,290,266 of record CM038220.1, on the reverse strand, counting down.
CACTAATTTTTGAACATCTCATTTTAATGAAGGCCAATAAAATCTATTTTCTAATAAACTTATGGTCTTATCATTTCCAAAATGACCAGCTACACCCCCAGCATGTAGCTTAGTGATAAGAAATTCTCTAAGAGAAGATCGAGGAATGCATAATTATTTTTCTTTATATAAATATCCATTTGTTATCAAGAATGTCCCTTGTAAAGTTATTAGTTTATCTAGGTGTTCAAGATAAATTAGGTGAAAGTCAGGGCACATAATATAATCATCTTTAATTCTATCAAATCCTGGGATTCTCAATTCTAAAGAGGAAATAATTAGGTTTACCCTAGATAAAGCATCAATAGGTTTATTCTCAAGTCTAAGCTTATGATTTAGAACAAAAGAGTAGTATTCAATCCATTTTGCATGCATATTACTTAATTTTTGTTGAGTATTAATGAATTTTAAGGAACAATGATCAGAATTAAGTATAAATTCTCTATGTAAGAGATAGTGTCCAATGCCTTAAAAATTGAATTACAGCATAAAACTCTCTATCATAAGTGGAATATTGTTGCTTGGCTTCATTTAACTTTTTATTAAAGAATGCTATAGGATGATTCTCTTGACTTAAAATTCCACCTATCCCAATTCCTGAAGCATCACATGTCAGTTCAAAGGTTTAAAAAAATTAGGAAGCCTAAGGATTGGTGCAGAAGTGATGAGAAATTTAATTTTCTCTAAGGCCTTTTGTGCATTAGGAGTCCAAAAAAATGTATCTAATTTTAGTATATCAGTTATCGAAGAAATAATGGTACTAAAATTCTTGATTAATCTCCAATAAAAGTGGATAAACCATGGAAGTTTTTAACTTCAGTAAAACATTTAGGTGATGACCATTCTAAGATTGCTTTCACTTTAGAAGGATCAAGTTTAAGTCCAGTAATGGATATAATAAAGCCTAAAAAGATTACCTCTGCTTGCAAGAAGAAACCCTTTTTTAAATTAATGTATAATTTCTCTTATCTAAGTAGTTCAAAGACTTTTTGTAGGTGTTGTAGATGTTCATTTTCACTTAGACTAAAATCAAAATATCATCAAAATATACCACCAAATATATATGGTTTAAGAATAGTATTCATTAATCTCATAAATGTGCTAGGAGCATTTGAAAGTCCAAAGAGCATGACAAGCCATTCATAAAGTCTATCAGGGGTCTTAAAGCCATCTTCCACTCATCTCCTGATCTAATATGAATTTGATGATATCCACTTTTAGATCATTCTTTGAAAAAAAATTTGCTCATGAGATTAAATCTAACATATCATCTAATCGGGGAATGGAAAACCTATATTTGATAGTAATTTTATTTATTGCTCAACTATCAACACACATTCGCCATGTTCTATCTTTCTTTGGAGTTAATAATGACTGCACAAAGGCTAAGACTCTCTTGAATAAAACCCTTTTTTTAATAATTCCTCAACTTGTCTTTTAATCTCAACATGGTCGGTAGGGTTCATTCTATAATGTGGAAGATTGGGAAGTTGAGAACCGGGTAAGAACTCAATAGTATGTTGAATATATCTTAAAGTAGGTAGCTCATCAGGAAGCTCATCGGGTGCAATATCTTTAAAATCAGAAAGAAGAGAGGAAACCACAACAGGTATGTGAGTCTCATTAGAGTCTGGTATGACTTCTTTTACATATAATATGTGAAGAAAAAATGGATCAAAAAATTCTTTTCATAAAGCTCCAAAACCTATTATTTCTATCTTTGGGGTCAAAGGAGGAAGAGTAAATGTTTTAAAGTAAGAATCAGAAATGATAGTATTAGGCATAATAGTAGGATTTTCTATGATAATTAATTAAAGTTTGGCATTTTTCTTCAATAGAGGCTTAGGTAGCAAGTCAGAAGTTATTTTGTGTGGTGTTATGTAGGGTATTTTTTCTACTGGCTTTATTGGTAGGAGTTTAATAGTATTATTATTATGTTTAAAAACATATGTATTTTCCCTACCATAGTGAATAACATTCATATCATATAGTTAAGGTCATCCTAAGAGAATATGAGAAATGTCCATAGGGAGAACATCACACCAAATTTGATCCTCATAGCTTCCTATTTTATTAAGAATGAAACACCAATTGATGATGGGAAGAGATGTATGATTTACCCAGCTAACATGAAATGGTTCAGGGCGAGGTTCAGATTTTAGGTTGGCTCGAAGGTGTGTGTGTTGAAATGACATTCATAGCACTCCCTCCATCTATAACTAACCTACATCTCTTTTTATTACACAAAACATACATGCTAAAATTTTCTTTCACCTCCAATCTTACGCCTCATTTTTTAATTACAGTAAGACATCTCATCACATTAACATGAGGGTCATCAGTTAATTCCAATTCTTCATCAGATAATGGGGTGTCATCATAAACTTCTTATAGATTATCATCTATTGGATTTTCAACTTCTTCTAAAAATAATATTTGAGCTTTACATTGATTTGGTATATGACACTTTTTATGACATTTAAAACATATTACTTCCTAGAGTTCTTAGAGCTCCCTTCAATTGAAGTTTTAGGCAAAGGGGTTGGCCCCTTTGGATGGGCGAGTCTAACAATAGATCTATGGGATGAAATAGAAGGTACATGAATTTTAGTTTTAGAGAGGGCGACAGATTTTTTTTTTGTTCAACCAATAATGCATAATGAAATGCTTCCTCAAAAAAGATTGCGGGTCAAATAATTCAACTTCATTTCTAATGTTAGTCATAAGTCCAATAAAAAATTTATTGGCTAATTGCCAATCATTATCAACACAATCAGTTCTAGAAACTAGATTTTCAGAAGTATTCAAGTATTCAGTTACAAGATAATTACCTTGTCTCAAAGTTAATAATTGACTATGTCACTTTTTATCATGATACCTAGGACAGTACTTCACTCTTAACATTTCTTTCATTTCTATCCAAGTGAGGTTTGTCCTTCCTAATCTTTGTTCTTTAGCTAAAGTATTTGTCCAATAAATTTTAGCATGCCTATCAATTTCATTTTAGCAAAAGTAACCCTTTGGTAATCATCCATTTTATACTAATCAAAGAAGTCATCTATTTGAGCTAACCAATCGAGAAATTTATTTGGGTCATGTATACCATCATAAGTTAGGGCTTCTACTTTAACTCTTTGAGATGGTTCATTAGAGCTTCTATAGTCTTAAAATAATTTTCTCCCCTTACACCATTTCTACAATTGATGGTCTTCTAAGTGGTTGATTTTTTCTATGGTTTGGATATGAATCTTCTTCATTTATCCTTATTGGCACAGTCTGAGCAAGTATTAGAGGAGGAGTTGCCACTCTATTATTTTATAGATGCGCTATAAGAGTTTGCATTTGTTGTTTAAGTTATTACATTTGATTCTTACTTTCTTTAATATTTGTTGAGTTTTTAATTAATTATCTTGTATCCTAAGATCTAAGGCATCAACTAATCTAGTCAAATTTTCAACTTGATCTTAAGAGATAGATTTTGTTGCCATGAGATTTTTTTTAAAGGAAAAAAAAGATATATGAAAAGGGATCAATGAAAAAAAATGAAAAAAAAAACAAGTATATTATTATTGTGCAATCAAAGTGAAATTTTAGGCTAAGAGAACTTCTAGGTGAGGAGGGGAGGCTGGGTGGGGGTGGATGGGGTTTACAAGACCACTTAAATCTCAAGCTCTCCTTAGATAGTTTAGGTCTTTTTGACAAAGTTCTATTTAGCTTCAAAAATCCCCAGGTTTAACACACTTATATTATTATGCTTGCATATTTTTTTATTTCTTTTAATGCAATGAAAAAAATGCTCAAATTTATCAAGTCTCTTTTTTCTTAAGAAAGCAAGTTATCATAAGTTAATCAAAGAAACTTCTAAAATTAACCATAAACAATAATAAATATAATAAAATAAGTAATTAGATTTTGATTTGCACTAATGGTTAGGTTATTTTTAGGGTGAAGTACTACCTCACTAAGGTTCTCTTAATTTTGTTTTTTTTGGTGGGGGGAGGTGCGCAAGTTCACACAACTAGAAAATGACTAAAATATGTAATGAAGCTTACTAATTAAAATTTTATTCTATCACCATAAACTTGCAAGAAATATATATCATTTCAAGCTACTAATATGTATTTATACTGTCATATAAAAGAAAATTAATTAACCTCACAAGTCCAAAAAAAACTCACAAGTTTGAAGACTAGTCCAGCACTTGAGATGCTCCCTTTGTTGAAGCAAACGTTTGACCAAATTTGCTCCTTCCAAACTTCGCTCTGATACCAAATTTGATGGAGGTGAGCATTCTTTCTTTTGATGAGATTGAGAGAACGTGGGTATTGGAGGTGAAGGAAGAAGATATGTTGGATAACTAGTGCTCCCACCAAGGATTGCCAAAGTTTGGCCACCAAACTCTCAAACCACAAGAATAACTCAATAATTTGTAATCGCCAAAAGATCCCTTCATTCTGGTAAAAGGGGCTATTTATAGTGATTACAAGCATCTTTCAAAAGAAAATAATTCAAAACATGGAGGGAAAGGTGGGTGACCACATTAATGTGAAGCATTAAATTACCTCATTATTTTATGCCATCCACCCATTTCACATGCTATTATTTTATGTGGATTCAACCACCTCACATGTCATGCTTTGAATTTTTAAATGCAAAATTTCAAACATGGAGTTTCTAGAAAAAAATTAATAATTACATAAATAAAAAAGATAAAATCATAAAATGGGTCTTAGCAGGCTAATGGGGTAAGCCTTCTTCTTTCTTGGATTTTCTTGGGCTTTAGCTTGAGATCTTATAAATGGACATTGAGCTCTACTTTTTGGATCCTCATGATGTTCTACATCAAGGACCTAACAATCTGGTTAACAATTAGCTATGAATCCCCCAAGGTGTTGATACTCTGAATGCCTAGCGAGATGGCTAGCTCCAGACTAGCGATCAGAGCCTCATATTCAACTTCATTATTGGTACAAGGCTCAGATAGATGATATGAATATTTCATCATATTGTAATATGGCATGAGGAGAACTATCCCTACCCCTGCCTTACCTGGGAGAGTGAACTGTGGTTCTTTTCCTCTCTAAGAGGAAGTTGTACCATCAAAGTACATCTCATAACAGTTGTTAGTGTCTCTTAAGTTCATGATTTGTTCATCGGGGAGATCATCATTAAGCAAAGAATCTATAAGAAGTGGATGGGTCACTAGGAAGTCTGCGAGTGCTTGTCCCTTTACTACACAAAGGGGTATGAATGTGATGTCAAACTATGATAAAATCATAGACCATTGTTCCAACTATCTTGATAGCATCCACCATGTCATGAGATACTGTAGTGGGTTGATTCTAGAAATCAAGTTTACTTTTTAAGAGAGCATATAATGTCATAGCTTCTAGGCTATGAAGTTTAAAGCTAGGCAATACTTTTCAATGGGTGGGTAGTTCACCTCAACATGTATCACACAATGATTGAGATAATAAAGTGCATTTCTTTCCCCTTGTCATTGGCTTAGGCCAACAAAGCACCTAGGGAGTTGTCTAACACAATAGTATAGAATATAAGAGGTTTGCTTGATATAGGGGCGACTAGGATTGGCTATGTCATAAGATATTGCTTGATGCTTTCAAATGTATGTTGGCATTTATCATCCTACTTGAACTTGACATCTTTCTTAACTAGTGCTGAGAATGGTTGACATCTGCCTAATAAGTTAGATATAAAGCATCTTAGATACGCCAACCTCCCTTGGAATGCTCTAACCTAGGTTAGACTTTTAGGTGGTGGCATTTCTAATATCGCTTTAATCTTCTCTAGGTCATCTCAATTCTCCGGTGTCAGACAATGAACCCTAGGAACTTCCTTGACGTTACTCTGAATGCACACTTTAGAGGGTTCTTTTTAAGGTTTTATTATCTTAACCGCTCAAAAACTACTCTCAAGTTAAAGAAATGATCTTCCTTTTCTTTACTTTTTACCATGAGATCATCAACATAGCATTCCAATTAGTGGTGAATTAGTTCACTGAAAATGAGTCATGGTCCACTGGTATGTACTGCTAGCATTTTTGAGGCCGAAAGGCATGACCTTATAATAATAGATACTTATCATGGTTCCAAAAGCAGTGTTCCTTTGATCTTCATGTGTCATCTTTATTTAGTTATATTTAGATGAACCATCCATGAAAGAGAAGAATACATGAGATGAGGCGATGTCCGCCATGAGTTCTGGTATTGGTAGTGGAAATCATCTTCTGGACATGCCTTATTAAGATCTCTAAAGTTGATGCATATATGAATTTGGTCAATTTTCTTCTTAACTGAAATGATGCCCAGGTGGGGTATTTTTCTTTCTAGATGAAACCAACATTAATCAATTTTTTGACTTCAAAAATGACATGTTGTTTAATGTCTAATCGCATGCGTCTAGGAGCTTGCTTGATGAGCAATATTGCTAGCTTATGAACCACTACTTCAATAGCTAATCTAGACATTTCTTCATAAATCTATGCAAAGTAGTCCTTAATGTCAGTGAGTAGCCTAACTAAGTCATTGATTTCAGGTTCACTCAACAAGAGCTGACATATGCTGGGCGCAGTATATCTTTAGTCCCTAAGTTATTTTGTTTAAGTTCATCGATGGTTAATTTATTTTCTTCTTCAAATTTTGGAGGTGTATCTTTAACTTGGAGCTCATATGCATCATATGAAGTTTCTAAATACACCTCCTCATATGAGTTAATATGGTTTGAGAAGATTCCAAATGATTAGTAATGACTAGGTAGTAATCATGATCGTCCAGTGGGCCTACTATACCAAAGCCTAGTCCTGGTCTTGACTGAAAATTCTTACACTTGTTATTCCATAATCTTTGAAAATACTTTGACTTATGCTTAGACCATGCATGTGGAATTAAACCTTTCTTTGCTAGATTAAGAACACATGGAGAATACAAATCAAATGGTAATTCTATTAGCTCTTTGAATGATTCATCTTCAAGTTCTACAACAACTTCTCAACTTAACGATGTTACTCTTGGGTAAAACCTTTATATTTTAGCATTCACATATGTTTTGGGAACTTCTTTAACTACCAAACCCTTAATCTTTTGTGATGAAAGTAGGGTTAGAGCTAAGGAACTAGATGATGTCCAATAGTTTCACATAAAAGAGATTTGGATACATTCATGCTTTGGTTAGGGACCCAGTCTTGATCACTATTGGGATATTGTGTCACCTCTAACAGGATCTGTTGATGTAAAGAGCTAGCCAGTGTGCTCATTACATAAGACTCATCCTTTGAACTAGATTCTAAGTCTATGTAGATGGCAAGTGTACTTTTGGATGCCAAGATGAACCTCTCATGGTATGTGGTAGGTATGGGGTCTACCACCCATAGGGATCCATCTAGACTTGCCTCTTCCTCATCCTAGTGGAGGTTGGGTCATCCTCCCCACTTACTCAAATGGAGTAACAAACTATGGGTGGAATCTAATCCAATTCTCTATTTTCTACCTAATGTCTTCTTCTTACTCCCTTTTCTTTCTTTTTTATTTTCTTTTTCTTCTTCTTTCTTTATTTTTTTCTATTCCTTTTCTTTTTCTTTTTCATTTTGATTAAGTTCACAAGATAATACATTTTGTTTCTTAAGAAGGTAATAGGTTGCATCCTCATAAATCCTGACCTGATGTACTACAAATGGTTTGAGATCTCCTTTAACACAATATTTGATCCCATCTGTGATGAACTTGATACATTGATGTATAGAGGATGAAACCATATTATTCTCATGAATCCAAGGTTGCCCTAGTAAGGCATTAAAAGATATATCAGAATCTATTATATGAAACTTGGCCTCTATCTTCTAATCATCTATATTCAATGGCAACACTATGGAGCCTAAGGCCCTCTCGCATTGCTTATTGAATCCTTTCCACATCTTCTTCTTGGATTGGAGTTTAGAGATGTCGATCTTCAAGTAGGCAAGGGTTCTTAGACTCATAATGTTCATTGATGCACCTGGATCATCCAATACTCTGGATAGCTTGAAATTGCCAACATCCACAATGATGTAGAGGGGGCGGTTGTGTTCTATTATCCCCAGTAGTAAGTCTTCATCTAAGAATGTGACTCTTAAGACTTTCTTTGAAAACATGCCTCCTCTCTAGCTAGATTAGTAGCGACCAACTGAGCTAAGCATATTTTTGAGTCAGATATTTCTTTGATTAGTGACTTGCTCATCTCTTTAGATAAAATAAGGATGTCATATATGCTTAACTTAGTTGGCAACTTTTTAAGGTGTGTCAGGGTATTATAGTCAACTTTAGGTTGGTCCTCCATAAGTATATTCAAAGGTGGAGCATCTTGTGGAGGGGCTATCTACTCACTGGAACCAATGACCTTACCCATATCTTGAGGTGTAACCCTAGAAAAAAGAACTTTACCACTACGGAGGTTAACTTCAATGACTTCTTATGTCGAGGAGCTTGTGGAAAGTTTTACCTGTTCATCAGGTATACCTATAGCTTTTTATAAAAGATCATCTGAGTCAGATGACTCCAAATCTATCTCGAGTGGTGAACCATGAAGATTTAGAAAAGGGCAATCTATTTCTGAATCAGAATGGAATTGATCAGAGTTATTCAAATTATTATTATTATGATTTGGGGAGCTATTAATGGGAATAGAATTACTGAGATTTTCAAAAGTAAACAAGATGTAAGCATAATTATTCTTCTTCATTGATTTCTTCAATTTTGGTGTACATGATAAAAGTCTAGTAAAGTAAGCGGTATGAGTGGCTTGGTGCCCTCTTCCATGGATACAACACTCCTACTGGTGGTGGCGGAGCTAGTAGATGTGATAATTGCAATGGTGGGAGGAAGAATCCAGGACTCAGATGGTGTTGTGCTATGGAACTATCCTGGACATATGATGGCTGCTACTACTATTGGGCTTCCACCCTCCCTGAGTTATCTCAGTATACCTTCCTTCATGTTGGAGGTATAAGCTGAGTCAGGCACCTGCAGAGAAAGTTTCTTGATTTTACAAATTATCTTTTTAGAGGTAACAGATAAAGAGATATCCTAACCTTCTTTTATCTTAAGAGGATTAGATGTTTTCCCAAAGACTACTTTAATGGAATCATAAGGTTATTCCACTAAGTATTCTTTGGGGATCACTATGGCTCCTAGCTTGTAGCTACACTCAAGCCAATCCTTGAATATAAAGTAATCCTCTAAAATATAACCTAGCATGCGGTGGTAGGGGTAGTAGTTATGATCATTACTCCTACCCACTTCATCTAGCTTTCTAGGCTCAAGTAGCTAGTAATCAGACTTCTTAAGAAAGTTATTAAAGATTTTCTTGAGTACCTCCCTCTTGAATGAGTATAGCTTATTGAGTTTATAGGTAAGAGTACATGGATAGTGGCTACCTAGTGGTGGATATTGGTATTGCTACTGTCTAGGATACTAGGGTGGCTTTTATGATGGTCGAGTAGTGGATAAGGAAGTGAGAGTGAAGGCTGCTGAGTTTTGGGCCTCTCAAACTATGCTCTCACTGGCTATTTCCCTATGTCCATTGCTACTAATTTCCCTGGCTTCTTCTCAAATATTTTTTAGGGTTTTGGCTTAGATGACTAGTCTGAGAAGGGAAATTGTTTAGCTTCTTCTTGTAGGTTAGTCGCCTTGCTTAAATGTGTTTATGGTAAAGCCCTTGAGCATGAAGGCGATCGGGCCGTGAATATTCTTGAGAAGAATTTTAATGGTAAACTACTCCTGTAGCTGTGATTCACATTTCATACTCAGGTTTCACTACTTGAGAATCAATAAGGGACTCATTGAGTTTTTGTTTCTCTACAACGAGGTCCCCTATAGTCACTCTCTATTAAGCTCCTGTGAATCTCTTGATAAAGAGTTACTCTAATTCTATGAAAGACTTCACTTAACCATTGGTCACTTCGCCATACCAATCAAAAGGCCACCTCAAAAAAACTGCTGATAAATTGTTAGAAGAGTAGGGAACCACTACTGCTGATGTTGCAATAACTAACTCTAAAATATACAATGTGCTGCCTGGGGTTCCCACTACCATCAAATACCTTAAAGGATAGTGGCACAAAACCCTTAGGGTATTGAACTACATCGATTTCCTATGGGTAGGGTTCTACCCTTTCGAATCGATGAGCACCCTTGGGCCTATGCCAATGCCTCCTTCACTTGCTATTCTTCCATATGCTTGATGTCTTTTTCATGTATGGAGGAATTATCAGTTGCTTTTCCATGCAGGCTATTGGTATCCTCATCCATTGGAGTAGCACTTTTGGGATGATCTAGGATATGCACTAGCTCAGGTCCGTCAGCCTCCAAAGGAGTGGGTTGTGAGACAAGTGCTTGATTCTGTAATGTTAATACCACAACCATCAACTCCTCTACTCTCCTCTCTATCCTATCAATCTGATCATCCTTGAGCTTGATTTGTTGGAGGAGGCATTGAGTTGAGTTTGATGCCTCACCTTCCTCAACTATAATGCCCTGAGTTTCTTGGTTGGGTTGTTATCTATATAAGGATCCTTGGGTATCAACCATATGGACTTCAGAAGTATTATCCCAAAAGTCATCCTTATTGGCATTGAAGTCTATCATACCCTCCTCTTGGTTAGAATGATCATCTCAAACTATCTGCCTCACTGTGGCACGATAGTCTTCTAATATCTCCTCTAATGATCAACATCCACTCTACCCGAAACTACTGGACATATGTCAGATTGTGACTCACTGTCGGACTATGTCTGACTGGCTTGACAATCAACCTAGCATTTTCTTCTTTCTTCTCCTCCAATTGTGGTGGAGTGACTACAATGCTCTTGGGCAGCCACCTATTCTTATCTACCATTGGGGGTGGAAAGTCGAGCGATGGACCTCAGCCTCACCTCAACCAATGTAGTAGATGAAGTGTGGTCCTTGGGACGTAATCATATCACCAAGGGGATGTATTTTCTCCTGAGGCAGATTTATGGTATTTGGCAGGTACTTTAGATGATAGGACTTGGATTGGTGATGGTGGCCAGTGAGTGGAGTGGTGTGGTGGTGGTCAATCAATGCTGAGGCCTTCGACTGTCTAGAAAACCTCCTCCTATCTCTATTGCCCACTTTGGAAGCAACCTTGGCCTTTGTGGCCTTCTCTCCATAGATCTGATCTTTTACACTCCAAGGGATCACTCATCTCAAGTCATGAAAGGTGGTAAATTCAGAACGCCCATGGACTCTCCTTACTCTCCTAAGCACAGACCTCATACTAGCACAGGGCTTCCTCCTCTCACTATCTGGTGTCTCATACTCTATGGGTCTTTGGGGTGATGCTGCTATCCTCCTAACATCTTTCTCTCCCTCTACAATTAAGAGAGGGTAAAACCTACTACCACCAAGAAGGGGAGAGGTCTCACGGATGGACTCCTCTTCAGCTATATGGAAGGCTTCCTCAACCTCCTTGGTCATGCGCTCATAGTACTTCTTGATCTTCCTATACTTATTATGGCACTGAGTCTTGGTCAAGGTTGCATGGCAGGAACTAGTACTGATCTCGAAGGTAGGGGAAAAAATCTCAGATACTAGAATTTACTTCCCTTTATGAGCTGGGGCTGCAATAGAGGCGGTACTAGTCCTAGCAAAAATTGTGGCAGACACAAGTGGTACTTGTGGCACGGGAACCTCGAAGGCTTTCCTCTTTAAGGAAAGGAACTCAGTATCTGACTAGATATTAAAATGAAGAAGTGGTTTCTTGTCGGCCACCTCCTCCTACTCACTATGCTAAGGGTAGGACCATCACAAGTTACTTTGAAATGCTTGAACCCAAGGCCCAACCTGATGATTGGGGATGAGGTAAATATGGCCTGATCCATGGACAAATCCACACCCGAAGCGAAGGAAAAAAGATGAACTTTCCAGAAGACATGGTGACTGACTGCTTGAAAGAAATGAAAATGGTGCTATCCTCTTTACTGTTGGAAAAAGAAGGGCATAAAATTAGACTTTTCTTTGATTGTTGTTGTCTTAACTTGGATTTAAATTGAAACCCTCATTTAACAAATTTGGTTATGCTAGATGGGGTTCATATATATATTAGATAGATTTAGAATTTTTAAGAGATATGCTCTATTTATGTTGAACTTCACAGAAAGTGAGTTCAAAAGAATTTTGAGGATGCTGGATAAACCTTACTTTGCATGCTAGTGGTAAGAGGTTCTTGACTTTATTTAATTTATTTGATTAATCTTTATTACATAGGGGGTTTTAAGATATACTAGAGTGAGGTCCTAAAACCTAAAAGATGTTGACCATGCTTGCCTAAGGGTGAAATAGGCAAGGTGCCCAATGGAAAGAGTGATAAGTCCATTATCTGTGTTTGGAGATAATAATTGACTACTAAAGATGGAGAGAGGAATAATTCCCAGCAGAGTCGCCAAAAAAATCTGTGATGTCCGTAGATCTTTGGGGGTAGTTATTGAAGTGATCGGGTATAACATTAAGGTATGATGTACCATCTTAGAAGATGAAAACAACACTCTTCAATGGACCTAATCACCTAATGAGGACTCCTAAGGTAGATGGGTCTTCATATATATATATATATATATATATATATATATATATATATATATATATATATATATATATATATATATATATATATATATATATATCAGAGATCTTTCCTCTACTTTATATAGAGAAGGCAAGCAATATTTATTTTTTGTTAGGTTCTTTAGTTTCTTATGGAAGAAAGATTCCATAACAAATCACATCTTAGGAAATAAGAATTTCTTAAGGATACTCTTCATTAAAGTAGTCAATAAGTATCTCCAAATATTTCAAAGCTAAATTATCAAAGGATTAGGTATTTATGGAAATCAAGTGGGATTGTTCAAATAGAAAGACTTATTTATGGATTCTAATGGAGGATAAGTAGGGAGCACCCATGATACTAAGAAGCTTAGTGAGTTCTCTAGTATACCTTGTAGTGAGGCTTTACATATTAAAAACAAAGAATTTACTTTTTATTTAACTTGAAATCTTATTAGAATCCTAGGGCTTATAGTCCATCAACCAAGATTATAGAAACGTCTAAGAGGTGAAGACTTATACTCATAGCCCGAAGGAAATAAATAACTTTAGAATCTAAATCTAAGATTCTTCTGCACAAACTAAAAGCATGATCTAAGTCTAATAAAAAAAGAGACATAATGGTTTACCTCCACAAGAGAGGATATACCCATCCCGACTCTTCTGGGCTTACAACCATCAGGAGTTGCCGCTAGCTAACACCTTCTATGCTATTATATAATTAATAAAGAATATAAAGTCCTAAACTCACTCTCTAAGAGACTAGATCATGATTGGTATGAAAACATGAGTTAGATTAATGTAAAAATTTACAATCTTTTACACCATTTTGAAACATTCATTTTGGATTAAGCCTTGGGAGAATTATGCCTATATGCATGATGAAATAAAGTTGTGGGCTAATCAGTGGGAGGAGGTGTTCTCTACTATAAGGAATTGACCTCAAAGGTCAAGCATATCCCTTACTATGCAAGAATATAGACCCTCCCTATTGAAGAGTGACACAAGGTGATATTCATGGTGTGATAACATACAACACCCAGCTAAAGGGTTGCTAAATCTTTTATTTATCTTGATTATGAACCTAGGCTTTAAGGTGAGGTTATGAGCTATATTAAAATTTTATTATTAGTTATTTAGTGAGGATAAAAAATTTAATTTTATCATGTTGACCTCACTTTTGGAGTCAGAACTCATCCTTCCCATGTTAGACTTATGAGTCTCCTAAGCATTAGGATCTCCCTAGTCATAGGATACTTCTAGTGATTAAGGGAACAGTAACCCAAGCCTAGGGACTTAGGATGGTATACCCTAAGCATTGGATGTGCCTTTGGACAAATAGGTTCTACCTATCTCGTGGAATAAACCATAACCTATGCTTGTCTTATCCAAAACCAACCTCAAACCACCACAATCAACCTCAAATTGAACTTGGTTCCCTAACCAAGTTCCAAGCCAAATTAACTTAATCATTAACGCAATATAATTCTACAATCATCCCATGATCTTATTACTCAAGCCTATTCAATTGAAACTAAATCCAATTCATTTTCACAAAAGCATTTAAACCATTCAATACTTTATTTCAAATCCTTCTAAGACTCATAACCAAACCAATCCAATCAACCCAAGTTAGCCCATTTGACCTAAAAGGCCCAAATAAACCAAAATCTAATTAAATCCATATAAATTGCAATCAAATACATCAGTCAACTCTATATCCATCATTGAACTCAATTCAACTAAATTCAAACCAATTCAACCCAATCAACCCATTTGGTCCACTTGACCTAAAGTGGCCTAAATGACCAAATCAACTTAAACATCAATCCAACCCAAATTGGATTGAATCAACCCATTCAATATCTTTTACAATGATTATTGATCATCTTTGATTGTCCAATTGCAATCAATTGGATCAAAGCAAGCCAATTTGATCTCTTGATCCTAGTTGACCTAATTAACCCATATGGACCAAAATGAACCAAACCTCATTCCAATCAAAATCAATTGAAACCAATGATTCCCGTCAATCATAACTTTAGTATTGAACATGACTCAACCATCAATTGAGTTAAACCAAGCTAACTTGGGCTCTTGACCCAAGTTGACCCAATTTGACCTAAAGGGCCAATTAAGCCAAATCTCATTCCAAAACAAATTTATTGAAACCAACAACTCTAATCAATCACAAATTGATTATTGAACATGATCCAACATCTAATTGCATCCAATTTGGTTAAACCAACCTAATTGACCCAATTGACCTAAATGATTCAATTGAACCAAATCATTCTCAAATCCAAATTAACTCAAACCAACACCTAAAATAATTGTCAAATGATTAATTGAACCTAAACTAAACCTCCACCTAATTGAATTTGGCCAATTTGACCAAATTGGTCAACTTAACCCATTTTACCCATACAAACTAATTTGAGCCAAATCCAAATCCACTTCAAATTAAACCAAACTAATGACACCAATACATTCTAAATCATCATTTAAACACATCCAAACCCTTAATTTGACCAATTTGATCAATTGGTCAACCTAGCCTAATTGAAACCCATTTGATCTGTATGGGTCAAATTGAGCCAAACCCATTTAAACTAAGCTCAAACCCAACCAAACTTGGCAAGACTCATCTTTGGGTCACCATGGATCAACCCAAGTGGGCCCAACCCATGGTGAATCTAGTTTAAGTCAAAAACCATGAACCAACCCACCCAAATTGGACAAAATCCTCATTTGGATGGTCTCACCCACTCACCAACCCATGATAATCATGCTTAGCTCATTTTTGACACTAAGACCACTGACCCAACATGACCCAAGGTTTTTAGGTCAGTCTTAGGTCATGAAAGGGTGAGCTTACCCTTAGCACACCATTGGTTCACATGGGGGAGGAAGTACACTCCATGCCAGGCCTTGTAGCTACCTCAGCCTCTTAAGATCCTCCACTTCAGTAGTCCACTGACATCTCTAGCCACCTACCCTGGCCGGACGACTGTCAAAGGCTGAGCCAATCTCAGCTCTGCTTCACTTGGGGAGAAGAGTATGCTCCTCCCCCATTCATTCAAACATGACATAGAGCATCCTTTGGTGATTTCGAGTAGTCCCAGAGCTTCTTCCAATCCCCTAATGCACCCCAATGCTGGAAAAACCAAGCTTCATTCGAAATCGAGAGCCTTTTCCATCCAACCTCACTTAAACTATACCAAACTTTAATTAACTCTTCACACACCTCCCTAAAGCTCCAGCAAGTTGAAATGAATCGAGTCAATCACTAGAGACCACTCCAAGACTGATTCTAGCGAGCTTCACAGTGGCGTTTGGTCCATGAAGCTATCAGCGGGGAGGCAACTCAAGAGCTTCTTAACAGGGCTTCTTATCTTCAAGATAAAGCTACCTCAGTCATTGGACTGCCAATCTTGAGCTCTGGCGAGGTAAATTTTGATAAACTATAGAAAGTCCATTAGGCCTTGGTCTTTTGTAAAAGATTTTGTGATTTCATGTGATTTCCATAGTAGGATCTCCATAGATCTCTTCCCAGAACATTTTAGAGTCGATCCTGATGTCCCATGAGCTTTAGCTCTTAGGGATGAAGGATCATCCACTGTCAATTTTGTGTCTTTAGAATTGACGATTGTGATTTAATCCACTAGAAATCATGATTTAATGCAATAAGAATCACTAGATTAATCTCAACCGTTCGATCCGAGATCAGACAGCAGGGTCAAAACCGCATACGCTGTTAGTGACTCAACCATAATGGGGGATGTGTTAAATAACCTATCCCATGGTGCCACATGGAAAGTGCTGCCGCATCAGCTTTGTGTGGCGCCGATGGGTTAGGAGGTTAATTAGGTGTTAAAAATATCATTAATTAGCTAGAACTTCAAAAATACATAACTAATTATAAACAAAATCTTTAAAATATGAGTAAATTTATTTTGGATAGGGTAAACAAAAGAGAATTTAATAAAAATAAAATCCATCAGGTTTGATTAATGAACAATGCTTAATTAAAGTTTCAAGTTTTTCTTAATTTTCTTAATTAAACTTTAATTACTTAGCCAATTGATCTCAAATTGGATGTGTTGATTCCTTTGGATTCCCTCTGCCTCCCATAAATTTCTTGGGATTTATTAGCTAGGTAATTAGGAGAATTTGGAATATTAATCCTAATTACACTCCTTAATCAATTTAATAACTTTTAAAATTTCTAAATAGTAAAAATTTAATTATTAATGATGGTTAAGCACTGTTAACAATGAAAATGATGAGGTAAAATGATTAAGGCCTCTTCCTTAGTCATTTTCCTATATATATTTTCATAGGAGGGATAATTAATTTATGGTTTAATTAAGTATGAATTAAAAAATTAATAATGAAATTAAATCAAATTAAAATGATAATTGTTCCAGATAATTTAAATTAAATTCATGCATTCCTCTTTATATGTTTAATAATATAAAGAACCCTAAGGAACATATGGCTAATTCATGGGTGTAGGAAGACCATATAAGAACTTAATTAGATTTCCCCTTAATCTAATTAACACTTATGCATGAGCCTAATTGCATTAAGTCCTTTCAGAGCATTGTAAATTTTAATTTCTCATTGGCATATCATTGCATGCTCATGGTTAAGTGGCTAATTAAATTAAGAAGCATATGAAAGGAAAATTTAATGGATTGCTTAATGGCTTTAACTTAATTAATCCATAAAATTCACTTAATTACTTTTCTTAAACATAATTAAATCACTAATGTGGGATGGGGTTTAAAACAACAAATATCATTTCTTCTCCTTAGGATTTAATGATTCAAATATAAAAAAAAATCTAATTCCATAATTTTTCTACCTCTACTAATAATTCATAACTAAATTTTAAAGCAACTCATAGCCTCACTTTAAAGCTTAGGCTATAATCAAGATAAATATAAGATTTAGGGTCTCCACCCTTGCATGTTCTCCTCCTTAGCTGAATGTTGTATGTTCTAACATCATCATGGCATCTTGCTTTAGTCTTGAATAGGTGGGGTCTCCACTCTTGCACGATAGGAGAATGCTTGACCTATGTGGACATCCCTTGTAGTGGAGAACACCTCCTCCTATTGATTTAGCCAATAACTATATTTTATTATGCATATAGGCATAATTATCCCAAGCCTTTGTCTAAATGAATGTGTCAAAATGATATAAAAATTTATAAAAGTTTGAATTAGTCTAAGTCATGTCTTTATGCCAGTCATGATATAGTCTCTTAGGGAGTGAGTTTAGGACTCAAGTCTCCTTCCTAATTAAATAATATCTTAACTATATTTCACATACATAAGATCGGCCTACATGATTTTGAATCATAGGAGGTGTTAGCTAGCGGCCACTCCAGTAGGTTGTAAGCCCAGAAGAGTCGTTTACCCTCTCTTATGGAGGTGAAACATTATGTCCCATTTCCCATTTAGATTTAGGTCGTGCTCTTAGCTTGTGCTAAAGCATCATAGATTTAGGATCCGAGGCTATTTGCTTCCCTTGGGCTACAATTATAAGTCCTCACCTCTTAAACATTTTCATAATCTTGTGTTTATGGATTATAAGCCCTAACATTCTAATGAACTTTCAACTAAAAATAAATAAACTTCCTCTTTCAAATACATAAAGCTTCACTATAGGATAGAATGTGATGCTCACTAAGCTTCCTAATATCATGAGTGCTCCCTACTTATCCTTCATAGAAATCTAAAAATAAGTCTTCCAAATTAAACTTTCCCACTTGATTTTGTAAAAATACCTAATCCTTTGATAGTCTTACCTTAAAATATTTGGAGATGTTGATTGAATACTTTAATCGAGAGTATTCTTATAAAATTCCCATTTTTTAGAATGTAATTAACTATGGAAGCCTTTTTTTTATAGAGAACTAAAGAACCCAACATAAAATAAACCCTATTTTACTTTTCCAGGTAAAGTAGGGGAAATATCTTTGTATATACGAAGACCCATCTACATTAGGAGTTATTATTAGGTGTTTAGGTCCATTGTAGGGTAATATTTCTATCTTTTGAGGTGGTATATCATACCTCAATGTCGTACCCGATCACTTCAATAAGTACCCCATAAGATCTATGTGGTGTCCACAATGACTCTAAATTAAAACACCATAGATTTTTCTGGCGACTCCGCTGGGGAGTGTTCTCTCTCCATCTTTTGTAGCCAATCATTATCTCCAATAATTGATAGTAGACTTATATTTTATATAAATGCAAGACTATCATTCTTTCCATTGGATAACTTGCTAATTTCATCCTTAAGCAAAGGCGATCAACATCCTTTAGGTTTTAGGACCTCACCCAAGTAGTTCTTAAAACCCCAAATGGATCCCCAATAGGTAATATAAATGCAAGACTATCATTCTTTCCATTAAAAAACTTTCTTATTTCATCCTTAAGCAAAGATGATCAACATCCTTTAGGTTTTAGGATCTCAGCCAAGTAGTTCTTAGAACCCCTAATGGACCTCCAATAGGTAAAAGAAAATTAATCAGAGAAATTATCTAAATAATGAGTCAAATAAAATCAAGAACTTCTTACCATTAGCTTGGTTAAGTAAGGTTTATCCAATATTATTCAACATTTCAAAAGATAATTCTCCAAAAGTTCAAAAAGAAAGAAAAGCAAAAGATCATTCTCCAAAAGTTTTCAATCTCTCCAACATACACATGAACCCCATTTAACATAATCAAATTTGTTAAATGAGGGTTCCAATTCAAAGGAAAAAATCAAATCAAATAGCAATAATCAAAAGTGAAGGTCTAATTCTATTCTCTTTTTCAATAGTGAAGTAGAAACTCTAACCCTCTTCACTTTCAAGCAGTTTAGCATCATGTCTTCTGGCATGCTCATTTTCTCATTTAGCTTTGGTGTGGATTTGGCCATACTCATCTTTGCACCTGTCATCAAGTTTAGCCTTGGCTTTGAACACTTCAAGGTCACATGTAAGGGACATGCCATCATCATAGTCAATAGAGAGGAGATGGCTGACAAGAAGCCAATTCTATAGTTAGATTCTGAGTTTCCCTCTTTGAAGAGGAAGGCTTTAGAGGTTCCCCTGCCACCAGTACCATTTTTGTGTCTGCTGTAGTTTCGGTCAGGACTAGTACGACCTCTACAGTTGCCCCATCCTTGAAGGAGAAGTCTGTCTTAGCTTCTAAGATAGTTCCCCCATGTTTAAGGTCAATTTTAGCTCCCATCTTGCACCACTAACCAAGACCCAGCGCCGTACCAAGAACCAAAATTTTAAGAGACATTAAGAGCACATAACTAAGAAGATAGAGGAAGCATCCCTTGTGGTTGAGGAGGGATCCCCTCGTGAGACTCTCCCCTTCTTAATGGTAGTAGGTTTCACCCCCTTTCAGTTGTAGAGGGAGAGGAGGACATTGAAAAGATTGCTGCATTACCACCATGAAGGGAGAGGAGGAAGCCCTATACTAGTCTACGATTCATGCTCAGGAGAGTTAGGAGAGCTCATGGACACTTAGAGTCTGCCACACTGCATGACTTGTAGGAGTGTTATGGATCAGTTCTAAAGGGAAAGGGACACGGAGGCCAATGTTGTAACTTAACTGGGCAAGAGGGACAGACAGAGGTTTGCTAGATAAGAATGTATTCATTTATTCCAGCCATAGGAGAAGATCTTTGATGGAGAGGCAGTCGGTGTCACCCCCATTACACTGTTCCACTCAATGACCACCTTCGCCTATTCATGTTCCACCATTTGAAGTCCCTACCAAGTTCTATAAGTCAACATTTGAAGAGAGAACATCCCCCTTGGTGATACCATTATGTCCCAAGGACCACACTTCATCTAGTTCGCCCATTGAGGTGAGACCGAGCTCCTCCGCTCGACCTTTCATCCTAACATTGGTGAAGGAGTGGTGGCCCAAGAGTGTCATGGTCGCTCCACCACCACAACTAAAGGAGATGGAAGGAGGGGATATCGATGTGACTCCTATGATTATTGAGTCAGCTAGGGAGAGCACTCCCTACCCAAAATATTTAGTGCATTTCTTCTTCAAAGCTCAGTCCAGTTGTGAGTCATCACTCGGCTTATGTTCCCATAGTGTTGGGTCAAGTAGATGATCGATCCTTGGATGAGATATTGGAAGACTATCATGCTGCGGTAAGGAAGATAGTAGGGGATGATCAGTCTGACCAAGAGGAGGGTATGGTTAATTTCAACTCCAATAAAGATGACCTGTTGGATGATATTACAAAAGTCCACATGGTAGATACCTGAGGATTCTTGCATATGGAGCAGCCTAGCCAGGAAAGCACTGTAGTTGAGGAAGGTGAGGCATCAGACTCATATCAATGCCTCCTCTAGCAAATGAAGCTTAAAGATGACCAAATTAATAAGATGGAGAGAAGGGTGAGGAGTTGATGGCAGTGGTCTTAGCCTTGTAGAACCAAGCCCCAATTTCACAACCCACTCTTATGAAGGCTGATCATCCCAAGAGCACTCCTATGGATGAGGATGCTTGTAGTTTGCATTGAAAGATGATCGATAGCACCTCCATGCATGAAAAGGTTATCATGTAGCTTGTTGAGTAGTAAGTGAAGGAAGTATTGGTGCAAGCCCAAGGGAGCTCATTATCTTCAAAAGGTAGAACCTACTAGAAGGAATTTGATGTAGGTCAATACCCTAAGGGTTTTATGCCACCATCCTTCAAGAATTTTGATAATAACGGGAACCCAAGGCAGCATATAACATACTTCAGGGCCAGTTGTTGCAATGCTAGTGGTAGCGACACATTACTCTTATGGCTGTTTGTTAGTAGCCTTTAGGGGGTCACATTTGATTGGTATGCTGAACTGCCCAATGGTTTCGTGAAGTGCTTTATAGAGTTAGAGAAGCTGTTCATCAAGATATTTATAGGAGCTCAGCAAAGGATAACTTTAGGGACCTTATTGTAGAGAAGTAAAAGCCTAATGAGTTCCTTATTTATTATATTCTTAGATGGCACAACTTAAGCATGAAATGCAAACCACAGCTACAAGAGCAGCATGCCATTAAGATTCTTCTTAAGAATAATGACCTAGTCACCTTCATGCTCAAAGGTTTTACCATAAAGACATTTGAAAAATTAATCAGTAAGGTAGCTAACCTATAAGAGGAAACCAAATAGTTACCATTTTTAGACCAGTCATCTAAGCCCAAGCCATAAAAGGTATTTGAGATGAAGCTAGAGATTATAGTAGTAGTAGATAAAAGAAAACAACTAGTGAGAGCACATTTTGAGAGGCCTAGAGTTCACCTCCTCCACCCTCCCTCTTCTTCAACAACCTCAGCCACCACAACCTATAGCAACAATAGTATGCACCACTAGGTAGCTATTTTGTACTTACTCTTGTCGACAAGCTCAACAAGTCATATTCATTTAAGAGGGAGGTAAAATAAATATTTAAGAACCTTCTTAAGAAGTCTGATTTTTAGCTACCCGAGCCTAGAAAGCCAGAGGAAGTGGGCATGAGTGATGATCCTAACTACTTTCCCTACTAGGCCATCTCTTAGAGGATTATTTCACTTCAAGAATTGGCTTGAGTTTAGCTACAAGTCAGGAGTCATAATTATCCCTAAAGAATACTTAGTAGAATAACCTCCTAGTTTAATTAAAGTAATCTTAGGGGATACATCCGATTATCTTAAGACAAAATAAGTTTGGGATATCTCTTTATACTATACGTCTAAAAAAATAATTTCTAAAATTAAGAAACTTTCTCTACAGGTGCATGGCTCAGCTCAGACCTGTAACATCAAGGAATGTCTGCTAGTTATGAGGGACAAGTTGGGGAGGGTGGAAGCCCAGCAGCAACAACAACCATCACTTGCTCAGAATAGTTTCATAGTGCAAGCATAGTTTGAGTCCAGCATTCCTTCTTCCACAATTGTAGCTACCACATCTACCAGCTCTACTACTACCAACATGAGAATTGAATCTACAAATAAGGACACTAAACCCCTCATACCACTTACTTTACTTGATTTCCATCATGTTCCACCTCCAAAATTAAATAAATCATTGAAGATGAATGATTCAACTTACATTCTATCTACCTTTGATGATCTTAATGATTTCATTCCAATTGATAGCTCTCCAACTCATAGCAATAACAACTTAAATAATTCTGATCAATCCTACTCCGATTAAGAAATGGATTTTCCTTGTCTGAATCATCAAGGTCACCTCTTGAGATTGATTTGGGGTCATCTGACTCTGATGATCCTTTAGGAGAAGCTATAGTTATACCTGATGAGCAAGTAGAACATTCTACAAGCTCCTCATCTCAAGAAGTCATTAAATTCAACCTCCACAGTGGAAAAATTCTTCCTCCTAGGGTAACATCTCAAGATAAGGATAAACATGTCATTGGTTCCAGTGAGTAGATAGCCCCTCCACAAGATTCACCTCCATTGGATATTCTTGTGGAAGACTAGCCCAAAGTTGACTATAATGTCTTGACACATCTTAAAAAGTTGTTAGCTAAATTAAGCATATATGATTCCATTATCTTATCCAAAGAGATGAGGGAGTCATTAGTCAAAGCTTTGCTTGACCCCAAAATATGTTTAGCTCAATTGGACGCTACTATAAAGGAGACATGTTTCTCAAAAGATGTCCTAGGAGTCACATTCACAGATGAAGACTTACTTCTAGGGACAATAGAGCACAACTATCCCCTATATATTATAGTCGATGTTGGTAGGTTCAGACTGTCAAGAGTGTTGGTTGATCCAGGTGCATCAGTGAATATTATGAGTCTAAGAATCCTTGCCTACTTGAGGATTGATATCTTTAAACTCAAGATGGAGAAGATGATGCTGAAAAGATTTAATGAACAAGGCAAGAGGGCCTTAGGCTCCATAGTGTTTCCTTTAGAGATAGAAGTTTGGAAGATGAAAGTGAAGTTTCACAAAATAAATTTTGATACATCTTTCAATGCTTTGCTAGGGAGACTTTGGATACATGAGAACAACATGGTTCCATCTTCCTTACATCAGTGCATAAAGTTCCTAAGGGGTGGAATCAAGTATTGTGTCAAAGGAAATCTCAAGCTATCTGTGATTCATGAGATCAGAATTTATGAGGATGTGGCCTATTACCTCCTTAAGAAACAAAATATCTTCTGTCATGACCTTCATCATAATGAAAAATAAAATGAAAAGAAAGAAATAGAAAGAAAAGAAAAAGAAAAAGAAAAAGAAAAGAAAAGGGAACGAGAAGAAGATCTTAGGGAGGATATAGAGCTTGAGATTAGATTTCACCCACAATTGTTCCATTCGAACAAGTGGGGAGGATGACCCGACCTCCACTATGACAAGAAAGAAGAAAGTCTAGAGAGAGTCCTAGAGGTGGAAGACCTCCATACCAAATACATACCAGGAGATTCATTTTAGCATCTAAAAGTACACCTGCTATCTATATAAACTTAGAATCTAGTTCAGAGGATGAGTCATATGTAGTTAGCACATATGCTAGCTCTTCTCGATAGAAATCCCATTGGAGGTGACACTCGAGCTAGACAATGATAAAGACCAGGTCCCCAAGCAAAGCATGAATATATCCAAGTCTCTATTATGTGAAACTGTCAGACATTAGATGGGTACTTTAGCTCTAACCCCACTTTCCTCATAAGAAATTGAGTAATTAAGGAGGCACCCAAAGCATGTGCAAACACTAATGTCCAAAGGTTCTATCCAGAAATAGCATCCTCAAGTCAAGAAGTTGATGTAGAACTTGAGGTTGATTCATTTAAAGAATTAATAAAATTACCTTTTGATTGGTACTCGCCTTGTGTTCTTAATCTAGCAAAGAAAGGTTTGATTCAACATACATGGTTTAAGCATGGGTCAGAGTACTTTAAAAGGTTATGGGATAATAAATGCAAGAATTCTCAAGCAAGACCTGGAATGGGCTTTGATACAGTAAGCCTAGTCGATGATGATGACTACTACCTAGTTATCATCAATCATTTCGAATCTAATTGGTTCTTCTCAAATCACATTAACTCATATATGGAGGTGTGCTTAGAAACTTCAGACTATCCAAATGATCTCCAAGTCAAAGAGGCACCCCTAAAATTTGAAGAAAAAATTAAATCAATAATCGATGAGCTCAAGAAAATCAAGTTAGGGACAGAAGAAAATTTGCGCCTGACATAAATCAACTTTTTGTTGAATGAATCTAAAAATAATGTCTTAGTTAGGCTACTCACTAAGTTTAAGCTAGCGATATAGCCTGACCCTGTCAAGTAATCTCCTAGACGCATGTGATTGAATATTGATCAACATGTCATTTTTGAAGTTAAGAAACTGATCGATGCTGGTTTCATCTGGGAGAAAAATATCTCACTTGGTTGGCTAGCATCATTCTAGTTAAGAAAAAGAATGACCAAATTCATATATGCATAGATTTTAGGGATCTTAATAAGGCATGTACAAAAGATGAATTTCCACTACCGATACCAGAACTGATTGTGGACATTTCCTCATATCATGCAGTCTTCTCTATCATGGATGGTTCATCTTGATATAAGCAAATAAAGATGGCACCTGAAGCTAAAAGGAACATTTCTTTTAGAACCTTGATCAGAATTTATTACTATAAGGTCATGCCTTTCATTCTTAAAAATACTAGCACCACATACCAACGGGCCATGATTCGAATCTTCGATGAACTCATTAATCACAATGTTGAATGCTATGTCAATGATGCTGTGGTCAAAAGTGAAGAAAAGGAAGTCCACCTCTTTGACTTGAAAGTAGTTTTCGAGCTATTAAGGCAATACAATCTCAAAATGAACCCTTTAAAGTGTGCATTCAGAGTATCTTTAGGAAAGTTTCTTGGGTTCGTTGTCCGACATTGCAAGATTGAAATCGACCCAGAGAAGATTAATGTTATATTGGAGATGCTACCCCCTAAAAGTCTAACCCAACTCAGATCATTTCAAAAAAGGTTGGTGTATCTAAGGCGCTTTATATCCACCTTTTAGGTATATGTCAATCATTCTCAGCACAAGTCAAGAAGGACTCCAAGTTCAAGTGGGATGATAAGTGCCGACAAGCCTTCGAGAGCATCAAGCAATACCTCATGACTCTACGAGTCCTGACTGCCCCTATCTTAGGATGATACTCTATAATGCTGCATTAGATGACTCCCTTGGTGCTTTGTTGGCCCAATCTAATAATGAGGGAAGAGAACACACTCTACTATCTCAACCATCATCTGATACACATGCACCACCACCTAACAAAAACAAATCATCATCAATAGCCTTATCCCAACTTGATAATAATGACTCAATACTGAGGTGAACTATCCACCTATTAAGAAGCATTACCTAACTTTAATCTTTGCAGCTTAGAAGCTATGAATTATATGCTATCTCATAAAGTAAACTTGATTTCTAGAGATAATCCACTATAATATCTCATGACATGGACAATGCTATCCATATGGTTGGAATGATGGTATTTGATTTTATCATAGTTTGACATCATATTTGTATCCCTCCGTATAGTGAAAGGATGAACACTCACAGATTTCCTAGTGGCACACCAACTTTTAGTGGATTCCCCACTCAGTGAGGATCTCTCCAATGAATAAATCATGAACTTAGGGGTACAAGCATTCACTGCTGGGAGATATACTTTGATGGTGTGCTTTCTCTCAAAGAGGAGAAGAACCACAATCTACTCTCCTAGGCAAGACAAGGGTAGGAATAGTCCTTCGAATGCCAAACTGTGATATGATGAGATTCTCATATCCTCTATTCGAGCCTTGCATCAATAATAAAGTTGAATATGAGGCTCTGATCGCTAGCTGGAGCCAGCCATCTCACTAGGCATTCAGAATATCAACATCTTCAGGGATTCATAGCTAGTTGTCAACCAAATACCTAGGTCCTATAAAGTCTTGAAGCTCAAACTCCATCACTACCATAAGTATACTATGGAGTTGCTAGCTTAAATTCTAGAGATCATAATCTACAAGATCCCTAGAGGAGAAAATTCTATAGTTGATGCCTTAGCCAAGCTTGCCAAAGAGTTGGCATGTCCAGAAGATGAGTCCATTTCAATAAAGGTCCATAATCAACAAGTTTTGCCTCATATTGATGTTAAACTCATCGATAAATGCACTCTTGAAGGGGAGGTTGCTGTTGACAAAAAGGATGAAGAATTGTATTGGAGACAACCCTTCATTAATTACCTAAACAAAGGCAAACTACCTCAAGAGAAATCTCAAGCACATCAGGTGAAGTAAAGGGCACTCTCCTATGCCCTTGTGGACGGTGTCTTATATTTATGGTCCTTCGATCATATGTGGCTATGCTGTTTAAACAAACACAAACCCAAAAGATCATGACTGAGGTCCACTTAGGACTATATGGAGCTAATTAATTTGGTCCTAAGATAAAGTCCAAAATCAAGAGAGTTGGATACTTTTGGTCGATGATGATTATGAATTACATGGACATAGCAAAGTGATGCCAAATAAATAGAGTGGTTTTACATCAACAACCCAACATTATACATCCAAAATTGGTCTCATGACCATTTGACTGTTAGGGCACCAACATAGTGGGTTCGATTGATCCTCTTTCGTCCAAGGGTCATCTGTTCATTCTCGCAGCCACGAAATACTTTTCCAATAGATGAAGGTAATTCTGCGCAAGGAGGTCAAAGCTCAACATGTGCTCTAGTTCTTCAGGAACCATATCATTTATAAATTTAGGATATCCTACCGATTCATATTCGATAATGGTACTACTTTTAAGAGCAGTAAACTCAACAAGTTTTCTTAGAGACACAACATGGATTAGAGATACTACCATCTACTACACATAAGATAATGGTTTAATGGAAGCCTTCAATAAAAATCTCATCTAAATACTCAAGAAGACACTTGACGATAACAAATAACAGTGGCATGAGCAGTTAGTTGAAGCTTTATAAGATTATTGCACTAGCTATAGAACTCCAACACAGTCTACCCCATTCTCCTTAGTGTATGGGGCCAAAGCTATTCTACCATTATAAGTTCAATTCACATCATTATGGATAAGTGTGGGTGGAAAAATCACAACCGACTAGAACACCAAGTTACTGCTAGAAGAACTCAAAGGTTTGGAGGAGAAATACTTACAAGTATGCCAAAATCTCGAGTTATATAAGGAAAAGATGATTCAAGATCATAACAAGTTGGTTTGCTCTAGAGTTTTTCAAGTAGGAGAGCTTATTTTAGTTCTAAGGAGACCAATTATTGCCCATCGCAAGATGGGAGGCAAGTTTGAACCTACTTGGGAATGCCCTTTCTCCATAGAAAAGGCTTACTGAGGTGGATCTTATGTGCAATGCTTCATATCAATGGACTTTATCTAAAGAAATACTAAGCATAAATAATATCCAAAATAAGTTCTATCAATAAAATTCCATTTTGGTCAAACATCTCTCTATATTGAAATGTTCCAATTTCCAAATTATTTTTGTGGTCTGTTTAGGGTAGGTATAAGAGAACCTAAGCGACATCCTGTCCTTCATTAGTACATCACAAACATAAAATTACATACAAACATAAGCAAATCAAACACATATCCAATTGCTTCAGGCTACCTTGAGTTGATATAAAACCTCTAGCAGCTTGCACTCAATAGTTGCTCTTGTTTGAGATCCACTACTTAGCTAGTGTGACTCCCCAGTGGTTAATCTTTTGCTTAGAAGGATGTGAGACTGTGTTCTTTCTTCCTAGCATAACCACTGCAAACCAATGAGCACATTATTAGTGTGGTACATCTTGTTGCATGACCAATAAGCTACCTTGATGTCAGCTTTGCTTAAGAAGATGTGAGTCCCCAAGCTTTCTTCTTGACTAGCCGCCCTGTATTGACTGGGTCTGAGTTTAAACCAGAGGATTAGGGTAAGACCCCCAGTTGATCCTCTTCCTCCTAACTACTTTAAGTTTGGGTTCAGTCCTACTTTATGACTCCCCACTTGGTAGTCTCCCTAGGTCAGATAGTAGCTGTCTAGCCGACGATAGACTATCTCAATGATCAGTTTCCCTTAGGGAGATGTGAGTCTCCGAAGCTTTCTTCCTAGATTGATCATGGATAAAACAACGACACCTTAGGTTGGCTAGTGTTCACTTTGCTAACAGAAACCCACCTTGTGGATAACACTGCTTAGGTAGATGTGAGTCCCGATGCTTTCTCCTAAGGCGGTCACTGTATACTTACAGGCTTCATATTTTAGGGATTAGGATAAGATCTTGAGAGGCACCTTCTCTGTGGGAATTCTATTTGGATTATGTCTTCACCCCATCTAGACATGACCAAGGTACTATTGGATTAGATAGTTCTCCTTTCCACCTTTGTGATTGGAAGTGTTGTACTTCGATTGAACACACTATCCTTTAGGCTAGTAAATCTAAGATAGGTCAATGCCCTCATGCTCCTTCTTAGTGTGGTCCCTCACATACCAATAGGGACCATGCTAAATAAATAAATAAATCAAAATCAAATCTCTTATGGACTAAGATAAGTCACCTCTTCCCAAGTAAGCATCCTATCTTTTGGGTAGTGTCAGCAAAACCCCCTATAGGAATTGCCTTGACTATCTAAGTTGAGATAATATCCTCAAAGGCACTCACTCAGTAGTTGCCCTAAGTTAGGTTTGACTTGTTGTGCCATCAACGGGTCACCCTAACAGCTGGTTGTACTTTAGAAGATGTGAGTCCTTGATGCTTTCTTCCTAGTATGGCTATTGTAAATAGACAGGATCAAAATAAAATTAATCGACAAAATCAAAAATAAAATGAATCACCAAATTTAAACCAATAAATCAAATAAAAATTAAAAATAATCACTAAACTCAAATCAAATCAATAAATAGAATAATATCAAATCAAAACCAAATTCAAAGTTAAACCAATCAACATACTCAAAATAAATCAAATAAACTCAATCCAATATCAATCCCCAACAGATTTCCTTCTATTGCCCTAGGCAAAAATCAATCTATTAAACAAAAAACAAACACAATAAAATCTCAATCCCCAGAGGATCCCCCCTATTCCCTTGGCATAAATCAATCCTTAATCCAACCAAATTCATGTGCAATCCCCAGTGGATCCCTCTTCGTGTCTTTGACATGAAGTTAATTCTTAAAAAATTAAAGTAAATCTGTTCATCTCTCTCATGCCCTCGGCATGATGATGAATTGCATCATGTTAGGATCCATGGTTCCATCTGCCTCTCCACTTATGTATGGATGGTTGTGATTTTCTTGGATACTGTTGATCATCTCGGTCAATACTAATATGTGCAGTCTACCTTTTCAGTTATACCACACATATTAGGGGTTTTTTTATTGTCCTCTCTTTTAGAGTGAGGACTCATCCGTGTCATCTTAGACTTAAGAGTGTCTTAAGCACTAGGATCTCCCTAGTCATAGGACACTTCTAGTGATTAAGAGAACACTAAACCCAAGCATAGGGACTTAGGAAGGTATACCTTAAGCTTAGGATGTACCTTAGGACAAATAGGTTCTACCTATCCCATGGCCTAAATCATAACCTATGCTTATCCACTTATCAAAAACCAACCTCAAACAAAAATAATCAACCTCAAATTGAACTTGGTTCCCTATCCAAGCTCCAAGCCAAATAAACTTAATCATTAACCCAAATCAATTCTACAATCATCCCATGATCTTATGACTCAAGCGTATTCAATTGAAACCAAATCCAATTGATTTTCACAAAAGCATTCCAACCATTCAATACTCTATTTCAGATCCTTCCAAGACTCATAACCAAACTAATTGAACCAAACCAATATAATCAACCCAAGTTAGCCTATTGACCTAAAAGGTCCAAATGAGCCAAAATCCAATTAAATCTAAATCAATTGCAATCAAATCCATCAATCAACTCTAAATCCATCATTGAACTCAATTCAACTCAATTCAACCCAATTCAACCCAGTCAACCTGTTTGGTCCACTTGACCCAAAGTGGTCTAAATGACCAAATCAACTTAAACTTTAATCTAATCGAAATTAGATTGAATTAACCCATTCAATATCTTCTATAATGATTGTTGATCATCCTTGTTTATCAAATTGCAATCAATTGGGTCAAACTAAGCTAATTTGATCACTTGACCCAAGTTGACCCAATTAACCCATATGGACCAAAATGAACCAAACCTCATTTCAACCAAAATCA
The DNA here is from genome assembly GCA_021442155.1 of Cymbidium sinense. Taxonomy (NCBI): domain Eukaryota; kingdom Viridiplantae; phylum Streptophyta; class Magnoliopsida; order Asparagales; family Orchidaceae; genus Cymbidium; species Cymbidium sinense. The sequence goes on along the minus strand of CM038220.1, from coordinate 154,259,328 downwards.
TTTAAGACTAATGATTCCTATCAATCATAAATTTAGTATTGAACATGACTCAACTATCAATTGAGCCAAACCAAGCTAACTTGGGTTCTTAACCCAAGTTGATCCAATTTGATCTAAATGACCAAATTGGGCCAAATCTCATTCCAAACTAAATTGATTGAAACCAACACCACTAATCAATCACAAATTGATTATTGAACATGATCCAACATCCAATTGCATCCAATTTGGTCAAACGAGCTCAATTGACCCATTTAGCCCAAATTGACCTAAATGATTTAATTGAACCAAATCATTCTCAAATCTAAATTAACTCAAACCAACACCTACAATCATTCTCAAATGATCAATTGAACTTAAACCATACTTCCATCTAAGCCAATTTGGCCAATTTGATCAAATTGGTCAACTTAACTCATTTGACCCATATGAACCCATATGAGCCAAATCCAAATCCACTTCAAATTAAACCAAACTAAAGGAACCAATACATTCCAAATCATCATTTGAACACATCTAAACTCTTAGTTTGAACATAGCCCAATTGAAACCTATTTGACCCATATGGGTCAAATTGAGCCAAACCCATTCATAGCAATTCCAAACCCAACCAAACTTTGCATGACTCATCCTTGGGTCACCATGGGTCAGCCTAAGTGGACCCAACCCATGGTGAACCCAATTTGTGTTACAAACCCATAAACCAACCCACCTAAATGGGACAAAATCCCCATTTTGATGGTCTCACCCACTCACAAACCCATGATAGCCATTTTTAGTTCATTTTGGACACTAGGACCACTGACCCAACCTGACCGAAGGCTGTTGGGTTTAACCTTGGGTCATGAGAGGGTGAGCTTATCGTTAGCCCACCATTGGTTCACTTGGGGGAGGAGGTATACTCCATGGCAGCCCTTGTAGATGCCTTAGCCTCTTAAGCTCTTCCACCTGATCACATCTCCTGGCGGATGACTAAAGGCGAGCCAATCTCAGCCTTTGGTTCACTTGGGTAGAAGATTATACTTCTTCCCCATCCATTTAAACTTGGCACAGAGCATCCTTAAGAGATTCCGAGCAATCCCAAAGCATCTCCTGATCCCCTAGTACACCCCATCACCAGTGAGACCAAGCTCCATTCAAAACTGAGAGCCCAATTCATCCAATGTCACCTAAACTCCACCAAACTTCAATTAACTCTTCCCACACCTTCCCCAAGCTCTAGTGAGTTGAAAAGAATCGATTCCCAATTGATTCGATCACTAAAGACCAATCTAATATAAACTATGACGAGCTTGATTGCGATGTTTGGTCCATAGAACTATCAGTAGGGAGGAAACCAAGAGCTTCTCAAAGAGCTTCGTATCATCAAGACGAAGCTACCTCAATCATTGGACCGTTAGTCTTGAGCTCCGACGAGGTAAATTTCTGGCTAATCGTAAAAAGCCCCTTAGGCCTTGGCCTTTTGTAAAATATTTTATGATTCCATGTGATTTACACCATAGGATCTTCATAGATCTCTTCCCCATATGTTTTGAAGTTGATCAAATTTGTCCCACGAGCTCTGGCTAGCTCAGATCCAATGACAGAAGGCAGACGGTGTCCGTCTTATAGCACTTGGGGGATGAAGGGTCATCCACCGTATGGTCTGCATGATTATAACAAACTACGATAATTTAATCTACTAGAAATATTGATTTAATTCCATAGGAATCATGAGATTAATCTTTTCCAGTCAATCCAAGATGGGATGGTGGGGACAAAATCACGTTCGCCACTGTTGACTCATCTGCTATGGGGGATGTTTTAAATAACTTATCTCATGGCACAACATGGAAAGCACTATTGCATCAGCTTTCGTGTGGTGCAGATGAATTAGAGGTTAATTAAGTGTTAAAAATATCATTAATTAGCAAAAAAATTTAGAAATACATAACTAATTGCAGAAAAATTCTAAAAATATGAGTAAACCCATTTTGGAAAGGGTACATAGAGGATAATTTAATAAAAATAAAAGCCATAAGGTTTAATTAATGAATAGTGCTTAATTGGGGTTTGAAGTTTTTTACTTAATTACTTTAATCAAGCCTTAATTACTTAGGTAATTGATCTCAAATTAGAGTGTTGATTCCCTGGGATGTTCTCTGCCTCCCATAATGTTCTTGGGATTTAATGGCTATGTAATTAGGAGAATTTGGAATGTTAATCCTAATTAGCCTCCTTAATCAATTTAATAACTTTTAAAATTGCTTAATAGTAAAAAATAAATTATTATTGATGGTTAGGCACTATTAATAGTGGAAATGATGAGGGAAAATGATTAAGGCCTCTTCCTTGGTCATTTGTGTTACTATAGTTTCATAGGAGGGCTAATTAATTTATGATTTAATTAAGAGTTAATTAGGAAATTAATGATGAAATTAAATCAAATTGAAATGATAATTGTTCTAGATAATTTAAATTGAATTCATGGGTTCCTCTTTATGTGTTTAATAATATAAAGAATTTTAAGGAACATATGGTTAACCCATGGGTGTGGGAAGACCATATAAGTACTTAATTAGATTTCTCCTTAATCTAATTAACACTAGCACTAATGCATCCTTTAGAGCATTGCAAATTTTAATGTCTCATTGGCATATCATTGAAGGCTCATTAAGTGGTAATTAAATTAAAGAAGAAATTAAATGGATTGCTTAATGACTTGAACTTAACTAATCCATAAAATTCACTTAATCACTTTTCCTTAAACATAATTAAGTCACTAATGTGAGATGGGATTTAAAATAACAAATATTATTTCTCCTCCTTAGGATTTAATGATTGAAAGATAAAAAATCAAATTCCATAAGAAGCTTTGGTTAACCTTAAATTATTTTATTTAACTTGATTGTCCTTAGGAAGTAATGTGATTGGATGCATTATGTGGTAATGTTTAATTATTCTTTCTCAATAATCATAAATTTTATGTCATTTTATATCACCCATTCATGTTTTCAAATAAAAAGAATCAATTGAATTAAATTTTATGTAAGTTGCATGTGTGGCTATTATCACTAATAAATTTCAAAACTATTTCCAAAAATATTTTCAAAACTATAAAATAATGATAAAAATTTAAATTGATATTGGCTTTGAATATTATATGTGATTTACATTTGTTTATACCTTAAACATGTTAAAGTATTACTTTATTCCTGTGATTCATGTATATGTTTACATGTATTTGAATGTTAGTAAGTATATAGTCTAGACATCCTGGGAATATGAGGCTTTAAGTAGCCCCAAGATGTATTTGATTATCTCAATTCCCTAGTTTGAATAATGTCATGTATTTACTTAATTTCATTCACATGTTTACATACATTAGAATTTGGATAAAGCTTTACTTTGCATGAATAATTAAATTTGTTAACATACAATCTTTTGCATGATTTTTATTCTCATGGTTATGTATACATTCATATGTATTTAAGATAGTAAGTATATAGTTTGACATCCCGAGAATACAAGGCTTTAAGTAGCCCCAAGGAGGTCTTAGATTATCTCCCTTCATTGGTTTAAATAATGGCAAGTACTTGCTTAAATCTTTAATACATGTGTATGTGTACTTAGCTAGAGAATGGAGTCCCTCTTTTATACTAAAAATGTATGCATTCATAACCCTTTAAGTGTGCCAAAAATACATTGTATGTATAGGTATGTTAAGTTCAAAATCATATGCATGCTATTGGTGATGAAAATGAATAATATAACATCATCCATGTGATAGTAATTCAATTTCATTAATCTTAAGATTCCTTTCATGATTGAATAGGGTTCTTTAAGATTAACCTAACCTTAAGATTAATAAAATATTTAATAAATCATCCATTAAAAGAAACAAAATTATAACAATATGCTTTAGAAAATAACTTAGGATCGGGATGAACAAGGTTAAACCCCTTTTCCTTTCTTTATAACAATTAGATGTTGAGTAAGTATTGAATAAAAAAATACAAATTAAAATCCACTAATCCTCTTAATAACTTGAAATGAAACCACCCCTCATGTTTAACTTAAACAATCCCAAACCATAAACAATTATAATTCTAAAGCCTAGTCAAGACATACCACACCAAGCTTAATCACACACATTAGAATAATAAGTCACCACTTAATGCTCTAATTTAGGGCAGTGTATGTTGTGATGTTGTGTTTTATTTTATGATGTAATGTTTTATACTAAATGTTAGGATTATTTATGCGTAGACTAGATGTTAGGCCACTATTAACCTAAAGATATTTTTCTTAGGAGATTATGCTAAAGGGGTTGTTGAAATAAAAATGAATATAAATGCTTTTGCTTGTAGGTTGCTTATACCCCTTTACATAATCCACATTAAGATAAGTGATCTTGGTTATCCATGTGCATGATGCTAAGTCAAAATTATGGAATATAATTCCTTGTGTTTGTATGGTTGATTTAGCCAACATCTGTCTTGCAAGTGTAGTTAGATTTTATTTTCCATAAACATGTAATTTTACAATAAAGGTTAGGATTAGTGCTATGGGGCTTTGGATGAGTAGTGGCTAGAAGGAAAAGTCCTGGGAGGCCCTATGAAGTCTTGGAGCAAATCAAATCAAGCCAAAGAAAGAAAGAAGATGAGGAATGAAGACCCCTATTGCATTTATTCAATTGTAATTGTAAAATTTTATTGTAATCTGGGTTGTATAAGGGTAGAGCATGACTACCCAATTTATTTTATTTTTTGGGGTGTACGATGGTACCAGGTCGCACCGACATTTTATTCTTTCATGGTAATTTATAAATGTTTGATTGTTGTGTTTATCTTGTGCAATATAAATTACATGTTCTTCATAGGTTTCTTAAGCTTGATGTTTGAATGCGTGGCCTAGATGCGGTAGGCATTTTTGGACAAAATTAATTTTTCAACCCCTACTAATAATTATAACTAAATTTTAAAGTAACTCATAACCTCACTTTAAAGCTTAGGCTATAATCAAGATAATTAAAAGATTTAGAAACCCCTTAGATGAATGTTGTATGTTCTAACATCATGCATGACATCTTGCTTCACTCTTGAATAGGGAGGGTCTCCACTCTTGCATGATAGGGGAATGGTTAACCTGTGAGGGCATCCTTTATAGTGGATAACACCTCCTCCCATTGATTTAGCTAATAACTATATTTCATCATGCATATAAGCATAATTATCCCAAGCCTTTGTCCAAATGAATGTGTCAAAATAATATAAAAGTTTGTAGATGTTTTGCATTAGCCTAAGTCATGTCTTCATGCTAGTCATGATCTAGTCTCTTAGGGAGTGAGTTTACAACTCTAGTCTCCTTCTAATTAAATAACAAACTAATAAACTTTCAGATACATAAGACCAACCTACATGATTTTGAATCATAAGAGGTATTAGTTGGCAGCCATTCCAGGCAGTTGTAAGCCCATAAGAGTCGGGATGGGCTTACCCTCTCATGTGGAGGTGAACCATTATGTCCCATTTTACATTTGATTTAGGTCATGTTCTTAGCTTGTGCTAAAGCATCCAAGAATTAGGATTTGAGGCTATTTATTTTCTTTGGGCTACAAGTGTAAGTCCTCACCTCTTAGGCATTTTCATAATCTTGTGTTGATGGATTATAAACCCTAGCATTCTAATGAAATTTCAAGTCAAACAAAGATAAACTTCCTCTTTCAAATACATAAAGCCTCACTATATAGTAGATTGGGGTGCTCTCTAGGCTTCCTAGTATCATGAGTGCTCCCAACTTTTTCTCTCTTAGATTCTGAAAATAAGTCTTCCAAATTGAACTTTTCCACTTGATTTTCCAAAAATACCTACTCCTTTGATAGTCTAACCTTGAAATCTTTACAGATGTTGATGGAATACTTTAATCAAGAGTATTCTAAGAAATTCCCATTTCCTAAGATGTATTTAATTATGGAAGCTTGCTTCCATAGGAAACTAAAGAACCTGACATAAAATTAACTATGCTTTACTTTTCCATATAAAGTAGGGGAAAGATCTCTGGTATATACAATGACCCATATACCTTAGTAGTACATATTAGGTAATTAGGTCCATTTTAGGGTGATATTTCTATCTTTTGAGATGGTATATCATACCTCAATGTCATACCCGATCACTTTAATAAGTACCCCTTAAGATCTACATGGTGTCCACAATGACTCCAAATTAAAACACCACATATCCGAAAGAGCCTATCGCTTCCATGTCACACATAAAATCATCACACTTTAAGAAATCTATGAAAAGTATGCCATTTCTATTACACAATCTAAACATATAAATTTCATAAAAAAGAATAAGATCATGGGTTCTATATACAAAAGAAAATTGGGTAAATTGGCCATACCAACCGATTACAATTAAAGTTTTATAAATGAAGTATGTCTTTCTCTTAATGTCTTTCTTTCTTTAATTCTCAGAGATTGCTCAGGCTTCACCCTCCCTTTAGCCTTTTAACCACTCCTCTTCCTAAATCCTATAGCACTAATCTTAATTCTTATTGCAAAAATTACATATTTATGAGACAAAATAGATGTTAGCTACAAGCCAAAATACATGTGCACGTTGGCCCCCCTGCTTGGCATAAGCCTAAGCCGCAAGCAAGTATTTACATTTACTTATTATTATAGGGTGATTAGCATAATTTTATTTAATATTTTTGATATTCCTATGGTAAAACATTTAACATATGGCTATAAAGGTTAGAATTATTTAGATTAAATATTGTGGGGGTTCCACTTTAAATATTAATAATCAAGTTTAATATTAAATTTTTTATTTTATTCCATTTGATTCCTACTTAACATCTAGTTATTATAAAGAGAGGAAAGGGGTTTGACCCTCTTCGTACCTATCCTAAGTTGTTTTCTAAAGGTATATTATTATGATTATAGTTTCTTTAGTGAATCATTTATTAAATCTTCTATTAAACCTAAGTTTGGGTTTCTCTTAAGGGATCTTATTCAAACATGAAAGACATCTTAGGAATAATAAAATTGAATCACCATTATATGGATAACATTCCACCACTTCCCTCCATCCTGAAAAGTATATGCATTTCTTCATTCTTATTATTCATGATATTTGATTTAATACACATATTTATACATGCAATGAACATTTGCATTTTGGCACACTTGAATGATCATTAATGTATATATTTTGATTGAAAAGAGAGATTTCATCCCTTAGTTAAGCATATATACACATGTATTAAAGATTCAGGCAAGTATGTGCCATTGTTAAAGTAGAGAAGTGAGATTATCTAAGATCTCCTTGGGGCTACTTAAAGCCTTGTGTTCCTGAGATGTCCAGACTATATACTTGCTAACTCCAAATATATGTAAACATACACATCAATCATGAAAATAAAATAATCCTTTATCATGTTTAAGTTATAAATAAATGTAAATTTCATTGAACATTTATAACCAACATTAATATCATTATCTTATAGTTTTAAAAATAATTTAGGATTTATTAGTGATAATAGCCACACTATATACTAATATTTATCCAACACATGCAACATAAATGCATCTCTATTCTTTTGATCCTCCTTTTATTTTTATTTTTTTTTGAAAATATGAACATATGAAACAAATGCATGCAAATTTATAATGATTGAAAAGAAAAAATTAAATATTGCCACATAACATATTCAATTACATTAAGTCCTAAGGACAATCAAGCCAAATAAACATTCTTTAAGACTAACCAAAATTCTTATGAAATTTGATTTTAGTGTTTGAATTATTATGACCTAAAGAGGAGAAATGATACTTTTTATTTAGCACATCCCATGTTGGTGATTTAATCTATTTTAAGAAAGTAAATAAATAGATTTTTATCACTTGTTTAGGTTTAAACCATTAAGCACATTGATATGATTACCCTTCCCAAAGCTTCTTTAATTTAATTAACTACTTAATCATGATCCTCCAATGATATGCTTTCGGGAAATTAAAATTTGCAATGCACTTAAAAGAATCTAATGCAATTAGGCTCATGATTAAAAGTTAATTTGTTTAAAGAAGGAAAGAATCTAAGTTAAGTATTCTTATGATTTTTCCACACCAATGGGTCAACCATTAATTTTCTTAATGACTTTATGTTATTAAACACATAAAGGGGAATCAATGAATTATATTTGAATTATCTGGACCAATCATTAATTTAGCTTGATTTCTATCTTATCATTAATTTTCCCTAATTAATCCATAATCATTACACGTGTTAATTAACTCTCCTAAGAAAATACATCTAGAAAAATAATTTGGAAAGAGGCCCTAATTACTTCTCTTCACTATTTCCACTATTCACAATGATTAATTATCATGAATTATTTTAATTTTTACTATTTAACAATTCTAATAAATATTAAATTAATTAATGAGGGTAATTAGGATTGAAATTCTAAATTGTTTAAATTATAAGGCTAATAATTCCAAGGCAGAGGACATCCCATAGAATCATCTCACAAAATTTGGAATTAATTAGTTAAGTAATTAAGCCTTTATTAAGGTAATTGGTCTATGCTTCAAACCTTAATTAAGCACTATTCAGTAGAAACACATTAGGGATTTTATTTTTTTTAAATTCTCCTCTATCTAACCTTTCCAAAATGGGTTTATTTATATCTTTTGGATTTTTCTACAAGTAGTTATGATTTTTTGAAGTTCTATCCATTTAATTACATTTTAAAGGCCTAATTATCCTTTTAAACCATCAGCTCCATGCATATGCTGATGCAGTAGTGCTTTCCATATGGCATCACAATATTGGTTATTTAAACCATCCTACATAGTAGAGTGTGTGTGGTTTTGTCTGCCCGTCTCGGAGAACATCTGAGATTAATCTCGTGATTTCAAAGGGATTAAATTAGGGTTTCTAGCTTGATTAATAACAATCATCCATTCTAATCACAAGGAATGGATGAATGATGATTTGTAGTCCCACAAGCACTGGAAGATGGACACCGTCTACACTTCATCGCTCGATCTGAGCTCACTGGAGCTTGTTCAATGATGAAATTGACTCCAAGATGACCAGGGAGGGAATCTAAGAGGATACTATGGTGGAAATCACATGAACTCACATTTCACTTCAGGAAGAACTAACACATAGGGGGAAGCTATGGTTGCCAGATTTTTACCTCATCAGAGCTATAGACTGGCAGTCCATTGATAGAGATAGCTTCATCTTGAAGAGATGAAGCCTTATTGAGAAGATCACGAGTAGCCTCCTCGCCACACTGCCATAAAACTTGCTAGAGTTGGTTTAGGGATGTCTTTCAGTGCTTGAATAACTCGTGAAAGGATTTATTTTGGATGGACAGAGTGAGGTGAAGGTGTGGGAAGAGTTAATTTGGGTTTGATGGAGATTTTGGAAGCTTGGATGGATGAAGCTCTTGGGTTCGATTGGGGGTTGGTCTCACTGGTGATGGACCAAATAAGAGCTAGTGAAAGGGTATGAGACTATGCAGAATTCTCTGAGGAAGCTATGTGTTGAGTTTGAATCCAAGGAGAGGAGTACACTCTCCTTCCCAATTGAACCAAGGCTGAGATTGGTTCAGCCTTTAGTAGTCGTTCGGTCAGGGTAGGTGGCCTGTGATAGGGGACTGCTGAGGTGGCTGAGGGTGAGAGGCTGTGGGAGTGGAGTGGTCTCACATGGGGTGTACAACCTCCCTTAGGTCGACCAATGGGTTTCCATGGGTGAACTCACCCTCTCATGGTCAAAGGCTGAGCCCAATAGCCTTAGGTGAGGTTGGGTCAGTGGTCCTCTTATCCAGGAAGAGCCAAAGGTGGCTGCCATGGGGTGGAGAGTTGGAGAACCCATCCAAATGGAGATTTTATCCTATTTGGGTGGCTTGGTTCAATGGGTTTGACCCAAACTAGGTTCACCATGGGTTGGGTCCACTTAACTAGGCCCATGGTGACTTAAGGATTAGTCATGGCAAGTTTGATTGGATTTGGGCTTGGTTTGGTTTGGCTCAATATGACACATATGATTCAAATGAATTAAATTAGGTTAAGTTGACCAATTTGACCAAATTGGGTCAAAGTAATGGTTTGGGTAAGTCCACTTAGTCATTTGGAATGAGTGAGTTCTATTGGTTTGATTCAATTTTGGTTGGATTTGAATTTGGCTCATATAGTTCAATTTGGGTCAAATGGGTCATGTTGACTAATTTGATCAAATTGGCCAAATTGGCTTGGGTATGGGTTAGGTTATTTTTCAATTAATCATTTGGGAATGATTGTAGCTGTTGGCTTGAATTGATTTGGATTGGGGAATGATTTGGTTCAATTAGACCTTTTAGGTTAATTTGGGCTAACGGGGTCAATTGGTTTGGCTTAGTCAAATTTGCTTCAATTGATGATTGCAGGGTGTTCGATAATCAATTTATGATTGATTAGAGGCATTGGCTGCAATCATTTTGGATTGAAATGAGATTCGACTCAATTTGAACCTTTAGGTTTTTTGGGTCAAGTTAGGTTAAGTGGTCCAATTGGCTTGACTTGACCCAATTGATTACAACTGGGTAATTAAATATGATCAACAATCATTATGGAAAGGATTGGATAAGTTGATTTAATCCAATTTGGGTTGGATTGGAGTTTGAATCAAATTGGTCATTTAAGTCTCATGGGGTCAAGTGAACCAATTGGGTTGATTGGTTGAGTTGGTTGCAATTAAGTGTTGGGATGGGTTCAATGATAGATTTAGAGTTGATTAGTTGCTTAGATCACAATTGATTTGGGCTCAATTAGGTTTTGGCTTACCTAGACCCTTTAGGTCAAATGATCTAACTTGAGTTGGTCACCTTCCTTTGGTTTAATTGGCTTGATTGCATGTATTAGAATGGCTTGAAATAATCTAATGAATAATTGGAATGATTGAGAAAAACAAATTGGATTTAGTTTGCTTGAATGGGCTTGGGTTGGGTCATAGGATTATGGTGGAGTTAACTTAGGTTAAGGCCTAAGTCAATTTGGCTCGGAGCTTGGATTAAAAAAGAAATTCAAGTAAGATTAATTGAATAGGTTTGTGGTTGGTTGTGTTTCATTTACATGAGTTTAGATTTGGAAGAGTGAATGGGTGTGAGTTTTGATTTAAGCCTTGGGGTAGGTGAAACCTAAGGTAAACTTTTAGCTTAGGGTTATGTTCTCTAAGTCTCTAATATTAGGTTTAGTGTTTCCTTAATCACTAGAAGTGTCTTAGCACTAAGGAAATCCCAGTGTCTAAAAGGTTCTTAAGTCTAAGATAAGAGAGGTTAAATTTCAATCCAAAAGTGTGGTCAACACATCCTCACATGTTAGATTCCTTTATATGCAATGGGTGAAGGTGCTAATTCATAGATTATAACAATATGAATATATGATTAATTTAATTAGATAGAAAATTTAAATTTTCCAATGAGCTCACATCAAGCATTCATCATAGAAAACACAACATAGAAAGAAACCTAAAAAAGAAGGTTGATTCTATTGAGCATCTAAAATAAATCAAGCCAATTTAATTAAAGAAAGGCTAATGTAGTTGGGTACCACTGTACACCCTAGAAGAAAAAAAAATGGGCAGCCGAACTCTGCCCTTATATAGCCCATCCTAAAACTACAAGTCAAGATCTATGGGCCTTCTTTCTAGAATCATCTTCTTCTTTAGAGACCTCCATTAGGCTTCATAGGAGATTGCTGCATCATCTGGTTAGCTCCTGCTAATCCTAGACCCATAGATCCTAACCTAAATCTAAGATCAAATTTATATTTTAAATTCAAAAATAAATCATAAGTCCTGCAAAATAAATGTTATAAAAATACAAATGGCATGCAACAGTTATATTTTACGAACATATGAGCTTAACATTGGTTACTTGCCAAGCCCACCTATCCTATTGGGCTATGCTATGAGACTATTCAACACCTCCAAGTAAATAAGATTTTTATAGATTTATATAATGATGGTCACTTTTAGTATAGCCCCTATAGAAGATAATGTTAATTATGAAAATAATTCCTTAGCATCCAAACTAATGACAATCAATCTTAGACATCCAGTCTAAAATAATACACCATAAAATAATAAAAATAATTCACATCACAACATCACAAAATATTATAAAAAATCATAGAACAACTTAAGCTAAGTCTAGGGTTCATGACTTATTATTCTAGTGTGTGAAGAAAAGGGGTTTGTGGGGAAACTTTGCTAGACCTTCTTTTCATTACAAGTTTTAATTTGAGTTTTTAAAGTTTGTTTTTTTACCTTCGGGTGATTTCAATTCGAATGATTTAGTGATTTGCAATTTCATTTCCATTTTAGGTACATTTTATATTAAAGTTAAATTAGGTTTTCAAGATTGAAGAATATAATAGGTTTTTCATTTTGGGTGGAACCCATTCCATTCAACATCCTAAGACTTAATAGGATGATATCTTTATTCTAAGGTAAAGATTTATTCTAAAGACCTAACTAAAATCTTAAGAATGTTGTGATTTAATTTGAATTAATTTTCATTTGATATTATGAATTAGTTTAGTTTTCTCTTTAAGTTTAATTCCTTTGGCTTAATATTGTATTATTGATATTATGAATTAGTTTAGATTTCATAATTTATTTTACTTTTGTAACTTAGATTGATTAGGTTTTAATGTTTATGTTATTTGAATTCATCTTTAATTTAATATTAATTTTTATTTATTGGCATTATTTTATTTAATTTAATTTTATTTTATTTTATATAATGTTTCATTAAGTTATATCTTTATGATTCATTTGTTCATTTAATTTTGGAACGCATTTAGTTTACTTATTACATTTAGGTATATGTATTTCATTCAATTCAAGTTAATTTCATTTATTTATTTTCATTAATTTTTATTAACTTGGGTAAATTTACATTCAATTTATTATATTTCAATTTTATAACACATTTGCATTATTGATTCATTCTTATTTTAATTTATTCACTTCATGAAATTTTCTAAGGCTTATTAATGAATTTAGAGTAAGATGATTAATCTAAATTATATATTTCATACATCATGGAATAGTTCAATTCATTTTAATTAATTTGAAGGGAGTGATGATTATGTCATTTGAAAAACACTTAGCATAATATAATTTCCCTTATTCATCATGACTTAAGGAGTTTAAAGAAAGGTTATTTTCATGTGCATTAAACTTTCCCTATGTTACTCTAAAGTAATATATTTTTTCAAGTTCTATTCAACTTACCCTATGTTTAAAAAAAATGTTATTTTCATGTTCAATTACACTTTGTAGTTTATTAATGGATTCATTATGGTTTAAGGGATTATTATTATTATTAGGATATGATTAAATTTCATATTTTCACTTATTCATAACCCTTAACTTAGAATTGTTTAAGTTCTTTTAATTTAAGTTTTCTTGGGTATTTTTAATTAAGTGTTCTAGTAGCCATTATGATGCCTTAAGTTTGTATTATAGGTTTTGTAATTTCTATAATTTTTCTAATTTTCTATTTCCTTTAAATTGACCTAGAGATTTGGAAATTGAAATATTCCCAATCTAGAAGTCAATTGGGTTTGAAATTTTTATGGTAAGTGGGGTTCCTTACCAATTTGATATCTCTAAAATTTCACCATAATCATATGTGTAATTTAAGTTTTAATTTAGTAAAGATTATTTACGGTTTTTATTTTTCTTTGATTCCCCTCTGGAATATGCATCTAAAGAGGGCTCATTCATAGTTTTTAGGATTATGGTTGATTTATTATGATTTATTTAAGTTCAAATTGATTAATTTAATTAATGGCCAAATTAAGCCATTTGTGATTTATTAAGTTTCATTGGGTTTCAATGGTTTATTTATGTTTATTAAGATGTATTATGATGTTTTGAATTGATTTGATCATTTCCATCATTTATTTAATTTATTATTAATTTATTTTATGAAAATGGGGGTTTAAGGATTAAATTTTAAATATTAAGATTCATTATTCGGTAAATTAGAAAAAATTTACCGAATGTGTATCTTAACATTAAATTCAACTCTGCAAAGTTTCATTTCATTTTGATCAATGGTTTGGGATTAATTAGTGTCTGAAAGTTTTCATTCAAACCCAAATCAATGCTAAAATACCCCCACATAATTTTGGGATTTTAATTTTAATGGATTATTCTCATCAAGAGGAATTCATAGAACCCAAGTTTATAATTAATATATTTATATTTAATTTTATATGAAATTTTTGATTTTTTAAACATTTTTCTTTAATTTTTTAATTTGGGAAACTTGAAGTTTCTATTTAGGCGTGTCGGATCCACATGGATCCGATGTGGCACCGCTTTCCACACGATGCTGTGTCATTGCATCACACTGGTTCCATGTGGATCCAAATTAACATTACGGCACAGACGGGTTAATTGTGGGAAGTCTGTTCAAAGATCGGACGATCATGATTCGATCTACCATTCATCTTATAAATTTTAATCAAATATCTAGCTAGATCTCAGTCGTCCATTCCTTATAAAAGGAATAGATGGAGGAGATTTTATCTCCTATGGCGACAGTGGAGGCCAAGAGACGTCTGTCATTTTTGAATGATTTTGAGCCATCAAACCATCAAAATCACGCTATTTCGATGCCAAATCCATCAGTGGATATAATTATGAAGATCTAAATGGTTTGATATCATTGTGATCAAACTTCTACTAAAAAGTATCAAAACCAAAAGCTTGGGGAGGTCGTTAATGGTACACCTCAATCCCGATGATCTTTAGTGGTGAAATTTACTCCAGTAGCTTTGGATCGATGTGGAAAGCTCATGTGCAAGAGGAATTGAGTTGCCTCTTTGTCGATCACCTCTTATACCAAGGTCCATTTGGATTCCTTCAGCTTAGCTCATTCTTCTGTCTCCTGATAGTGAGGGGATTGGGGGAAGATCAATTTTGTCTTTGTGCAAGGTGGGGAAGGTGGTGGGATAGTCAATTTCACTTAGGAATAGCTCTTGGTGAATTTTCCATTGAAGCCAAGCCTCTTAAGCTCAATTTTCCCTCTCTTGGTCAGCTGTAGGTGATTATTGACTTTGGAAGTTGGCTACATGGCTTACTAGCCATTTAGCACGTGTCTAAGGCTAAAGAGGTGGGAAAATCTAAAGAAAAGAGAGTATTGGCATATGGCTTTTTTTGTCTCCATGCATTATCCCATTACCATGGCATATTCTATTGCCTTGGCTTAATTTAGAGTTGATTAAATGTCTTAATGTTGGCTAGGAATCAACATTAATTCAATTTGGAAGGATTTGATTACATCCCAAGGAGATTAGTTAATGATTAGGTTCAAAATCCCTTTGAATTATGCCTCTTAATGATTTTTCAATCAGCTTGATCTAAGTTGCTTTACTTAATGGATTAGGTTTAGATCAATGCTTGGATTATGTCCATTTAATCATTATTGAACTTGTTAATCAAAGGTTGTAAAGATTTTAAAATTCATGGAGTGCTAACTTTGGATTTAGTCAATTTTAATTCAAGTGGATTAGGGTTGAATTTAATTGAGTCAAATGGTTTATTTGGCTAAATTATAATGCATTTAATTTTTAATTGGGTTAATCTAAGCAATTTGGGATGCATTGGATCAAACAATTTTAATTTTATTTCAATTTGAACCCATTAAGCCCAACCCAAATTGGGCTTAATGGGTTAAGTTTGGGTTCATTTTAGTCAAATGACCAATTTGGCCAAATTGAACCCAATGATGGGTCGATTTATGTTCAATAATCATTTTAAAATGATTTTGGACAATTGATTTGGGTTGATTTGAGTTTGATTTAGGTTTGAACCTAATAAGACCCATTTGGGTCAAAAGACTTAATTAGCCTAATTAAGGCCATATTGAAGTTATATTCATGTTTAAATATGCTCATATCATCATCCAAACCATTTGGAATTACTTTATTTGTTCAAATTTTGGTGGGTTGGCCTTAGACTTGGTGAGACCCACATAAGTCAAACCCATGTAATGACCAATTTTTTTATCGTTAGTTTGTATTTAGATTTATTCAATTTCATGTCATGGTTTAATGCTTTTAATTTTATTTGATTTTGTTTGGTTGGATTTAATTTGAATTTCCTTAAGTTTATATTATCCTTAGCTTTATTAAGGTAATTAGGTTTAATTCCCTAATCAAATTTTAATCTAAGCTTAATTAATTTCAAATTTGGAGTGGTGTATGTTTAGGTTGGAGATTTGGATTGACTAAACCCATTAAGTTAGATCAATCTAAGGAGGTGCACTAGATACTAAATGTAGTGTCCTATGTGCTTAATTAGAAGATTCCTAATCTAAGATTAGGTATCCTAATGATTGTCTTTGGGAGTGTTATTAATCTCATCAAAAAATAAGGTCAACAAATGGATCCCCAATATGCGTAGTTGACTATCCAAAGTACATTGTACATATTGGTGTTGACTGAACTAGTCAACACTACAAGCATAAGCTTGTAGAAGTTTTGTAGTTAATTTTGAGTTTAAACTTATATTTTAATTTGATTGTGAAAGATAGGCATAAATATGCTTAATTTATTTTAATTTAAAATGATTCATTCTTAAATATTTGGGTTCATTAAATTCTAAGAAGAATAAAGATGTCATTAAGAGTAGATCTAAAGAAAGATCTAATGTTAAAGTAGTTATGGTAGCCAAAGAAAATGTCTTCAAAAGACATTCCCTTGACTATCAAAAATTTGAATTCTATAAGTTTTCAATGGCTATACTAAGAATTAATCATAGAGACTTATATCTTCTTAGATAAACTATCCAAAGGGATAGTTTTAATGACTAACCAACCTAAAGAAGGATCTATAGGTATATCCTAAAAATTTCTTCTTTTAGATAAGATGCCTACTATGGGACTTAATCTCATCTAGTTAACTATTAAGAAGAAGCCTTCAATGGCTTTATGTCTTCTTAAATAGTTATAATGAGGAAGAGGGTTCTTATCGACTTATTCTTAAACCTCAGGATTTTGGCTTTTAGGAAAGGGTCTTCATGACTTGTTTTTAACCTATGTAGTTTATAGGGATGGGGTCTTCAATGACTTAATCCATTCTTACATTTCTTTCATTTGAAGCTAGAATAGAGGTCATAATGACTTAAATCCTAGTATAGTAAAATTCAACCAATAGGAACATGCTTTAATTAGCTTAATTCCAACATGAATAACTTAAATGAGGGAAAAGGGTCTTAGTGACTTTATCATATTCCTCAAAATTTGACAAATAGAGTAGTGGTCTTAGTGACTTTATCCTAATTTTATAATTTGATAGGATGCCTTCTATGGGGCTTACACCTGTGTGATTAGCTATTAAGATGGGGCCTTCAATGGCTTAATCCAACTTAGTTAGCTATGAAATAGGAAAGGGGTCTCATTGACTTGTTCCAATCCTCATTATTTTTGGCTAATAGAAGAGGGGCCTTCGTGACTTAATCCTAATATAAATAGCCATTTGATAAGAAATGTGTCATCAATGACTTATTCCTAACCTATGAATAATAGGGATGGTGCCATAAATGGCTTGCTCTAAACCTATGTAAAACTTGAAGAGGATGCCAAGAAAGGTTTTATTCTAGCTCAAGATAAGTGTAGGAAATGTGACCTAAAGAGGCTTATTTCTATCCTAAAGAGATTTATTCTATGTTTCCACATAAGATAAATATGACTTCAAGTCATTACATAGAATTTATGAAAGATAACATTCAAATTTGGACAAAGTTATAAATGAAATAAAGAGAAATAGAATTTTATTTTATTAATCATCATTTTTTTGAAATAGAGTACAAGTTACATATATTATTTTTTTAGGTAATGTCCATTGATTGGAGGAATTGCATGTTCATCATTACAAGTAATTAGATAACATTCAAATTTGGACAAAGTTATAAAGAACCAAGACCAATTCTCTTACTTGAAGGTTCTAGGATGGACCAATTTATCATGTGCTTGAACCATACATGTATGGTATAGTTCAAGCTCTTGCTGAGCTTTCAAGTGTCTTTCTTCAAGGCTTTCAAGTTCTTCGAAACATAGTTTATGATTTTGATCTATTATAATGGTATTGTTGACTGCTATTCTTAATGAAGGCAATTGTACTTATAATGGAAGGACTACTTTAGCTCCATAAACCAAAGCATAGGGTGTAGACTGAGTTGGTACCCTATATATTGTCCGGTAGGCCCATAAAGCTTCAACCAACTTTTCATACCCTTGACGTTTATTTTCATCAAGTACTTTTTTCAAAATTCTTACTAAAGTTTTATTGAATTGTTCAACCAATCCATTTTCCCTGGGATAATAGATGGTCAAATATCTCTAATCTATTTTGTGTCTAGCCACTAAATAATTTAATCTTGTAAACTTGAATGATGGACCATTGTCAGGATGATTCAACATGAACACCAAATCGATATGCAACATTTTCCTGAAATAATTTTAACACATGATATGACTTTACTTCTTTTAGTGGTACCACTTCAGCCCATTTAGAAAAATAATCTATTGTAGCTAATATAAAATGATACCCTTTTGATGAAGAAGTGTCAATAGGCCCTATAATGTTAGTACCCTAACTCTCAAAGGGCCAAGTGGCAATCGTAAGGTGAACTACATTAAGAGATTGATGTAAGACTACACTATGTAAATGGCATTGATGGCAACGACATGCAATTTTCATGTAGTCATTTAACATTGATGACAAATAGTATCTAAATCTTTTGATTTTCATTTTCATTTTAGGTTCATATTAGTGAGCACCACACAACTCAGAGTGCACCTCAATCATGATCTTATGTGCTTCTTGCTTGTCTAAACAATGTACCGACATTTGATCGAATGACATATAGTATAATATCTCATTAATTATTGCATAAGACAAGACACATTTATTTATTTGATTTGCTTGTAAGTTATCTTTAGAAGCTTCCCTTACTTAGTCAATGGATTACCTCCAATCACTTTCTTCTTGACCTTCGGCAAGAGTGGTTATCCCTTGCATTTCTACTTTCCTATTCTTGTAATCTAAATCTATAAGAGATAACACTTGTTGATTATAAACCTCTATAGAAATAGATTCTTTTTCTAGGCATATGATTTTAAACACTAAAGCCTAAACCTTAAACCCTAAACTAACCCTAAACCCTAGACCTTAAACCTTAAAAACCTAAACCTAAACTGAACAAAACCAAAAGATAAAATAAATAAATAAAGAGTTATCTGTATGAGATATTTTGTAGTGTATGATATATTTTGCAAAGAGTTATCTGTATGAGATATTTTGTAAAGAGTTACATATGATCTATCTGTATATTGATAATAACTAAAGAGCCAAAGCATGTGCTATAGAATTATCTGTATGAGATATTTTGTAAAGAGTTACATATGAAAATTTTCAAGTAGTTTCATCGTGTATTGATAATAAATAAAGAGCTTTGGATGAAAAACCTTATAGACTCCACTTACTTGGTTTATAACCAGTTGAGAGTCTCTAAAGATTTTTATATTTTTGATATCCATAAGGATTGCTAGCTTTAATCTAGTGATAAGAGCCTCATATTCAGCTTTGTTGTTTGTGCAAGGCTCAACTAGATGATAGGAATATCAGATCATTCCTTTATTTGGGGTTATAAAAATTAACCTAATTCCTTCCTTTCCTGATACATGAATTTAATTCATATTTTTCTTTGATGATGCTGCACCATCAAAATACAATTGCCAAGTGGAATTAGGCTCACCTTTTAATGTCGTGATCCCTCATCTAGTAGATAATCAGTTAAAGGGGAACTCTTAAGTATGAGATGTGTTACTAAGAAGTTAGCTATAACTTGTCCTTTTATGGTAGGAAGATAAATGTAAGTGATCTCAAATTATAATAAAATAATCAACCAACATGCTAGATATCCAGACAACGTTGGGCAGGTCATAGGATATTGCAATGGATTCACTCTTGAGATTAAATTAACTCTTTGAGAAAGCATGTAATGTCTTAGTTTCTGAGCAGAAAAAACTAAGGCTAAATAATGCTTCTCAATAGGCGGATAATTCATTTCAGCTAGGATGAGTCTATGGCTAAGATAATAAAGAGAATTTTCTTTTCATTCGTCATTTACTTGTGCTAATAAAGCCCCGAGTGATTCATCCAAAGTTGTAGTGTATAAAATCAGGGCTTTCCCAAAATTAGAGTAGCTAAAATTGGAGGATTCATTAAGTATTGTTTTAGGCTTTCAAATGCATTTTTGGCACTTTTCATATTAAATAGATTTGGAATCTTTTTTTATTAATGCCACAAATGATTGACATCTTCATGATAAGTTTGATATGAACCTCCTTAAATATGCAAGACTTCCTTGGAATGATCTTAATTGTGTAAGAATTTTAGGTGGTGGCATTTCTATAATGGATTTTATTTTTTTCTGGGTCGATTTCTATCCCACGATGTTGCACTATGAACCCAAAGAATTTTTTGAAGTTACTCCAAAAGCACACTTCAACGGGATCATTTTTAGGTTATAACGGTGCAAACATTCGAAAATGATCCTTAAATCATATAAATGATGTTCTTTTATTTCTAGATCATCGATATAACATTTGATTTGATTGTGAATCAAGTCATCAAGTATTCTAGTCATTTTTCTTCAGTATGTAGTCCCAACATTTTTGAGACTGAACAACATAACTGTGTAATAGTTCTTATAGAAGTTTTGAAAGCTGTACACTTTTTATCCTTTGGAGACATCTTAATCTAGTTATGCCCAGATGATCCATCCATGAATGAAAAAATCTCATGCGAAGAGGCTATGTACACCATACGTTCTGGTATTTGAAATGGGAACTCTTCTTTGGGACAAGCCTTATTCAAGTCTTTAAGGTCAATGCAAATGCATATTTGATCAATCTTTTTCTTTACAGGGACTATGCTAGCTAGCCATTCAGAATATTATTCTTCTCTCATCAATTTCTTCACTTCAACAATTACTTGCTATTTAATTTCTAGGTGCATTCGCCTAGGAGCTTGGTTTACTAGAATTAAATCAGGTTTAATCTCTAATTTGTGCATGACAACATCTGGAGATAAACTTGAAATTTCATCATAGCTCCAAGAAAATAAATCTTTGTATTCAAGGAGTAAAGTTATTAACTCTTTAGAATATTATGGACCAACAAAGTACTAATGAAAGTTAGCTTTGGGTCTTTAGTAGTTCCTAGGTTAACTTCCTTTAACTTATCAATAGTAGATTTGATTTCTTCTTCAAACTCAAAAGGAGCATTTTGAAGCACAATCATCATATTCATTTGTGTTTCTATGCATAATTACTTTAAACAGTTAAAAGGAATTTCAAATAATTGATCGAATTCCAGATGATTGCTTATCATTAAATAATAGCCTATATCATCTAGTGGTCCAACGGTACCAAACCCAATGCTAGCTTTGGAATTTGAATTTTTATGTTCAGTATTCCACAAGCTTTCTATGTGTTGAGTTGTATCTCTAGGAAAAGTATTTGCAATAAAACCATGTTTTACAAAGTTTTTAACACACTTAGAGTACTAGTCAAAAGGAAGCTCTTTTATTTCATTTGAAAATAGATCTTGGAGCTTTACATCTACTTCTGAGCTTGAAGGTCTAGGTACAAAGTAAAATTATGATAACTTCCCCACTTTTCTTGACAAGTTAGGGGCCACTTTGACTTCCAATTGAGGTATTTTAACTTGAATAGGGTGTTAAAGTCAAAGTGTCCACATATTTCTTTAAAATTTCTAATGTGGAGAGCTCAAGTTCATCCCTTAATGCCCTAATTTGTTCTTCATCACTATCTAATTCTAATATTATCTCAAACTTTATTGAGGCATCTTTTTGATTGGAGTCCTCATTAGAACTGGATTTCAAATCAATTTGTATCACTGGAGATTCTTTTTTTTTCTTTTTCTTTTTCCTCCTTTTTTTCACTTGTTGTATTATTTGGTGTCTCAATAATGCTGGATTCCATAGAATCATGTTTTGGCTTCTTAAGCATGTAATAAGCTACATCTTCATAAAGTTCAATTTCATGGACAAAGAATGGTTATATATCTCCTTTTATAGTATATTCCACTTCATCCTTAGTGTACTTAATACACTGGTGGAGTAAAGTGGGAACCATTCTATACTCATGAATCCATGGTCTACTTAAGAGGGTATTGAAGGATGTCTTTGAGTATATGATATGAAATTTATCTTTACTTTTCAATCCTTATATTTCCAAAAATAGAGTGATTGAACCTAAGGATTTTTCTTAGTTTCATTGAAACCCCTCAATAGTATTTTATCTAGACTGAGTCTTTTGGTATCTATCTTCAGAAATGACAAAGTTCTATAGTTCATAACGTTGACTAATATGCCAGGGTTTACCCGAACTCTTGACAACCTGATGTTTTTTTTATTTTAATAGAAATGTAAAGGGGATGATTATGATCAGTAGTCCCCAAAAGTAGATCCTCATCAGAGAAAGTAACTCTAGGGATCTCCTTGAAGTAGCAAGCCTCATCTGAGGAAGTTATTGCTAGCTGGGTCAGGCATATCTCTGGGTCAAGTAATGCCTATACCAATGACTCTCTCATTTTTTTTTTGAAAGAACATGAGTGTCATATATACTCAACCTAGTAGGAAGTTTCCTAAGATGGGCATAAATGTTGTAGTCGACCTTAGGAGCATTTGGTTTGATTACAATTTCTTTTGGCAAAGGTTTTGGATTTGAACTTTGATCCATAATTAGCTTTCCTTTTTCTTTAGGAGGTGAAGCTAGGTGAGATGGTAATACTCTTCCACTATGAAGATTGACTTTAGTAATATCTCCAAGGGTTGTGTCAACCTGATCCTCATCGCTAATATCCTTCTCTAGAGATTTATCAGAATTTGATAATTCTATCTTTACACTAAGAGGATTGCCATGTATGTCTTCCATATGACTATAAATATTTGATTTTGTTTCATAAAACACATCATGAGAATTTTTTTTATCATTTTCATTAATATTTTTATCATAAATAGCAAGAATATATGAACCACCTTTGGAGGCATACTTTTTATTTATCTTTTTGAAATGAGTACAAAAGGATAAAGGCATATAAGGCTTTCACTTTCCATCTTTATCATATAAAATTCTATCATATACAACAGATGTCCCTCCCTCACCACACTCTCCACTCTTCTGCTTAGCTGAAGATGCTAAAATAGGTTGAGGTGGAACTCACTCTCCAAACTTCTATGGATCAATCTAAATGATCTTCCTCTGGGTCTTTGTCAGATCTTGCATATCATTTTAAAAATTTTTCATTATATACTTTTTTAGAAGAACATGATAGAGCTATACTCATTCATTTGTAGAAGGAGTACTGGTAGAAGTCGAGTCACCTGTGATAATCATAATGGACCTTATTTAGGATCCACTAGATAATCTTTCAATATGATCACCAATTCAAGCCAGTCTTTAAATGTAAAGAAATCTTCAATAGTATGCCCTAACATTAGGTGGTATGGATAGTAGTTTTGGTCATTTACTTTTCCAACTTCCTCAGGCCTTTTCAGGTTGGGAAGTTTGAAATCTAGCATCTTTTTCAAATTTTTGAAAATCTTCCACACCATCTATTTTTTGAAAGAATATGTTTAGTTCATTTATTTAGATAAAGGACTAGTTGGAACCTTCTTAGGGATGATGATATCTACTACTATGGTGGACTAAAGGTTAAAGGCCATTCCAACTATATCTACATGGGAGCCTTTACCCTATTTACTGTAGAGACATTGCCTGCTTTCTTGTCTAGAAGCTTCCTAAGTTTTGATTGTTCTATAGAAGAGTGATCTTTTATGAGGTCATCTAGGGGATTCTTCCTCTAGGTTAAAGGATTTATTAAAGAGTTTTTCAATGGTTTTAATTATAATGCCTTTTAATAAGAAGGTGATGAGGCATGGATGTTCTTGAAGAGAATCTCAACAGTGTGCTACTCTTGCAATTGGGGATCGCACTTGAGACTAAGGATTCTTCATCTTAAGATATATTCCACTAAAGAATCACCAATTTTTTTTCACCACTAAATCACCTACAGTGATGTGTTGTTGAGTTCTAGTGAATCTTTTACAAACATGCCTTCTAGTTTTGTGAAAGTACACACCGAACCATTGAGCAGATTTGCATACTAGCCAAAAGTTACTCTAGTCAAACTGTTAATGAACTGTTTGAATAATAAAACATCACTCACTCCAGCATTGCGACAACTTACTCGGAAGTGAGCTAAATGATGTCTGAGATTTCCAGTCCCATCGAATACTTTGAAGGAGGAAGGCATGAATATTTTAGGATAAAGAACAAAATCATATTCCTCATGGTTGGGTCTACCCTTTAAAACTAAGGTCGTGCCTCGTGACTGTGTCAGGGCTTCTTTTACTTGTTATTCCATAAATGATTTTAGTTAAGTTTCATATGGTACATCATCAACAGGATTTGGTTCCTTGTGATACTCTTTTAAACCAAACCTCGAATCATTTATGGGATGTGCTAATTTAGGTTATTCAATTTGATGAGGATGCAAAGAAGAGGAGATCATGCTTTAAAGTGATTGCATAGTAGCAATCATTTCCTCCATCCTCTTTTTCGTTGAAGAAATTTGATCATATTTTTTTTTTCATTTGAATTATCAGTTGCTGAGTGGGTTCTAGTGTAGGATTTTCTTATGATTCATCCTACTCTTTCTTTGATGATCTAGTCTATACCATGTAGATATGAGCTATAAGTAGTCCTGAATCATCATCTAGTAGACCATCCTACTCTAAATCATAATGTTTTTGCATGCTTTTTTATTTTTCATTTTCTTCATCCTCTTTGATAATGGTTTCCATCTCCTCTTTGAACAAATGAATTGGTGTGACACTACTATCAAAATGATATCAGACTCATCACCCATATCCATCAGTCTTATTTCGTATATTTCACCTTTTGTGACCACCTGCATAGTTGGGACTTCCTCAAGGGTCGTCCCAAGCCAATGTGACACTCATCAGTAGTCTCTTTAGCATAAGAAGATAGATGAAGATACTTTGTTTCCTTATTAAAAACATAAAACAATGAGGACCCATCAGCTCAAGGCCCAGGTGAAGATGATAGGGGCCTATTTGGAGTAGGCCTATTGACATGTACTCTCTCTAGAAATGAGGGTGGCAAAGGTGGTGAAGGTACCATAGGCTCAGGAGCCAATGGAACATTCTTGACATATACTATCTTATTTTATTTTCTAGAAAGGAATTTATCTCTCCCTAAACTAATAGACTGATCTATATCCCAGGTCTATGATTATCTAGGGCAATGATATCACTCTGGTGCTACACGCATAGGATAAGAAGACTTCCTTTTAATAGGAACAACCGCCTTCCCTTTCCCTTTGAATTTGGAAATGTGGGTCTACCAAAGAGTTCTTTTTCTAGGTTTTTTTAATACATGTTCCTTCCTAGCCCTAAATAACTTTTCGATGCATGACTCTTCATAGCCCTAAATAACTCCACTTTAGTGTACAAGGAGGGTCCAAGGATCATGTGAAGGATTTGATGCAGCCTACCATGTGACTCTTTACTTAATAGTTTGATACTTTTCTTTTCTTTATGAACAAAGGGGTGAGGTGGAGAACTCACAATTCTGGATGTCCTCCTCTCCCTGGTCATAGAATGGGGGTGATATCTACTTCCACCTATGAGAGGAAAAGTATCTGAGAGGGTATAGCCATCCCACACCTTAGGTAGTTCTATATCCATCATTTCTTTTTATTTTCTCTCCACAAGGGCCACCCTTCTAAGCCTTCTACCCCTATTTTTTGTGTGACTCTTTCTCATCTCATGAGGCTTAGAAGTGGAGCTAACCTCATAAGTGCTAAACAAAAAAAGGAGCAGGCAATGCCTCTAGAGTGGGAAGCTTAACTTTCTTCTAAGCAAGACTAAGGTGGATCCACTTAATAATCAGACAAGTAACCTTCCCGCCTTTCGCAGAAATAGGAGGAGTTGCACTAGAAAATTCCAAGATGGGTTGTTTATTTTAAAGTGCTTCCTCAGTAACAGGAGCAAGTGTCACTCCATTTGTAGTGATATTCAAATTTTCAAAACCAGCTCCAAACTTAATGATGGAGCCAACAACTAGTTTGCACTATCCACGGAGAAACATATCCTGGATGTAGTAGCAAAGATTAGTTATCAAACCATTTTTATTTATAAAAATAATAAATTTTAATTGAAAATTAATGAACAATAACAAAATATAGTCAAAAGAAAGACTTTTGACCCATGAGGAAATTTTAGCCAATTTTATAGCTAAGATTTTTTATTTTAATTTAAAAGATACTTTACTAAAATAGAGGTGTTATAAAACTACCTTACTAGATTTTCATAAATGGGATAGTCTTATACTATTTCTTTTGTTTAATAAATGTTGAATATGCTCTACAAAGGATGAAATGGAGAGATATTCAAAGGGAAGAAAGGCAATCTTGACATGTGTAAACACAATTACATTTATAATTATAAAAATAATAACTTATTTCTAAAGATGGAGAGAGGAACCATTCCCAGGTGGAGTTGCTAGAAAATGTACTTTGATGATAAAATTTTATGACGCCACATGGAGTTTAGGAATTTCTTATTTGGATGATCAAATGCATCTTTAAAGATTAAACATATTATTTCAAAAGATAAATATGTTTTCTTATAATGGATTCAATCATTTAATAAAAGACTCTTAAGGCTAATGTCTTTCATGTACTAGAGGATTTTTCTTTGAACTACATGGGAAGGTAGAATAGGGTTATTTAAATTGGGTTCATGGTTCCCTCTAAGGGCAAGCCCCTATAGTTAATTACATCTCAAGAAGGATCTCTTCCTAAGAATACTCTCGATTGAAGAAATAAGTTATTTTTTGTAAAGATTTCTAAGTTATTTTGAAGGGAATGTTCTTTGGAATTTTCATTTGGGAATAATCCAAAGTGGAAAGAGTTATTTTTAGAAGTCAAATGGGATGAAGTAAGAAATGCCTATTGATATTGGGATGCACAGTAGGTATTTCAACTATTCTATCATTGGGCTTTAAATTTTAAAATTTAATTTAGATTTTGAGTTACCATTTTCTTAGAAATCTAGATCTCAACACAAGACTGTAGAAATGCCAAGGGTTGAAGACTTACTCCGAGGAGGATGCTTCAGAGCCAAAGTCTATAAGTGCTTTTGACACATGTCAAATGCTCAATCTAATTTGATTTTTGGGATTATCGACCATTCTTCTCACTTGCGGAAACTAACCTATCCCTGACTCATCTAGACTTATAACCCGCCTGGAGGAGTTGCCAACTAACACCACCTAAGCACATTTTAAATTCATTACATTAAGTCTTATGAATGTAAGATGGTTGGGCTATGGCATTTTTAAGAAAGGAATCTAAGAATCCTAGGCTCACTCTCTAATCTATAAGATCATGTAGGGTATGAAGTGCACTAACTAATGCACATTTTTCAAGGTTTTGTACATTTTGATTCGATGAACATTTTAGGCCATGGGTATGAAATTTATGTTTACATGGTATGTAATTAGAAGAAAGTTATGATTCAAATCAATAACAAAAGGCATAATTCTCTAAGAAGGTGGTCATCCTTACAAGTCAGATATCCCTTATGTGTAATAAGTGAAGTTGCTTAATTCAAGGATTAGAACAATGTGATTGTATTATTTTTTGAGAGCAAATTATTTCTAATTGATTTTAAGTTATTCTCTTGGGATTTAATTTATGTGTGGTTTTGAATATCATTATTGTTATCTTTGATTTCATTAGATTTAATTGAATAGAAAATTTAATTTTTCCTATGAGCCTACATCCAAGCATTCATTACAGAAAGTACAACATAGAAAGAAACTTAGAAAAATAGGTTGATTTTATTATGCACCCAAAATAAATCAAGCCAGTTTAAGAAAGGAAAATATGATTGGGTACCATTATACACCCTGAAAGAAAAGAAAATAGGCAGTCGAGCTCTGTCCTTATATAGCCTGACCTATAACTACACATTTAGATTTATGGGTCTTCTTTCCAGGATCATCTCCTTCTTCAAGGACCTTTGCACCATCTTTTAGTAGGGTTAGCCCTAGACCCATAGATCTTAACCTAAATCTAAGATCAAATTTACATTTCAAATAAAGTAAAAAAATCCTAAGCCTTGTAAAATAAATGTAGCAAAATACAAATAGCACATAACAATTATATTTAACAAACATATAGGCTTAGCATTAGTTCTTTGCCAAGCCCACCTGTCATATTGGGCTATTCTAAAGGACTATTCAGCACCTGAGGGCCAACAATAATTTTATAGATTTATATGATAGTAGTCCCTTTTAGCACAACCCCCTACAAAAGAAAATGTTAATTCTAAAAATAATATCTTACCATCCAGACGAACAAAAATTAATCCTAGCTATTCAATCTAAAAAAGTACACCATAAAATAATAAAAATAATTCACATCACAACATCATAGAATATTATAGAAAATCATAGAAATACCTAACCTAAGTCTAGGTTCCATGACCTACTATTCTAGTGTGTGAAGAAAAGGGGATTGTGTGGCAAGATTCTCCTAGGACTTCTTTTTAATTCAAGTTTTAATTTGAATTTTTGAAGTTTATTATTTTTACCTTTGGGTGATTTTAATTCAAATGATTTAATGCTTTGCAATTTCATTTCATTTTAGGTACAATTTATATAAAAGTTTTATTAGGTTTCAAGAATGAAAAATACAATAGGTTCTATTTTGGGTGGAACCTATTCCATTCAACATCGTAAGTCCTAATAAGATGATGTATTTATTCTAAGGTAAAGATTCATCTTAAAGACCTAGCTAAAATCTTAATTATTTTAATTAATCCTTTCTTTAAATTAAGAAGATTTGAATTAGTTGGTTTATTTAAATTTGTTTTAAGTTTATTTATTTGGTTTCACTTAGTGTTTTGTGTTGCTTTCTTTAAGATATGTTTCTTTATCAATAATGTTGTGCTTAATTTGATTTAATTTTCATTTGTTATTACGATTTAGTTTGGTTTTCCCTTTAAGTTTAATTTCTTTGGCTTAATATTATATTATTGATATTTCAGATTTTATCTTTTCTTAATTTGGTTCATTATCCCTTCACTTTATATGTTTGTTTTATTGATTATGATGATTTATATCTTTCCAAGTTTAAATTATTAGGTTTACTTTACTTGTACATTAAATTTGTCTTACTTTTGTAACTTAGATTGATTAGATTTTAATGTTTATGTTATTTGAATTCATCTTTAATTTAATATTTATTGGTTTTATTATATTTAATTTAGTGTAAAGCTTTCTGTTTAATTTCATTTTATTTAATGTTTCATTAAGTTATATTTTTATGTTTCATTTTTTCATTTAATTTTGGAATGCATTTACTTTATTTATGACATTTAAGTATATGTATTTTATTTACTCAATTCAATTTAATTTCATTTATTTAATAACATTAATGTTTATTAACTTAAGTAAATTTACATTCAGTTTATTATGCTTAGTATTATTCAATTTATTATGTTTAAGTTTTATAACCCATTTGCATTAATGATTCATTCTTATTTTAATTTATTCATTTAATGAAATTTCTAAGGTTTATTAATGAATTTAGACTAAGATTATTAGTTCCAAATTATATATTTCATACATTATGGAATAGTTAAATTCATTTAAATTAATTGAAGGGAGTGATGATTATGTCATTTGAAAAACACTTAGCCTAATGTAATTTTTCTTATTCATCATGAGTTAAAGAGTTTAAGGAAAGGTTATTTTCATGTGCATTAAACTTGCCTTATGTTACTCTAAAGTTTTATGTTATTTTAAATTCTATTCATCTTACCCTATGTTTAAAGAAAGGTTATTTTCATGTTTAATTACACTTAACCTTTTATATTTGTATTTCTGCCACTTCATTCCTTAATCTAAATGGCTCTAATGTATTGATATATTAATGACTTATAAATTTCAAAGATTAATAAACTTTATATTTCTTTATTAATGGGTTCATTATGGTTTAAGGGATTATTATTATTAGAATATTATTAAATTTTATATTTTTGACTTATTCATAACCCTTAACTTAGGATTATATATGTTCTTCTACTTTCAGTTTGCTTGAGTATTTTCATTTAAGTGTTCTAGTAGGCATTATGATGTCTAAAGTCTGTATTATGAGTTATGTAATTTTTGTGATTTTTTGATTTACTATTTCCTTTAAATTGACCTAGAGAATTAGAAATTCAAATTTTCCCAATCCAGAAGTCAATTGGGATTGAAATTCTTATGGCGAATGGGTTCTTTGCTAATTTGATTTTCCTAAAATTTCACTTTAACATATGTGTAATTAATGTGTACTTAAGGTTTTAATTATTTTATCAAAACCTAAATTAGGCCTAATTAAGTGAGGATCATTTAGGGGTTTTCTTTTTTTCTTAATTCCCCTCTAGAATATACATCCAAAGAGGGTTTATTCATAATTTTTAGAATTCTAGTTGATTTATTATGATTTATTTAATTTCAGGTTGATTAATTGAATTAATTAATTCAATTAATGGCCTAATTTAGCCATTTTGTGATTTATTAAATTCCAATGGGTTTAATGACTTATTTATGTTTATTAAGATGTATTAAGATGTTCTAATTTGATCTGATCATTTTCCATCATCTATTTAATTCATTATTAATTTATTTTATGAAAATGAAGGTTTAGTGTTCAAAATTTCAAATATTAAGATTTATTACTCAATAAATTATGAAAAAAATAACAAATGTGTATCTTTACATTAATTTCAACTCCCTAAAGTTTCACTTCATTTTGATCAATGGTTTGGGATTAATTAGGGTTTGAAAATTTTCATTAAAACCTAAATTAAGGCCAAAATATCCCCACATAATTTGGAGATTTTAATTTTAGTGGATTCCTCTCATCAAGAGGAATCCATAGAACCAAAGTTTGTGATTAATGGATTTATATTTAATTTTGTATGAATTTTTAAATTTTCTAACATTTTCTTTAATTTTTTAATTCAGAAAACCTGAATTTTTCATTTAGGCACATCGTATCCATGTGGATTTGACATGACACCGCTTTCCATATGGTGTCACATCATTATGCCACACAGGATGTAAAAATGGTGGCACACTTGGTTTAATTATTGGCCATTTGATCGAAGATCAACCTGCCATGATTCAATCCACATTTCATCTTGCTGGTTTTAATCAAATATCTAGTTAGATCTCGGTCGTTCATTCCTTATAATAGGAATGGACAGTAGAGATTTTCTCTCCTATGGTGACGATAGATGTCAGATCCATTTGTCAATTTCCCAAGATTTTTGGCCATTTGATCAAAATCACATAATTTTGATGCTAAATCCATCAGTGGGTAAAATTATCAAGATGCAACTTCCTTCGAGAAGTACCAAAACTGAAAGCTTAGGGAGGTCATTAATCGCATACCTCAATCATGGCGATCTCCAACAGTGGAATTGACTCCAATTGCTTCAAATCAAAGTGGGTGCTTCATGGATCACCAGAGCTTATGGTACTAGAGAAGGTGGTTTCATCTTCGTGCAAGGTAGAAAAGGTGGTGGGATAGTCAATTTCACTTGGGAATAACTCTTACTAAATTTGTTAATGAAGCTGAGCCTCTTAAGCTCGATTTTCCCTCTCTTGGTCGATTATAGGTGATTGCTAACTTTGGAAGCTAGCTACATGGCTCACTAGCCATTTAACACCTGCCTAAGGCTAAAGTGGTGGGATGATACAAGGGAAGAGAGTATTGGTTTAGGGGTTTTTATCTCCATGCATTTTTTTCTTGCCATTGCATATTTTATTTCCTTAGTTTTATTTAGAGTTCATTAAATTGCTTAATGTTGGCTAAGAATCAACATTAATTTATTTTGAAAGTATTTGATTGCATCCCAAGGAGATTAGGCTCAAAATCCCTTTGAATTGTGCCACTTAATGATTTTTCAATTAGCTTGATCTAAGTTGCTTTACCTGATGGATTAGCTTTAGATCAATGCTTGGATTATGTCCATTTAATCATTAATGAACTTGTTAATCAAAGGTTGTAAAGATTTTAAAATTCATGGAGTGCTTACTTTGGATTTAGTCCATTTTAATTCAAGTGGATTTGGGTTGAATTTAATTGAGTTAAATGGTTAATTTGGCTCAATTATAATGCATTTAATTTTCAATTGGGTAATCCAAGCAATTTGGGATGCATTGGACCAAACAAATTTCAATTTTTTTTAATTTGAACCCATTCGACCCCATTTGGGCTTTTATTTTAGTCAAATGACTAATTTGGCCAAATTGAATCTAATGATGGGTTTGGTTATGTTCAATAATCATTTTCAAATAATTTTGGACAATTGATTTGGGTTGATTTGAGTTTGATTTAAGTTTGAACCTAATAAGACTTATTTAGGCCTACTTAGGTCAAATGACTTAACTAGCCTAATTAAGGCCATATTGAAGTTATATTCATGTCTAAATATGCTCATATCATCATCCAAATAATTTGGATTTATTTTATTTGGTCCAATTTTGGTGGGTTGACCTTTAACTTGGTGGGACCCACATAAGTCAAATCCATGGTGAAAGGGTTGACCAATTTTTTACCTTTGGTTTGGATTTGGATTTACTCAACTTCATGTCATGGTTTGATGCTTTTAATTTCATTTGATTTGGGTTTGTTTGAATTTAATTTGAATTTCCATATGCTTATATGATTCTTAGCTTAGTTAAGGTAATTAGATTTAGTTCCCTAATCAAGCATTAATCTAAGCTTAATTAATTTCAAAATTGGAGTCGTGTATGTTTAGGTTGGAGATTTTGATTGAATCTAAATAAACCCATTAAGTTAGATCAATCCAAGGAGGGTGCACTAGATCTCTAAGTGTAGTGTCCTAGGTGCTTAGTTAGGAGATTCCTAGTCTAAGATTAGGTATCTTAATGATTATCTTTGAGAGTGTTGGCTATAATCTTTATATAAGAAATGCTTTTGAAGAAAGAGAATAAAATTTCTAAACTAAGTTATAATGGTGAGCAACTTAACTTTGGAGTTAGAGTCTATCTAAGTCAGGCTATCACTATCTAGTGTACTAAGACACTCTAGGTGTAATTAAATCCATCATGCCTACTTGAGGCACTTTCCTAAAGGATATGATAGGCCATGCGAATTGTTATTTCTTAAGTGAATGCCTGTAATGCATGTTTGACTTGACCATGCTATAAATGTGTACCAATGCTTAGCTATTCTTTACCATAGGCCGGCTCGATCTTATACCCCCTTGTTGACCTCACTTTTGTAAGGTTGACACATATCATCTCTTAGACCTAGGATACAATTTAAGCACTAAAAGTTTCTTCACTTAAACACTAGGACACATCTAGCGACTAGGTGGAGACCCAAAATCAACCTAAAGGCACATGGGACCCAACCTAGGGTTAAGACACTACCTGGGGTGAGGCCATTGATTAACTTAAACTGACACATCACACTTAAACCAAGTATGGATCGAACTCAAAACCAAACACAATCCAATCACATATAGGCCAAAGCCCTTTAGTTCTAAGTGGACTAATTAGCCCATTTAACCCAAGTTAACATATTTAGCCATTTAAGTCATTGTGGATCAAACAAAACTAAAATCAAATTGATTGCAACCAATTCATCACAAGCCATGAAAAACACTAACCAGACCCAAATTGAGTCTAGTTGAGGTTTGATTGACCAAACTAACTCAATTGATTATTGACACAAATTGCCACATTTGGGTCTAAAGGGGCTAACTTCAAAATTGATCCAAGCCATTTGAAATCAATCATCTCTAAACTATTCTTAGCCTCACTTGGACTTGAATAAAGCCCAATCAAGGATTAATTTGGCTAATTTACTTACGCATCCCATGTTAGCTTAATTGCACCATATAGGGTCAAAGTCAAATTCAACTCAACCCAAACTGAATTGAGCTAACCTACAACCCTACAATCAGCACAAATATATGATTGAACTTGGCCCTTTCCTAATTGAAACCTAAGTTCTCCAATTGGTTCACTTGGCACAAATAGGCCTAAATGAACCATATTTAGCTAAAACTCAATCTAATTCAAATCCAACCAAATCAACACCTATAATTAACTCCAAATTAATCACAAAACATACCTCAACTTTTGATTGAACCCAATTTGTCCAAATTACTTTGATATCACCAACATTAAATCATAAAATGTTTAATGGATTTATGGAGGCTTGAAAGAGAATAATTCTTTCGAAGAAATCAAGTGATTAAGGATTTTAAACTAACACGTGATCACTTGAAAATTTAGGGGTCATTTGAAATCACTTTGTATTTTTTTGTTTTTTTATTCGTTGTTGTTATTTTATTTTGTTTATGTTTTATTTGAAAACAAAATATGTTTGATGGTAATGATTATTTTTAAAAATACTCAAAACACTTAAAATTAGTTTTGAGTGTTTTTAAAAGCAATGCTATTTATTTTTAAAAACAAAAAGGAAAGAAGTTAAAAAAACACATTAAACAAACATGTTTTTAAAAATAACATAAAAATACAAATAATAAATACAAAATAAAATTGATCCCAAACAACACTTTAGTGCTTGAAAATAAATTAATCATTTAATTTAAGTCACAAAAATGAAAGCATGATGGGAACCCGATCATGATCTCTTTGATGTTTCTCAAAGTGAAGCTCATCCTAACGATGGGAGCTTTGATGGTCACTCCTTGCTAATGTGAACTCTCCACCAAGTTCACACATGGATTTACCAACTCAGTCTTGTCACTGCTAATTGACGAGAAATGAACTCATTAAAATTTGAAAATGAAATTTCAATAAGGGGATCTGCTTTTAGTCTAACCCTTAGAAATGGAAGTCATCTATCAAGTGGAATTCCTCTTTACTTAGGAAGTGGCCTAGCATATCACCCATGAAAATGTGAAGTGATTCTATAAGGCTACCTGAACTATCAGAGGAGATGACTTGAAGGACAATCGAGTGCTCCTTGCTATCCTCTGTTGAGACTTGAACACTAGTCACACTCAACTGTAATCAATGAAGTAAGAAATGTGAACAAAAAAACACTCACTATACACGATAATAGACAAGTCTCACCTCAGCAAGGCATTCCCCTAAACCCACCTTCATGGTAGCGGTCCAACCATTCAACTCACCAAAACTTTCCTACACCGAATTAAGGGTACATCCTCTCCTCATTTCTCTACCCTTAAATACTCACAATTTGTACTGATAGAGTGCTCGTCGTAATAATCCACCCTTCAATAGGCAAGTATTAGTTCCTTCTTGCAAGTATGAGGAAGTAGTTGGAGCTATAACCACCATAGTATGAGGAATTGGGATGCCCACCTCACCTTTGCTTTCTTGACCTTCTTTCAAAGACATGTGCATAGAGCTGCAGGATCAATATCACCGTGAGGCCTCTTAGCATCCATAATAGTTATAGTTTCATAAGTTTTACAAATTCAAGCCTTACAAGTTTGAGTATTTATTTGAGCAAGTAGTGAAAAAATGTTAACCACGTTAAAGAAGGATAGAGGATCCATTTATAGCCTCCGAAGTACTAAAAAATTGGATTCAGACAAAAAGGTTATGTAACTTCTCAATAATTGCATAAATTTGTTTAGATCATTTAATGTTTATAGCTAATCATTTTGTTTATTCTTCTATCCTTTTTTGTGAGGTACCCACGTAATGAGTAGAAGAATTGAGGGATAAATATATACACAAAGTAGCAGGAAAAGATGATTTGATGAGTTTGAGTACTAAGACAAGCATACTCACCATGATGAACAGCAAAGGTTACTTGGATAAGTATACTCATTAGAAGGTGTGTTTAATAAGGGAAGATTAATCTAAAGTAGTGAATAAAAAGCTTGGAGAAATGACCAAGGGAACAAAGCATGAATCAATTCACTGGTAGTGAGCGAATACTTAAAAGAATAAAGCGACTACTCATTTTAGTGAGATAATTATTCACATACCTACAAGATAAAGGGCTACTCGCCCCCATTCTCTGATAGATGCATACTCACTCACATGTATACTCACCATCATCTTGTGTGGGAATCATGTTATACTTGATATAATTTATATGTACTTTCTATATATAGTCAACTTTGATATTATAAAAGGGGAACTCTTATCTTATGAGGTGATGTGGCTCTCTCTCTCTCTCTCTCTCTCTCTCTAGGCCTCTAACTTATGTACTGTGATCTTAAGGAATAAAACTTATTTTTTTTTCTTATATTTTATTACTTATTTGCCTTTCTATTTGCAATATTTTTTTGTCTAACCCTACTTTTCAGGTATCTCAAAAGGTTCCTCTCCATCCATGGACATATTTAGATTCAATAGTTGTATAAATAATAAAGTAAATATTTCTTAAAATACAATGTTGAGAATCCTAAGAAAAACATGCTCAAACTATATAAAATAAAACAAAACTTTAAAAAAGTTGGATACTTAATTATCTAATCATAAGAATATAATCATAAGTAGTGTAAATTTAGCTTGAATAATTGCACACTTTAATGAATCTAGATTCATTTTAATGCAAGGCTTTGTGCCAAGTTGGCATAACACTCTCCTTTTATCATTCATAAGCATAATATTATAACATCATTAATACTATTGACTAGAAGGACATAAATCAATGCACTATAAATAAAATAAAATAAAACCATTGGAATATCAATTCAATGACAAATCTAATGCACTATTCAACATCTATTAGGATAACAATCAACTTCAAAGAAGAAGAATGGAGAATAAAACAACAACAATAAGCCTTTATCCCAATATGTGGGGTTGACTATATAAATCCATATTTTTTTTTGTTCTATTGATGGTCAAAAACTCATTTAATTCTAATAAACTAATGCCATTTTTATACAACCAAACAAAGACATTTTAGGTCACCTCTACCTTTGTTAACATAAGATGAACATAATGCATCTACTCTCCTAACTGCATCATTGGACAACTAACACATTATGTGACCAAACCATCTAAGGCAACTCTCTCTAACCTTATCTACCCCTAGAGCTACTCCAACCTTTCCACAAACATATTTATTTTGCATTTTATCTCTAAGAGTAAAGCTACTCATCCACTTGAGCATCCTCATCTATATAACACTTAACTTAATTTCATGCTTCTCTTTTACTGGCCAACAATCTAGATCATAAATCATTGCAAGTTTTATCATGAACTTATAGAAGTTTTCCTTAAATATAAGCAGTATTTTCTATCACACAACTAGCCAGATGCATTCTCCACTTCAACCAGCCAACTTGAATTCTACTAATAACATCCCAATCTATTTCACCATCATTTTGACCAATAGACTAATGATATGTAAAGTGTTCACTCTTTTTAAAGACTTGATCACCAAATGTCACAACATCACTACTAGAATTTTTTTGGAAAAAATTAGACTCCATATATTTAATTATATATCTACTCAAATGAAAATCTTTAGACTCTAAGGTTGACCTCCATAATTAAAATTTTTGTTGGGCTCCCTCTATAGTCTTATCAATAAAAAGAATGTCATCAGCAAGAAGAATAGAACATATGCAACAAATTATTAAGTATTCTTCCAAAAAAAAAGGAAAAAGAAAAACATTTTAGCGCAAAGTTTTGAAAGCCCTTAAACTAAGAGACTAAAAATTCATCCTCCATAGTCAAGGAAAGGAGAGAGGTTATATATTGTGGGCTCCAAAAGTTCACCACCGACCTCTCAATTAAGAGAATAGATTAAATGTCAATCAAATTTTTAGAAGGTAAATGAATTTGTAAATAAGACACTATTCAAAGATTTTTCCCTTATTTTGTGAGGACTTTAAATCTAGTTCTAGGTTTTTACTAGCACAAGCACCTATAGTTAATTATCCCTCATAATACTAAGAGAAAACTTTTGATTAAGGCTAGTTGATAGGTCACTAATTCCCTAGTGTATAGTACAAGTGAGTTGAGTTTAAAATTTATAAAATATATTATTTTAATTTAAAACATATGTTTGGGGGAATAAAGACATGCCCGATCAAGATCCCATGGTTCCATTATCCTGGGTTGTCGTGGTCTCTTATCTACTTAGTTAGAGGAGGTAGTCAACCTAACCTAACCGAAGGATCCTTATTAACAACCATGGGTTGCGTCGTCTAAGGTGTCCATGTAGGCCTGGGGTAGAGTTTGTCAAAGGGGATAAATATAAGTCAACATTAGCTAATAGAGGATTTTTTGCTCAATCAAATATAATATATAATTCACATGTAAATGAATAAATCTGTGGGGGAACATACGAGTTATAATCATGATCATAATTTAATGGTGTCATTTTATAGCAAACCACCTGATCAGACGGCTCCATTAATAACCATAATTTATGTGGTGCCATTTAGAAATAAAACCATGCTAATAGAGAACACAAACCACGTCCTTACTGGTGTGAGATTATTTGAGTGTGAACATAACTATGTTTTTTATTTGACATTGGATCTTTGTGAACAAAAATTTTCTTAGTTTGTCACCCTAACAAA
Source organism: Cymbidium sinense (assembly GCA_021442155.1). Lineage (NCBI taxonomy): Eukaryota > Viridiplantae > Streptophyta > Magnoliopsida > Asparagales > Orchidaceae > Cymbidium > Cymbidium sinense. The sequence continues at coordinate 154,220,570 of CM038220.1, read as the reverse complement.
CAGTTGCAAATGGGTGAATGGATTTTTTGCTTTAAATTTAAATAATTAATTTCATTTGATTATATCTTTTAATTTAGATAAAGGATTAGTTTGTTATTGATTTAGATTTTAATATGTAATGATTTGACATTAGGACTTAAAGAAATTTTGATTCTAGAAATCCCTCTAGTTGAAATATTCAATCAACACAGCTGTCATTGGGGTAGACCTTATCAACTCTACTTATTTGCTAGTAGAGGATCGGGTCTATGACTTGCATTTAAAAATTTTAATTTGATACATAATGACTTAAAATTTGAATGATAATAATCCTCTCCGGTTGAACTTTATAATCAACACAACCACCACTAGGGATAGACCTTGTTGACTCTATTTATTTGCTAGCAGAGGACTAGGTCTAGATTCATGTATGATTTAAAATTTACTTGAAGAATTAACATTCTATAAATCTTATCAACTCTAGCTTAAGCATAGGGGATTTGATTTAGGATTTTTGCCTAAATAATTTAGATTTAAGAAGTTCTATTAACGATAATTTCAATAGACTTTTCTTGCAATTATATAACAAGATTAACTTCTCAAATTTTATTAAATTGAGAAAGTTATAATAATATCATTATGTTTTATTAACCTAGATCCAATCATAAGACCCAATTAGAAGTATGTGCAGCATCCTCAGACACTAAATTTAAATTTATAACCCATGTGTCGGGGCACATGTGGGTTATTAAAAGATTGTATGTATCTATTTATTCATGATATATGGATTTTGCACATGTTTGAAACATCTAGTTTGAATGTTGTTCTATGGCATATGCAATGAAATCATTTCATTTAGTTTCTTGTACATACTTCTTTAAGTATTCAAGCTAGTGAATACTTCAATATACATATGAGTGTCTATTCTTTCAAAGTGTTGGATGGACTTTGAAATATCTAGGTTGAAGAAATTGTATTTGGTGTGGAAAGCATGCCAAGTTGCATATATGAGCCTTTAATACTCAAAATTATAAATCAAATGTAGATCTATTTTGTAAAAATATGAATTAGACCCTTTCACATACTTGTCATAAATCAAGTATAGATCTATTCTATAAAATGTGAGTTTGATTTTCTCAAATATTTATCATAAATCAAGTGTATATCTATTTGTTTCAGGTAAAACATGAGTTTGATCCTTCCAACATAAGCCATAAAGCAACTGTAAATCCATTCTAGAGGATACAAGTTTAATTTTTTTAAACATTTTATGGTGTTTATTTTGGAGGAGTCACCATGCAGATCTTAGGGGTACTTATTGAAGTGATCAGGTGTGACATTGAGGAATGATGTGCTATCTCAAAAGATAGAAGTCATCACCCTCCAATGGACATAATCACTTAATAAGGACTCCTAAGGCATGATGGGTCTTTGAATGCACTAGAGATTTTTCTCCTGCTTTACATGAAAAAGTAAAGCAAAGTTTATTTTAAACTAGGTTCGTTAAGTTCCCTATGGGGCAAGCCCCCATAGTTAATTACATCATAAAGAATAAAATCCCTTAAGAATACTCTTGATTAAAGTAGATAATTTGGGTTTTCAAAGATTTCAAGGTTAGACTATCAAAGGATTGGTTATATTTGGAAAATCAATTGGGAAAGTTCAAGGAGAAGACTTATTTTGAGAAGACAAAGGGAATGTGTAGGAAATGGTTATGATACTAGGAAGCCTAGTGAGCATTCCTAACCTATCCTATAATTAGGCTCTATATATTTGAAATTGAGAGAATTAATTTTATTAAAGTTGACATTTTATTAGAAAACTAGGACTTATAATCCCACAACAAAAGATTGTGAAAATGCCTAAGAGATGAGGATTTATGCTTGCAGCCTGAAGAAAGCAGCTACCTTAGATCCTAAATATAAAAGGCTTTGGCATATGCTAAAGCACGATCTAAATCTAAGCAAAAATGGGTATATCATTTACCTCCATAAGAGAGGATAAACCACTCGATTGTGGGCCTTACAATCGTCTAGAGTGGCAGCCAGTTAACTCCTCCTATACTTTAAAATCATGTAGGCAAGTCATATAATTTTGCAAGATAATTAGATTGTTATTATTTAGAAAGAGACTAAAGTCCTTAAACCCACTCCCTAAAGAGACTAGAGCATGAGTGGTATGAGTAATGACTTAGCCTAATGCAAATATTTTCAAATTTTATTTCTATTTGACACTTCATTTTGACAAAGGCTTTGGGATGCCTAAATGCATGTTGAAATGAGTTATGGGCCAAACCAAGAGAGAAGAGGGTGAAGCTCTATTAGTAGGAGTTTTTCTTATAGGTCAAGCAGTTCCCATGTGTGCAAGAATGGAGGCCCTCATTTTTGTAAGAGTGGTAGAAGATGCATGCATGATATTAGACATACAATCATACAGCTAAGGGGTCACTAAATATTTTAATTATCTTGATTTAATGTGTAAGTTTTATGTGAGGTTATAAGTTATTTAGAAATTTAATTATGAGTTGTAGTTGGGTAAAAGATTTATTCTCTCCTAAGAGCCTAATCGCATCCAGGACATACAACAAACACTAATCATAAAGAAATTATGAAAATGTATGTTATTTATAATGCACAAGCTAAACATAGCATCAAACATTTTATAGCTACTGCAAAAGAATGAAAGGTCATTGTGGTCAGGTACCATCGTACCACCCGAAAAGAAAAATGGGTAGCCAAGCTCTACCCTTATACAACCCAGATTATAAAAAGATTGATTACAGTTAAGGATGAATACATGCTATGGGAATCTTCATCTTCTTCAAATTTTCATGCCTTCTTTCCTCCTCTTTGCTTCTTTGATTTGGCTTCCTTCAAGGCATCACATGGCACATAAGACATAGTCTACTAGCCAATACTCATCCTAATTCCTAATTACAAAGTTACATTTAAATGTAAAGAGTAAATCTAAACTACACCTACAAAATAGAGGTTAGCTAAACATACATTCCACCCTAGCAAATATATTTATAATTTGGACTTAGCACCCTGCACATGAGTAACCAAGCCCACCTTTCCTAACTTGGATTATGCTTAGGTGCTTAAGTAACCTACAAAAAGAGCATTTATATTTATTTTTTAGCAGCCTCGTAAGCATAATCCCCTGTAGAAAATATGATTAGGCTAATAATGGCCTAACATCTAGTTTATAAAACATACACCCTAACATCCAATCTAAAACAATACATCATAAAACAAAACATACATCAAACCATGCACCCTAATATAAAGCTAGAAGTAGTGACTTAATTCTACTATGTGTGTTAAGACTTGTGTGGTATGTCCTAACTAGGCTTTAGAGTTAAGATTTTCTAATTGTAGAAAGATTCAATTTAAAAGGGTGGTTTCACTTCAAGTGCTTTAATTGATTGACAAGTTTTAATTTGTGACTTATTTTGTTTGATATGATCTACACTTAATCTCTAAGTGTTATAAAGAGAAGAAAGAAGATTTCCCTCTTTCATCTCTACCTTAAGCAACTTTCTAAAGCATGTTAATTTAATTTAGTTCTCTTTAATGAATGGCTTATTACATATGCTAAATTAATCTTAAGTTTAGGTTCACCCTAAATGATTTCATTCAACATGAAAGGCTTCTTAAGATTAATTTGAGTGAACTACTAACACATGACATACATCAGTTTATTCCTTTCCATCACATGTAGCATTAATATGACTTAACCCTAAGTGTATATATACATACTACATATTTTAGCACACTTAAATGATGAATGTACATGTGCATATTTGAAGCTTATATTTCTTATTTGATTGAATTATTTTATCAAGTTAATTTAGAGGTTTATCCAAATTCTTATACAAAAAAGATATTAGAATGAAATTAAATAGGTATGTGTCATTGTTAAACCAAAGAAATAAGGTGCTCAAATGATCTCCTTGGGAATAACTAAAGCCTCGTATTCTCAGGATGTCCAAACTATATACCCACCCATTTACATTCAAACATATGTAAATTTGTATGTAAGAACATAAGGAAAGAGACTCCAAATCATATGGCTAGTTAATTCAATCATTTAGTCTATTATGAATGCATGCATTGTTAGTAGAAAAGAGTGATTTTCATCCTTTAGCCACACATACATACACATATAAAGAGAAATAAGCACATATGTTCCTTTGTTAAATTAGGGAAATGAAGTAATCAAATGACCTCCTTGGGGCTACTTAAAGCCTCATATTCCTGGGATGTCCACACTATATGATTTGCTATCTCACTACACATAAATGTATATGTAAATAAGAGAAAGAAAATCATGCAAAAATTACATTTTTATTTGATTAAAACATTTATGTATGTAAAATAGAATTTCATCCCAATTCTAATGTAAGAACACATGTAAATTAAATCAAATAAGTACATGTCATTGTTAAATTAGGGAAGTGAGGTAATCAAATGACCTCCTTGAGGCTAATTAAAGCCTCGTATCTCTGGATGTCCAGACTATATACTTATTAACATTAAAATACATGTGAAACTATATATATATTAAAGAAAAGAAAGCTCTATTTCACATACTTAAGCTATAAGCACATGCAAACCTATATGTAATCATAACTGCTATCACTTCATATGTTATTACTCATTTATAAGCTTGTTGAAAATACATTTGGATTTAATATTGATAATAGACACACATATATTAAATTAAATCAAAATATGCAAGCTTGACATAAAGAAATTCATTTAAATATTTTGAAAACATGAATGCATGGAACCACATGACATCATTTAATATGATTGGAAAGGAAGAATAAGACATAAAACACATGTTTCATTCAATCAAACTAATTCCTAAGGATAATCATATCAAATCAAACTAATTCCTAAAAATTATAAAAGAAAATGTCACAAAAAAATTTCATAAGGCCGGCTACGGATCTTGAAAATTACCTCATTGAAGATGATTTTCAACAATGGTGCTGATCCGAGCATACTCTTAAGTGGGGGAAGAAGCCTTGGAATGAGCCTAGACCTTTGCCTTCACTTTGGAATAGTGTGCTCTCCAATTTTCACCACTTCCTCATCTGAATCCACTTGATTTTTATTTACTTTTGCTCAAAAAAACAAGTTGGAATTTTTCTAGTTCTTTGGGAGCTCTAGGAGAATGGAATGAGAGTGGGAGGAGAAGTTTTGGTGTCTCTAATTCTCAGGTTTCCAATGTGGCCAAAAATCCCATTATTTTATGATATTTTGGCTCCTAATGGGTATCCTTGGGCTTAGGGTGGTTGGGAATAGAAGGGAATCTTCCTAGGTGACTTATTTTGGTTGGCTAAGGCATGAGAAGTGGCTACCATGAAGGACAAATGGGTGTCCTAGCAAGGGGAGGTGGAAGTCCTTCATGCCAAGTGTTCCAATGGGAGAGGTGAGGTAAATTCTCTTCCCCATAAGTCATGGCTGGCCCAACCACCTCTTGAGTCAGGTTGGTCAGTGTCCTTGGTGCCTATGTGGACCAATGGATGAGTGTCAAGTGGCCAAAGAAGAGAAATGACCATTTGGGCAAGTATCTTTTCTCATGGGATGCCCTTAACCCAAGGGCAAAGTGGTAATTTGACATTGAATTTGATTTGATAGATTTGAAATGAGTAAAAAGTGAGTTGGACCAAATTTCATGTCATTTGGAGTTCATTTGGTTTAATTTAGGTTAATTTGACCCATTTGGGCTACATTAGGTCAAATCAAGTTAGGTTGACCAATTAGTCAAATTGGGTCAAACTAAGGGTTGGATTAAGTTCAAATGACCATTTGGAGTGTATTAGTTCAATTAATTTCAATCAATTTGGTTTAATTTAGATTTAATTTGGATTTTGGCCAATTTGATCCTTTAGGTCAATTTGGGCTAAGTTGGGTTAGGTTAACTAATTGGTCAAATTAGGCTCAATTATGGCTTTGGTCAAGTTCAATAATCAATTTGGACTGAACTTGAGCCATTGGTTGCAATCAATTTAGTTTAGGTCATAATTTGGCTAGTTTGGGTTCATATGGGTTAAAGGGTTGACTTGGTCAATGGGCTAGGTTGACTTGGTTTAACCCAATTCATGATAATTGATTAACCTAGGATGATCAACAATTATGACATAAAGTTTGGACTGGCTTAATTCACTTTGATTTGAATTGAATTGGATTTTGGTTCATGTAGGTCAAATTGGCCACTTTGGGTCAAGTGAGCCAATTGGGTTTAGTTGGCTTGATTTTGAGTTGAGTTTGATTTAACTGAGTTTATATATGGATTTGAGATTGACATATAAATTCAATTATAATTTGTTTGGGTTCAAATGAGTTTTGGTTCATTTGAATATTTCAAGTCAAATGGGCTAGGTTGGGTTTGGCTTGAGTTGATTTTGATTAGGCTTGATGATTGTAGATTTTATTTATATTTGGATAGATGATTGAAGGAATGATTGATTAAAAAAAATCATTGGTTTTGATTTGATTCGGGTAGGATTTGGCCAAGTTCAAGGAATTGGCTTAAAGGGTATAAATTGGATTTTGGTTTGATTTTGGATTTAGTTTTGGCTATTTGAATTTATATTTCATTCATATTTAGGAATATAAATGAAGATATAAATGATTAATGAGAAAATCACTTGAGTTTGGAGTGATTTGGAAGCAAATTTGACCAAGCTCATGGATGTAGGTCAAAAGGGCTAATGAGGAAATTAATTTAGTTGGATTTATTTTTTATCATTGGGATGGGGTTTTCATTTATATTTGTGAATATAAATGAAAGAATAATTGATTTAAAAAGAAATCAATTAATTTTGGGTTGATTTTGGTTAATATTTGGTTAAGCTCATGGAATTCAATCATAAGGCTTTAAGGAGGATTTTGATTTTGGATTTGATTATGGGTTGCAATCATTTGGTTTGGAATTCAGATTTAGATTTGGAATATGAATTAGGATTTGAGGTTTGGTTTCAGGTTTGAATTTGGATTGGATTTGAGAAGGTGCATATGGATTGGGTTTATGCTATAGGTACATGATTTTCTTAAGTCCCTAAGGCATGGCCTAATCCTTTGATTAACCCTTCTAAGTCTCTAGGCTTAGGTTAGGTATTCACCTAATTACTAGATGTGTCTTATGACTAAGGAAGTCTTAGTATCTAGAAGACTCCTAAGACTAAGAAGAGGAGGTTGTGAACTCACTCCAAAAGTGAGGTCAACACATTTATTATAAGTCAAGTGTGTATCTATTCTGAGAAATGAGAGTTTAGTTCTCTCAAACACTTGTCATAAATCACACACAAATTTATTTTGTAGAATGTGAATTTGATTGTTTCAAATACTTGGTTTAAATCAAGTGTAGTATTGTCTTGTAAAAATATGGTCTTTCAAATACATGTCATGGATCAAGTGTAATAATCTTTTTTTTGTAGAGCACAAGCCTAATTCCTTCAAATGATTGCATGAATTAAGTGATCCAAAAAAACCATGTCGTATAAAGTAAGTGTGGAATGCATCTTACTTGCAAGTCATTCTATGCAGCACTTGGTATGAAGCCCAAAACTATGGACTCACATATAGGATTAAATCATGACACATACATGAATACTTGTCATTGTTATACTTGAATACTTATATGTGTTCTAACTTAATGAAATTGAATAGTGAACTTCTCATAATACATGTAGACCTTTCTACTTGTCATTATTTATTTTAAAAGTTTACATAAACTTCGAGCTAATGAGATGAAATATGAGATTGCTTTGAGATGTGTAAAATGAAATCATCCTTATTTCAAGTGTGCAAACATACATCAAATATTTGCACACGGTAAAAAGAAATGATGTTTTATAATATGCATGAAGGTTTGCATTATGCAGATGAATTTCATTTTCTTTGGGTTTAAGCATAATGCATTTCACTCTTTTCAAATTCAAATATCATGAACTTAATATTCTCATGACATAAATCATCTTCATTTTTGTAAGGCCATTTAAACATACTTCATAATGGGTCATGAAAAAAACTAATGCACTTATGAGACCATGCCTCCTTTATTTTATCATGACACCATTTAGCATATTTTTTGTTTATGCCATGTCATAAATCTTTTCATCTTTCAATGCATTTCAAATATGATATGATATGATTCTATTAAAAAGGGAAAACTCCTCCTTTATCTTTACTTAAAATCATGCCCATTTCATGTATATATTAATGGGAGAGTGACTTTTTCCTCCTTTCTTTTTTTTTTTTTTGGTCTTATAGCTCACTACATAATAATTCATCCTCCTTTCTTTATCTTATTTTAAGTATGACATGCTCTCCTTTAAAGGAGAAGCTCTCCCCTCTTCTTTTTCTTATTATTAAGCTCATTTCATAGATATATTCATGATGGAATGACATGATGATTCCATTTTGGTGAAATTTTCTTTATTTTGTCATCCACCATTTATGCATTTTTTGACTTTATCATCCAAAATTAGCCTCATTTATAAGTGTGTTAATGAGGAAATGGCATAAGAATTTATTTTTGGTGGAGTTATTTTTCTTATTTTGTCATCCACCATTTATGCATTTTTTTACTTCATAATTTCATTTTAGCCCCCATTTCATGGATGCACTAATAAGAGAATGTCATAAATTTTATTTTTGATGGATTTTTACTTATTTTTTCATCAACCATTTATGCATTTTTTTACTTTATCAAATGGATTTGAATGATACTTAATTAGGAGGAAAAGCTTAATATTAGGCTAAGGCTCATTATATGTGGGAGGGCATCTCTCTTTGATGAAGATTTGGTCTCTCATTTTATTCTACATTTTCTTTGCAAGAGGTATTGTAAACCTAAGGTTTTTAAGGAGTTTGCCTACAACTAGAGCTAATTTCAAACTCCACCTCATCGCCCTGTAAGTTATACTTAATTTGATACTTTAAGTTCAACTTTAGCTTCATCTTGAGATTTTATGTCTCATGTAGCAAACTTTTTTGAATATTTTTATCTACTTAAAGAAGCATGCATGACAATTCAAAGGATCAAAAGAAATCCACTTATGTTCATCATCAAAGTACAAATTACATTGTTGTTAAAAATAATCATCAAGTATTTCATGATTCAATGTTTAGAGCTCAAAACATCAAACCTGAGTCATATCAACTTTAAAATTTTTTGCAACTTTTAAATTCACTAAAAATTTCAGTAGCCTCCCAGCATCATCTCAGCATATGGGGCTACTTCGAGAGAGCTTGGCCTTCTACAATGCCAAGAAAAGAAGTGCATGGCAGGTGTCATGAGACACTGTTGTCAAAAATGTATATATTTACCCACTATGCCAAAAAAAAGCGTGCATAGGCCTTCAATTTTATCTGTGTAAAAGGGGAGGAATAGAATTTCCTTATTGCATTAGAACAATGCACACAATTACTTATTTTAAAATAGATTTCTTTGCCATATTGGAATAATGTGTACGAGTACTTATTTTAAGGCACATTTTCTTATCACATTGGAACAACGTGTATGAGTACTTATTTTAAAGCAGATCTCCCGACCATATTGGAACAATGTGCACAAGAACTTATTTCAATGGAAGTTTTTCTATCACATTGGAACAATGTGTGCGGGTACTTAATTTGAAGAAAATTTCCTCACCACATTAGAAGAATGTGCACAAGTACTTAAATAACTTTAATACTTCTTTCTAATTTTACCTTCACATATAAATTAGGGTAAAAGAATCATCGTGCAAGTGAAGCTATCACCTTATATCATGATTTTATCACTATTTCATTCAACATTTGCCTCTTGAATTCTACTAAACTGTGATTGAACATATAAATTCTCAATAATCTAAGTCCTTTTTCACCATTTCATCCAAAATTTTTCTTTGGAATGCACCAAATAGCAAAGTAATGTGTAAGCCTTCAGCAAATGTAAATTCCATCTCATCATTTTCACATTGAATATAAAAAATATTTCTTTCTTCCTTAAATTCAGCAAACAAAATAATAATTTAAAGATAAAATGCAAATAAATTTTTAGCTTTGATAGCATGAAAAAAGAAAAACAAAAGTAAGGAGTCCTCATGAACACTTTGCCTTCATTTCCATTCCCTTTCGAACTGAACAAATGAAGTGGCAAGTTGAAGGCCACACAAAACATTAAATAACAATGATATTGAACCCACAAATCTAAAATTTCATTGCAACTTCATCATGTAATGATATAAAGATGAGAAAAGGCATTCAATAACAATACTTGAATGATTTTATCCTACAATCATTTGGGGACAACAAAATGAAAGCTTTAAAAATTCACAAGTTCTTGAATATTACTCATCAATTCCTCATTTTACCTCAATCAACATAAGGGATGCTTAGTGGTAAAAATTGAATTAAATTTCATCAACCACAATGAAACTTTAAAGCTAAAAAAATAAATTGAAACCTACTCCTCCATTTTACATCAAAACCATAACAAAATGATAACTTTGTCATAACATGTAACAAGAATTTACTCAACCAAGCCATAAAACAAAATAAGAGAATTGTAACAGCAGAATGGGAACCTTGAATCAATGCCAAACCCATACATTTTTTATTTTACTTCAATTACATAACAACAAAATAGTTTAGGCAGGATTTAATTAACTATTGTATAAATCTCTAGAAAAATATAAACTTCATGCCAGCTTTTTTATGTCATACATTAAAATTCCATTACTCTTCTCAATTCAATGAATAAGTTAGCAATTTGATAATGAAACCTAAACAAATTTTAGCTTCCCTTTTGTTGAACAATAAAAAAAACAAAGTTTTGTATCTTTCATGGCCTTAATCTCCATTACCCTTTTCTTATGCTTTAATCAAATAGTAAACTTATTGTATGATAAAAATTAAAAGAAATTTCCAGCAGATTTTTTTTATTTTAATAGCATCTAAATAACACAATAATAATTTTAATTCCTACATGATCTTAATACCCTCTTACATTTTGCCTTAAGCCTTGGATTCCATAAATAAAAAAAGGCCCAAAAAAATCATTTTTCCCTAAGCTCATTAATCCCCCCCTTTTTTTTACCTGCACTTAGAAACAAGCTACATAAAAAAATTGAAAATGAAAGTCCAATACATGTTGACAAGATAATACTGTGTGGGAGGAAATAGCAAGACTATCTGGGCTTTTAATGTTAAACATAACGAATAGGATTCAATGGAGTTTAGCTCTTACATGGAAACAAGAAAGAAAGAGAGAGCAGAGAGAGGGAGTTCAGTTTGCTTTGTGAGCAATAGGAATCCATGAGGGTTTCAATTTTTTTGGGTAGTTTGTGTGAGAAGAGGAGATGGGGAGTGCTGAACTGGTTAAGGGGTATTAGGGCTGGTTATTTTCCTTTTATTGGCTGCCCATATGGAATCCAATAGGATGTATTGGATGGTTGATTTAATTGGAGGATTGGGTGGCAAATAGTATATGCCAGAATGGAGGTGGATAAGAATATGAAGTGGTAATAATAAACTTTAAAAAACATTTTAATGATAACTAATAATGACTGAAATTTATCTTAGCTACCCTTATCTTTAAGTTCCTTGAAATGTGTGTCCCTAACTTGAAATTTATGTTAATTTTTTTAATTTGCTCGGATGATGAACCTATGCAATATGAATATCAATCCTAGATAATTTTAGTATTTCGAACGCAATGGGCGATGCCCATTTCACAATATGAGATCATTTGAGCAATTTTGACAATGATTGAAGTGAAATTAAGCTTAAATTGCACAATGTCACATTTGAATCACTCAAAATATATGAAGACTTTGACAAATTGATCATGGAAGGTGTCATTTGATAGATTTTAATATTTTAATGATAACGACATAGTCAATTTCATGAGCAGAGGTCATTTTGATGTTGTCAGGGCCTCCCGACTCTAGTATGCATGTAATTACATTAATTTCATGAGCAGCATTGTTTCTCACAATCAGTTTGGTTTCATGCCAGGTAGATCTACTATGGATGCTATACATTTGTTAAGGGGTTTGATGGAGAAGCATAGAGAAAGTAAGGAGGATCTACATATGATATTTATTGATTTAGAGAAAGCTTATGATAAAGTTTCAAGAGATGTTCTTTGGAGAGTTCTAAAATAGAAAGGAGTTAATATTGGTTATATTTAAGTCATTAAGGATATAAATTCTAGAGCTATTACTTGTGTCCAAACACAAGGAGGATTGATAAAATATTTTATTTCAGTTGGATTACATCAAGGATCAACTTTAAGCCCTTAACTTTTTTTACTTTAATTATGGATGTTCTTACTAGACATTTACAAGAAGATGTACCTTGGTGTATGCTTTTTGTAGATGACATTCTTCTTGTTGATAAGACTAAGAGAGGGAGTCCAACAGAAACTTGAATTATGGAGGTCAACTCTAGAGTCTAAAGGTTTTCATTTATGTAGAACTAAAATTGAATATATGCAGTGTAATTTTAGTTGTAGAAGTTCTGGTGGTAGTGTTGTGACATTAGGTGAAAAAGACATTAATAAGAGTGAGCGTTTTAGATATTTAGGCTCTATTGTTCAAAATGATGGTGAAATAGATGGAGATGTTATTAGTAGAATTCAACTTGGATGGTTGAAGTGGAGGAATGCATCTGGCCTATTATGTGATAGAAAAGTTTCACTTAAACATAAGGAAAAATTTAATAAGATGGTGGTAAGACCTGCAATGACTTATGGTGCAGAATGTTGGCCAATAAAAGAGATAAGACTAAGTTAAGTGTTACATAGATGAGGATGCTTAGGTGGATGAGTGGCTTTACTCTTAGAGATAGATGCAAAATGAGTATATTCGGGAAAAAGTTGTAGTAGCTCCAGTGGTAGATAAGATTAGGGAGAGTCACCTTAGATGGTTTGGCCACATATAGCGTCGGCCATCCGATGACTCGATTAGGAGAGTAGATGCATTAGATTTGCCTTATGTTAAAAAAGGTAGAGGTAGACCTAAAAATATTTGGTTAATATGTATAAAAAATGATCTTAGTATACTTGATTTAAATGAGAATTTGACACATAAAAAGACACAATGGAGACGAAGGATTCATGTAGCTGACCCCACCTAGTGGGATTAAGGATTGTTGTTGTTGTTGTTATTATTGTTGTTGATTGATTGATTGATTAATAAATAATTCAATAAGTATCATTTGTTTAATTTATACATTTTGGATGTATCAATGCAACTAATTTTATGAATCAACATAATTTTGATAAATTTCATCCATGATTAAAGAGTTATAACCTTGATTCATGTGATGTTACCTTAATTAATTATCAATTTTAATTTTCATGTTTAATTTGATTTATGAAACATATCTATAGGTCAACATATATCTATGTACTGCCAAAAAAACAAAATAAAATAAAAAAGCGTATCGCAATAATGAAGATAAACTAGTGGAAGGTTCATGTCTATTAGAGAAAGGCAAAGTTGGTGAATGTCCAACCTACAATTTTCTCATTATTTCATGAGTTGCAATATTAATAAAAAAAATTTCTATCTAAAGTAAGCAAAAAAATATAATAATTTGTACTCTCCTAACAAATTAAGCTAAGAAATAGGTTGCACATTTCTCTTCAACACTGAATAAAATATCAGAAGCAATCATGGAATGCATTGTGAATCATAGTAATATGATCAATAATTGCTTTGATTATTAAGAAATCCAAAGTTAGGTAAGACAAGTAAAAAGGAATACTTCCATTTACAAAATTTGAAGAAGATAGTATTTTACGTTTCCAGTCAACAAATCCAACAAAACCAAAATTTAGATTTTGCATCATCATGTACAATAGAGAACAGAAACATGTAGAGGTTGCATGTTAAACAACATAATAATAAAATCTCATCTATCCATGTTACAAAGGAATCCAAAAAGTCAATTTTAGCTAAAAGGTTTCATTTCAATTATAAAATACATAATTTGAAAAAAAACTTGAGGAAAGTCAAAAAGAGAGCATAAGAACCTCATAGTCTTCAAGTGAGACAATATTCAAACTTATAATAAGTAATGAATTAGAATACACAAATCACTATAACAATTTTGACCTACTTATATCCCTTAAATCGACCATTTTATAACTCGTAGAAAATTTTTTAGAAACTGTCATTCACAACATCAAGAACAACTAGGCTGTTATTTTATAATCAAAACAAAAATTTGACATACACAAAAAAATATTTGGAATTACATTTTCAGTTTGCTAACCCAAAAAAATGTTATGCCACCAAGCCCTTGGTGAAGTAAATTATGGGCAATATTATCTCGGGCTTGCACCAAACTCTCTGAGCGGATGTTGTTATCTGACATCATTTTAGCATCCAAGCCACACATCAAATCATCACACTTTAAGAAACTTATAAAATCATGCTAGTTTTATTGCATAATATAAACATAACAAACAAACATTTGGATTTCATAAAATAATAGAAGGCTCATGCGGTCGGGTACCACCGAACACCCCAAAAAAGAAAAGAAGTTTGCTATGAGCTAAACCTCTATATAACCTAGATTATAATTAAATTTTACAAATGAAATAAATTCTATGGGGGTCTTCAATTCTTAATTTTCTTCCCTTCTTTGGATTAGCTTGCTTCAAGCTTCACAGGGCCTCCCAGGTTTTTGCCTTCTAGCCACTGCTCATCCTAAACCCCATAGCACTATTCCTAATCTTATAGCAAAATTACATTTTTATAAGAAAAGTAACTTTAACTACACTTGCAAAATAGATATTAACTAAATAAATATACAAACTAATTAATTATATTCAAATATTTGCACTTAGCACTTTACACTTAAGTGACCAAGCCCACCTATCCTAATTGGATTTTGCTTAGGGACTTAAGCAGCACCTGCAAGCAAAAGGTGTTTTTTTTATATTTTATCATTACAGCAGTCCCTTAAGCACAATCCCCTACAAAAAAATCACTAGACTAATAATGACCTAACATCCAGTCTATGCATAAGCAATCCTAACATCTAATCTAAAAAATATTACATCACAAAATAAAATATATCACCATAACCAATAATAGCCTAACCTAATACTAAAATCTATGACTTAGTATTTTAGAATGTGTGTTGAGGCTAGAGTGTGGTGTGACCTAATTGGGTTTTAGAGTTATTAATTTCTGATGAGTAAGCATTCAAGTTATCCATTAAGAGTTTATGCATTTAAATTCATTTATTATCCTTGATTATATTTTAAATTATGCATATTTTGTTCATTTATTTTAATTTAGGAATAAAGAGAAGAAAGATAGTTAACTCTCTTTATTTTCTAACCTAGGTTATTTTCTAAAGAATAGATCTTTGTGATTTTTGAACCTTCATAATAGAACATTCACAAATTTTAATTAATCCTATATTTAGATTTAGCTTAATAAATTTTATTTAGTCATGGAAATACCTTAAGATTAAATGAAGCTAATTCACTATCAAATGCATAAAATTTTATCACTTCAATTTCATCATCAATAAAATTATCGTTTCATTTCATTTTGTTGTTTCAATTTAATACATATAAATGCATCACTTATATGTATTTTATTTTATACATTCAATATATGAATATGCATGAATTTGATAGAAAAAGGATTTGACTTCATATTTGGACACATATATACATGTACAAGAAATTATGTAAGTACGTGCCATTATTAAACATATCTAAAAAGCACAAAGTATAGATGCAAAATTTTGAAAATTTTAGTTATAATGAATTTTAGAATTATAAGAAAATGGGGTGTACTCTCATGAGAGTACAGAAAGTATAGATGCAAAACATATCTAAAAAGCACAAAGCAATCTCCAAATAGCTTATAATGGCATCTACTACACATATTATCTTTAGAAAGGGTAGAATATCTGAAAAAACTTGACAAATTGTGGTGTACTCTCATGAGGGTAGAGAGAGTACAGATGCAAAACAGATCCAAAACCAAGCAATCAGCCTCCAAAAAGCTTATAATGGCATCAACTAAATATATTATCTCCAAATAAGGTAAAATAGCTCAAAAAAATGAGAAAATGGGGTGTATTCTCATGAGAATATAGAGAGTACACATTCAAAATAGCTCCAAAAATCTACCAAGCAGCCCCCAAACAGCTTATTATGACATCTATTAAACATATTATATCCAAACAAGGTTAAATATCAAAAAAAACTTGATAAAATGGGGTGTACTCTCATGAGGGTACAAAGAGTATAGATACAAAACTGATCCTAAAACCAACAAATTAGCCTCAAATAGCTTATAATGACATCTATTAAACATATTATCTCCAAATAGGGTAAAATAGCTAAAAATAAAATGAGAAAATAGGGTGTACTCTCATGAGAGTATAGAGAATACAGATACAAAGTACCTCTAAAAACCCACCAAGTAGCCTCCAAACAACTTGTAAAGGCTTCTACTAAACATATTATCTCCAAACAGGGTAAAATAGATGTGAAAAATGAGAATATGGGGTGTACTCTCATAAGAGTATAGAGAGTACAGATGTAAAACCGATCCAAAAACTAACGAATCAGTCTCCAAACAGCTTGTAATGACATATATGAAACATATTATCTCCAAACAGGGTAAAATAGCTGAAAAAAAATGAGAAAATGGAGACTAATGAGAGTACATAGAGTACAGATGCAAAATAGCCCCAAAAACCTACCAAGTAGCCTCCAATCATATAATAAAGGCATCTACTAAACATATTATCTCCAAACAGGGTAAAATAGTTGAAACAAAATGAGAAAATATGGGTGTACTCTCATGAGAGTACAGAGAGTACATATACAAAATTGATCCAAAAACCAACCAATCATACTCCAAACAACTTGTAATGGTATCTATTAAACATATTATCTCCAAACAGAATAAAATAGCTAAAAAATGAGAAAATTGGGTGTACTCTCATGAGAGTACAGAGAGTACATATGCAAAACAACCCTAAAAGCTCACTAAACAGCCTCCAAACATATAATAAAGGCATCTACTAAACATATTATCTCCAAATAGGGTAAAATAGTTGAAAGAAAATGAGAAAATGTGGTATACTCTCATGAGTGTACAGAGAGTACAAATGAAAAACTTATCCAAAAACCAATCAATCAGACTCCAAACAGCTTGTAAAGATATCCATTGAACATATTATCTCCAAATTGGGTAAAATAGTTGAAAGAAAATAAGAAAATAGGGTGTACTCTCATGCGAGTATCAAGAGTACAGATACAAAATTGATCCAAAAACTAACCACTCAGCCTCCAAATAGCTTATAATGGCATTTATTAAACATATTATCTCCAAATAGGTAAAATAGTTGAGAAAAATGATAAAATAGGGTGTACTCTCATGAGAGTATAGATAGTACAGATGCAAAAATGATCCAAAAATAACCAATCATACTCCAAATAGCTTGTAAAGGCATCTACTGAACATATTATCTCCAAACAGTGTAAAATAGTTGAAAAAAAATGAGAAAATGGGGTGTACTCTCATGAGAGTACATCTATAAAACTACCCCAAAAACCCACCAAGCAGCCTCCAAATAACTTGTAAAGGTATCTACTAAACATATTATCTCCAAATAGGATAAAATAGTTGAAAGAAAATGAGAAAATGGGGTGTATTCTCATGAGAGTACAGAGAGTACAGATGCAAAACTAATCCAAAAACCAACCAATTAGACTCTAAATAGCTTATAATGGCATCTACTACACATATTATCTCCAAAAAGGGTAGAATATCTAGAAAAACTTTAGAAATTAGGGTGCACTCTCATGATGGTACAGAGAGTACACATGTAAAATTGATCCAAAAACCCACCAAGCACCCCCCAAATAGTTTGGAGTGCCATCTACCAAACATATAACTAAAAGAAAGGGTAGAATATCTGAATAAATTTGGGAAAAGGGGTGTACCCTCCTGAGAGTATAGAGAGTACACATTCAAAACTGATCCAAAACCCCACCTAGCAGACTCCAAACAGTTTATAATGGCATTTACTAAACATATGAATGAAAGAAAGGGAATAACGTGAAAAATAAAGAAAATAGGGTGTACTCACATGAGAGTACAGAGAGTACACATTCAAAATAGCTCCAAAAACTCACCACATAGTTAGATTTCTAAACACTACATTCATATGCACATCAAACTTCTTCTATTCAACATTTTATAGCTCAATTATTTCATCCCTAAACAAAAAATAGCATAAGCAACTAAGCTCTAAAGTAATTCATTTTCTTTGGCCAATCTTGGTGGTCAGCCTAGTCCATTGGAGGTTTGCTGATCACTGCCTCCATGTATTTGCACACAAACATCCCACAATCAACACTATTTTCTTGGATTAGTAGGCCACTAATTACTTCGATTGGCCATTCTGTAGGATCACTCTCAAAAGCCTATCCAGCATCTTCGATTAGTAATTTGTTCTAAAGAGTAAAAAATAAAGGTCAAGAGTTAGGCATAAAGTATGCACTTGAGATGAACTGAAAATGAGAAGAATTCTTATAATATTAGGAAGAATGGCTGTATGAGCTAGGTTTGGTAATGAGTCAGAAAAATACCAAGCCCCTTTCTTAAGATGCCCCACTAGTAGTGTTCATTGCTGATTATTGATAACTAGAAGTGAGAGTAAATCAGCCCTTGAAACACTATCTACAATAACATGTTGGATGAACATTTTGTTTTTTTTGGTAGGCCATATTTAGCATAACTCTACAAGAATTCAAGAAAAGTTTATAATTAGTAACTTCTAACTATCAAAACATTGGAAGGATCATATAAAAAAAATTTTGTGCACTAACTCACCTAGTGTAAGCATGAGACATACATATATGGGACATATAGCCTAGGACAGATAGTATACTTCTCGACTAGTAAAAAGGCAAAGGCATCAAGTGTGCTTCTAACAGATACTTATCTGTTAGCAACTCATCAATTTGGCCTCTCACAATAATAAAACTGCCAGCCAAGAATACGCTATCACTCCTGCATGTGAGAAGCATGAGAATGTGAGCATTACTAAATGAAAAGATGATTTTATGTATAGAGAATGAGATAAACTAACCAATGACTTGCTTATCCTTGAATCGAGAGCATGAGGTGTCAATGAGTTGCAGTATTGGCTTGGGTAGAATATCTCTTGATGAGAAGTCTACAATATCATGTGCCTCAGCTGGCTGTAAGAAATTAACAAGGTTTAAGAGCTAGATTCATTGTGAATTAAAGCCGAATCTTTTAAGATGAAGAATACCTCCACATGATGCTCCTCAACCACTCCAATAGAAATCATTGGTTCATCCATTGATATTAAAACATCTTTGTTAACCTACATAAAAAATTACTTAAATCAGCTTTTATTAGATTAAACTAAAAGGATAGCAAAGTAATACCTCCTCTGTTGTCTATACATTGTGTGTAATAACAATAGCAAGAGTTATGTTGCTACGTGAAATTCTGTCCATTTGTGTGAATGGAAAGGATACAACTTTCCTCTTCCTCAACTACCTAGCCTTCACACCATGTTCAATGTTTGCCGAGAAAGGTTGAGCATCTTCTGTCTAGTGGAAGCCTCCGCAGGTAGCTTCCCTGTGTACCTCCTTGGGTGTGCCCATGGTGCTCCAGCTTCCCTATGGTAGCCTTCTGGGAGCTTCCCCATGCTAGCCATGCTATAGCGACCCTTCAGTGCTACAATCAAAACATCAATTCTCTCAGTTATTGATGCTTCAAAAAATGATATTCTTTCCCCTAGGGCCATGAAACCTGAAAGTATCTTCTATACCACAAAGCTTTGTAGATGGTACTAGCATATGGCATGCTAGATACATTAGAATGGGAAGAATATCGAGGAGAGATGTATGAAGATTCACTAGGGGCTCCACTCCTTGGACTTGGAATGGGGCTACTATGGGGCTCGATATGGGTTATCTGGATAGGGGGCAATGTTTCAAGGAGCCAGGTCTCCTCCTCTGATATGTCCTCAAATGAAAGGCAAACCTAGGTTACATCAATAAGAAAATATAATGATGTATAATATGAATAAATACATTTTGAGATAAATGAAGTCAATTTATTTCGTGTCATCTGGTGTCCTTCTAAACCACTGAAGGAATCATCTGTAAACTTTATTTTTGGCCATGATAACTTACGCGGCTTTGGAGAAGGAATGAGTGGCCTTATGATTCCTATGTGCTCTCCGCCCAAATCTACAATGAAGATTTACATAACTTAACTTCAATGCATAAAATAATATAAATTTGAAGATGTAAAATATATGATTAGAAGAGTGACAAAGCCACTCATGTACCCGGGTGCCTTCTGTGTCAAAATTTTTGATGTAATACCATCAAACTGTGAAACCATGAAGCTCTAGATAACTTCTAGCAATTATAATCAACAAATCTATCTATGTCATCAACATAGGTTATCAATTCTGATGCCACTCTATAATTATGATATATAAAAAAGATTTGAAAGTAAAAAACGTATGTACAATTGCACAACTTTGTTGCAGTCAACAAGCGATCCAACTTCTCAATTTTATTCTTAAAATCCACTAAGTTGAACTTCAAAAGTGGGGATTTTTGTCATATGACCTTCTCTCCTCTATTTGGTATCCCTACAATTAATGCAACTTCATTGGGGATGAAAGGAATGCATTGGCCACCAAAATAGAATGCCTGCTTTTCTATATTCCAACAAGACATGATTGAAGTGATGGCACCTGAATCTTGCTGAATTCCATGCATTATAATGAATTGAAGCAAATGTAGCCCTTAAAATGTCAAGAACTTCTTCAGTAAAGTGTTCTGAAATAGTATCAAACATTGCCCTAATACTAATTGGCCTGCATCTGGAAGTTATCATTTTCCTAGACATTTTAAACTTCAAAATGAAAAGTGAATTAATGAGAACATTATCTGCACAATGGAGGCCCAGAGAATACACATGCAAAAAACACCTAAAACTAATAAATTCTTTATGAAACATCTCCAAACATCTTATAATAGGTTATGGTAAATATGTAACAAGCTCCACTATTGAAAAAATTAAAAAACAAAGGTGTTCAAGAGAGTATAGAGAGTACATATGTAAAATAACTCCAAAAACTAGTAAATTTTTTATGAAACATCTCCAAACATTTTAGAGTAGGATATAGTAAACATATGACAAGCCCATAGTTGAAAATTTTAGAAAAATGAGTGTACCCTCATGAGAGTATAGAGAGTACACATGTAAAATTGCCCCAACAACCAACAAATTCTTCATGAAATATCTCCAAATAGCTTACCATGGGATATAGTAAACATATGAGAAGCTCCATAGTTGAAAATTTTAGAAAAATGGAGTGTACCCTCATGAGAGTACAGAGAGTACACAAGTAAACTAGCTTTAAAAACTAGCAAATTCTTTATGAAATATCTCAAAACATCTTTCAATAGGTTATGATAAACATGTGACAAGCCCCATAGTTGAAAAAACTAAAATAATAAGATGTACCCTCATGAGAGTAAAGAGAGTACACATGCAAAATAGTTCCAAAGACTAGCAAATTTTTCATGAAATATCTCCAAACATCTTACAATAGGATATAGTAAACATATGACAAGCCCTACAATTAAAAATTTAGAAAAATGGGGCGTACCCTTGTGAGAGTACATATGCAAAATAGCCCCAAAAATTAAAAAATTCTTCATGAAACATCTCCAAACATCATACAATAGGATATACTAAACATATGACAAGCCCCATAGTTGAAAAATTATAAAAATGGGGTGTACTCTCATGAGAGTACATAGCGTACACACGCAAAATAGCTCATAAAACCATAAAATTCTTCATGAAACATCTCTAAATATCTTATAATAGGATTTACTAAACATATGATAAGCCCTAGAGTTAAAAATTTTGAAATAATTGGGTGTACCCTCATGAGAGTACATAGAATACACATGCAAAATAGCTTTAAAAACTAGGAAATTCTTCATGAACTATGTCCAAACAGCTTACAATAGGATATAATAAACATATGACAAGCTCTGCAGTTGAAAATTTTAGAAAAATAGGGTATACCCTCATGAGAGTATAGAGAGTACACATGCAAAATAGCTCCACAAACTAGCAAATTTTTTATGAAACATCTCCAAACATCTTACAATATGTTATGGTGAACATGTGACAAGCCTCACAGTTGAAAAAACTAAAAATATAAGGTGTACCCTCATAAGAGTACAGAGAGTACACATGCAAAATAGCTCTAAAAACTAGCAAATTGTTCATGAAATATCTCCAAACATCTTACAATAGGAAATAGTAAACATAAGCAAGCCCCATAATTGAAAATTTTAGAAAAATGGGGTGTACCCTCATGACAGTACAGAGAGTACACATACAAAATAGCCCCCAAAATAAGCAAATTTTTAATGAAATATATCTAAATAGCTTACAATGGGATAATATAAACATATGATAAGCCTCATAGTTGAAAAGTTTAGAAAAATTGGGTGTACCCTCATGAGAGTACGGAGAGTACACATACGAAAGAGGTCCAAAAACTAGCAAATTCTTCATGAAACATCTCCAAAAATCTCACAATAGGTTATGGTAAACATGTGACAAGTCCCATAGTTAAAAAAAATGAAATAATAAGGTATACCCTCATGAGAATACAGAGAGTACACATGTCAAACAGCTCCAAAAGCTAGGAATTTGTTCATAAAACATCTCCAAACATCTTATAATAGGATGTAGTAAACATATGACAAGCCCCACATGTAAAAATTTTAGAAAAATAAGGTGTACCCTCATGAGAGTATAGAGAGTACAAATATAAAACCACTCCTAAAACCAGCAAATTCTTTATGAAATATCTCCAAACATCTTTCAATGGGATATACTAAACATATGATAAGCCCCATAGTTGATTTTTTTTTTAAAATGGGGTGTACACTCATGAGAGTATAGAGAGTATACTTACAAATTAGCAAATTATTCATGAAACATCTCCAAACATCTTACAATAGGTTATGGTAAATAAATGATAAGCCACATAATTAAAATTTTTGAAAAAAATGAGGTGTACCCTCATGAGAGTACAGAGATTATACATAAAAAATAGCCCCAAAAACTAGCAAATTCTTCATAAAACATCTCCAAATTTCTTCCAATGGAATATACTAAACATATGACAAGCCCCATAGTTGAAAAACTTAAAAAATGGGGTGTACCCTCATGAGAGTACAGAGAGTACACATGCAAAATAGCTCTAAAAATTACCAAATTCTTCATGAAATATCTCCAAACATCTAACATTAGGTTATAGTAAACATATGATAATGCCCACAGTTAAAAAATTGAAAAGATAAGGTGTACCCTCATGAGTGTACGGAGAGTACACAAGTAAAATAGCTCCTAAAATTAATAAATTCTTCATGAAACATCTCCAAATATCTTACAATAGGTTATGGTAATCATATGACAAGCCCCATAGTTGAAAAAAACTAAAAAAATAAGATGTATCCTCATGAGAGTATAGAGAGTATACATACAAAATAGCACCAAAAATGACCAAATTCTTCATGAAACATTTCCAAACATCTTACAATAGGATTTATTAAACATATGATAAGCCCCATAGTTGAAAATTTTTTTAAAAAAAATAGGGTGTACCCTCATGAGAGTATAGAGAGTACACATGTAAAATAGACTAAAAAATAATCAAATTCTTCATGAAACATCTCTAAACATCTTATAATGGGATATGCTAAACATATGACATGCCCCACAGTTAAAAAATTTGAAAAAAATGGGTTCTACCCACATGAGAGTACATAGAGTACACATGAACAATAGCCCCAAAAATCATCAAATTCTTCATGAAACATCTCCAATCATCTTACAATGA
Source organism: Cymbidium sinense (assembly GCA_021442155.1). Lineage (NCBI taxonomy): Eukaryota > Viridiplantae > Streptophyta > Magnoliopsida > Asparagales > Orchidaceae > Cymbidium > Cymbidium sinense. The sequence continues at coordinate 154,196,610 of CM038220.1, read as the reverse complement.
GATAAACTAAACATATGACAAGCCCCACAGTTGAAAAGTTTGAAAAAAATGGGTTGTACTCTCATGAGAGTATAAATAGTACACATGCAAAATAGCCCGAAAAACCATCAAATTCTTCATGAAACATCTCTAAACATCTTACAATAGGATATACTAACATATGACAAGCCCCACAGTTGAAAAATTTGAAAATAATGGCCTGTACCCTCATGAGAGTACAGAGAGTACATGCAAAATATCTCCAAAAACTAGCTAAACAGTCTCCTTTCCTTTAAAGAACTCCAATGTGCTCCTATTCAATGGTGAGAACAACTGTGAAAGCCTAAAATCTTTAAAGTTCAAGAATATAAGAATAAATACCTCATGGACTCGCCTATAATACCTCAATTTTTAATGCCTAAGATTTAGCAAATCTCTAGGGGAAGGTCAAACGCACATCGGGGGAGGGAGCTGAGGAAAATTTCTGCACAAAAATGAAAATACCTAAAATTTTCTGTGGCTCAAAATTTGGAACGTCATCCTTAATATTTTCTCCCCCTGCTACTTTAATGGTGGGCCAAGTTAACATTAACGGCATCGTTAAGTTATAGTGCTATAAAGTAAGAAAAATCATATTTTAATATTAGACATGTGTTGCATTCTAGTTGGCATCTGGACATAGAGCTATGTCTAGACTCCACACATAATATTTTTTTTGTCTAGGAGGGTTGGATTAATGCACTTTTAGTAAGGTACCATTAACTATGAAAATTATTATTGATGCAAGGAAAACCTGGTCATGCCCTTAAGTGTAGTTTAGGGTAAATGATTCCTCCGTCATGGACATATATTACTGAGAAAGGAAATTAGATGTTACCACATAGATTGGAGGAAATGGAGGATTTGAATAATATAAATGAGGAGAGGAGGACAATAGAAGTTTATCTAGGATCTTGTGAAGATTCTGAGATTGAACTCGGTCAAATGGCGAGTGAGTTTGTTTGCATATATTATGCAATGCAGATGACCGTATGTCTGGAATCTCTTTTTAATTGTGGTTATGGCTAGTTATATTTTATGTAGCGATGTTGACCATATGTGAATCACTGGATAACATTTAAAATGATTATTTATTTGGGATGCCTTTACTTTTTCATTTCTTTTTATTCTTTTATTTTATTTATTTAAAATAAATAATAATAATAATTTTATTTTCATGATATGATGACATTGATAGTGGCCAAGAATAGAGGGGAGGGCTGCCTATAGTGATGTCTGGTGGCGAGCAATGGTAGTTGGTGGAATTAGGAGTGAGGTAGTGAAGATGACAACTGATGACCAATCAACTATGGGCAATGAACACCAACAGAGAAATGGGGCACACAAAAAAAAATCTAAAATTTAACATATAACCCTAATTCTTAAATTAGCTCCCTCATCTCGCCATCTATGTGACTCGAGACATCGCAACTTGCAAGCTGTGAAGCGTGCTTCCATAAGTCATCCATTGCCTTACCTTGCCTCATCAGTTGTCTCACCTCACCACTCATTGGTTGCGAGTCACCTAGCCTCACCTTACCTCTCCTCACCTCGCACAAGGTACAGAGTTAACTCTACTATTCATAATAGAGTGATGAGGTCAAGAGAGTCCCTTCGCTAACTTTCATTCCTCTCACTCTTCAAACCATACACCTAGAGCTTTAGAACTTCTAATATAAGGGAAAGAGGTATGGTTTCTTAGCATCAAAGGAATTTTGTGTAGAAATTTTTTTTAATGCGTGTATTTAAAAAATTTATTTTATATATATATATATATAAGTGTCCTAATTTTATTTGGATTACCTAGAAAACCTTTTTTTTATGTAACCAAAATAATCTCTAACATTTTTCATAGGGTAAGAAGAATAATTATAAGTTTTTTCAATTCAAAATTAGGGAGTATAATTTCCAAAAAGTAAAATCAAATGCGAAACAATGCTAAAACATAAGGTGCCTTATGACCACATTTTTGGATGAGGTTAACATCATTTCTAAAATTAATAATTAGGATACCAAATCTTAGATTAGGAACCTCCTAATTAATTGCTTATGACACTACATCTAGTGACTTTGTACATCTTCTTTGGGTTTGATCTAACCTGATGGGCTTAGGCAGACTCAACCCAAATTTCCAAACTTGAATAAAAACAAAACAAATCCAAATAAATAAAATGAATGAGTCCAATTCAAACTCAAAGTCAAATCTAGTCAACCCTCTCAACATAGATTTGACTTATATGGGTCCGACCAAGTCAAAGGTCGACCACCAAAATTTAATGAAATGAAATCATTCCAAATGTTCCAAATGATAAAGTAAACATATTTAATCATGAATCTAAAAACAATTAAATTTATTTAGGTCATACATAGGTTAATTAGACCACTTGGTCTAAATGAACCTAAATGGGCTCTATTTGGTTCAAACCCAAATCAATTTGAAATCAAATTAATTTGATTGCTTAGAATCATTTGGAAATGATTATTAAATATAATCCAATCCATTATTAGATTTAATTTGGTAAAATAGGTCATTTTACCCAAATGAAACCAAGCTTAAACCATTAAGCCCAATTTGGGTCAAATAGGTTTAGATTAAAATGAAATTGAAATCAAATAAAATTAATCACTCCAAATCATCTCACACATATGATTAGACATGATTGGTGTCCAACCAAAACTCAATTCAGTCAAATGGGTCATTTGAACATATTTGAAATCAAGCTTAACCAATTTAAGCCTAAATGGGTTAAAATGAAATGAAATCCAAAATTAATTCAAATAATAAATGAATTAATTAAATCAAAAATTAATAAATCATCAATTAAATGATTGAACTCAAAATTAAATGAATTAAATTAAAATCAAAACACTTTGAATCCAAATGCTTGAATTGGGTTCAAATATCTAATTCAAATGGATTTGGATTTAACCTCAAACTAACATTGGGTTTGATTTAGGTAGACAAACACTAGCCTAAGGATTGTGGTGGTGATTCTTAAAGTTATAAGTGGAGTCAAAGGGGAGATGAGTTGAGTTTTTGACCATGTAAAGATGCTTAGCGATTCTTCCTCCTCCCTTCATCCAAAATCCTTTGGATTTTACCAAGTAACCTTTGAGCACCTCTTGAGGATGGTTCTATGGTTTTGAATCAACTGACCAGCCCTCAAGCAAAGGAGGACTTGGCCTCCTCAATGAGGGAAAGCAAGATAGTAAGCAAAGGGGAGAAAAAGAGAGTTCCATGAAGTGCTAGCTCTTGAACAAAGGAAAAATGGGAGGAATTGACTTCCTCCCCTAAAATCTCTTATCCAAACATACTCAGAAGACAAGAGAGACAAAATCCACCTTCTGGACAAACCTCCTACCTCTGGTGGCCCAAATCTGGCCACCTAGAAGCTCACATTCATGGCACTCAACCATGTATGGAAAAAGGAAGAGATACCCTCTTCTCCCCATTTTTTTTCAAATCATTCACAAGATGAAGAGAAGAAGAATTGGCGCATTTCCTGACATCTTACCATCGGCAAGCTGGCATTTAGCCAAAGCTGGTGGCCAACCGTTTGACCTATAATTGTAAAATAAGAGGTGGAATGTTTCACCTCAAATTAAACTTTTCAACACTTTTTGGAGGTCGAGGTAATCTTAATGAAATCCTTATCGAGGCTAGTCATCGCTATCGAGCCAAAGAATGGTCAAACCTAACAAAAAATAGTCGCACCTTGATGTCCAAGGCATTTGGTGGGGAGGCAAGCCACAAATTCACGTCCACTGCTTCATCCCATCGAGGCAAAGGTGTTCGAGTTATTCCTATTGCTGGAGACATTGAAGTTGAGATATGCCATGAGTGCCACTCCTTTAGCATTAGATTTTTGGTCATTTATGAAATGAATTCAATCTTCATGAGGATCAAATCATATAGATTGATTACAAATTGATCCTTGATCATTTTGCAATTGAAATCACATTGAAATCAGCCTCGGACCTCAAAAAATCCATAGGATTTGGCAGATAATGTCCATCTCTCATTAGAGATGCTCGAGAAATGATCTCCACCATCCATTCATTTAGCTGTACGATTCAATTTTATCCCTATAGAAAATCACATAATGAATCGGTACCATTTGATCTTCAATTGAACGATTAGGATTCATCCCACATAGCACTTCTTTTAATATGGCCGCCACATAGATTACACATGGCCTAGAGGCATGGCACCAAGTCATAATGACACCCCGTCAACGCTGTTGTTTAAAATGATAATTCTCATTTTAAATAATTAATTTTTTTAAAAAGGATAGAAACTTCAAAAAATCATAGAAAATTAAATATAAATCCAAAAAAATTCAAATGATGGCTCTATAGATCCATCTTAATGAGTAGAATTCATTAAACCTAAAATCCCCAATTAATTTAGAGTAATTTTGGCTTAATGCAACTTTAATTAAAATTAAATAAACTCAAATTAATCATAAGCCTCTAATCCAATGAAATGAAACTTTTGGTAAACTAAAATTGAGGTTAAAATGCACCTTAAGAAACATTTTCATGAATTATTGCAATGAATTTAAGAGATATCAAATTTCAAATTCCAAATTTCAAATTTAATAAAATAAATTAAAAATGGATCAAATCACTTTAAATCAACAAAACAAATCCCAATGAACTTAAAAATATCAATGAAACCCACTAAAACTTAATAAAACACAAAATGCCCTAATTTGGTAATTAATTAAATTAATTAATTTGAATAATTAACCTAAGATTTAAGAAACCACAATAAATCAACCAAAGCTCCAAAAATTATGAATAAACCCTCTATGGATGCATATTTAAGAGGGGAATTTAAAAAAAATAAAACCCCTAAATAATCATCATTAAATTAATCTTAATTTAAGTTTTAATAAAATAATTAAAATCTTAATTACACCCTAATTATGAATCTGGTCAAAATAAAACCTTAGAAATATGAAATTGGCATTGAACACCCCACTTTCCATAAAAATTTCAAACCTAATTAACCTTTGGATTGGGAATTATTGAATTTCCAAAACTCTAGGTCAATATAAATCAAATAATAAATTAAAAATTCACAAAATTATAAAAATCATAAAATTGGTTTGAAACATCTTCACTAACACTAGAACACTTAAGAATAACTCTTCCAATGCTTTAAACCGAAGAACTTGATCACATTTATAGTTAAGGTTTAATGAAAATAATAATGAATGTTAAGATTAATTAAACCTTAAGTCTTATAAATTCATAGTCAAACAAATCAATGAAATCCTAATCCATAATCAGTATAATCTAATAATGAATTAAATTGTAACATAAAAGTCTTAGGTTAACATAATTCAAACCAAATGAACATGAATTCAATAAACATTATTCTAATTAAACATTAATGAAAACAAATGTTAAACCAATTCAAACCAAATCAAATTAAAAATCAATTAAATCAAGAAGATTTAATCAAATAAAAAAATGAAATGAAGAATTAAATTTAAAAAGAATTGAAACATTAATTCAAATTGAACTCAAACCCAAATCATCTAAATGAAACTAAAATGATTAATTAAGATACTTAAGCATCTTAGTTAGGCCTTTGGGATGAATCTTCATCTTTGGATGAGTGTTTCATTCCATTAGGGTTTAGGATGTTGAATATAATGAGTTTTACCTAAAAGTGAATCTATTCTACTCTTCATTCTTGAAAACCTAAATTTCACTTTAACATGAAAGTGAACGTAAAAAATAAAAATCCCAAATTATTATATCATTTTATTTGAAACTATCCAAAGGTAAACAAAAAAACTTCAAAACTCCAAATTAAAACTTGAACTAAAAAGGCTTAGCAACGTCTTCCCACACAAGCTAATTTCTTTCACACTAGATCATTAGGTCATAGATCATAGACTTGGCTTAGGTAGTTCTATGATTTTCTGTGTTGTGATATGCTTTTCATGTCTTTGTGGTGTACTATTTTAAACTGTATGTCTCAAATTATTTGTTTGTTTGGATGATAGGATGGTCTTCTTAGAACTAACTTTATCTTCCACAAGGGGCTATGCTAAAAGGACTGCTATCATAAATAAATTAAAATGTTATTTTCTTGTAGGTATGCTTAAGTACTTAAGCATAAGCTCAACAAGACCTTGAACTTTACCAATCATGTATGGCTCAAGCTCATGATAAATTGGTCCATCTTAGAGCTTTCCAAGTAGGGAAATTATTATTAATATAGGAACTCAACCTTGAATTCAGAAATAAGGCTACAATATGAATTAAACAAATTTTATTCCTTTTTAATAAAAAAAGATATGAAAATTATGTAAAGTAAAGCAAATCATCATATCTTCCTACACAAAATAGATCATAAGGATAGTTTATCGTTGGCTAGACAACTATTATCTGACCTAGGGCCACTACCATGCGAGAACTGGGAAGTCATAAATGGGTGTTAAGAAAACCCATGCTGTAGAAGCTGCTACTAAATGAATAAATAATAGGTGCATCCTGAGGGAATGAATATCTATTATATCTAATATCCTGCTAGAGTGACATAGCTAGGGTGACACCACAAACATAGTATGTCTAACACCATGAGCATAGTCTATCTAAACCCTAAACCCTAAACTATAAAAAGATTATCAAATTATGTATTTAATTATTTGAATTTTTTGGGATCACACCATTTTACTCATTTCAAATATAAAAATATAAGAGTATGAGTATACTTATAATTTTAAAAATTTTGTGATGGAAAATCAAAATTTTGAAATAATTAAAAGACTTTGCCAAACTATTGTGTGCTAATTGTATTTTCTTGACATTTATTTTGCAAAGCCTAGGATTTATTTTTGAATTTAAAATGTAAATTTGAGCTTATAATTATGTTAAGATCTATAATCAGCAAGAGCTGACTCTACCAACAGATGGTTGTAGTGGTCCCCTATGAAGCCCAATAGAGGTCCCTAAAGAAGGAGTCGATCTTGGAAAGAAGACCCATAGATCTAAACTTGTAGTTTAGGTCAGGCTGTATACAGGTAGAGCTTGGTTTCCCATTTTCTCTTCCTTTAGGGTTGTATAGCAGTACTCGACCGCATTGGCCTTTCTTTTAATTAAATTAACTTGATTTATTATGGGTGCATAATAGAATCAACCTGCTTTTCTAGGAATTTTTTTGTGTTGTACTTTTTATGATGAATGCTTGGTCATAGGCTCATAGGAAAAATTAAAATTTCTATCCAACTTAAATCTAATCAACTCAAACATAAAAATAATAAAATTCAAAACATCGCTTAAATAAAAGGGTTAACCAAAATTTAAAATTAATTAGAAATAATTAACTCTCGAAGATCATGTAATCATGTTGTGTTGAATTCTTGAATTGAGCACTTCACCCATTATGCATAAGGGACATCTAACATATGAGGATGACCACCTTCTTGGAGAAGTCTACCTTCTGTTATTGATTTGGCCCATAACCAATCCTTATTGTATGACTAGGTATAAAAAAAGACAAACTTGAGACCTTAAAAGAATCTTGAGTCAAAACATATAAATATCCAAAAAATCTGCATTAGTTAGATGCATATCATACCATACATGATCATAAGGATGAGGGAGTGAGTTTAGGATTCTTAGATTCCTTTCCTAAAAAGATAATGACCTAGCCATCTTATATACATAAGGCTTAGTATCATGGATTTAAAATGCACTTAGGTGTTGTTAGCTGGCAACCCTTCCAAGAAGGTTGTAAGTTTAGAAGAGTCAAGGATAGGTTTGTTCTCTCAAGAAAGAGGAATGGTTGCCCAAAATAAAACTATGTTGAGCATCTGACTTGGGTCAGAAGTACTTATAGACTTAGGTTTTGAAGCATCCTCCTTGGAGTAAGTCTTCAACCCTAAAAATTATTGCAGTCTTATTCTGCCAAAATATAAGCATTAGACTTCTAAAAAATTTTAACTTAAAATTTAAATTAAATTCCAAAATTTAAAGCCCAATGATAGGATAGTTGAAATGCCTACTAGCATTCCAATATCAAAGGGCATTTCTTACTTCATCCCATTTAACCTCCTAAAGGAACTCTTTCTACTTTGGATCAATCCCAATTGAAATTATAAATATCATTCCTTTGAAAATCAACTTAGAACTATATAGAAATAATATCTTATTTCTTTAATCGAGAGTATTATTAGGAAGAGACCCTTCTTCTTGAGATGTAATTAACTATAAGGGCTTTCCCTTATAGGGAGCCATGAACCTAATTTAAAATAAACTCTGCTCCACTTTCCATGTAGTTTAGGGAAAAACTCTCTAGTACATGAAAGACCCGTTAGCTTTAGGAATCTCTTATTAAATGATCAAATCCATTATAGGATAACATGTTTATCTTTTGAGATAATATATTTATTTCTTCATGATGCATTTGATCATCCAAATTATAAATTCCTAAACTCTATGTGATGTCATAAATTTTCCCCATAATGGATTTCATTTATTTTAAAGATATGCCCTTTGGATGAATTTTACAATCAACATTGGCCATCATCGGGGAATGGTTAGGTTTTGTTAACTTGGACTTGTCATAAGATCTAATAGGAAAATTAACCTACGCATCATCCTCATACATTTAATTTAGACTCTTTTTTTTATACATATGTTGGGGCACATGCAGGTAATTCAGATCCATTTTAATTAAAAATATGTTTGTTAGGGTAGCGCCTCGATGTTCGATTACACCATGGCATTATCAAATTGGTGCATTGGCATTGAGTGCTTAGTACTATATCAATTTAGAGCATGTATGCATGTCTCTTAAAAAGGTAAAGGATCAGGACATTTACACTACAAATATAGTGGTACAACGCTTAATATTGGATTTGTTTAGCTTAATTTATTCATGTTAACTAGCTAACTAGCACCTTGGCTAACTATTTGGCACCGAAGCATCAGTAAAAGGTCAATACAGAAAAGCTGGCAAATAGACATATGCTTTGAATATGTAGGAAAAACTTTTTGACCAGTGCTGCCATGTTGCATCAGAGTGTTACGGTGTTGCATCAATACTTGACACATTTTTTATTACAAAATTAATGTTAGTGAATTATTTTTTGACTGGCACAATAACCGACTTGACCAGCTGACCAACGCCTTAGGGCAGCATGTGAGCACTAAAAGCTATATTATTATTTTAGAACCTGAGAAGTTAGCACTGTGGTGCTTATCTAGATTTTTAAATAGACCCCTCGGGCTACTCATTTTTTCATTTTGTATTCTCCATTCCTTAGAACTCTCTCTCTCTCTCTCTCTCTCTCTTTTCATTTTCTTGATTTTCTCTACTATTAAGAAAGTAGTCATGCTGCTCAAGAATCTCATTAACAAGAGGAGGGCTACTTCTAATGAGACTAACAAACCTTTTAGTGCAAAAGCTAAAGAGAGCTATCAACATGCTCTCACCCACAAGCATCTCACTCTAGAAAGAAGCTTCTATAATCTGGGTGGGAGAATATAGGAGTGATCCATGAATGCGGTTGGGCTAAGCTGGCCTAAGAAAGTAGCTCCTACATCATCCTCACGGTGTAAGAGTTCTATGCCAACATGAAGGAGAACCGGAACAATAAAGTTTTTATTCAGGGGAAACTGGTAAGTTTTGATAGCACTGCCATAAATGCATATTACGAATTACCAAATGTGGCTTATCATCTATATCTTTTCTATTATAATGATCACCTAGATTTTGATGAAATTTTTCCTTTTCTAACTAGTAAAAATGCTAACATCCAGTGGAAAAGATCGGAGAAAAGGATTATTAACTTTTCTACTGCTGGTCTAATGGAAGAGTCAAAATCATGGCATTATTTCATTTCTACCAAGCTGATGCACACTTGTAATATTAGTGAGGTAACCAAGGATAGAGACATTTTGAATTTTGCAATTCAAAAAAGCTTTATAATTGATATAGAGAAGATAATTTATAATTTTATTTGTAATATGCTTAGAGGCAGTACTATAGTAGGGTATAATCATCCCTGTCTTATCTCTAGTTTGTGCACTACGATAGGTGCATTAGGAGAGCCCGATGAAAAAGTTCTTATTTAAAAGACTCATCTAACGAAAAGGATTATTGAGGGTTTGGTTCGAGGTATGAAGTAGGAGAGAGGTCGTGTGCCCCATGACTTCAACCTTAACTGAGCAAGTATTAGATTTAAGTAGTGAGGTTGGTGGGAGTAGCTGCAGGCAGCAGGCTTTAGAAAATAAATTCAGTTATTATATAGATTAACACTAAAAGCAATTTTCTTATATAATCTAGTTCAATATGACACTGGTCCATATGTTTGAAAATTATGGCCTTAGGGATCTGAGTTAGACTTCTTTTTCGGTGATGCCTCAATATCACCTTTATTTAGCTACCTCGGCGAAGCCAAAAATAGAGGAGGAGGAAGATGATTATGACTACATGTTTTTCTCCTTTGTTTTCTTTTATTTTTTTACTTTTTATTTTATTATAATAGAGATCTTTTATTTAATAAAGATGTATTTTTCTTCATTTCTACCCCTTTTGTGTTTGTCATTATGTAATAGCCCATTAAAAAATTTATAAAAATTTTCTACTCAATATCAGGGGTTCAACACCTAGACGCTAGTAAACTAGCTCCTCGATGGTATTAAGCTAAAATAATTGATTCAGAAACCAGAGAGATCAATTCCTCAGTGCTATATTTGTAGCACTACAGTGCCATGGGGTATAATTTGAATTACATTATGAAAGTCCTAATATCATTAGATTGTGTATGGACACACAACACCTCGACACTAGGATATTGATGCCACAATGCTATGAGATGCCTACCAAAGTTTAATTTTCTCAAGGACTTAGCACCTCGGTGCTATACTTATAGTGCTCCAGCACCGCGGGTATAATTTGAATCATGATATAAACACCTTAACATTACCACATAGGTTTCAATTCTAAAATATAATGCTTCAGCTATGGGATACTAGCATTATGGTGCTATGAGATGTCTGCTTAAGCTTAATTTTTCTATGGATATAATGCCTTGGTGCTAGGTCTACAACTTCTCTATGTTGCTTTATTGATATTTAATATTCAAAATTTGACAATATTACACTTTAGTAGTGCTGATTTTCATAATTTTCATAATGCCTTAGCATTTTTCTTCATTATTTTGGATCCAAGATCGACAGAGGGAGGGTTTCATTTCACATTGAAACCAAATTCAATTGTGAAAGGTATAGTGCCTCGATGAAGAAAAGATAGTGTTATGGCACCGTATAAGAGATAGGAGACCCCAAAGCTTAGCGCTGTGATATGGTATGACAGCACTTCAGTGTTAATAGAATTTCACTAAGCCTGAGAGCTTAGTGCCACGAGGCTTGATTTTCAGAGCCTCGGTGCTCTAGATAAAGTGTTCAAGATTTCATTCCTGATAGCTTGGTACCTCGATGCTACAAGATGAAAATTCTTGTATTGAACCAATTCTTAAAGATTTAATGGGTTTTTATGAAAATTTGGTGCCAAAATTCCTTAGCAGTGCTAGATTTTTACTTATTTTAGTGCATACAAACTCTGCTCCCTTATTGTGGATCCAAGATCGATGGAGGGAGGGTTTCTTCTCATGTCAAAACCAAGTTCAATGGTGGAGGTCTTCAACATTTTAAAATTCTAGAATTTTTTAAGTTTTAAAGAGCATTCTTTTTAGTCCAAATTCAAGATCGATGGAGATTTGCTCTTCTATTTTTCACCGAATCTAAGATCAATAGTGAAATTTTAATTAAACTTAATTTACAAAGAGAAAATTACATAAAAGAAACATTACTCTGAATTTTTTTTAACTGGAATAAATGGTAGATTACCTTTATAGCAGTGGAAAGCATGCATGTAGAAAGAACAAATCACTGAGGACGAGAATGCAATAAGGAGATTAGAGAGAGTGAGTGGAAGAAAGAGAGAATATTTATAGGGGGCTGATCACCCCTTTTTATAGTGAATTTCTCTCTGATGGGGCAGTTTTTGTTGTTGTAATTATTTCCCCCCACCCTCCCCGCTCCCTATAAAGTTATAATTATTGGGGCAAGGATGGTGGTTTTCTTATTTTTTCTAAACTAAGGATTCATGACAATGACGGAATGCTATACTACTTAATCAGGCAACCATTGGGGGTAGTTCAAGCTTCTAGATTCTTTAAGGCACCGTAACACCAAAGGCTGGGATGTGTAATTTCAATCATTTTATTAATTTGATAATTCTATTTTAGATGCAAACAGTTTGTGCTACACCATTTAGGCCTATTTTTCCAAGGTAATAATTCTCTTTTCTTACAATGTTATTAATCTATAAAAAGAGAGAAAGGAATAAGTGAACTTTGTACCTCAAGTTGGGATAATGAGCATTTTTGACTTGTCTGAAATGAGTGGCCGGTTATCGAGTGCCTTGAAAGGTGAGTCAATCATAAAATTTTTATGAATGGAAGGTTAATGGGGTTTCCTAATGAACATAATTTTCACCTTAGTATGGGTGAGTTATTAGTTCTAACTCTGATAGTGTGGGAAGCATGCTTAATGTTTTGGTGGCTTTTCAATCTTGAGGCAACAACTTTAGTGAGTTGCCTCATCGTAGTACCATTTTCTATAACTTCTTGGTTGTCTAAGCTAACTTTTTATTTTGTAGGTTTGACTCTGCTAAAGATGATAACTCCATGATGGTTCTTTAGGCAATTTATTCTCATGTTGTAGTAAATTTTTACTGGAAAAGGGACCTTATTGGGGAAGCAGGCAGTCTACTATTCCTTCTTCTCAAATGTGTTGGCAACTTCTCCATCTTTAGAAGAACTAGGTGAGTCTGGGTTTGATCCTCCTTCTTAGGCTCACTGCTCTAGTGATGAGCTAAAGAGGGTAGAGTATAGGGGTGCTAGCGAGGATGATGACCACATATTGGCAAAATGTTCAATTTGTCGAGCTCCATGTCAAGTTTATATCTCTAGTAAGGTGAGTAGATCTCCTAAAGGAGGGTGGAAATCTTGATGTCTACATTGCTCTCTAGATTCTCTTCTCTTGTGGAGTGTCAAAATATTACAAGTTAAAAAACTTTAATTTTTGTAAAAAAAAATATTTTTAAGATGATATCAATATTTTAAATATCATAGAGTTGTTAAGAGGCTATTACACCCAAGAGGAAGGTGAATTGGGTATTTTAATAATTATTCAAGTAAAAACATAATTTTAAACTTTCATAGAAAACTTAACTGCAAGAAATTGTAAAATAAATTCTAATGAAGGAGCAAAGCAAACAAGCAACCAAACAAGAAAAAAAAGTGTAAAAAAAAGTAAGGATAGGAGACAGATTTTTATGTGGTTTAGCCAAACTCCAAAAAGCAGCCTACGTCTATACCTAATCACCCTAACTAGGAATTCACTAATAAAAATGAGATTACAGTGAATCTCCCATTCTTTCTACATTGGGAAAGTACAACTCAATAATATACTTTTCTACATGGGTAAGTAAAACCCAGCACTTTACTTTTCTACATGGGCAAGTACAATCCCAAACATGTTCAAGAAAATAACAAAATGGAATATCAATTTGAATATCTAACCCACAAATTTGATAATAATTTTTCACTCAAACCAACTAAAAATATTAAAAAATAAGTATAGGGCTCAAGCATATACTATATGTTTTATGAGTTTGAAATTATGCAATGAGCAAATCAACTTAAATTAAATGCAAGAATTAAAATGATTTTATAAAAACTTGCATGAAATAAAAGTATAGAGATTTTTAAAATATAAATGCAAGAAACAATCTTTCCTAAAAAGCCTTATGACATGATTTCAATCTAATATAATAAAGGGAAAGTCTTTCAAATCACTTAGAAAGAGAATAAAAAGAGCTTAAAGAAATATTATGATAATAAAGCACAAAAATCTTTTTATTCAATTCAAATCAATGAAAACCAATAATTCAAAAGATTAAAATAAAATGAACACTCTTACTTAAGTCCTTTATGTGTATGGGAAATGAATGCAATGATTGGATGTAGACTTTTCAAGACTTGAAAGAAACTTGAAAAAAAAGGTTGAAGAAAATCTCCACTAGAATGTGTTGAAGAAGTGAAAAAGAGAGAAGTTGTGTAGCACTTTGAATCCAAGAGTCACTCCAAGAATTTTGGTAATAAGGGGATGGCCTAGTACATAGTCAAGAAGAAAATTAAGCTAGGAGAACACCTTTTTAAATAGACTTTAGGTCATGGAATTTTTGGCCAAAGCAAGGGAGAAAGAGAGAAACTTAGTGAGAGGAAAAATTCGTAAGGATTTGATTTTGAATATTTAAGCACATACAAATAAGAGTTAAATAAATTTAAATTTAATTGATGTGTTGGACCAAGCAAGAGAGAGAGAGAGAGAGAGAGAGAGAGAGAGAGAGAGAGAGAGAAGAGGAAAATATTACTTAAGTTAACTAAGCAATCACATGACAAAATACTCTATGTAGAATTTGGCCAAGCCTATAGAAACAAAAAGAAGAAAATAGAAGGGTAGGATCTTAAGGCAAGATTTTGAAATTTGAAGAATTAAGTACATGCCAAATGATTTGAATCCAATTCAAATTAATGAGTGTGTGGCTGGTTAAGCAATAGAAAGGGAAAAAGAATAATGTGTTTAATATAAATGAACATAAGCTAATTAAAAAAAATAGATTAAACAAAGAAGAAGTTTGAAATAATATAAAAAAAATAAATCCAATAAATCAAATAAAAGGGATGGCCAAGGGCTTCTTTTTAGGACTTTAATCAAGATTAATATATATGATAGATTAATTAATTAATTTGATGAGATTAAAGAAGGTTAGCAAAGAGAATATAATCAAATAAAGTAAATCAAGGAAATTTCAAGAAGAGAATTTTAGCCATCTCTTTCTAAAAGTAGATCAAACTCCAATTAATGTAATCAATAAATAATAAATTATGGAAGAATAATTTAAAATATTTTGAATCAGATACATAATTTAAATCAATAAAAAAGAAAAAGGAGGGGCTGGCCAAATTAATTACATAAAAGGAAATCCAAATATAGAAAATGCATTTAATTCAAGGACAATTTGAATTTCAATTTGAATCAACCTAAATTAATTTAAATAAATTTAAGTATAATTAATTAAAAATGCATTAGGGTTGACCAAACCATGCCATAATGATGTAAAACACATTTAAAAATGTTTTATGGCAAAATATAATTTGAAATTCAAAAAAATACTTAATTTTAAAATTTATGTAAAAAAAGTTAAAATTTTATTAAATAAAGGAAAATAATATAAAACTAATTTAAATAATTTCCATAATATTTATCATGCCAAAATCAATAAAAAATAAGCGAAATGAAAATAATAAAGGATTATTGATTAAAGAGAGAAAGTGAAGGATATGAGAAAGAAAAGGATAATTTGAATAATAACATAATAATTTAATTATCATGCTAAAATAAATGGATAAAAATCAATCCAAACAAGGAAATAAATTAATGAAGTATAAAAATAATTTCAACTTACTTCAAGAAGCAATGGTTATGGCTTAAACACATCCAAGTGCTCAAATTATCCAAAAAGAATAATTTTAAGAATATTGAAAAATTGATGCAAATGAAATATGAAAAAATATGAAAAAATTAAAGTAAATTATATGAAAATGTTTAGGTATTATTTACATGTTATTGAGCTTTTATTTATCTTATTATTGTATAACCTAAAAAGAATCTCAAACTATCCTAATCTAGAATGATCTTGACTTTTCAAATTTGACTAAGCATTCTGAGTCTGGTGAGAAACCTAGAATACTTAAAATAAAATATTAGTTTCATGTAATCATATATTTATTATCATTAACAAAATCAATTGCATAAGCAATGGGGATCATGGAGTCAAGAATCACCCCTTTTTTGATGATGATAAACCTATGTCGATAGTTTTTAGAGATGAAGGTGCAATGTAATCTTTCATTTATTTTTAAGCAAAGATGCATATAAGTAGCATAGAAAATTGAACTAATAAAATAAAGTTAAACAAGTTGCAAAAATGAAACATATGGTAATATAAAATCTAGCAATTTAGTAAAACATGTAGTAGTATGAAAATCAAGTAGTTTATAAAATTAAGTAGCTCCCACAAAATCTATGCATATTTAAATTTATTTTGAAAACCAACATTTGAGAACTAGCATACATATTTCTCCCCCTTTGACAACATTTAAAAAATATAAACAAGTTAAAAATTTACTAAAAATAAATCTTATTTAAATAGATGGATCTAGCATGATAAGCATATGTCTCGAGTGCAAAAAATTCTTCGAGTGAAAGTTTTATCCAAATGTGAGTAATTTGTAAATCAGTATTAATAAATTCAACATTAACATCACTCTTACATGCATGATCTCTATTGAAGTGGTGTCTAATCTCAAAATGTTTGGTCCATCAGTGCTTGATATAATTTTTAGTTAAACAAATAACATTAGTGATTATCACACTTAACAGGAATGTGTTCTAGTCTAATACTAAAGTTCTGTGTTCTAGCACAAAGAATCTAAGTAACAAAACTTTTAATAACTATATACTCAACTTTAGCAGTAGAAAGAGCAACAAAATTCTATTTTCTAGAGGACTAAGACACAAGTGATGCTTCAAAAAATTGACATATGCATGATATGCTTTTCTTATCTATTTTCTAACTTGTAAAGTCAACATTAGAATAAGCAATAAAATCACATGACAATAAATTTTTAGGATACTACAAACCAAACCTAATGTGCCTATCAAATAACAAAATACATGGTTGAATATAGTTAGATAAGATTCCTTAGGAGCAGCCTCAAAGTGAATACACAAATAAATAACAAATATAATATGAGGCCTACTAGCAGCAATGTATAGAAGTGAACTTATCATACTACAATAAAGCTTATGGTCAATGGATTTACTTGATTCATCTAAGTCTAATTTAGTGGAAGGGTTCATGGAGGTTTTACTAGATTTGAATCTCTTCATGTCAAACTTTTCAATCAAATCATTTATATACTTAGTTTGACAAATGAATATGCCATTTTGTTGTTGTTTCGCTTGAAGCCCTGAGAAAAAATTAAGTTCTCCCATCATACTCATTTCAAATTTTTTTTATAACATAGATGAGATCTCAAGACAAATATTCATTAGTACTTCCAAATAAGATATCATCCACATATATTTACACAACAATCAAATCATCACCTATATTTTTGAGAAAAATATGGTATCTACGATACCCTTTCAATTAAGAAAATAACTCAAAACCTATAATATTGAGCCTAAGAAGCCTATTTTAAATATTATAAAGCTTTATTTAATTTAAATACATGATCATGGAAATCTAAGCTCTCAAAACCTAGGGGTTGTTCTACAAAGACATCCTGTTCAATAAATCCATTAAAGAATGGACTTTTCACATCCACTAGAAACTTAAAGTCCTTAAAATAAGTATAAGGAGCAACCTAATGGTTTTTAGTCTGCCTACTTGTGCAAAATATTTCTTAAAATATATCCTCATAACTTGTGTATACCCTTGTGTAACAAACCCAGCCTTATTTCTAATAATACATCCCGAGTCATTTTACTTATTTCTAAAAATCCATTTAGTTTTAATAATACTTTGATCTTGGGTCGAGGGACTAATTATGAAAAAAAATTCTTTATAAATTGATAGAATTCTTCTTTATTAGATACAATCCAATAATGATCTTTCAAGGCTTCTTCAAAAGACTTAGGTTCAATCTCAGGAAAAAAAAGAAAAAATGATTTATCACATATATAAAATGTTTTTTATTCTTAACACCTTGAGATGGATCTCCTATAATTAAGTCTTTAGAATGATTCTTATTAAATCTCCACTCTTTACGCTTAGAATCATTAACTTTTTTTTTTCCAAATTACTTTTATTAAATTCATCTATCTCAACATCAACTAAATCATCTCTAATAGAATTGACTAAATTTTCATCCAAAATGACATAATTTGATTCTTCTATAATCATCTTCCTCTTATTAAAAACTCTATATAATTTACCATACAAGTATTAACTAAGAAGATTCCATCATCTGAGTTCTAATCAAATTTTCCTAAAGATTCTTTTCGATTATTCAAAATAAAGCACTTACAACCAAAAATATGAAAATGACTAATCTTAAATTTCTTTCCAAAGAACAACTCAAATGGGGTCTTATTCAAGAAAGGTCTCAAATAAACTCTACTCATCATTTTGCAAATAGTATTAACATCTTTAGCATAAAAGTATTTAAGTAATCTAAAGTCATACAAAATGACTCTACTCAATTCAATTAAAATTATATATATCCTTTCTATAACACCTTATGGTGAAGAGTCCTAAGAGTAAACAAAATTATGTTTAACTTCAATTTCATCACAAAACTCTTCAAAAAAAAAAATTTATTTTCAAATTCTCCTCCATGAACTGTTTAAACTACTAATCAAACAACCTCAATCTCTTTGAGTATATTTAGCAAATTTTCTAAGAACATCAAGAGCTTCATTCTTATGTCCTAAAAATATAACCCAAGTAAATCTAAAAGATTCATCAATAATAACAAATTCATATAATTTACCCCCTAAGCTAGCAGTGCTGATGAGTCCAAATAAGTCCATATGCAATAGTTCTAAAGGTCTAGAAGTAGAAATAAGATTTTTTGGTTTTGAAAGAGTGTTTTAAATGTTTTTATGTACTCATGCAGCACAAACATAATCAAAATGAAATTTGATTTTAGGTAAATGATATATTAAATCAAGTTTTATAATTTTATTTAAGGGATGCATTTTAATATGACATGGTCATTATGCTACAACCAAACATCATCATGAGCACTTTTAAAATAAATCAAAATTAAAATTGCATGACATTAATTTTTAAAGTTAAATAAATAAATATTTTTATGTATATAATATACAAGCAAAATATTTTCTTTATTTATAATTACATAAAAGGAAGTATGAAATTCAACATTTAAACCTTTATCAAATAATTGGCTAATTGAAATTAAACTATACTTCAAGTCATCAATAAGAAATAGAAACACATTATCTAAAGTAATAGAATTTTTGGAAATAGAACTAATACCAATAATTTTACCTTTAATATTATTGCCATAAATAATATATCCTAGTTCACATGATTCTAAGTAAATTTAGTTTTGTCACCTATCTACGCCTTGAACATCTGTTGTCCAAATACCAAATACCTTCTTTGATCTTTCTTTGAAGGCATTCCTATAAAATAAAATCTCGGGTCAACTTTTGGAATCCAAACATGTTTGCGTCTACATCCTATAAAAATGATACAATATATGTTGTGTAGTGTGTGTTGTTACATTTCTAAGTTTAGGTACCTAATAAAATTTGATCTTGGAAATACTTGTGATCTATGTGCATGATAATCAAATGATATATAACCTCTTTTATTGTAAAAATTATATCAAACATTTGTATCAAAGATTGATATCTAGCTGATTTGGATGCATTTAAAGATCTACCTTTACTCGATGAAGCTTGTAAATGTGAGCTATAGCAAGTATTCAATCATACATGTAATAAAATGTATT
Source organism: Cymbidium sinense (assembly GCA_021442155.1). Classification (NCBI taxonomy): domain Eukaryota; kingdom Viridiplantae; phylum Streptophyta; class Magnoliopsida; order Asparagales; family Orchidaceae; genus Cymbidium; species Cymbidium sinense. The sequence continues at coordinate 154,176,943 of CM038220.1, read as the reverse complement.
GTCTTTTTAAATCTTCTATAAGCAAGGATTGATCTACTAAAACATTATTCTTAGCTTTCAACTCATTGCATTCATGTTTTAAAAATAAAACATGCATTTTCAATTCTTTTCTTCTATTTTTATAAAGCATTAAATCTTCTTTTTAATTTTTTGTATTCTTTAGCTAACTCATTATATGTATCATCTAATTTTTCATAGCAAATTCCTCACATATTTTAGTTGAAGTTTTGACATCTATCATAAGATATATGTTGACTTCTTCCTTGGATGTGTCATTACTTGACTCTTCTAAATCTAAATTTTTTTCATAATGATATTTCCTTTTTATTTTGAGGCTCTTTGTTTTTCTATCTTTTCAACCTTTTCAGCATCTTTTTCTTTCTTTGAATTTTCATAGCAATTTCTGGATAGTCTCTCCTTACATGTATGTGCTTTTTGTAATTATAACAAACTACGCCTTCACCTGTATTTTACTTATTAGTATGCAATTTTTATATTTTAGATTTGTCATATCTTTGCTTTTTCTTTCTTAGCATATTTCCCAACTTCTTTGAAAGCATGTCAACCTTATCATTATACACTTTTGAGCTTGAAGTGTTTTTTCTCACTAGTGTCATCCACCTGCAAAGCAATAATCTTTCCTTTTTTTCCTTTATTTAGGAAGCATCATTTAGTTTTCCTTATGTTAAGACCTATTCATTACCTATCATGGAACCAAGTAGTTGATCAAGTAGAGATATAGTCAAGTCTTTAGTTTCAGTTATGGCAGTTACTTTAGCATCTCATTTTTTAAGAAGACATCTCAAGATTTTGTAAACTAAATCTTGAATTTTAAACTTCCTACCAAGAGAATACAATGTATTTCTCATTTTTATAAAATGAGTATACATCTCAAAATAGCTTCATTAGGTAACATGTGAAATAATTCATACTTGTGCATAAATCTATTTATGTGAGCATCCTTTACTTCATTAGTGCCTTCATAAATGATAATCAAATTATCCCAAAATTTTTTAGCAATGCTAAACATAGAAATTTTCATGTAATTAATATGAAGTAAATCACAAGACAAAGTGTTACATGCTTTTGCATTCAATTCATCTAATTTTTTTTTTCATGTAATGTCCCATCATCAAAATTCTCTTCATCAATTTTATTATTTATTTTATTGTTAGTGTGTGTTATTAATGTGTTAACATGTGCCATAAATGAGCATCCTGACCATGAAGAAATGTGCTAATACAATTTTTTCAATAATCGAAAGGCACATTATCAAGCAAAGGTGGTATATGTATACATTGTCCTTTAAGTAGTACACTTTTAGGAAATCCTTGCACCATAGTGATCTACTTATAGATGTTAAGCTATTAATTAAGCCAAGGCTTTGATACTAATTGTTATAAGGCTATGACACCTAAGAGGAGGGGGTTGAATTAGGAAATTTTTAAATTATTCAAGTTAAAACATAATTTTTGTAGAAAACTTAGTTGTAAGAGAGCATACAATAAATTCTAATGAAGGAGTGAAGCAAACAAGCAACCAAGTAAGAAAATAAACTGTAAAAATAGTAAAGACAAGAGGCATAAAGATTTTTACATGGTTTGGACAAACTCTAAAAATCAGCCTACTTCCACATGTAGTCACCATGAATAGAAATTCACCAATATAAATGAGATTACAACTAATCTACAATAATTTTCTATATTGGGAAAGTACAATCCAACACCATACTTTTCTACATAAATAAGCACAATCCCAAACAAAATCAAGTGAATAATAAAATATATATACAATTTGAATATCTAACTCACAATTTTAATAATAATTTTGTACTCAAACTCACTAAGATTAAGACAAATAAGAAAAGAGTTCAAGCTTATGTTATATGTTTTATAACATTGAAATATGCAATGAACAAATCAACTTAGATTAAATGCAAAATTTAAAATGATTTTATAAAAGCTTGCATGAGGTGAAGGTACAAAGATTTTAAAAATATAAAAGCAAGAAACAATCTTTGCAAAAGCCTTATGAATATGGTTTCAATCCAATCCAAGAAAGAGAAAATCTTTCAATTATTTGGAAAGATGATGAAAAGAGTTTAAGGAAATACTTTGACTATAAAGCACATAAATCTTTTCATTCAAATCAAACCAATGAAAATAATGATTCAAATGATTAAAATAAAATGAACACTCTTACTCAAGTCCTTTGTGTATGGTCAATAAAAGCAATGACTTGAAATGGACTTTTCAAAGCTTGAAAGAAGTTTAAAAGGTTGAAGAAGATTTTCATTTGAATGTGTTGATGAAGTGAAAAAGTGTGAAGATATTTTGCACTTTGAATCTAAGAAAAATTCATAAGGAATGTATTTGATTTTTAAAAGTTAGCACATGCAAATAAAATTTGAATAAATGCTCCATGTGTTCAATCAAGAAAGAGAGAGAGAGAAGAGAGAAAGATTACCTAATTTAACTAAGAAATCACATGACAAAATATTCCATGTAGAATTTGGCCAAAGCTATAGAAAAAAAGAACATAAGAGGGAAGGTTATTATTAAGGAAAGACTTTGAAATTAGAAGAAATAATCACATGCAGAAAGATTTGAATCTAATTCAAATTAATGAGTGTGGTTAGTTAAGAAATTGGGAAGGGAATGATAACAAAGCATTTAACATAAATGAACACAAGCTAATTAAAGAATAGATTAAATAAGGAAGGAGTTAGAAATAACATCAAATAAATTAAATCCATTAAATCTAAATGCAATGGACAGCCATGAGTTTCTTTGTAGGGCATAAATCAAAAATTAATGCAATATATATGATAGAACAATTAAATAATTTGATGGGACTATAGAAGGCAAGCCAAAAGAAGAAAATCACATAAAATAAATCAAGGAAAATTCAAGAAGTGAATTTCGATCAACCTCTTTCCAAAAATGGATCAAACTCTAATTAATAAAATTAATCAACAATAATTCATAGAACATTAATTAAAAAAGTTTTTCTAATTAAATACATAATTTAAATCAATTAAAAAAATGAAAGGAGGGACGAGCCAAATTAATTTCATAAAAGAAAACCCAAAATGAAAATGGCAATTAATCCAAGACCAATTTAAATTTGTAGTTGAATCAACCTAAATTGATTTAAAAAAATTCAAATATAATTAAATAAAAATGCATTAGTGTCGACATAAATATTCCACAAAGAGATAAAACACATGTGGAAATATTTTATGGCAAATACAATTTGAAATTAAAAAAAAATACTCAATTTCAAAAATGAAGTAAATATGAATTTAAAAATTCATCAAATAAGAGGAAAGTAATATGACAATAATTTAAATAATTTTCATTAAATTTAGCATGACAAAATCAAAAAAAAATGAAAATAAGAAGAGATTATTGATAGATAGAGAAAGTGAAGGATATGAGAGAGAGAGGAGAGAGAGAGAAGAATAATTTGGGTAGTGAAGGAATAATTTAATTCCAAAGTTAAAATAAATGGATAAAAATTAATTCAAGCATGAAATTAAATCAATTAAGTGTAAAAATAAATTCAACTCACTTTAAAAAGCAAAAACTAAGGCTTAAACTCATGAAAGTACTCAAATTATCCATAATAATAATAATTTCATGAACATTGAAAAATTGATGCAAATGAAATATAAAAAAATATGCAAAAAAATCCAATCAAATGATATGAAAATATTTTAGCCATTATTTTCATGTCATTGAACTCTTATTTATTTTATTATTATATAATCTGGGAAGATTCTCAAACTATCCTAGTTAAGTCTGATCTTAGCTTTCCAAATATGAATAAGCATATTGAGTCCGGTGAGGTTCTTAAAACACTTGAAATAAAACATTACTTTCAACCAATCATATGTTTGTTATCATTAAAATTAATCAGATAAGAAATAGAGCTCATGGTGTCAATAAGAGTAGTTACACACAAATGTAGAAAAGTAAAAAGGGACAACATGAATGTAATTTTTTTTATTCTGTTAAAATTCAAATTAGCTTACATCCAAACTTAGCCATGCTCACTAGGAATCCACAATCCCAAAGATAAATACAATATTGTACTCTCCTACAATGAGATGTCTTCAAACCCAACAATAATGTGTACTCTCCTATAACGGGGTGAGTACAATGCCAACAATAATATTGTACCCTCCTAGGATAGGATAAGTAAAACCCCAACAACAAGTTTCAAAAAAAAAAAAGAATAGTACAAATATTTTATAACTTAGATAATTATAAATCCAAATTTATAACAATTACCCATACAATTTAGTGATCTTACAACTAGATTTGATCTTACATTCAACAAAGATTTGCAAGAAATTTGATAAAATAAATGCCTCACTATATTTATAAAAAATAATATTATATTTTTTTAAAAAAAAGGACTTCATAATGAAAATATCCTTATTCAATTTATCAATCAATACAAACAATAAATTTTAGCAACTATATAAATTTATTTGGATATGGTTATGACCAATTTACAGATATACAATGCAAGTACAATGAACCTTTTCATCAAAATTGCATTTCTTTTTAATATAATTAAATTATTGAAGTAAATTAATTTTAATTTCAGTAAGAATATAAAATTATTTTAGCAAAAATCAAGGGTTAGAATGCAAAGATTAATTAATATAACTTCAAATATACTTATTATGAATCAAATTTCTACACACCAATTTATTTTATTTTATTTTGATTATTTTATTTTTTTATGTTTTGTTTGAAAATAAAATATGTTTAATGGTAATAATTATTTTTAAAGTACTCAAAACACCTAACATTAGTTTTGAGTGATTTTAAAACCAATGTTATTTATTTTTCAGTACAAGAAGTAAAATAAGTTTAAAAAATACTTTAAATAAATATATTTTTAAAAATAGTATAAAAATAAAAATAAAAATATAAATATAAAATAAAAAATAAGATTGTTCCCAAACAGCCCCTTAGTGCTTGAAAAAGAATTAATCATTTAATTTAAATCACAAAAATGAAAGCATGAAGGGAATGGATCTTATGCCAAATTCTCTTTTGCCATAACCAAGACTCATCTAGTGTGGCTTTCAAACAAATAACCAACAAACAATCAAAGTTTTCAAGATAAATCATGTAAATGTTGTTAATCTTAGCACATTTTAAAATAATTGTAATTTAAATTAAGTATCTATCATCTCAAAATTTAACATTAAATCTCTTATTACATATCTAACTAATGCTAAGAAAATTAAGTTTCAAACCATTAATAAGAAGGACCTTTTCAATAGATAAAGAATTTTTAATGCTAATGGTACATGACATGAGTACTTTACAAGTCATGTTGTTTCCAAAGGTGATTTTTCCACTCTTTTTGAGTTCCACATAAATGAATTTTTTTCCTTAGCCATATGTCTCATGCAACCATTATTAAGTAGCACATGCCTTCATCAACCCATGAATGAAGGCATATCTACAAAATTGATTTAGGTTAATTTTTTTGGGAACCTGAACTTGCTTCAGTTTCATACATCTAAAAGAAAGATAATTATGTGAATTTCTTGGAATCTCTACATATGATTGGTTTAAATGTGAATGACATGTGCATAGATTAGATATATGTTCAAACATGCCATAAAAAAAAGAAACGGATATTAGGAAATGAATGCATGATATTTATAGTTTTAGTTTTTTTTTTTTTTGAATGGGTGTGTTCTTTTTATAAATTTGAAGTTTCTTTTTAAAATTTTCATTTACACATTTAAGAAAGTCAATTTTTTAGATTAGTCGTGTTCTTTTTGTGCTTTTTAAACTTCTAGCATTTTGCACTCATTTTTTTTAAATTTTATTTTCTTCTATTAATGTGTCTCTTTTCCAAAGAAGATTTTTTTAAAATAAATATTTTCTTTTTAATCATTTGAATTCAACATGCAATTCAATGCAAAAATTCAAGAGTTCATTGTAATTGAGATTATTTACTTGTTCATTATCAGAATTGTGAGTATCTCTTATAGCCATCAACAGAGATTTATGGCTTTTTCTATGAGTATGATTCTATGTTTATCCAAAATGAGCATTGAGTCCTCCTTTTCACCTTCTTTACAACACCATTTTTTTCTTATTTATCCTTTGAATTGGTGCTTATGAGTAGAAGGCATTCCCATTTTATGTTAAAGGGTTTTTTACATTCATAGAAAACTAGATCAGTAACATTTGAAGAGGTTTTGGTTTTACCTTTGTCTTTCAATTGATCAAATTTCTTCTATTTTATCTTTTTGAAAGTTTTTAAACTTCTTAATTATAACTGCAACATCATCATCATTAGTATTATTTTTTTCTTATTGCTATTTGAATTATTTGCAAGGGCAATTACCTTATCAATTTTCCTATCATCTATGTTAATATTTCTTTGTAATTTTTTTCATAAGCAATAAGAGAGCCAAGAAAGTGATTAATAGAATAGATAGAAAAATAGTTAGATTTAGAAATTCATAGTAACCATGGTATCTTAAGATTTAGGAAAGCAACATAAAATTTTATTAATTATTTTCAGCATTTATAAGTTCTCTTCCCAAAATATGCAATGAGGTAATGATTTTAGTAAAGTGTGTGTACATGTTAAAAATAAACTCATGAGGTAACATACAAAATAGTTCATAATAAAAGCATGTTAATATGAGGTTGCTCAACCTCATTAGTTCTTTCAAAAATGACATACATTTTCCCAAATTTCTTACTCATTTTGGAAGATTAAACACTCAAATAGTTCTCATATTTTAAAGCAATTTTTTAAAAAATATTTAGAATTTAATTATGTTATTTCCCTCTCTTCTACTAACCATAAATTAAAGGTCATTTTAATTTGTTTGTCATCTACAACATCATGTGGATATGAATATTTAAATTCAATCATATTTCATATTCACAAATAAATTGATTGAATAAAAGTTGATATATGAATTTCAAAAAATCAGAAAGAATATCATCAAAAAGAGGTGGTCGGGTAATAGAAACTCTTCCATGGTATTTTTTATTGAAAGATCTACTTGCAGTTATTAGACTGAGAAATAAGTAACCCAGTGTGATACGACTTGTAAGAATTGACATACCTAAGAGGAGGAACAAGGAGGGAGTGAACCGATTTGGTTTAAAATTTTTTAAAAAGAATAATCAAATCAATTTTTTATTATTCAGAAAGAGAGAGACTTAATAGAATAAATTCAATAATCCAAACACAAAAAGAGCAACAAAAAATAAAAGAAAGAGAAGCACAAAGATTTATAGTAATTCGGCTTATATCCACTCTCTAGATCTCCTCCAAAAATCCACTATCTCTTTGTTGGCACAATAAGATAAAGCGGAGATGTCTCTCTCCTTAATTGGTATTGAAGAAACCTAACATCCACTCCCCTTTTTTTTAAGGCAAGAAGGATGTCACTCTCTCAAGTTATGAAGAAAATTTTTATAATCAAAATTTAACACAAATTCTCAATTAGAACAAATTCTTAAGTTAAATCATAAAATTCAAAGGCAATGTATATGAAGAATAACTACCAAAACCAAACTGCAACCTTACCAACAAGAAAACCCCATATAGAAGAGAAGAGGAGAGAATTCTCCCCACTTATCTCTAAAGGATCACCTTTTTGTAAGCATCCTTTAAGTTTTCTTATATTTTAAATCATAAGATAGGCTCCCCAAAAGGGGTATTTTTAGAGATGGTGCTTAATAAAAATTTTAAAAATTATTTCATAAAAAATTGATCTATTTATATTATATGATCCAAAATCATACTGTGCAATTAGTTCATTTGTTTAAGGTTAAGAACTCTAAACAATTCAATGGTATTAACAACCATCACTATTCGTACTATATGATTAAGCATCATGTTGTACGACTAGTAAAAATTTAGCTCTCTATTAATTTTTTCTATTTGAATCCATCATATAGTATGAACATACTAAGAAATAATTCTCAAATTTTGAACCTCATAAATTTTAGATTAAAGTTAGGTAATTACCAAATTAATTCATATTATATGAATTAGATCATATTATATAATTAACCAAATTAGGCAAAAATTATGATTAACTAACTTTGTCCTAGAAATAAAAATATATAATCAAATAGTATAATCATGATCATATAATACCATTAGTTCAAATTTGATTTTTTTTAAGAGTTAACAAATCTAATTATAATGAATGAAAATATGAATAATCATTCAGTACAATGAAGATCATACTATATAATTTTCAAACAATATTTTTTTAAAATAAATTTATTTTATATCCTTTCATGTGTGTGTGTGTGTGTATGTGTTTGGTTCTTTTTCATTATTAACATGCCAAATGCATGAAGATAAAATAAAATATAAATATTAGTACAATAACGTGATATTTGGACTTGACTTGGGGCTTCTTGCATCAATCGATCTTCATTTTTAGTCTTTGTGGGTTCTTTCTTAATCAAATTTTTGAAAAATCATCCATTGGACAAGCCTTCATAGTCAATCATCATTTGGCTACTTAATTGTAGTTCTTGCAAAAGCATTCCATAGCCTACACATACAACTAATCAATAAAAAATATTATTTAACTAAAAATATTTAAGATCTCAAAGAGTTAGAATATTATGTGAAGGCTCATAAGGTCAATAGAGAGAACTTGTGTGAGTTTTAATATTAAGAGAAGTCTTTGTATCTTATAGAAATGGTGAGATCTTTTTTTCCTTGAAAGAAAATGAGAGTGGTGTAGGGTTTCTCCATTATCCATTAAGGAGAGAGACATCTCTGCTTTGACCTTTTGTGATAGAGGAGAGATAGTGAACATTTTGGAGAAATTATGGAGAGCAGACAAAGTTTCATTAGGTCAAACCACTATAAATTAATTTGTGCCCCCTTTTTATTTTCTTTTATTTTTTTGTTAATCTATCTTTTTTTATTACTAGTTTTCATTTTTGTTCAAAAGTTTCTTGCTCGTTGAATTTAAAAGTTTGATTTTGATTTTATTTTTTTAAAATTTTTAAAGCACACACCATTTTCGAGTACTATAAAATGCATGAATTTTTTATGATTTTTAATATTTTGTAACCAAAAGTATATGCATTATGTGATGCTTGTATTAATGATGCATACATATGTAATGTAATGGCTGAGAGATGTCTCAAAATTTTTACCTACCTTTCAATTTTACATATGCACGTGTGATTTCCCCTATTCTAACATGTAATTCATGCTTGATTTAAGTAATATAAAGATTTCTTCTTATATTTCATTGTATTATTTTTCAAGTTTAAGGCACCAACAGTTTTTTCATCATAGTTTGTTATCCTATTTTAAATCTTATTGCAATATATTATGCTTGTTTATTAAACATTTAATTTATTTTTTTTAATGCAAAGTGTTTCTTTATAAGCAACTTAAGTTGCTATATAGTTCTTCGTTTGGCCAAAATAATTCATCATACTAGAGATCATATACCTACTCAATGTTTGAATAGAAAACCATCTTGTGCCATTAACTATAAAATGTTAACCTTTTCCTTAAGATCAATAGAATTTGAAATACTATATAAGTTGGATCAAAGGCTTTTTGTATCAACCTTTTAGAATTCTTAGTCTTTTTTATCTTTCATTTTTTTTTTGGGTTGAAGCCTTCAAAATTGACAATCCCACTTAAAATGCCTTACTTTCTTACAATCAAAAATTAATAATATCAAAATTACATTTTAAAACTTGATTTATCTTTCTCCTTACCATTTTATTCTATTATTAAAGCTTTTTTTTATATCTTAAGAAGAAGTTGAACTATCTTACAAGTAAGACTACAACATCACTATTAGAGCAGCTTAATTCACTATTTTTTGATTCATAACATTTAGTGCAATCGAATTTTTATGTTTTCCTAATAGTTTATATAGTCCTTTGGCAATTTATTGTTTAGATGCTATAAGAGACCCAAACAATAAGTCAATATAATACATAAATAAGTTTTTTTAGCTAAGATATTACAATGACTTTGACATCTTAAGACTCAAAAAGACACCTGAGAATTTTAATTAGTTTTACTAAATTTGAATATTTCTTATTAGGAACATGTAGTGATGCAACATTTTTGATGAATCTATTGTAAACATAAGTATAAATCTCATTTGATTGCATACAAAATAATTCACAATCATGCATATACACATTACATTTGATTATCTAATTTTTTTAATAAAAAATTTATCCAAAATTCACATTCAAAATAGTAAATAAAATTGACAGACATACCCATACAAATATTCAAAAAACAATTTTTAAATATTAGTGGTTGGGGAATGGAATATCTTCTATGGTGTTCCAATTACTAGGTTGTGTCATATATATCTACTTAGGTAATGAAGCCTTTAACTAAACTACCATGTCTTGATTCCAATTGAAATGTAGGGCACCGCACCCAATATGGTGATGAATTAGTCAGTGATTTTTGAACTATATAAATAAAGTTAAAAATTAATTTTTTATTTTAAGTAAATAAAAATAGTAAATAAAATATGTTTTATATATTTTTAACAATAAAATAAGATATTAAGATGATAAAAATATTCTAAGATACTGGTATAATCAATAAGCAACTCAATTTGATTGTACAAACTAATTATCATTATAAAGGGACTATATGATCAAGAGTAAATTAAGTCTATCATTTGTGTATTTTAATCAAATGAGATATCAAGCATTGTATAAATTTTTTGATCACATCAGATATATCTAAGAGCATGTAAAAATAAAATAAGATGTGATAAATTTAAAAGAAGAAAAATAGAAGCTAATTTTATTTGGGTTTGGCATTAATACCCACGTCCACGCTCTGAGTCCTCTACTTGAGATTTTTTTCCACCCTTTCCTATAACCATTGTCCAGTGTAAAAGCATCACTTCTTATAAATTATGGATAAACGCCACACCTTTCTTCCTATCTAAACAAAAACCTTCCACTCAAGCTCACCAATTGGTCAATTATGCAACACAAGCTCTTTGAAATTATTTTGATCCCTTATAAGTATAAATCATAATCTTTGAAGATAACTTCAGATTACAAATTTAGATGATTGATAAGTGTAAAAGTTACACATATTTTCCCTACCTTTTATCAATGACTTGGCATTGAATTTACATAGTTTTAGAAATTTCACCACACTAATGGCTTAAAATTTAAATCTTATAAGTGAGCATGAATTCATGAGACATTTGAGAAAGAAACATGCAAAAATAAGCATCATAACTATCCAAATAAGCTATATAGAAAAAAGAGCAATCTAGAGTGACTTAACACTTATGCATCAGACTTAGTGCTAAAGCACCAAAGCTAGGCTTCTAATAAATGCACTAAGATAGAGAGCTTTGTCTAAGTGGGAGTGCTAGCATCCAAATGCCAAAAGACACAAAATTTTACCTCAAAAAGAGTCCTTGATGCTTAGGCACTAGTAGTGTGTGAATTCTAATATTGCCCAAATTTTTATAATGATACTTGCCTACTTTGAAGCAAATTAGAAACACTATTTAAGAATCTCTTATGGTTGAATTAAGAAATTTCACCAAAATTTGGGAGAGATTTAAAGAGGTTATTGGTAGCAATTAAAGAGAGGCTTTAGAAGCTTTTGGAGAAGGCAAAAAAGAAGATCAAGGATGATAAGACAGAGCCTTAATCTAAGCTCTTCTTGCACTTAACTCTCTTTTCAATTTAGATTTATAATTAAATGGTATGCTTTTATTTTTATTTTTTATAACATGGAATAAATCACTATTTTAAGGTTGATGTAACCATAATTATACTTGTGCTTTATTCTTAATATAAAAGTTTAAAATTTTTATTTTTATTTTAGTACTACATATTTTTTTCTAAACTTTTATGCCTATTGAATGATTGGTCAAAAAATTAATAATTTAGAAGATATATTTGAAATTGGAAGTGAAGAATTGACTCAACTTTAATAAAATATCATAGTGGAATATATGTTAGAGAAAACTACACAAATCCATGTAGTCCTTTTAAGATCCATGAAGCATTGATGATTTTTCATTGCATTGAATTTGTAATAGGTAGCAATAAGCTTGATTAAACTTTGATAAATTTATAAAAATCCAATGGTTAATTAAAAATCAATCGATGATATTATGTCTAAATATATGAGCAAGATGAAATAGCTTCCACAGTGAGTCATCACTAGAATAAAGGCTGTCAAAGAAGGAAGCTCAAATAATGAAGTGTGGAAACCAACAACATATGTAGACTCACCCAAGCTAGTGATTGGCAAAGAAAGACCGCACTACAAAAATGGCCAAAGTTCGATGACCTTATTATGGCATACAAATTCGCACCATCAAAAAAAGTAGTAGGTTGCTTTCCCTAACAGGCTATGGGCATACCACTTTCCAAAAAGTGCTCGCCTCAAGTTAGGGAGAGTACTTAGTTGTAACTATCTTGTATTATAAGTACTTACTATACATAATGGCCTCCCTCTACTATTTTAAAAAATGGTCCATTCAAAGGGGGAAAGACCTCTCTCTCTCCTCTCTTCTTCTAGAGAGAGGTCATAGTTTTCTCTACTTGTACTAAATCTTATGAATAATAAATAAGAGATATTTTTTTGCACTTATTTTAATTTTTATTACTATACTTTTTCTAACCTTGTTTCCAAAGTATCTTAGAGGGTTATACGATGCTCCATTGACAAATTTAGATTCAACATCTTTTTAGATGTGATGATCATGGATGAGGTCGAGAATTAGAAATTAGATACAAAGGAAAGAAATACACACAACAAATAATCATTCAATAGGCATGAGCAGGATGCATAGAAATTTACCACGCAACAAGACTCGAGAGACATGGAAGATAAAATCACTTATCTAATATAGGCAGCAATAAAAAAAATCCACCCACAAAAAATTAAAATTAAAGAGAAAGATGGATCATTGGGATTAGCGACTCATTGGGCTTCCTAAAGAAGAACAGAACTATCTAAAATCCCCCACTTGCCAACCCGAGCACATGCCAACATATGATAAGAGTCGTGCCTACTATTTTTGAAGGTGGAGAAAAATATTCAAGGAAAGCATGCCTCAAATGATTGTAATCTAGGGATGTTAACTTCACAACCATGGTGTGTGTGCCACATACCTTCATAGTTCTCATAAGTTTTTCTAAGAAAGATAAACTTTCCATTTGTAATTCTTGCAATGATGCAATCATCATCATGATGCTAATCACTAATTATCAAATCAGAAGTATACTAATTGACACAGGGAGCTAAATAAATATCATTTTCAAATCTATCTTTGATAAATTGGCATTAGTGAGTTCAAAGCTTTCCCTTACTAGAGGACCATTATATTACTTCTTAGGCAAAAGGAGAGAGGTGAAAGGGGTAATTAATCTCCCCGTGACATAAAGGGAAGATAAGAAGCAATTCAAAGCAATGGTTGACTTTGTTACAGTGGAGGCTCCTGCCACCTATAGTGCCATCATCGATCAACCATTGCTTAAAACGTTCAACATAGTGGTCTCGACGTACCATGTAGCTAACAAATTTTCCACATGAGGTGAGGAAATCTCTGTAAGGGGAGATTTGAATCAATATAGAACCTACTACTTTAGAGCCATAGGCAGGTCAGGCAAACAAGATGAAGTTTTGTAAGTGGATGTCACAAAAACCTAAGTTAAAGTTCTTGAAGAAATAAAAGTTTCTTACCACAAAAGATTGTATGTGAGTCCTTAAAGTTAACTTGACTTTTTGCCCTGAGCATAAGAAATCACTTATCCAAACTCTCCTGAATGACCTAAATGTATTCCCTTAGACTGTAGTGAAAATTTTGAGAGTATTGACATCAACATCGCTTGTCATCACCTCAATGTCAACAAAGGAGCCCAACCAATAAAGAAAAAAAATGAGAAAGATCGTAGCATTGCTCTTCAATCCCTTTAAATAAGAAGTTGTCAAGCTTCTTGAAGCCAACTTTATTAAAGAAGTCTAGCACCTAGTTTGAGTGTTTAATGTGGTAATGATGCAAAATTCAAGTAGAAAGTAAAGAATGTGTGTCAACTCTACTAATTTGAACTCATCATGTATGAAGGATGGATACCTTTTACCACAAATAGAAGGGCTCATCAAATCGACAGCTGGCTATTTGGTAATGAGTTTCCTGGATGCATTTTTAGAGTTCCATCAAATATAGATGCATCCCATAAACTTAGAAAAATATGATCTTTATTATGAGGGAAGGACTCTAATATTATAGAGTAATGCCTTAAGGGATCAAGAACATAGAGTTGACCTATTAGAGGTTGGTAGATTGAGATTTCAAGAAGAAAAAAAAGAAAGAAATATAGAAGTTTATATCAATGACTTGTTGTTAGAAGTAAGTCACCCACACAGCACATTCAAGATCTAAAGGAAACATTCACCACTTTAAAGAAGTATAACATATGCCTTAACCCTTAAAAGTACACTTTTGGTGTTGAGTCAGACAAATTCTTGGGATTTCTAATCACACCCAAAGGGATAAAGGTGAACCTAGATATTGTAAAGGCAATAATTGAGATGCTTTTACCAAAAATAATAAAAGAGATTATTTATTTCTATTTGGAGTCATAGGGCATCACGTACATCCTAAGAGATAATTATTGAAATGATCAAGTATGACATCAAGAAAAGATGTTCTACCCTGAAAGATAGAAACATCACCCTACTATGAACTCAATCATCTAATAAAGTCTCCTAAGATAGATGGATCTACATTTACTAGAGATCTTTACCCAACTTTACATAGATGAAGTAGGGTTTATTTTATGTCAATTTTAAATTCCCTATGGAGGCAAACCCCCATAATTAATTACATCTTAGAAAATAGGGATTTTCTAAGAATACTATTGATTAAAATAGTCAACTATTATCTCCAAAGATTTTAAAGTTTAATATCATAGGATTGATAATTATTGGAAAAATTAAGTGGGAAGACTCAAAATAGGAAGAGTTCTTAACAAATTTGAAAGGAGAATGAGTAGGAAGCACTCATGATACTAAGAATATTACTAAGTACTTCAATCTATTCTATAGTGAGACATTTATATTTTTGAGGGTGAAAATTATATTTATTTGAGTTGACATTTTATTAGAATGTTAGGATTTAGATTCCAACAACACAAGATTATGAAAATGTCCAAGATGTGAGGACTTACACCCATAGAAAAACAGAAAAAAAAATTAGCCTCTAAGCCTATATCTAAAGTACTCTAGCATGAGCTAAGAGCTCAACCAAATTCCATTTGGGGAATAGTGTGATTTATTGGTTCACTTCCACTAGAGAAAGTGAACTGATCCTTACTCTTCTAAACTTACAACTATCTAGAGTGGCTGTCAGCTAACACCTCCTATGAGTCAAAATCATGTGGGTCAATCTTATATAAATACAAGATAAATAGTTTGTTAGCTATTAGAAAAGAATCCAAAGTCCTAAACTCACTCCTTAAGAGACTAGATCATGATTGGTGTGTAAATAATGACTTAGACTAATGCAATAAAATATATAAATTTTATTTCATTTTGACTCATTATTTTGGACAAAGTATCAGGAGAGTTTATGTCTATGTGCATGATGAAATTAGATTATAGGCTAAATCAGTAAGAAAAGGTGTTCTCCACTACAAGGGACTACTCCCACAGATTATGTCTTATCCCCTATCATGTAAGAGTAGCGACCCCCTATTTGTAAGAAAGAAAATAATATGCATGCATGATATTAGAACTTACAACCATACACTTAAAGATTAGGTAAATATTTTATTTATTTAATTAAAATTCTAAGCTTTAAAATGAGATTATGAGTTGTTTAAATTTAATTAAAGTTAGTTAATTAGAGAGAAAATTAAATTTTTTTTAAGAGCTTATTGCATTTAGGCTATATAACAAATAATCAAACTTTAGAAAACCTCTAAAAATTATGAAATTTTTGCTGCACAATAAAAGTAAACAATCATGCAAATATTATTGATTAAAAAAGATAAAAAGTCAGTGTGGCAAGGTACCACCATACACCCCGAAAAACAAAATAAATTGGGTAGTCAAGCTCTACCCTTATACAACCTGGATTACAATAAATTTATAAATGAAAATAAAGCTATGTGGGTCTTCAATTTTTTAACTTCATCTTAACTCCTTGGATCTATGCACTCTAGGCTTCACAAGATCTCTCAGGTCTAATCCTTCTAGCCACTGCTCATCCTAAACCCCATAGCTCTAATCCTATTACAAAAATTACATTTTTATATGAAATAAAAATCTAACTATACCTACAAAAAAATATTAGCTTAACCTACATTCAAGCCAAGTAGTAATATATTTCATACACTTAGACTTGGCATCTTGCCTTGGGTCACCAAGCCCACTTGTCCTAATGAATTATGCTTAGGGACTTAAGCAACACCTATAAGTAAGAAACATTTATATTTTAATTATTATAATGATTCCTTAAGCACAATATTCTAAAAAAATATCATTAGTTTAATATCATCCTAATATCTAGACTACACATAATCAATCCTAACATCAAGTCTAAAATATCACATCATTACAACAAGCACCGGCTTGACTTAAGGCTACGATTGGTGACTTAGTATTCTAATGTGTGAGCTAGGCTTAGTGTGATATGTCATAATTAGGCTTTAATGTTTGGAGGTTTTTTTTATAATAAGTGTTTAAATTTTTTTATTAGGGATAATTACACATTATATAATTAATAATTTTGAAATAAATTTTAGACTTAGAATTTTAATTTCATTCCTTGGTTTCCTTTTTTTATTTAAAATTATAAAGAGAGAAAGGAGGAATAAAATTTACTTTAATCCCTAACCTTGGGTTGAGTTTAAGAGATGAATTTTATGATTTTTAATCATCTTAATGAAATGATATAGATTTTTATTAAGCTATGTTTTCGGATTTTACTTAAGGGATTTTATTTTCATAGGATTAATAAAACCAAACCACACTTAATTTAATGGTATTTATTTTTTACTTTTCTTTATTATTATTTAATATTAATTTAATTAAATAACATAGTTAAATGAATAACTAAATTTAATAAACATACTTATATCTCTTGATTATTTCACACTTAATGCATGAATGAATTAATGTATATATTTTTTATATTAATTAACAAGTGAAATATGATGCTTGAATTTTGTAGAAGAAGTTACTTTAGTTATACCTTATGAATATATACATAGACATTTGTATATTGATTTGTAGAAGTACATGCCATTATTAAATCAAGAAAGTGAGGTAATCAGAGACCCCCCTTAGGACTACTTAAAGTCTCATGCTCTTAGGATATCGAGACTATATACTTATTAATTCATATGCATATGCATACATATATGGACAAGAGGATGAAATTATAAAACTTCTAAAGTATTTTAAATATATAGGTAAAAATAATTCATCTTTAATATGCATTTCACTACAAATTTCAAGGTACATGCCATTATTATACTAGGGGTATGGGCATTAAGACCTCTCAAGCATACAATTAAATACAATCTTTTATTTTATTCTTGAAAACATGAATGCGTGAACATATGAAATACAAATTTATGAATAATTGAATTAAATCAATTAAATGCTATCAAATAACCTTTTGGATTCATTAATTCCTAAGGACATTCACATTAAGATAAGCACTATTAAACCTATTCAAATTTATTAAGGGTTGATTTTTAGAATCTAAGTTATTTAATTCTAAAGAGGAGAGGAAATCATTAAAATTATCCCTTGACCCATCTCTATTCATTAAGTGATTTAAGAGTGATTTAGATATTTTTATGGATTAATTAAGATTAATTAATTATTTAATCAATTAAGCCTAAAAGAGACCATAAATTCAATTAAGCCTTAAGTATAAGCCCAAAAATAATTAGAAAAATACTAGAATAGCATAAACATGTCCTAAAAATTCTAGTGTAATTAGGCTTATAATTAAGGGTTATTAAATAAATTGAAAAAAATCCAAAATCATTAATTACACTCAACATATGTCAAACAAATTGAGGATTTTGATTTCATTAAAAATATCTATGTTAGCTAAGCACAAAAAGGGCTTAGTCAAAAAATTTAATGATTTATACTAATTACTATGATTTTCCTAAGCTTTAGGTTAATTGATGATTTAATTAATTAAAGAAAAGTTAGGGTGATTTTGAGAAATAATTAGAATCAAGGCTCCTAATTAATTTCTCTAGTCTCCCTTACAGTTTTAATGCTTAAATATATTTTCATAATTTTCATGATTTTATATAATTATTAAATGTACAAAAATGGTAACTTTGATTTAAAATTTTGAATTCTCCACATTACTTAGCAAATTAACTTGAAATAATTATGGGCAGTATAGGTCTTCCCATGGAATAATCACCCTAATTTTCAAGTTGATTAGCCAAGTATAACTTAATTAAGCTAATTCAGTGAAATTTTAAATCCTAGTTAGTCATTGTTCACTTAATAAAAATTAGGGCTTTTATTTTTCCTAGATTCTCCTCTATTTAGGCTTCCTAAAATGAGTTTATTTGTAGTTTTTAGATTTTTCTCTAATTAATTATAATTTTTATAAGTCTTGGCTAATTAAAACTTATTTTAAACTTTAATTAACTGATTTACATAGTCAATGCCACGTTAGCACCAACGCGGTAGTGCTTTTCACATGGCAGCACAAGATTGGCTATTTAAAACACCCCATGTTATTGTTGACCCAGTAGCCCCAAACACAGTTTCTCCTCAACTGTTCAATCATTGATCAAATGGTGGAGGTTAATTCTATGGATTAAAATGATCAAATCAAAAAAATTTAATGAAATTAATCACATCTGTCTGTTCTAATCACACAAAATGGATGACAAATGACCTATCATCGACCTCTAGTGATAAAAGAACATCATTCATCATTCATCATTTTATCTGAGCTTGTCGTAGCTCATTTAATAGCAGAATCAACTCAAAATTGATTAGGGAGTGATTTTAATGAGATCCTACAGTTGGATTAACACCAAATACACATTCCTTTCAAAAAAATACCAACACCTAATTGTCCATGGCTATAATTGAGATAATTACCTCACTAGAGCTAAACACTAACAATCCATCAATGGAGCTAGCTTTAGCTAGAATAGGTGAAGCCTTGCTAAGAATATCCTCATTTTCCTCCTCACTGAATGATCTTGATACCAAGCTCCATCATTGCTCACCAGAGTTTGATTGAACTTGGTGTTTTAGTGATTGAATAAAGTCATAATTGATTCATTTTGGTTCATCAAAGATAGAGGAAGATGTTAGTGAGGTTAATTTGGGTTTGTTAAGTTCTTGGTGGAGTTGGACGTGAGAGGTGCTTAAGTTTAAAGTGGGGTTGGCCTCACTAGTGATAAGAGACATGGAGAGCTCTAGAAACTTAGGGGACAAGCTCTCAGCTTATAAGGATGGTGTGGGTTGAGTTTGAATTGAGGAGAAGGTGTATACCCTTCTCTCCAAGTGAACAAAATAAAGAGGTTGGTTCAGGTCATGGCAGTCGTTCACCGAGTGGAGGTGGTCAGAAATTGCATAGGACTGGTGACATAGAGGTCCCTTAATGGCTAATGGTGATGGGAACAAGTCCCTTAGGTTGAACCAAGGGTTAGCCAAGGTGAGAGGGACCTCCCCATGGTCAATGGCTGAGCTCAATAGCCTTGGGGTATGTTGGGTTAATTATCTTATGCTCAAGGAATGCTAAGGGTGATTGCCATGGCCTAAGGCAGTTGGTAAACCTTCTAAATGGGGATTTTATTCTATTTGCAACCCTTGGTTCACTTGGTTTGGGCTAAACTGAGTTCAACTTGGGTTGGGTCCATTTTGGTAGGTCAAAGAGAACCTAAGGATGAGTCATGCCAAGTTTGATCGTGTTTAGACTTAATTTGGTTGAGTTTGGCTCAATTTGACCTATATAGGTCAATTTAGGTCTAATTAGGTTAATTTGAGTAAAATTAGGTTAGGTTAACCAATTGAAAAAATTAGGTCAAGAGTGTTGTTGGATTATATTCAAATGGTCATTTAAAATGTATTAGTGCAATCAATTTGATTTAATTTGAACAGAGTTTAAATTTGACTCATATATCAAATGGGTCAAATGTGTTAAGTTGACCAATTTGGTCAAATTGGTTAAATTAGGTTGGATGAGGGCTTGAGTTATGTTTAATTGATTATTTGAGATTGATCGGAGGCTTTGATTTTGGTTGATTTGGTTTAGAATGTATTTTGGTTTAATTTGATCTTTCAAGCCAAATTAGGCTAAATAGGTCAATTGGGTTAAGTTGTCCACATTAGCTTCAATTGGTGGTTGGAGAGTGTCCAGCAATTAAATTGTGATTGGTTGAATGCATTGATTCAAGCTAATTTGATTTAGAATAAGTATTGGCCCAATTTGGCCCTTTAGGTTAAATTGGGACAATTTAAGTAAAATGACCAAATTGGCTCATTTGAGTTCAATTGGTTGTAATTAACTAATTTATCATGATCAACAATCATTTTGAGAGTGATTGAAAGAGTTGATTTGGTATAATTTGAGTTAAGTTGGGATTTGACTCAATTTGGTCTTTTATGCCAAATTAGGTCAACTGAGTTAATTGGCTTGATTGTTCAATTGAGATCAATTGAGTGCCGGAACATGTTCAATAGTGGATTTGGAGTTGATTGGTGGCATTGGTTACAATCAAGTTCGATTAATTAGATCACCTTGTGGAATTAGATGAGTTAGAATGGATTAAGATGTTCAATTGAATGATTTGAGTGATCATAATGTTTGGATTGGTTCAATTTGGCTTAAATCAAGTTGAATTGAATTTTAGCACTATAAGATTCAAATGGGTCAACTTGGGTTAAATGCCAATTATGTTCAATTTGATTCAATTAGATTGAAATCAAGGTTCAATCAAGTTCAATTTAAGTTCAAATGAGTTTGGGTAAGTTCAATTTCAATTTGACAGTATTATTTTTGGATTAGCCCTTTTAGGCCCAAATGGGTCAAATTGGGTCAACTTAGCCATTAAGCAAAATTAGACCCAAAGGGATTAAATTAGGTTTTAAATCAATTGGTCTTGGTTAAGATTCAATTTGTGATCAATTAGTTTAGGTTTGAGAAATTGGTTTAGTATAGGGTTTGATTAGGTTTAGGGTAGGTGGGCCTTACTCGACCTAAGTCAATGCCTAACCCTAAGTTGAACCTTATGAGTCTCTAGGCTTAAGATTAGTGTTCTCCTAACCACTATAAGTGTCTTAGTTCTAGGAAGACCATAGTGCCTAGTGGTGTTTATTTTTGGATGTGGGGGGACACCACGCAGATTGTAGGGGGTACTTATTGAGGTGGTCAGGTATGACATCGAGGTATGATGTACTATCTTGGAGGCATCACCCTACAATGGACCTATTCACCTAATAAGGACTCCTAATCTTAAGTTCCCTATGAAGGAAAGCCTCCATAGTTAATTACATCTTTGAGAAAAAAATTCCCTAAGAATACTCTCTATTAATGCAGACAATTTTTATCTCCAAAGATTTTGAAAGTAGACTATCAAAGGATTAGTTCTATTTAGAAAGTCAATTGGGAAAGTTCAAGAAGAAGAATTATTTTGGAATCTAAAGAAAATAAGTAGGGAATGCTCATGATAGTAGGAAGCCCAAAAAATATTCCAATCTATCCTGTGGTGACGCTTTATATATTTGAAAGTGAAGAGATTTTATTCATTTGAGTTGAAATTTTATTATATTGTTAGGGCTTATGATCCGCCAACACAAGGTTGTAAAAATGCCTAAGATGTAAAGATTTATGCTTATAGCCTGAAGGAAACAGCTACCTTGGATCTTAAATCTAGGGAGCTTTAGTACAAGCTAAAGCGTGACCTAAATCTAAGTGACTGGTGAACATAAGGGTTTATCTCTACAAGAAAGAGTAAACTCGTCCGACTTATGTACTTATAATAGCCTAGAGTGGCTTTCACCTAACTCCTCCTACAATTTTAAAACCATGTGGTCTGGTCTTATGAACTGTAAGATAGCTAGGGTAGTTATTTAATTTAAAAGTACTGAAGTCCTAAAGATACTCTCTAAGAGACTAGAGCATGAGTGGTATGAGCATATGATTTAATCTACAAGTGCAAAATCTTTTCAAATTTTATTTCATTTTGACACATCATTTAGACAAAGGCTTCATGATTTTATATGCCTAAATGCATGGTGAAAGGTGATTATTGGCCAAATCAAAAGAGAAAGAGAGTGAAGCTCTGTCATTAGGGGTTGCTCTCATAAGTCAAGCGGTCACTATTATATAAGGACAGAGGCCCTTATTTTACAAGAGTGATAGAATATGCATGCATGATGTGAGACATAGAACACACAACTAAGGGGTTGCTAAATCTTTTAATTATCTTGATTATAACCTAGGCTTTATGGTTAGGTTATGAGTTTCTTAAAACTTTAATTATGAGTGATTAGTTGAGTAAAAAATTAATTTTATCCTAAGAGCCTACTGCATCCAGACCACACATTAAAGCATCAAACATAAAGAAACTATGAAAAAGATACAATCCTAATGCACAATTTAAACAAATCATCAATCAATTTTATAAACTATCATAAAGAATAAAAGGCCGGTGCAGTCGGGTGTTACCGTACAATCCATAATGAGAAAATAAGGGTAGCCGAGCTCTACCCTTATACAACTCGGTATATGAAAGAATAATTACAATTAGAAATTAATACATGCTATGGGGGTTTTCATTCTTCATATCTTCTTGTCCACCTTGTCTTCTTCCATTGATTTGGTTTATGCTTCAAAGCCATCACAGGGCCTCCTAGGACTTAGCCTTTTAGCCACTACTCATCTTAATCAACATAGAACTAATAAAATTTTCTATTGCAAAATTATATTTATATAGGGAAAACTAAATCTAACTGCACCTGTAAAATAAGTGTAGCTAAACACACATACAACCCCAAGTAGTTATAGGTATAATTTGGACTTATCACCCTGCACATGGTAAGCAAGCACACTTATCTTAACTTGGATTATTCTTAGGGGTTTGAGCAACCTACAAAGAGAGCATTTATATTTATTTTAAGCATCCCCTTAAGTACAATCCCCTGTAGAAGACATGATTAGGCTAAGAGCGGCTTAACATCTAGTCTATGAAGCATACACCCTAACATCTAGCCTAAAATATTACATCACAAAACAAAATATACATCACATCATACACCATTCTAACATAGTGCTAGAAGTGGTGACTTAATTCTAATGTGTGTGTTAAGGTTTGTGTTGTATGTCTCAGCAAAGCATTAGAGTTGTATTTTTCCAAGTTTTGAAATTGTTCAAATTAGCATGATGATGGGTTTCATTTGAAGTTGTTTAATTGATTTGTGAATTTTAATTTGTATTTTATTTTTTGTCATGTGATTTACACTTAGCAACTAAGTGTTATGAAGAGAAGGAAGAGGATTATCCTCTTCTATCCTTACCTTAAGACACTGTCTAAGGCATATTGATTTGATTTTATTCTCTTTAGTGAATGGCTTATTAAATTATTTTTAATTAATCCTAAGTTTAGGCTAACTTTAAATAATCTTATTCTATGTGAAAGGTTTCTTAAGATTAATCTAATTGAATTACTATCACATGACATACATTGAATCATTCCTTTCCATCACATGTAGCATGCATATGATCCAATCCCAAGTGTATCTATACATACAATATGTTTTATCACACTTTAATGATGATGAACATGTATGTTTAGAATTTATATTTTATTTTGTTTGAATTATATAAACATATAAATTAAAGCTCTATCCAAATTTTAATGCCAAAATACATAAGAATGGAATCACATAAGTATGTGTCATTGTTAACCAGGGAAGTGAGGTAATCAAATGACCTCCTTGAGGCTAACTAAAGCCTCGTATTCCTAGGATGTCTATACTATATACTTATTAACAGTGTAAATCTATGTAAATTTATACATGAATGAGGAAAAGAGAGCACTAATATATATATATATATATATATATATATATATATATATATATATATATATATATATATATATATATATATATATATATATATATATATATATATATATATATATATATGTATGTATATATATGCTAACAACTTAGGTGAATATGGATGAATGCATTTTTAGTAATAAAAGGGGATCTTCATCTTCTAATTTAGCACACAAACACATGCATAAAAGATATAAGCAAGTACACATCATTAGTAACCATAGAAGTGAGGTAATCAAATGACCTTCTTGGGGCTAGCTAAAGCCTCAAATTCCTGGGATGCCAGACTACACACTTACTATATTAAATACATATGAATGTATACATAACTATAAAGATGAAAATCGTGCAAAGATTATATTTTCTTTAACTGAGTTATTTAGGCATATGAATTAAAGCTCTATCCAAATTCTAATACCAAAGTACATAAGAATGAAACCAAATGAGTACTTGTTGTTAAACCAGGGAAGTGAGGTAATCAAATGACCTCCTTTGGGCTACTTAAGGCCTCATATTCTTGGGTTGTCCAGATTATACACTCATCGTTGTTCAAACTTATGTAAGTCTATATATGAATCATAAGAAAGAAAGCTTTAATTAATATGCTTAAGATATAAAAACATGAAAATCCTATATGTATTCACAACTACTATCACTTTACATATTTTTATCAATTTATAAACTTTTGGAAAGAAGATTTGAATTTATTAGTGATAATAGCCACACACATATTAAATTAAGCCAACACATGCAATCTTACATAAGGAAAAATCTATTTGATTCATTTATATTTAAAAGGATGAATGCATGAAATCAATTAGCATACAATATTTAAAGTGATTGGAAAGGAATGATTAAATATAAACACATGGTTCATTCAATTAAATGAATTCCTAAGGACAATCACATTCAAGAAACCCATTTTTTTTAAAAAAAAACAAAGTTTCTTTATTAATTTATGACTTGAGATTTTGATTAAATTTAAAGAGGAGAAGAATTATTTGCTATTTTAATCTCATTTCCATATTGGTGAAATTAATTGGTTTAAGAAGGGGTAATTAAGTGGTTTTTATGAATTATTTAAGTTGGATCCTTTGATTAAATCAATTAATCATCCTCACCTATGCTTCTTTAATTTGATTAACCACTTAATTGTGAGCCACAAATGACATGAACATGTGAGGAAATAAAACACAATGCTCATACAACGACCTAATGCAAATGGCTCATAATAAAAGGTTAATTAAATTAAAGAACCTAATTAAGTACTTTTATGATTTTCACACACTTATGGGTTAATCATGATTTTCTTAAGGGTATTTATGTTATTAAACACATAAAGAGAAACCCTTAATTTCATTGTTAATTATTTGATTTGATCATGATTTTAATTTGATTAAGTAATCCAATTAAATAACTAATTGACCATTAATTAACCTTCATGTTAATTAACTTTCTTTCAAAATTAATTGGACTTAAAATAAGAAGCTAAGAAGAAGGTTCTAACCCCATTGTCCTTGTCCATTCACTGTTAGATAGTGGTTAGCAAGCTTAATTAATTAATTTATCACTATTTAGGGCATTAATTAACCATTAAGTTGATTAAGAGAGTAATTAAGGCATAAATGATCAATTCTCTTTTTTAACCAAGCAATAAATCTCAAGAAACTTATGGGAGGTAGAGGTCATCTCATTAGACTAATATACAAAGTTTGGGATTAATTACTCAAGTAATTAATGGTTACTTAAGCTAATTAAGTTTTGATTAAAGTCTAATTAAGCCTTAATTAATATTTAAAATTAATTGAAATTTATTTTAAATAATTCTCCTCTCTTTAACCTTTAAAAGAAGTATTTATTTATGTTTTTTGGATTTTTCTATAATTTGTTATGAATTTTCAAAAATTTATCCATTAAAATTAATTAATTAAGCCTAATCTCATCTACGCCATGTGGACCTCTAACATGGCGCACTTTCTATGTGGCGCCATGGGATTATCTACTTAAACCCACCTGACTCAACACTCATGTGGCTGGCGGTGAACGTAGTTTCATCCCTGTCGTCCGATCTAAGATTGAACGGTAGAGATTAAACCCGTGGTTCTTAAGGGATTTAATCGGATAAAATCTAATGGATTAATCATGACCATCCTTTTCTATCATGCAAAATGGATGGTGTGTGATCTGCCATTCCCCGAGCAATGAGAGATGGATGCCATCCACCTTTCTTCGCTCAATCCGAGCTCATCAGAGCTTGGATAACCATGAAATCAATCCCACTCCTTCACAAGGAAGATTTGAAGGGATCCAATGGTCAAAATCGCATAACATACAACTTTCCTTCAAAAAAGCCCAAAACAATTTCACCAAAGCTTGGTTTTATGGAAATTACCTCATTGAAGCTCAAGACCAATGGTGCAAAGTTTGAGGAAGCTTTGCCTAGATGAGATGAGCCCCTGCTGATTAGCACATGCGCAAATTCCTTGTGATTGGCTCTATGGACCATGAACCATCAATTTTTAGAGGAATGCTGATCGAAGTAGCAGCTTCGATGGTTGAAGAGCTAGAGAGAAGTTTTGTTCATTCTCAATGGAGTGTGTGGAGTGTGTGGGTGAAATTAATTTGAGTTTGGTTGAGTATTATTGGAGTTGGATCAAATGGATGATTTCCCTATTTCTGCTTAATGGTTTTGGCAAAGGGAAGGCTTGGGAGACTTAGGAGAGCTCTGGGGATTTCTAAATCACTCTTGGAAACTCTTTGAGGGTTCAAGTGTTTGAATTGCCTCGAAATGAGGAGGGTATATACCCCCTCCCTTGGATCGGGTGGCTCGGATTCAATCTGGGAATTCAGCCAGTCAGCCATTGTTTGGGTTCCTTAGAGGTCAAGATAAATCATACATGGCTTGGTTTGGTTGGCTCTAGGCTTGGTTGGTGGCTCAAAGCAGCTAACATCTTCTTTGGATCCATTGGGTTTGACTAAGTGTGGGGAGGTGAGCTAACTCACCCCCCTTTGGTCCATAGCCAACCTAGCCCACTTAGGCTGGGTTAGCCACCTAGGTTATTTTCTATTTTGGGTGTAAAGTGGCTTCCATGTGGAAAGGGGAGGAGTTGAATTACCAATTTTGGGTTTGATCCCATGTGGAGAGCTTAAACTAATGGGTAAGGCCTTTGATTAGGTTCAAATCAGGTTGGGCTAGCTTGGGGCTGACCCAATATGAGTTTATGATGGGTTGGGTTAAGTCCCAAAGGTTTAGGCTTGATTCAAGTGGGTTTAGCTCAATTTGACCCACATAGATCAAATTGGGCTAAGTTGGGTTAGGTTGAACAATTGGTCAAACTTGGTCAAACCAAGGGCTGAGTTATGTTCAAATAAGTAATTGGGATGTTTCGGTTCAATTAGTTTGAGTCAATTTGGCTTGGATTTTATTTTGGCTCATTTGATTACATATGGGTCAAATGAGTCAAGTTGGCTTAGGCTAAGGGTTTATTTAGGTTTGATTGACCAATTGAAGATGGTTGTAGGCTTCAATTTCAATTAATTTGAATTTAGTTTGGATTTAGACTAATTTGACCCTTTAGATCAATTTGGGCTAAATGGGTCAATAGGGTTCAATTATGGCTTTGGTCAAGTTCAATAATCAATTTGGAATGAAATTGAGCCATTAGTTGTAATCAATTTGGGTTATATTTTGATTTTACCTAATTTGGCCCTTTAAGTCAAATTGGTTCAACTTGGGGTAAGAGGTCCAATTGGGTTTGGTTTGGCTCTGCTTATGGTCAAGTAATGTTTAGGGATTGATATCAGATAAGTATAAATCATTAGTTTTAATTTATTTGTCTTAAGTTGAAATTTGGTTAGTATGATTCTTCTAGGTTAAGTGGGTTGACTTAGTTTGACCCAATTGATGATGATTGATCAACCTAGGGTGATCAACAATCATGATAGGAGGTTTTGGTAGGTTTGGTTCAATTAATTTAGGTTGGATTGGAATTAGGCTCAATTAGGTCCTTTAGGTCACTTTGGGTCAAGTGAGTCTAAGTGAGTCAATTGGTTTGATTTTGAGTTGATTTGGATTTAGTTGAGTTTATATATGGATTTAGGATTGATTAATAGCTTTGGTTGCAATTGATTTGGGTTCAAATGGGGTTTGGTTCATTAGGATATTTCAAGTCAAATGGGTTAGGTTAGGTTTGATTGAATTGCTTTTGGGTTTGGTTCATTTGATTGGTTTTGGAATTTGAATTTAGATTTAGTATGTGAATTAGGTTTGGTTTAGGCCAAAGAGATATGCATGGAGTGGGTTCAGGCTATAGGGTAGGTAATTCTCCCTAAGTCCTAAGGCATAGCCTAATCTTATTCTAAGTCTTTAGGCTTAGGTTAAGTGTTCACTTAATTGCTAGAAGTGTTTTATGACTAAGGAGAATCTAGTGTCTAAAAAACTCATAAATCTAAGAAGAGGAGATTGAATCCTTACTCCAAAGTGAGGTCAACATGCCTAGATGGATCCTAGGTCTAAGGAGAAGACGGTCAATCTCATTTCAGAAGTAAGGTGAATAGAGATTCAACAACTTTCAACACAAGTCGCTAGATTAAACATGTTCATCTTTAAAGGGGGGAGAACACTGCTTGTCGTTCTTCAAAGTTAATAGGGAAGCTAAGATATTTGAGTGGACCTCATAATGAAAGAAAGCCTTTCATGAATAGAAAAATCTGCTTGCATCACCACCTCTACTATAAATCCCAAAAGAAAGAGAAATCCTACTATTATATTTAGGGGTAGGAAAAAAACTCAATTAGTTTTACTCTTATTAAGGATTAAATTGGAAATCAGTGGCTTATCTACTATGTTAACAAATTTCTATGAGGTGTCGAGCTTAATTACCTCATAATAATAAAAAAACTCACACTCATACTCATTGTCTTAACTAGATGATTCTAATCATACTTCACGGCACACTCAATAAAATTCATTACAGATAATCTACTCAAATCTGCACTCATTAGATTAAATTATTTTAAAAGGTTATTGAAATGGTCTATTGAATTAAGCGAGTTCAATTTCTCTTACTTGCTCTAGATGGTAGTCAAGGCCCATGTACTCATCATTTTTCTTTTGAATTTCTATTGGCCTTACAACATCTCAGCTAACCTAAAACCCTTATGGAAATTATACGTAGATGGATCATTTGGCGACTAAGGCATGGGTGCAAGTATTGTGTTAAAAATTTCAGCATGGATCATCATAACCCAGTCAACCAAGTTTGATTTCATATTAATAAATAAAAAATCTAAATATGATGCCCTAATCATAGAACTGAGAATTACTTGAGGACTCAAAGCTTTTTATATTGTAGTATACTCATACTCACAACTAGTGGTGAGACAAGTTAATGGTGACTACATGGTCAGAGTTGAGCCATTACAAAGGTACCTACTCAAGGTGAAAATGAAAATTGGGTTGTTGGAATACTTTAAAATTGAGTAGATACCCAAGAAGGAGAACCAACTCGTTGATCTTCTATCTAGGGTGAGTGGACTTAAGGAGCACTCCATCATATGACTTGCCCAACCAAGCATAGAAAAAGAATCGTTGATGGAAGTGAATATGAATGCTCGTCTAGCTAGGCTGATCCAATTAAAAGATATTTGTAAAATGGGAAGGTTGAATAAGCTACTAAATACTTGTAGAGGTTTGGGACAAGGTTCATTTAGTACGTATTTATTGGAGGTGAGTTATTTCAAATATTAGTAATATCGCTTAACCTTAGATGTGTACGAGAGGTCAAACAATAAAGGATTCTTTAGGAAGTACACTAAAGTAAATGTGGTAGTCATTTAGAAGAAGAGCACTCACCCATATAATTTTAGGGCAGGGATATTTTTGGCCCATGCTTCAGACAGATGTAAAGGAATTCACTAAGAGGTGTGTGTAGTGCCAAAAGTTTACCCCATTTCAATAATAGCTGCCACAGTTCACTTTAGTTCATCACCCACAAAGCAATGCCTAGGTAGAAGCACCCTATAAGAAGATCTTTAATTTATTTAAGAAGGTAGAAGGCTTCAAAACCAAATAGGTTGATGCATTACCCACCGTGCTCTATGCCCTTAGGACCACTCCTACAAATGCGATGATGTTGTTCTCATTTTTGAATGAGGATGACATCATCCATGATCCTAGTAATTAGTATCTATAATCTTAGATTAAGAGCTTCTTAATTAAACACTTATGACACTACACTTAGTGAGTAGGTACATGACCAAATCAAAATCAAATAAAATCAAAATTAAATCAATTTAAATTAAACTCAAGTCTAAGTTGTATAATCCAAATTCTAAGCTCAAAACCCAATCCAAATGAGCTTGAGCTCAATCATTAGCTCACTTTTGATTGACCAAGGTAAATAGCCAGCAACCTAATGCCATCTAAAGTGGAGTTAAGGTGACGTGGACTATTTTTTTTTTTAAAGAGGGAATCAAAAAGGCCAAAACACATGCACATAAAATCAAAGCTCCCATCCTTCCCCCAAGCCTCCTCCATTCATCCTTCTAAGTAAAAAAAAGACAACAAAATCTTAGCTAAATCAAGTGAAAAGCCCAAGTTGGAAAGAGAGAGAGGAGAGAAATGAACATGAAAGTTAAAGAATATATAATGAAAAATTCTAATCATCACATGCAATGGCCACCAATGGAGACTTTGGTACTACTTATTTCCTCATCTCTGACATTGGAATTAAAAAAATCATGCTTTCAATAGTGTCAAACCCATTCCAACCAACCAACACACCTCCAATCACCATTAATGGTAATTTTTGGCCACCATTAAAAAGAGAAGAAAAAAATGCTTCAAAAATTCTTCTTCTGGCATTAACCATCTTTCAAAAAGATTCTCTAAACAAAATCAACCCCTTATGCACTTCTTTCCCACTTAAAATGATAGAAATTGACATAATTCTGACAAGTTATGGTGACCATTGGTGGAGAGAATAATCTAAAACGAAGAAAGTAAGGAGAACTATAATTGAGACTCACTTTAACTTAACAAAGTTCTCCAACATGAAAGATCCATCGAACACGAGCTTCAACGAGCTAATTTCTTCAAACCTTAGAAAAACCTTAAGACTAATATTTTGTGATGATGTTTGATGATTTATGAAATTTTTCTTCAAAATCCATTGAACATTTATCACATATGCATCTCCAATTAAAATGAGATGTTTCTAGTGAAGATCTGCAAAAAGTGGAGCATTTTAGATGGACATGAGGCGGATCCCATCCGTCCACCACCCCTGGTTCACTGGCTGAGAGGAAGAAGAGTAGCATCCCTCTGATCTCTATTTAATGAGATGGACAACTGAGATTAAAACATAGTTAGGACTTGATTAAAGCCATTGGATCAATGGGTTCGATCTAAACCATCCAATCTTTGATCTAAAGGTCCATATCAAACTTATTTCCCACTCAAAATGACACCTCAACATTGCCTGGGCCAATAATCGCTTGACACAGGGTTAAGAAGATAATAATGGAATTTTTTGGATTTTAAAATTACTTTAAAATGGCTGAAATATCAAAAAATCTTAAAAATAAAATATTTAACAAAAAAATTACAAGCAAAGGCTCGTTGGATTCATCTTTTACAGAGGAATCCAATGAACTGAAAGCCCTAATTTTAATTAAATAATTTAGAAATAATTTGAGTAAAAATAAAAATTAAAGGACTAAAACTAAGGCTAAGAAACACATACCATGAAAATTTCAAGACAAAATAATGACTTGATTAAAAGTTAATAAATTTTGAAGTTCAAATATCTAATTTTATGAAATAACTAATTAAAAATAAAAATAAAAATTCATTAAATTATCTCAAATCATTACAAATAACTCCAATGAACGTCATAAAAAAATTAAAATCCTCTGGAACTCGCTAAATCTCAAAACCACCTAATTAGTGGATTAAATGAGTTGATTAATTCAATTAAATAGGCTAAACTTAAAAAAAAGCATAATAAATCAAATAAAAATCTAAAAAATCCAATTGAACCCTTTCTGGATTTCTCTTTCAGAGTAGAATCAATGAAAATTAAAAGTCCCATTTAATTCTCAATATTTTAAGCTTAATTTGAATTTTATTAGAAATATTAAAATCTTAATTACATCCAAAATACATGTCTAACTCGGATGAAATGACTTCTAAATCAAAAGATATAAAATTTAAAAAAGTTAGGGTAATTTAAATTAAATAATAAATAATAAATCATGAACTAAAATACTTTACAAAACCCATTTGCAATACTTTTCAAAACCATCCAAGGATTTAAGAAAAATTTCTAAGCCCTCTGAAGTTGTTAAAACCCCAAAATCATACACATAAAATTTGATAAGTCATTAAGATCATTATTAATTTAATTTATTAGAATTAAATTTTGAAATCTATAATAAATTAAATATTAACTCATAAATTATAGATAAATTAAGATTTAAATCCTTATTAAATCAAATTCTAAATTGAATCAAACAAACACAACTTGAATTTAAACCAAAATAAACTTAAACCTAGTTAAATATAAATTTAATTGAATTAATTATATAGAACTGAACTAAGTATTAATTGACCTTTAGAGTAAACTTTGTCAAATCAATTTAAATCAACAATCATTTATTAGAATATTGATTAAACTAATCGCATCAAATTAAGTTAAAATTAAATCTCAAATAAAATTAACTAATTAACTTAAATCATGAAATCAAATTTTAATTGACTTAATCAATCACAATCAATGCATAACGAATTATATTTGATTTAATTAGTGATTAAGCTCTGATCAAATGAATCATTTAGATAGCCTTTAGTTAAGTTGAATTTAGTTAATTATGAAAGCATGTTTAGTCATTTAATTAGTTAATCATTTAATTAAGTTAAAGTTCACGTAATCATTTACTCAACCTTGATTAAATGAACTATTGAATCAAAGTAATCCTAAGTAATTTAATTGATAATCAATCAACTCTTAATCCATATAATCACCTGATTAAGTTAATGATAAAGAAACTAAATAATCACTTAATCAAATAAAT
Source organism: Cymbidium sinense (assembly GCA_021442155.1). Taxonomy (NCBI): domain Eukaryota; kingdom Viridiplantae; phylum Streptophyta; class Magnoliopsida; order Asparagales; family Orchidaceae; genus Cymbidium; species Cymbidium sinense. The sequence continues at coordinate 154,143,730 of CM038220.1, read as the reverse complement.
TAATTTTTCTTGATTAAACTTTTAATCAAATAAATCATTTCATAAAATAAAGACTTAATTAATTATCAATTTCTTCTTAATTAGATTAATTATTTAATAAAATTAAACATAATTAATCCATCAACTTCTAATTAAGATCAACTCTTAATCAATTTGATAATAAAAATTCAAAATGAATCAATCAATCATTTAATTAAACTAAATTAAATTAAACAAGTCAGATTAAAATAATCCTTAATTCAAACTTAATTTAAATTGAACACTTAATTATAAACATTGATCAAAGTTTTAATCAAATCATTGATTAATATCCAATCATTTTAATTAAACTCTTTAATCGAATTAACCATTAAATTAAATTAATCATGTTAAACTCAAATTATCCTTAATTAAATTAAGTCAAACAAACACTTAATAAAGTTAAATTCAATTTGAATAAACAAATTTAAATAGCATAAATTAAACTATCCATTAACCAAACTTTGATTATCAAAATTAATCAAGATTATCATGAATATTATAATCAAGTGGTTTATAACAAATTCAAATAATTAGGAATCAAACCTAGCTAAATCAATCATGTAATCCAATTAACTAAGCTCTTAAAAAAACTAAGAATTTAACAAAGAACATTTAACAATATTTTATCTCAACTAAGATAATTATGTAACTAAGCTGACTTGATTAAACATTGATCAATTAATTTGGCTATCCAAATTAAGTAAATAATCAGTTGAACATACCATAACTAATCATTGAACTCTTTTTAAATTGATTACTTAAACTTAATTGAAAGTTAATTAAACCCTTAATTATAATTGATATTTAATTTAGTTAACCAAAATTAAAAAGGGCATAACTGAATTTTAACCATGTTTATCATTAAATAATCTGGTTTGAAATGAAAATAATCGAAATCTTAATTATATAAATTCATCTTTCCAAATATAAGTAGTCAAACTTTAGTTAGATCTACCAACCAATTGGTCAACTTAAACTAAGAAAATTATTTGAATAAGGCATATCAAAATAATTCGTTAAGTCAAACATTCAATCAAGCTTCCAATTGAATCAATCATCCAAGTAAATGGATCTTATGAAACTTAAACAATCTCTAAATAAACTAAGCATGCCTCTTCTTTTCTTTAAACATATCTTAAGATCAAGCAGTGATTTGATTAATGATTTTCTCATTTCTTTAGACAAAATAAGGGTGATATGCTTAGCTTAGAAACTTTCTAAGATGTGCTAAGATATTGTAGTCAACCCTAGGATGGTCCTCCATAAGCATATTCAGGGCTGGAGCATCTTATAGAGGGGCTATTTACTCACTAGAACCAATGATTTATTTACCCTTTTCTTGAGGTGATATCCTAGGAGATAGAACTTTTCCACTGGATGTTGATTTCAATTATTTCTTCAATTAGAGGATTTGTAGCAAATTCTACCTACACATTAGGCATACCTATTGCTTCTCTTAAAGGATCTTTAGAGTTAGACAACTCTAAATCTATCTCAAGTGGAGAACCCTAGAGATTCATAAAAGGAAAATCCATTTTTAAATTAAAAAGCAAGTGATCAAAATTAAAATTACTGTTATGACTTGGAGAGCATTTTATGGAAAAAAAATCACCAAAATTGTCAAAGAGTGATAGGATATAAGTGAAATCTTTCTTCTTCATTGATTTCTTTAAATTTGTACAAAATAGAAATCAAACAAAGTAAGTGGAATGAGTGGTTTAATGGCCTCATCTATTGATACAACACTCCTGGAGGTGGTAAAAAAGTCAATATGAATGGAAACTGTGGTAGTGCAGGTAGAAATGTTGAACTTGAATGGTGGTTGAGCTAAGGAACTATCTCGAGCATGGTGGCTACTACTGCTGTTGGGCTCCCACCCTCTCTGAGTTATCCTTCATAACTGGTAGAACTTCTGAGCTATTGTAGGTTTAAGCTGAGTCAGGCATCTATAGAGAAAGTTTCTTGATTTTTGAGATGATTCTTTTAGAGGTATAGGACAGGAAGATATCCCAACCTTCATCAATCTTGAGAGGATCTAAAGATTCCCTAGATATTACTTTGATAGAGCTTGAAGGTTGCTCCACTAAATATTCTTTGGGTATCATCAAGCCAATCCTTGAAAGTAAAATAATCCTCTAAGAAATAACATAGCATACGGTGGTAGGGATAGATGTTAAGATTATCACTTCTTCCCACTTCCTCTGGCTTTCTAGGTTTGGGTAACTGAAAGTCTAGCTTTTTAAGAAGGGTCTTGAAAATTTTTTTGACTACCTCCTTTCTTAAATGAGTATGGTTTGTTTAAATTGTCTGGAAGTGTAAGTGGAAGGTAGCTATCTGGTGGTGGGTACTAGTAGTGCTACTGGAGGCTATTGTGGCAGCTAGATAGGTGGAAGAGAAGGTGGATGTTGAGGCTGCTAAACTCTAGACCTTTATGGACATGCTCTCATGGGTTGCCTTTCCTTATCCACTATTGTCACTACTCCTGATTGTGAGGAAAATTTATGACACCACATAGAGTTTAGAAATTTCTTATTTGGATGATCAAATGTGCCATTATAAAGTAAACATATTATCTCAAAAGATAAACATGTTATCCTATAATGGATTTGATCATTTGATAAAAGACTCCTAAGAATAATGGGCCATTTATGTACTAAAGAGTTTTCTCCTAAATTATATAGAAAGTAAAGCAGAGTTTATTTTAAACTGGTTCATGTTTCTTATAAAGGCAAGCCTTTATAATTAATTATATCTCAAGAAGGGTCTCTTCTTAAGAATACTCTCAGTAAAAGAAAATTATTTTTGAGGAGTTCTAAGTTGGTTTTCAAAAGAATGATAATTGAAATTTCAATTGTGATTTATCCAAAGTGAAAAGAGTTCTTTTAGAAAGCCAAGTAGGATGAAGTAGTAAATTCCTATTGATATTGGGATGCCTAGTAGGCATTTCAAGTATCCTATCATTGGGCCTTGACTTTTAGAATTTTATTTATATTGTTAGTTTATATTTTCTTAAAAATCTAAGGATTAGAATCTAGCAGCACCTGACTATAGAAATGCCTGGGGTTGAAGACTTACTCCAAGAAAGATACTTTAGAACAGAAGTCTATAAGTGCTTCTAACACATAACAGATGCTCAACCTACTTTCATTTTAGGAATTATCATTCATTCCTCTCACTTGAAGGAACAAACCTATCCCTGACTCTTCTAGACTTACAACCAGCCTGGAGGGGAAGCCAACTAACACCACCTAAGTGTACTTTAAATTCATGATGCCAAGTCTTATGTATGCAAGATAGTTATGTTGTTGTATTTTTAGGAAAGGAATCTAGAAACCTAGACTCACTTCTTAATCCCTGAGATCATGTAGGGTATGAAATTCATTTCACTAATTCACATTTTTAAATTTTAAATATTTTGACTCATGATTCTTTTAAGGTATTAGGGTATGCATTTTTATGCCTAAATGTCAAGTAATTAGAATTGGTGGGCTAAATCAATAAGACAAAGGCATACATCCCCAAGAAGGTGGTCATCCTTATAGGTTAGATGCCCCTTATGTGCAATGGGTGAAGTGCCCAATTCAAGAGTTCAGAGTAATATGATTGCATGATTTTAGAGAGTGAATTATTTTTGATTGATTTTAAGTTTTGCCTAAGGATTTAATTTAAGTGAAGTTTTGAGTTTTATTATTTTTATGTTTGAGTTTATTAGATTTAATTTGGGTTGAAATTTTAATTTTTTTCTTATGAGCCTATGTCTAGGCATTCATCACAGAAATCTCAACACAAGAAGAAACCTATAAAAGCATGTTGATGCTATTATACACCCATAATAAATCAAGCCAATTTAATTTAAAGAAAGGTCGATACGGCCTAGTACGGTTGTACACCATGGAAGAAAGAGCAAATGGGCAACTGAGCTCTACCTTATATAGCCTGGCTTAGAACTACAAGTTCATATCTATAAGTCTATTTTTTAGGATCATCTTCTTCCTCATGGACCTCCATTAGGCTTCATACGGGACCACTGCAACCATCTACTAGTAGGGTTAGTTCTTGCTAATCTTAGACCCCATAGATCCAAACCTAATCCTAAGCTCAAATTTATATTTTAAATTTAAAAATAAACCCTAAACCCTATAAAATAAATGTCAAGAAAATACAAACAGTACACAATAGTTATATTTTATAAACATACGAGTTTAGCATTAGCTATTTGCTAAGCCCACCTATTCTATTGGGCTAGTTTTAAGGACATAAGCAAACATACAAGAAAATAGCATTTTTTTTTAAAAATTTATTTAAGATAGTAGTCTTTTTTAGCATAACCCCCTGCATAAGACAATGTTAGTTCTAAAAAGAATGTCCTATCATTTAGTTTAATGGGAAAATAATCCTAGACATGCAATCTAAAATAGTACACTATAAAGACATGTAAGCACATCACATCACAACACAAGAGCATCTTAGAGAATCACAAAATGACCTAACCTAAGTCTAGAGTCGATGACATAATGATCTAGTGTGTGAAGGAAATAAGTTTATGTGCCTAGACTTTGCTAAGCCTTTTTAGTTCAAGTTTTAATTAGGAGTTTTGAGTTTGTTTGATTTACCTTTGGATGGTTTCAATTCAAATGATTTAATGATTTTTATTTTTTTTTATTTTCAAATTCACTCTAGTTTGTTAAAGTGAAGTTTAGGTTTTCTATTCAACATCGTAACCCCTAATGGAATGAAACCTTCATCTTAAGATGAAGATTTCTCCCAAAGGCCTAACTAAGATTCTTAAGTATCTTAATTAATCCTTTTATATTTATTTAGATGATTTGGATTTGAATTTAGTTTGGATTTTGGATTAATGTTTCAATTCTTATGAAATTTAGTACTTCATTATATTTCTTTGATTTGATTTATTTTTCATTCTTGGTTTAGTTCATTTTCAATTTTTTTTTATTTGATTTGTTTCATTTAGTTTGGTTTGAATTGGTTTAACATTTGTTTTCACTAATATATATATTTTTTGAATTATGTTTATGTTTATTGAATTCATGCTCATTTCATTTGGTTTAATTTATGTTAACTTAAAACACCTAGGTTAGAGATTTTTAATCCATTCTTAGGTTACATTGCTTATGGATTAGGATTTCATTTATTTGTTTTATTATGAGTTTAATAACATTAAAGTTTAATTAATCTTAATATGCATTATTAGTTTCATTAATCCTTGAGTATGAAAGTAATCACTTCTTTGATTTAGGATGTTGGAGAATTATCTTTGAATGCTCCGATGCTAATAAAGATTATTTCAAGTTACTTTATGAAATTTGTGAGTAATAAAATTTATTTATTTATTATTTGATTTATATTGACCTAGAGATTTGGAAATTCAACAATTCCCAATCCATAGGCCAATTAGATTTGAATTTTTTATGGCAAGTGGGGTTCCTTGCTAGTTTCATATTTCCTAAGTTTCATCTTAATTAGATGCATAATTAAAGTATAATTATGGTTTTTATTTTTTAGTTAAAACCTAAATTAAGCCAAATTTAATGACTATCATCTGGGGATTTTATTTTTCCTTAATTCCTCTCTCAAATATACTTCCATAGAGGATTTGTTCATAATTTTTTTTAAATTTGGTTGATTGACTATGATTTTTCTATGTTCTAACTAATTATTTGAATTAATTAATTAACTTAATTACCTATTAGGGAATTTTGTGGTTTATTAAGTTTTAATGAGTTTAATTAGTGTAAGTTCATTAATGTTTATTACATCAATTTGAAGTGATTTGATCCATTTTCATGATTTATTTCATTTAATTTTAATTTAGTTTATTTAATTAAAATTTAAGTTTAGGGTTTGAAATTTGATATTTCTTCAATTACTCGACAATACTTCATGAAAACTTTTTTTAAGGTGTATTTTAACCTCAATTTCAATTCCTCAAAGTTTCATTTTAATTAGATTAGTAGTTTATAATTAATTTTAGTTTATTTGATTTCATTTAAAGCCAAATTAAGCCAAATTTACCCAAAAAATTAATTGAGAATTTTGGATTTAATGGATTCTACTCATTGAGATGAATCCATAAAGCCCTCATTTGTATTTTTTTTATGATTTTTTTAAGTTTTACAAATTTATTAATGATTTTTTTAATTAATTAAAATGTGATTTACCATTTTAAAATGGAGGCATCGACATGGCATCTTTTTCATGCGTTGTAGTGCCACTATGCCACGTAGAATCCACATGGCAGCCACGTCAAAAGCGGTACCACCCGAAATGGATCTCAATCGTCCAATCAAAGATCAGACAATCCCGATTCTTTTTGCAGTTTCTTTAAAGTGTTTAATCAAATTGTGCGGCTAGATCTTAGTCGTTCATTCTAAATAAAAGGAATGGATGGTAGAGATCACTCCTCATTCATCTCCAACAATAGATTGATATTGTCCATTGAATTCAATAGATTTTTAGTGATCCTAGGCCAACTTTGATTTCAAAATGATCTAGGATTGATTTACAATTGATCTATATAGTTTGATCCTCATGAGAATCAATTTTGTTTTGCAAACGACCATAAATATATTACTATACAGGCCGGTTATGAGGCATAACTCAACTCTGGTGATCTCTGGTGGTGGGATAGACTCGAACACTTTTGCCTCAATGTGACAATGCTGTGAACGTGATTTGGTGGATTGCCTCCCCACCGAATGCCTTGGAGACCAATGTGAGACCATTTTCCATCAGGTTTGACCATTCTGTGGCTCACTTGTGTCGAGCCTCAGTGAGGATTCATTTGAGATTGGCTTGACCTCTAGAATTTGTTAGAACATTCAATCTGACGTGAGGCACTCCCTCTAGTATTTTTTCATTAAAGGTCAAATCGTGGACACTGAATTTGGCTGAATTCTGACTTGCCTATGATGAGGGATTAGGGGAATGGTCTCCTTCTTCTTCTCTTCCCTTTGTGAATGATTTGGGATGAAAAGAATGGAAGAAGAGGATCTTTCTCTTCTTTTTCCATACATGGCTGAGAGCCATGTATGTGAGCTTCTAGGTGGATGAATTCCAGCCACCGGTGGGAGGGTAGGCCAGAAAGTGGATTTTGTCCCCCTTGGCCTTGTGAGCATCTTTGAATAAGAAATTGGAGGGGAGGAATTCATTTCCTCTCCTTTCCTTCCTTGGCAAGAGCTAGCTTCCATGGATATCTCCTTTTGCTCTCTTACTTTCCCTCATGGAGGATACCAAGTCCACATTTGCTTAAAGGTTGATCAATTGATTCAAAACCTTGGAACCATCCTCCAAGAGGTGGTCAAAGGTGGCTTGGATAAAATCCAAAGGACTTTTGATGAAGGGAGGAGGATAAATCCACTAAATATTTTTTTACTTGGTCAAAGCCTCCATTCATCTCCCCTTTGGCTCCACTTATGACTTTTAGCATCACCATCACAACCTTTAGGCTAATGTGTGGCTGCCCAAATCACACCCAATGTGAGTTTGAGGTTAAATCCAAATCCATTTGAATTGGATTAGACATTTGAACCTAATTCAAGCATTTGGATTCAAAGTGTTTTAATTTTGATTTAATTCCTTTAATTTTATAATCAATCATCTTTAGTTGATGATTGATTAAATTTTGATTTAATTAAATCATTTAGGATTTGAGTTTATTTTGGATTTCATTTTCTTTCAACCCATTTAGGCTTAAATGGGTTAAGCTTGATTTCAATTGGGTTCAAATGACCTATTTAACTCAATTGAAATTTTTTTTGGACTCCAATCATACTTGATCACATAAGTGAGATGATTTTTAGCTATTAATTTTATTTTATTTCAATTTTATTTTAATTTGAACCCATTTGACTCAAATTGGGTTTAAATGGGATAGATTTGGGTTCATTTAGGTCAAATGACTAATTTGACCAAATTAGACCTAAATAAATTAAATGGATCTAATTAACCTAAGCAGGGCCTAAATAAATTTAAATTTCTTTATATTTATGATTAAACATGTTTATTTTATTATTTGGAATATTTGGAACAATTTTATTTAGTCAAATTTTGGTGGGTTGAGCTTTGACTTGGTGGGACCCACCTAAGTCAAAGCTATCCATTTTGATCTTGACTTAGTTTAGGATTCATTCACTTGATTTAATTTGAGCTCAATTTTATTTATTTGTATTTATTTTGATTTAATCCAAAATTAGAAATTAGGCCAAACTTACCTAAGCCCATTTGGTTATATCAAACCCGAGGAAGATGCACTAGGTCATTAGATGTAGTGTCCTAAGTATGTTAATTAGAAGGTTCCTAATATCTAATTTCATAAGTGATGTTAACCTCATCCAAAAATAAGATCAACAAATGGACCCCCAATATGTGTAGTGGATCAATGAGAGTACACTGCACTTATTAGTGTTAACCTAATTAGTTAACACTACAAGCATAAGCTTGAAGAAGTTCAAATTCAGAATTTTGATTTTTGATGTTGATTTGGATTTTAATTTATGTTTTGAATTTGATTGTGAAATATAGGCATATGTATGCCTAAATTTGTTTTAATTTGATTCACTCTTAGGAACTTAAATTCACTTAGTTCTAAGAGGAATAAGGATGTCATTTTGGAGTGGACTCATAGAATGACCTACTCCTAACACAATCACTGCACTCAAAGAAGATGCCTTCAAAGACTTAGTCTTATCTTAGAATAGTAGTTGAAGAGGATGCCAATATGGACTCTTACTCATGATCAATACTACATGATATTTTATCCAGGGAAAGATATCACTAGAAAATTTACTTTTAATTAGTTAACTATTAGGAATGGGTATTTGGAGACTTAGTTCCAACCTAAGTAGCTAAGATAAGGAGAAGGGACTTTAATAGCCTAATCCAAAACTTCAATATTTTGACTACTAAGCTGGGGTCACATGGACTTAATTTCTGGTCTGAGTTGTTTATAATAATGGGGCCTTTAATGGCTTATTTCCTTACCTTAATTTCTTTTGTTTTCATTAGAAAAGGAAGCATAAGGATTTCAATCCTATTATAATGAAGTTTAGCTAACAGGAAGAGGCCTTTAATGGCCTAATTTCATTCTGAGTAACCTGAAAAGGCAAGGGGTCTTAATGACTTTATCCTATCCTTATAGGGATGCCTACTAAGTGACTTACTCCTTTATGATAGACTATTAACAAGTGGTCTTCATGACTTAATTCCTTCTTGAGTAGCCATAATGAGGAAGAGGGGTCTTGATGATTGTTCCTAAACCTCAAATTCTAGTTAATAGGAAAGGGGTCTTCATGACTTATTCCTAGCCTAAGTAGCCTATTTAACAGGAAAGGGGTCTCCATGACTTGTTCAAATCCTTATCTTTAGAAACAAAGCCTACTGAGGGACTTATTTCTTTATAGCTGGCTATTAGGAAATGGCCTTTAATGGTTTAATCTAACTAAAATAGCTTGGATTGAGGAAGGGGTCTTTGATGACTTAATCTTAAATCTTACATTTTTGTTTTAACTTAAGGATAAGGGTCTTAATGACTTTATCTTAACCTTATCATTTTAACAGGATGCCTACTATGGGGCTTACTCTTATGTGATTAGCTATTAATATGGAGCCTTCAATGGCTTAATCCAACTTATATAACTAAATAAGAGGAAAGGGGTCTTGGTGACTTAATCCAATCCTCAAAAGTTTGGCTAATAAGAAAGAGGTCTTCATTACTTGTTCCTATCCCAAGTAGCCTATGTGACATGAAAAGGGTCTTAATGACTTAATCCTATCATGTGAATAGTAGGAATTGCGCTAAGAGAGGTTTGCTCCAAACCTATGGGAAGTTATAAGAAGGGTGACACAAATGGGTTTACTCCCAACTTAAAGAAAAGAAAACGTTGTGCCATAAAAGGCTTACTCTAAATTTATGAGAATGGTGCACAAAGGCTTACTCTAAATTCATAGGGAAGATAGGGAAGACATGAGAAATGTGCCACAAAGGACTTGGTCCTAACTCAAGGTTAGTATAGGAAAGGTGCCACAAATAGCTCGCTCTTAACCTATGGATAATACAAGTGAGGAAAATGGGACATAATGACTTAATTCCTAATCCTTAAGTATTTTTACTAATAAGCAAGAGTCACATGAACTTAATCCTTACTTGATTAGCCTATCTAAAGAGAGGTGTTGGAAGGTTTACTTCCATTTCTTGGTTTAACTAATGTTTCTTACACATGAAAAAGTTTCAAAGAGTTGAAGTGTATTCTTGAAGGAGGATTTGGGTGCATTTTAGACCCAATGCTTTACAATTCCATAAGCATAGAATTTCATCATTTTTATTTCTTCTCTTTTTTTATATCAATGTTATATATGGTCATGTTATATGTCTAATCCACTTTAGGCAAGACATCATATGGTACTAACCTTAGAATGTTAGTTTTTCAGCTGCATGTGACTTTCTAGCTCTTAGGTAGCAAAAATCAATGTCAACTAGTGCTTCTCAAATGAAAGTTTTTCATTTCTTTTTGATTGGATATGTATTTCAATTTTTTTATTATTTTTGACATGAATTAATAGCTTATAAGGCCTTATCTTAAATTCAATAAAGATCAAGAGATTCCTTCAAAGCTTTCAAAAGTGATTGAGAATTAAAGTAAACACACTCTTAGACTCTCTTTAAGACATTTTTATTTATTTATTTTTTTTTGTCCCTAATGAATAAGGAAATTGAGAGGGTTAAATTATTAGAGAAATTAAGATTCTTCTGATAAGTTTGAAATTGATTTTCTTAAGTTGATTTATTGTTCTTTAAAGGCTTTATGAAATGATATTTCATAAATGGCTTTGATTAATTCTTATTTGTGTATTTTTTTTATCCTTCTATATTTTACTACAAGTTCTTTGAAATTACCTTGAAGGTATATTTCAAGGGTCTACATGTAGTGATATGATTGTTTTCAAGTCACATTGAAGTTTCTTTTCTTTTTTCATTTCATTTCATCATCTTTGTTTTTAATATTTTTAATATAACACTTCACTTAATTGAAAATGAGGTTATAAATAATCTTGATCATGACCCTTTGATAAATTGTCCTAATATTGTGAGACTGAATGATACCACTATATAATAGAGCATTCTTGTAAGGATTATGAATGTCATATCGTATGCTTTCAATATTCTTTTCTAGAATTTTTTAATTTGACACGTTTCAAATAAGTTATCTTCAATGAGGATAATATTATGCAAGAAATTTTTTTGAATTTGAAATAGAGTATGGGTAATAGGAACCCATCTTTAAGGTAAAGATTTTATCCTAGTCCCAAGATGTGGCACATGTGGATTTGATCTTTTACTTTCCTTCTTCTTGCTTCTTCTTTTTTATTCTTGTTATAATGATTGTTATCCAATCAAGAAGATTGTATTTCTCATGTAATGCCATCACTGACTAGCTTTTAGTTTTAGTAATATTTTGCTTTTCTTTCAAAGTTTAATTACATTTGTCAAGGGACTTAGCTTATTTGAAATGGCATCAAACCTAAGCTTATAGACCACTACATCTAGAGAATACTTCAACTTATTTCCAAATAAAGTAGTCTATAAACTTTAAGAATAGCTTAATCAAATGATCAATATCCGACTCATCAAAGAATTAGACTATTGATATCAATTGTAGATCAACTTCTATTTGTAGACTTATTTCTTTTAGCTTGTCAATTATGGATTGAATTTCTTCTTCAAATTCTAAGTGTGCATCCTAAACTTGAAGATTATATAAGTTTTCAAACACATCTACACAATATCTATTTAATATGTTAGAGTGCCTTTAAAGAGAAAGTCAGGACCTTGACTATTTAAAAAAAATTACCTTGCAATGGCTCTACAATTGCTGACTTTTTTGCTTATGACTCTTATCTATAGGCCACTTATAATAGAATCAAGTTATACTCAATTGAATCTTTGACATACAAAGGATAAGGATTCTTGGAAAAGAAGATCCATTATCTCTTTAACCTGTCATGTGAGCTTACTCAACATGGTAAAGGCCATGATGACAAAATATCAAACATCTGATTATTTTTTTAATTTAAGGGCAATTCTTAACTTCTAACCCTATCACTTTATTTTCATGTAGATGATTTTAAAGTCAAAAGGACCTTATACTCATAAATTTTAGGCTTCATCCTTTTGGTGTTGGATATAGTCCTTCCACCCCTTTAATTTTCTTTTATTTCTTTCTTTCTTTTGTCAACATTTTGATAACTTTTCAATTCTTTGTGAAAATTTATATTTGACATTTCTCCTAGATACAAGATTTACTAGGGAATTAGATGCATTCAACTTTTTGTTTGAATATAACATTTAAGGTGATTCAATTCTTTATTTTGATTAATTGATCATATTATATGATCTGATACTTTCTAATTTTTTGATTTCATACAAGAGTTAGTGAGGTCATTTATGATTGACAAAATGGGATTCTCAAAAACACTACACTCATGAATACATAATAGATATGAATATCCTTTCATAATAGTTATTATTTTCCTTCTTTTTTCTTTATATTTCATTTCATTTCCTTTTTATTTTATTTATTTTTCTTTTTTTTTATTTGGGCTAGATAGGTCTAACTCTATCCTCAGCAGATCTATTTATTTGAAAGATCATTGTCTAAAGTAGAACCCTCGAGTAAAGGATGTGCTGCTAAGCAGTCAGGTATGACTTGTACTTTTACAGCACAAAGAATATTAAAAGTAATCCCAAATTGTAATGAAATCTTTGACCACCATGCTAGATATCTTGACAATGTCAGGCGAGTCCTAATATGTTGCAATGGATTCATCATAGATTCATTTTGTATAAAAGCATACAAAGCCTTGGCTTTTGAGCAAGAAAACTAAAGATTTTTTTTATTAATTAGGACTAACAAAGTCCTAAGTGATTTATCTATCAATCTACTAAAGATAGAAGTTTCATACTTTCACTCTGAGAGATAGAAATATCACCATTATGACCAAATCCTAAGGTCATGATTTTTTTAGAAGGATTAAAGTCTTCATTTATTTTTTTTAGGATTTGTCCTTGAATTTAATTAAAGATATTTATGAAATATCAATCACTCAATGCAAGAAGACTCCCATTAAAGAAGTTGATTTAGATTTATTAGGTTTAAATTTTGTTCATTCTAACTTTATCAAAAGAATCAGAATTCTCTTTCGCTGCCCTTTCTTTTCTTTTATTGATTAGGAGCAAAAGATAAAATTTTATCATGTTATTTTTATTTACAATATCATGTCATCTTATTCTTTTGAGTCTCTCCTAAACTTTTAATGATTTAAGGTTTCTAGAGGGTCTAAAAAAAGGGTTACCTCCAAGTCACTCCCTAGAATTGGCCAATCAGCTTCAACAATTGATTTTCCAAAATTCTAGTGGACATATGGAGATGAATCAAGATTAAAGTTGATTTGCATTTATGTAAATTTCCTTCTATAAGAATAGAATATTCACATTTAATTCCTTAAATAGCCTCTACCTAAGGTCACGAAGGCATTCTTTTGGGATAATATATATATATATATATATATATATATATATATATATATATATATATATATATATATATATATATATATATATATATATATATATATATATATATATATATATATATATATATATATATATATATATATCCCTCTTTTACAATTTTCTTTTGAGTTGAGTCTTCTTTTCAATTGCAATTCAATCTTCAATCATAGTGGTAAGGGGAAATAGGTACAACTATGCCCACTTCCCTTGATTTCTTAGATTTACTTCAGGTTTGAAAGAACTCCTTCATTTCAATATACGTCCTTAGTATTTGCTACCTTTGAATGTATTAGAATAAAGGGTATCAATTCAAGGAAGCTATCCTGATTCTCTCTAGCTTTAGTACAAATCCAAAGTGGGAACAATGACAAATTTAACTTTGAGATTTATTTTTTAGATTTACTTATCAAAATTTGAGTTAATTATCATTTTTTAATCTAGCATTTCTTTTCCACATTGGAATGATATTAAATCTTTCTTGACTAGACTTAGGCCTAAAAGAAATGACTTAATTTTCATTTGTTTCTCTTTTAAAGGGGTTTGGTTCTAGGATTCAGTCATTTAACTATGAAAAATGAAGAGTTTTAGAACATTAGTTCAGGATGTTGGATGAGCTCAACAAAGGATGAAATCGAGAGGCATCCAACAAAAAGAAAGGCAGTCTTGACCCGTGAGTGGTACAAGTACACTACCAATGTATATAAATAATAGCTTATTTCTAAAGATGGAGAGAGGAACCATTCCCCATTGGAGTCTCCAGAAAATATTTCTATAGGAAAATTTTATGACACCACATAGAGTTTAAGAATTTTTTATTTGGATGATAAAATGCTCCATTAAGAAGTGAACATATTATCTCAAAAGATAAATATGTTATTATATAATGGATTTGATCATTTGATGAAAAACTCCTAAGGCTAATGAGTATTTTATGTATAAGAGAGTTTTCCCCTAAACTACATGAAAAGTAGAGTAGGGTTTATTTTAAATTGGGTTCATGGTTCCCTCTAGGGGTAAGCCCCTATAGTTAATTATATCTCAAGAAGGGTCTCTTCCTAAGAATACTTTGATAAAAGAAATAAGTTATTATTTCTAAGGAGTTCTATGTTGGCTTTTAAAGGAATGATATTTGGAATTTCAATTGGGATTATTCTAAAGTGGAAAGATTTCTTTGAGGAAGCCAAGTGAGATGAACTAAGAAATACATCTTGATACTGGATGCTTAATAGGCATTTCAGCTATCCTATCATTGGGCTTTGAATTTTTGAATTTAATTTAGATTTTGAGTTGACATTTTCTTAGAAATCTAGGGCTTAGATTCTAGTAGCACAAGATTATGAAAATGCCTAGGGTTAAGAACTTTCTCTAAAGAGATTGTTTTGGAACCTAAGTCTATAAGTGCTTTTGATAAAAATCATATGCTTGACTTAGTTTCATTTTGGAAATTATCATCCATTCCTCTCACTTAAAGGAACAAATCTATCCCTGGCTCTTCTAGACTTATAATCCACCTGGAGGGGCTGCTAGCTAATACCACCTAAGTGCATTTTAAATTCATGATGCCAAGTCTTATATGTACAAGATGGATAGGTTGTTTTCTTTTTAGGAAAGGAATCTAAGAGAGTAGACTCACTCCCTAATCCCTAAGATCATGTAGGGTATGAAATGCATTTAACTAATGCACATTTTTAGATTTTAAATGTTTGGACTCATGATTCTTTTATGGTCTTGGGGTATGCATTTACAATTAGAATTGATTATAGGCCAAATCAATGAGAGATAGGCAAAGTTTCCCAAGAAGGAAATCATCCTTATAGGTCGGATGCCCTTATGTGCATATGGTGTTTTAATTTGGAGTTGTAGGGACACCACACAAATCTTAGGGGGTACTTATTAAAGTGAATGAGTACAAAATTGAGGTATGATGTATGACCTCAAAAGATAGAGATGTCACTGTACAATAGACTCAATCACCTAATAAAGACTCCTAAGGCAGATGGCTCTTTATATAAATCAAAGATCAACCCCAATGTTACATGGTTAAAGTAAAGTAGGGTTTATTTTATGTCAGGTTCTTTAATTTCTTATAGAAGCAAGTTGTCATAGTTAATTCCATCCTAGGAAATAAAAATTTCCTAAGAATGCCCTTAATTAAAGAAGTCAATAAATGTCTCCAAAGATTTTAAGATTAGACTATCAAAGGATTGATTATTATTGGAAATTAAATGGGATTGTTCAAATAGGAAGACTTCTTCACAAATTCCAAAAGAGAAGAAATATGAAACACACATGATACTAGGAGGCCTCGTGAATGCTTCAATCTACCATATAATGATGTTTTATATTTTTTAAGAGGAGAATTTAGTTTTATTTAAGTTAAAAAATTTATTATAGTGCTAAGACTTACATTCCAACAACACAATATTTTAAAAATACCTAAGAAGTGAGGACTTATACTCATAGCCTGAGGGAAATAAGTAATCTCGGAACCTCTAAAATGCTTTAGCACAAGCTAGAAGCATGATCTAAGTCTAATCGGGGAGGATGGGATATAGTTGTCCACCTACATAAAAGAAAGTGAACACATCTCGACTCTTCTAAACTTACTACTGCTTGGAGGATAAAATAATCAATTGTCATTTTTTAATTATAAATAAATGAGCATTTCATTAAGTATTTATAATAAGCATTGATTTAGATTTCAAACAATTTGGTTCATAATTAACTTATAGTATCAAAATAGTTTGAGATTTATTAGAAATAATAGCCACACCATATAATAGCATTTATTCAACTCATGTAATTTGAATACAATCATATTCTTTTAATTTTTTTTAAACATGAATACATGAAGCAAATGACATGCATTTATGATAATTAAATGGAAGTAATTAAATATCACCACATAACATCCTTGATTTCATTAAACCCTAAAGACAATCAAGTTAAATAAACATCAATTAACCCTAACTAAAGCTCCTTTAAGGTCTAATTTTAATGTTCACATTATTAAAATCTAAAGAGGATAAATGGTACTTAGGATTCACCCCATCCCATATTGGTTATTTAATATGTTGAAGGAAAGAAATTAAATATGTTTTATGAATTGATTAGGTTCCATCCATTAATTGCATCAATTTAATTACCCTTCCCAAGCTTCTTTAACTTAATTAGCCACTTAAGCATGAGCTTCAATGATATGCTTTAGGAAAATAAAATCATTAATGCACTTAAAGAGATCTAATGAGATTAGGCTCATGCTTAAGAGTTAATTCAATTAAAGAAGGAAAGTATTTAAGTTAAATACTCTGATGATTTCCCCACACCAATGGGGAAATCATAATTTCATTAATGACTTTATTTTATTAAACACATAAAGGGATTCATGGGTTAGCACTTCAATTATTTAAGTTGATTTCATTTGAATTTAATTATTAATTTTCTTAATTTATCCTTAATTACAAAACATGTTAAATAAATTCATTAAGGGAATACATTGGGAATTAATTAAGAGAAAGGGTCCTAATTAATTCTCATATTATTCTTAGTATTTTTATTGTTTAATTATTCCTAATTACTTGATTTTAATGTTCATTGATTTTAATAATTAGTATATCACCTAAAAGGGGTAATCAGAATTAAAATTTTGAAATTTTCCAAATTACATGGCAAATAATTCCAAGGAAAATATGGGAGGCACAAGACATCAATTAAAATCAAAATACCAAATTTGAAATTAATTAGCCAAGTAATTTGGGCTTAATTAAGGTAATTAGCCTAAGCTTTAAACTTTAATTAAGCAATATTCATTAGACATTAATGGGGGATTTTATTTTTATTAAATTTTTCTATATCTAAGCTTTTCAAAATGAGTTCATTTGCATTTTTTGAATCTTTTACAATTAATTATGATTTTTTAAAAGTTCTAGCTATTTAAACTAAATTTTTAAGCCTAATTACTCATTTTAAACTGTTGGTGCCATGTGGACGCTGACGCAGTAGCGCTTTCCATATGGCACCATGGTATTGGCTATTTAAAATGCCCAACATGACTGCTGACTCAGTAACGATGGATGAGGTTTCATCCTGACCATCTAATCTTGGGTCAGACGATTAAGATTATTTCTACAATTACAAAAGGATTAAATCAATATTTTTACCATGATTAATCCCATCCATTCATTCTAATCACGCAAAATGGATGGTCGATAATCCGTCATCACGCAAACCCTAGAAGACAAACACCATCCGCCTTCTGTCACTCTATTCGAGCTCATTAGAGCTCATTTGATGATGAAATAGAATCCAAAATGATCATGGGAGAGATCTAAAGAGTTCCTATGGTGAAAATTGTATACAAATATTATTCATTTCACAAAAGACCAACACCTAGAGACTGAATCTATGGTTGATGCATTTTTTCCTCACTGAAGCTAAAGACTAGTTGTCCACCGACAGAGATAGCTTCTTCTTGAAAAGATGAAGTCCTATTAAGAAGATCCTGAGCTGCCACCCTATCGATCATTCTGTGAACCAAATGCCATAGCGAAAGATGCCAGAGTTGGTCTAAGGATGCTTCTCGATGGTTGAATCGATCGAGAATTAATTTATTTTGGATCACCAAAGTGTGGTAAAAGTGCAGGGAAAGTTAATTTGCCTAAGGTAGAAGTTTGGTGAGGTTGGACGGATGGAGCTCTCGAACATGAAGGGGAGCTTGGTCTCTCTAGTGATGGGGTACACAAGGAGCTTGGAAAATGCTCTAGGACTATTAGGGATGCTCTGAGAAGGTGTGTAATGACTTTGAATGGATGGGGAGGAGTATACTCTCTTCCCCAATTTAACCAAGGGTTAAGATTAGCTTAGTCTTTGGAAGTTGTCCAGCTGAAGTGGGTGGCCAGAGGTGGCAGGAGATTGTTGAGGTGGATGTGTGTTAGAGGCTAAGAAAGTATAGTGGGCTACCATGGAATGTACACTCCTCCTTAGGTGGACCAATGGTTACCCATGGGTGAGCTCACCCTCTCTTGGCCAAAGGCTGAACTCAACAACCTTGGGTAAGGTTGGATTAATGGTCCTTAATCCAAGAAAGGCCAAAGGTGGTTGCCAAGGCATGGGGAGGGAGAGAACACTTCTAAATGAGGATTTTGTCTTATTTCAAAAGCTTGGTTCAATGGGTTTGACCCAACCCAAGTTCACCATGAGTTGGGCCCACTTGGGCATGACCATGGTGAACAAGGATGAGTCATGCAAAGTTTGGTTGGGTTTGCACTTAGTTTACTTGTGTTTGGCTCAATTTGACTCTTATAGGTCAAATGGGTACGTTCACCATTTTGACCAATATAGGTCAAAGTGGGAGTTTGGTTAATTTCAATTGGTCATTTGGAATGAATTAGTATAATTGGTTTAGTTCAATTTGGGTTTGATTTAAATATGGTTCAAATGGTTTCATTTAGGCCAAATGGGTCATGTTGATCAATTTGACCAAATTGGAAAAATTGGCTTGAGCATGGGTTAGGTCTATGTTCAATTAGTCATTTGTAATTGATTGGAAGGTTGATTTGAATTATGGAGTAATTTAGTTCATTTTGACCATTTAGGTCAAATTAGGCTAAGTAGGCCAATTGGGTTGGGTTGACCAAATTGTGTCTAATTGAAGGTTGGATCATGTTCAATATTCAATTGGTGATTGGTTAGAAGCATTGGTTTCAACCAATTTGGTTTAGAATTTGATTTTGGCTCAATTTAGCCCTTTAGGTCAAATTGGATAAATTGGGTCAAGAGGCCAAATTGGCTTGATTAAGTTCAATTGGTGATTGAGTCATGTTCAATACTCAATTTGTAGTTGATGGGAGTTACTAATTGCAATTAATTTGACTTAGAACATGATTTGGTCCAATTTGGCCTTTTAGATAACTTTGGGTCAACTTGGGCTAAGGGGCCAAATTGGCTTAGTTAAGTCCAATTGATCGTAGTGGAGTGTCCAACAATGACCTAAAATCATCAATGAAGAGATTGGTAGCTTTATTTGGTCCAATGGGGGTTTGATTGAAGTTTCATCTAATTGGACCTTTTAAGTCACTTTGGGTTAAGTGGTTTAGTCAAGTCAATTTGGACCACTTGGGGCTATAGATGGTTGGAGTATATTCAATTATGAATTTGAAGTTGATTGATGGCTTTGATTGCAATTAATTTGAGTTAGATTTGATTTTAACTCATTTGAACCCTTTAGGTCAAATAGGTCAACTTGGGTTACTTAAATCTAATTGATTCAGTTGGCTTGATTATAAGTGTTGAAATATTTTGAAATGATCCATTAAATAATTAGAACAATTGATTGACTTTGATTGAGATAGGATTTCTTGGGTTAGTTTGAATCGAGTTATAGGATTTTAAGTGGGTTAGCTTGAGTTAAGGTTCAAATTAATTTGGATTGAAGATTAAATTAGAAATTAAATTCAATCATGGCCAATTGATGAGTTTAGGTTGAGGTTTCAATCATTCAATTTATGTTCAAATAAATTGATGAGTATGAGTGTCGATTTAGGCCTTAGGGTAGGCAGAGCCTACTCATCCTAAGGTAAGCTCTACACCCAAGGTTAAGCCCTATAAGTCTATAAGCCTGGGTTTAGAGTTCCCTTAGTCACTAGAGGTGTCCTAGCACTACCAAAGTGTCTAGAAGAATCCTAGACATAGGATTGGAATTAACATTCTTCACTCCAAAAGTGAGGTTAATAAAAGGACCCCCAATAAGTAGGGTGTAACTGACAAGGCACAACACACATATTGACATCAATCAAGATGATCAATAGCATCCCAGAAAGTCATGAATATAAAGGGAGGCCAAAATGGGGGGGGGTACTAGGAATTCAGAACTTAATTAAGTTTGATTTGCTTTGTTTCATGTCAGGGGCATGGAAGGAGAGTTACTTGAATTTGATTTAATTTATTTCAAATTCGGTGCTAAGGATTAATCATGTTAAGAGCATGAATGAGAATGTGCTGGAAATGATTGCTCAAGGTTTATCTTTGTGCTAAGAACAAAAAGATGAATCTGCAGTAGATTGAATCATGCCAAGGACATGAATGAAGATTTGTTGGGAATTGATAGGATTTTGATTAGAATTAGTTTGATTTTATCAGTTTGATTCAGTTGGTTAATTGATTTGATTTGTTTTCATAGGTTTGATTGATTATGTTGAAGGATTTTGTTTAATTTTAGGGACTCATGTTGATTTTGATTTTATATTTAATTGTTGAATGGATGTGGACCCTATCAACTTGCGATGGGTTGTACAAAGGAGGGGCTACATAAGCTTAGACCTACCTCAGATTTACCATACCAAAGGAGTAGTCTGCTTATTTGTAGAGCAATGCTGCCCAACATAAAGGGGCAACTACTAGGAGAGGGGCCATAATGACCTAATCTGAACCTAAGATGGTCACTCGAGAAAAGATCCTCAAAGGCATGATCCTAACTATAAACATATGAGAGTGGACCTAGTTGGTGTGCAATGAATCACACTAAGGAAAAGCTATAGAAGTGTGGATTACCTTAGAATTACTTACTCAAAGGAATAGTCTACTAATCGTACAATAAGGATTATCCAACCTATGGGTTTCCCATCAATTTGTGATGGTTGAATTAAGAAGAAAGCTCAGGGACTCACATCTTCCAAAGCAGAATCAACCACCGGGTGACCCATTGATCATTCAGTAATTCAAACCCGACCTTGGGTGACTACTAAGTGAGGCATTCTGGGGGTCTTATCTCAGCTTAAATAGTCAAGGAAATTCCTATATGGTATTTTGCTGACACTACCCAAAAAGATAGGATGCCTACTTGGGAAAAGGTATCACTGGGGGGTCTTACCCTAATCCATAAGAGGGTTTTAGTTTATTTATTTGTTTGTTTAGTGTGGACAATATTGGTTTGCAATGGGCCACACTAAAAATGAGCCATGAGGGCTTTAGCATATCTCAGATTTATTGGTCCAAGGGATATTCTGTGCATTTATAAAATGATGTTATCCAACCAAAGGGCTGGATATTAGAAAAAGGGAACTGTCCAATCTGGTAGTAACTTGGGTCATGTCTAAATGGGGTCATGAGATGTAATCTAAATAGAATGCTTGTACGAAAGAAGCCTCTAGGGTCTTATCCTAGCCCCTGAAATATAAAGTCTATAGGTATATAGTGGATGACTCAAAGAGAGAGAGAACGGGGATTCACATATGCCTAAGTGGTGTTTTCCATCGAGTGGGTTGCTGCCAGTAAGGTGAACACCAGCCAATGTAAGGTGCCCATCAGTTTACAATGATCAATCTAAGAAGAAAGCATCGATGGCTCACATCTTCCTAAGTGGAGCTGATTATTGGGACAGTCTGTCATCGGCTGGACGACTACTATCTAACCTAAGGAGACTACCAAGTGGTGAGTTACAAAGGAGGACTAAACCCATGCTTGAAGTAGTCAAGGGGAAGAAGAGCTTGAGGGTCTTACCCTAATCCTCGGATATATATTTGGACGGATAGTGCATGATGGCTAGCTTAAGAAGAAAGCTCGAGGACTCACATTATCTTAAGCAAAGCCAACCATCTGTATATCTTATTTGTCATACGATAAGATGTACTAAACTAACAAGACACCCATTAGTTTGCGGTCAAGCTAAGAAGAAAGCATGGGGACTCACATCCTCCTAAGAAAAATTGACCACTGGGGAGACCCACTAGAAAGTAATGAACACTGTGAGTATACTAAGTGAGGGTCAGGGGTCTTACCTCAACTCAAAGTTGCCCGAAGCAGTTAGACTTGTATTTGTTTTATTTTTATTTGTATTGTGCAAGTAAGGATTAAGATGTTATTTGGGTTCTCTTATACCTATCCCAGACACATCCAGAATTTATCAATCAAAGACATTTGACTTTAGAGAACAATTTGGTCAAGTGAAATTCTCATTGATAAGGAGGTTATTTGAAATTGTTTATGCATAATATTTCTTTAAATAAATCCCATTGATTAGAAGCATCGAGCATTCACCTTTATGGTTGATTAGTTGGTAGGTGCCACCTTGGTAGCTTCCCAAGTAGGTTCAAACTTGTCTCCCATCTTGTGATGGGCTACAATTGGTCTCCTTATAAATAAAATGAGCCCCAACCCAAAAATCTCTAGGGTGGAACAACTTGTTATGAGCTTGAACCATTCTAGCCTTATATAGCTCGAGGTTATGGCATGCTCGTAGGCGTTTCTCCTCAAGACCTTCGAGCTCTTCCAACTGTAGCTTATCATTTTTCTCAGTTGTAATTTTACCACCCACAGCTATCCTTAATGATGGGAGTCAGACCTCTGAAGAAAGAATGGCTTCGGACCAACACACTTGGGAGAATGGGGTGGATTGTGTTGGAGTTTTATAGGTGATGCAGCAATCCCACAAAGCTTCAATTAATTGCTCATGCCATCATTGAGCATCTTCTTAAGTATTTGAATTAGAGTTTTATTGAAGGCTTCTACTAAAGAATTTACTTATGGATAGTAAATAGTATAATACTATTTACCTCACTTTTGGAGTGAGCTTTCAACTTCTTCATCCTAGGCATAAGGACTCCTCTAAACACTAAGAGATCCTTAGTTTTAAGACACTTCTACTGATTAGGTGAACACTTAACCTAATCCTAGAGACTTAGAAGGGTTAGCCATATGAATAGGTTATGCCTTAAGGGTATTAGGAAGACTTGCCTACCCTATAGCTTAAACCCAATCCTTGCTTCCCTCCTTCAAACCAATTCCAAATCAAATCTTAAGTTAATTCGAACTCAATTGATTTTCTCAAATCATGAATCAATTCCAAATCAAATCTTAGGTCAATTTCAACTCAATTGATTTTCTCAAATCATGAATCAATTCCAAATCAAATCTTAAATCAATTCCAACTCAATTGATTTTCTCAAATCATAAATCAATTCCAAATCAAATGATTAAAACCCATGATTGAATTCAAATCCCAAAATCTTTCCTAAGCCCTTTGATTTCATCTTATGGACTTAGCCCGAACCAAATCCAAATCACTCCAAACTCAAATTATATTCTCATTTATATTCACAAATATAAATAAAATATAAATTTAAATAAGTAAAACTAAATTCAAAACTCAAATCTAAATCCAACTTAAATCCAACATATACTCTTTCAAGTCAAATCCTTGAACTTAGCCAAATAATTCTCAAATCAATCCAAACCTTTAGATTTTCTCTTCAAACAATCATTCCTTCAATCACATGCCCAACAAAAACATGAACTACAATCACCAAACCAAAATCAAACTAACCCAAGTCAAACCCATGTTCACCCTTTTGACTTGAAATTATCAAATGAACCAAAACTCATTTGACTCCAAATCACTTGCAATTGGATTTATATTTCCATTACAAGTTCATGTATGAGTTTAACCAAACCTAAATCAAACCTTGATCAAGCCAATTGACCCATTTAGGTTCACTTGACCTAAAGTGACCTAAAGCACCTTTTTTAGCCAAATTCTAATCTAACCCAAATTGAATTGAACTAAGCCCATTTAAGCCTCACATTGTGAGCAGCAATCATCCTAGATGATCAATCACTCAAATTAGGTCAAACCAAGTCAAACCTAGCCCTTGACCAAGTCAACACTTAGCCTAAATAAAACCTAAACTAGCCAACATTCACTATAAGCTAAATTGATTGAAACGATTGATTTAAAATAATACATAATCAATGTTTGAACATGATCAAGCCATCAATTGAGCCAAACCAAGCCTAATTGACTAGTTGACCCAAAAAGTCAAAATCGATCAAATATTGATCTAAGCCAACTTGATTGCAACCAATGGGTCAAATTCATTCTAAATTGATTGTTGAACTTGACCAAAGCTTCAATTGGCCAACTAGACCCAACCTAGCCCAATTAACCATGAACCCAACTTGACCTAAAAGGTCAAATCAACATGAAATCAAACCAAAAAAAATTGATTGCAACTAAAGCTTGCAATACATTTCAAATGATAAACCAAGCCTAAACCAACCCATGACCTAACCCAGTTTGGTCAAATTGGTCAAATTAGTCAACTTGATCAATTTGACCTAAATGAACCTAAATGAACTAAAACCAAATCTAAACCAAATGAAACCAAACCAATAATACCCATAGACTCCAATGATCATTTGAACATGACCTAAATAATGGTTTGACATAATTTAACCAATTGGTCAACCTAACCCAATTTGACCCAACTTGACTTAAATGGGTCAAATTGAACCAATTAAAACCAAATGAACTCCAAATCACCTAAAATTTGGCCCAACCCATTTTTGGATCATTTCAAATCTACCCAAATCAGAATCATGGCCAAATAACCACTTTGTCCTTAGGTCAAAGGGTATTCTATGGCCAAATTCACTTGAATTTGGCCAATTCTTTCTCAAGGCCACTTGGTACCCTTCTAGTGGTCCACATGAGCACCAAGGAGGGTGGTGAACATGACCCAATGAGCTTGGGTCGACCATGACCCAACCCAAACCGACCCCTCCAATGTAAATTGAGCACTTGGATTACCAAATGCACTCACCTAGCACATGGGCACTCACTCTCCTCCACTCCTCTACCAAAAATGACTCACATGGGATGCTAAATAGCCAAAACTGATCAACCAATCTCACCCAATGATCAAAAATGGCATTTTAGCCTTCCACCATTGATCCAAGAAGGGGGAGATATACTCCCCCTCATTCCCACTTAAAGCACAAGCATTCACTTCCATCGAGCTAAGGAGATCAAATCAAACTTTCCCTAACCTTTTCCAAGCCCTTCTCAAGCTCCATTGATTACTCCTTCTCAGTTTTACTCAAAGCTAAAATAGGGGAGGTCACTTGAAGATCTAACTCACTGAATTCTCAGTCAAAACCAAATTAACTTTGCAAGCACCATCAATGGACTTCATCGAGCTCAACCAAGTTATTTTCCAAGTCTCCAAGCCATAAGAAGCATCACCTTGATCAAGTCTGATCGCCATTGAAGGGGACCTTGGTCAACTGAGCCATCCACTTTAAATCAAGAGCTAATACCTTCAACAAGGCTTCATCTCTACTAGATGAAGCTACCTCTTTCGTTGGAAGCACCGGTGATAGCCTCCGGCGAGGTATGTCATTGAAACCTTAGCTATAGGAAAAATTGCTTGGTCCTTTTTGAAAAAAAGTGTCATCTCTTTAGATCTTGACCGTAAGATACATTGCTTGTGCTTCCTGAAGGTGTGGGGTGACTTTGAACTATCCAGCTTGGTGGATGAGCGATCGACGACGGCATCCATCTCACGGAGGAGATAGATAATGCCATCTCATGAACGTGATTGAAATGGACGGTTGTGATTAGATCATGATAGATCTCCCTCTAATATTAGACTAGACGGCCCATGGAGAAAGTGCATCTGCCACCGGCTAACTTAGTAGCAGATGTCATAACTTAAATAACCTATCCCGTCATGCCACGTCTGCGCGTCGCGTCAGCTACCACATGGATCGACGAAATTAGGGGTTAATTAGCTTAATTAATTTATTTTTAATGCTAAAACTTCCATAATTCATAACTAATTATAGAAAATTAAAAAAATAGAAACTCAAATTTATTTTAAAGATAATTCAAAGGATAATAATATAAAATTAAATTTAATTAATTTTAAATAGTGATTTTAACTCAATTTGGGTTTTAGTGGAAATATAATTATGCTAATTACTCCTTAATTACTTTAGCAATTAATTCCAAACTTCCTAAGGTTAATTAGTGGGATGATCTCTGCCTGCCATGATTTTATTCGAATTTGTTGTTGGTTTAATTAGGGGAATTGCTTATTTCACCTCTAATCACTTTCCTAATTAATTAAATGATTAATTAACCTATTAAATAGTGATAAATTAATTAATTAAGCTTGTTAATCATCATGAAATAGTGAATGGACTTAGGGAATGAGATTAGGATTTATTTTCCAATCTTTTCCCCTAAGTTTATTTCATTTGGATAAACACTTAATTAATTTACAAATTAATTAATGACTTAATCACTTCATTAATTAGTTCAATTAATCAAATTTAAAACCAAATCATTCCAGAACTTAATCACTTAATCTTGGGTATATTCTTAGGTTTTCAATAACCTAAGAGACTCCAAAGGAAATTATAATCAAACTACATGTGTAGGATGGTTAAGAAAGTACTTAATTAAACCCATTAACTTAATTAATCAATAATTATGAGTCAATTACATTAGGCCCCTTTATTTCTTAGGTGCATTTCTAATTTAAATTATATGTGGGTGCATATCATATGTTGGCTTACAAACGTTTGGATAATTATGTTAAGGTGGTAGGTAAGGCATAATTAATGGATTTATTACATACCTTGACCTAAATAAAACATAAAATCAACCTAATTTTTCTAAAATTAAACTAAACCAATTCACACACATAGGAAATGGGTTAAGACCAGCAAACCCTTTTCATTTCTTAAGTCAAATAAAATTCCAAAATAAAAATATCTTTGAAGAATTTTCATTCATTTTAAATAATCTCATTTTATATAATTGTCCTTAGGAAGTAATTAGGGTGAATGAAGTCATGTGCTTGCATCCCTTTATTTCATTCCAAGCATGTTAAATAGTGTTTCTCATATGAAATCATGCATTCATTTTTTTTGAAAAATTAATTAAATAAAATGTTTCCTTTATGTCAAATTGCATATTTTGGCTAAAATTAAGAATATGAGTGGATATTATCACTATTAAACCAAAAATAATTTTCAAAACCTATAAATCAAAGATTATGAATGAAGTGATTTTACTTATAAGTACTTATAAGCTTGCATGTAATTATAGCATAAGATGTGTTTTATGTTTCTTTCTTCTCTCCACTTAACATAGATTTGAATAGGATTTGCAAAGTGTATAGTTCATTTGAAAAGAACACAACACTTGCTTAAATCTATTCCTATGCATTTTTATGTTATGACTTAAGAAGGATCTTCACATTTACACATGTAAATTATACAGCCAAATCAAACATAATCTTTTACCTGATTCTTCATCCATTTGTTTCACTTTGTACATCTACATGTATTTAAGAAAAGTGGTATATTAGTCTAGACACCCTGGGGCTGAGGCTTTAAGTAGACCTAAGAAGGTCTTGTACCTTACGACCTTAGTGTAAAAAATAATGGCACCGTACTCACTTATATTTTTTTATACATATGGATATACATTTTATTAATGGATGAGAAATCCCCCTTTTCTACATAATAAAAATATGCATCAATGAAACATTCAAATTTTCAAATCATATCTCTTAGCATTCATCATCAAAGTGTGCTAAAATTTGCATTGCATGTATAGGTATGCTTAGGATCATTCATATTCATGGTATACATGGTGGAAAGAAATAAATGGGTATGTGTTACATATTAGTAATCCACCTTAACTAATCCTAAGATGTCCCTTTCTTATTAAATAGTGCTATTTAGAGTAAATCTAAATTTAGGGTTAATTAAAACACATAATAAAACATTCACTAAAGAAAAATCATTAATGAAGCTATCCTAAAAATTACTTTAAGGTATGGATGAAAGAGAAGTTCTCTTCTCTTTTCTTCCCTTTACAATATTTAGTAACTAAGTGTAGGTTCATTCAAACCAAATTAAATCACCAACTAAAATTGACAAATCAACTAGAAAAATCACCCTCTAAGTTGAACCTCTCACACATAGAAAATTCTAACTTTAAAGCCTAGCTAAGACATACCACACAAGCCTTAAATGGCACATACATTAGGCTAAGCCACCATTTCTAGCTCTATATTAGGGTGGTGCATGGTTTGATGCCTACTTTTATTTTGTGATGTAATGCTTTTTAGACTAGATGTTAGGGTGTATGTGCATAGTCTAGATGTTAGAGTGTCTGTGCATAGTCTGGATGTTAGGGTGTATGTACGTAGTCTGGATGTTAGGTTGATATTAACCTAATCGTATTTTCTGCAGAGGATTATGCTTAAGGGGTGTAATAAAAATATAAATGCTTTTGCTATGCAGGTTGCTTTTACCCTTAAGCATGATCCAAATTAGGACATGTGGACTTGGTTGCCCATGTGTGGGCTGCTAAGTCTAAATTATTCATATGCATGCTTGGATTGTGTTATATGTTTAGCTAATCTCTATTTTGCAAGTTTAGTTAGATTTATCTTTTTCATTTTGATGTAAATTTTGCTATTCAGATTTGGAAAGAATGTTATGGGGGAATTAAGGTGAATATTGGTTATAAGACCATGTCTTATATACCATATGAGGCCTTAGAGCAAACTACATCCCAAGTCAAATCAAAAGAAAGAAAGAAAGGAAGGAAAAAAAGAAATGAAGAATGAAGAATGAAGACCCCCATAACATGAATTCCTTTTATTTGTAATTATTCATTTGTAATCCTGGTTGTATAAGGGTAGAGCTCGGCTACCCACATTTCTTTTTGGGTTGTGTGGTGATACCCAACTACATTGGCCTCTTATTCTTTTGCGCCAATTTTATAAATTAATTGATAATTTATTTATGTTTGTGCAATTAGGATGGCATGATTTTTTAGTTTCTTAATTTCTTGATGGTTTTTGAATGGCCTGGATGCGATTAGACTCTTACAGAAAAATAAATTTTCTAACCAATTAATCAACTCAAAATTAAGTTAAACAACTCATGACCTCACCAAAAGCCTAGGATATAAATCAAGATTATAAAACATTTAGTAACCCTTAGATGGATGTTGTATGTCTCACATCATGCATAAATCATATTGCTTCACTCTTGCTAATGGAGGGCTTCCACCTTTTCCAAAGAAAATGGCTTGACCTTTGAGAGCCATGGTGGAAACATACCTCCTTCTTTCTGATTTTGGCTCATAATCAATTTCTCATGCATTAGGCATATCAAATCCCATAGCCTGTGTCAAATAAAAATATCCAAAAAATCAAAATAAAACTTAATAAAATTTACATTAGATTTATGTCATTATTCATGTCCTTCTTGATCTATACTCTTAGGGAGTGTGTTTAAGAACTTAGTCTCCTTTCTAAATAAATAATAGCCTAGCCATCTTGCAGAGCATAAGACTTGCCTACATGTATTTAAAATCATAGGAGTTAGTTGGTTGCCACCCCCAGGTGGTTGTAAGTCCAATAGTTGGGTGATTTATTCTCTCTTATGGAGATAAACCATATACACATTTTTCTCCTTAGATTTAGGTCATGCATTGGCCCTCACCAAAGCTCCCAAGATTTAGGATCCAAGGTTGCCATTTTCTTTTGCGGGCTACAAGCATAAATTCTCACCTCTTAGGCATGTCCACGATCTCGTATTGTGGAACTGTAAGCCCTATATTTCTAATAAAAAGTTAACTCAAATACTCTTCTCAAATTTCAAAAATATAAAGCCCAACTATATGATAATTTAGGATGCTCACTAAGTTTCCTAGTATCATGAGCATCCCCTACTCATCTCCCCTTAGTTCCAATAATAACTCCATCCTTTTGATCAATCCCACTTGATTTTTCAAAAATAACCAATTTGTTGATAGTCCTATCTTTGAAATCTTTGGAGACAATGATCATTTACCTTAATCAAGAGTATTCTTAAAGAATTTCATTCCTTGGGATGTAATTAACTATGGGGTATTTCCTCCATGGGGAACTTAATGAACCCAATTTAAATAAACCATGCTTTACTTTTCCATATAAAATAGGGGAAAGATCTCTGGTACATTCGAAGACCCATTATCTTTTGGAGTCCTTATTAGGTGATTAGGTCCATTGTAAGATGGTGACTTCTATCTCTCGAGATAGTTCATCATTTCTCAATGTCATACCCAATCACCCTAATGAGTACATCAATAGATCTATGTGGTGTCCCATACCTCCTAATAAAATAAAAATACCACAGATTTTTTTGGCGACTCCATTGGGGATGGTTCCTCTCTCCATCTTTGGTAAATGATCATTATCTCTAAGTATCGATAGTGAATTTGTATTTCATATGAGTCTGAGACTATCCTTCTTTTCCTTTGACACTTAGTTTATTTCATTCTTAAGCTAAGCTAGCCAACATCTTTTAGGCTTTAGGACCTCACTCCATGTAGGTCTTAAAACCCCTGTTGGTCCCCCAATAGGTGAAAATAAAAAAAAATTAACCAAAAGAAATGACTAAAAACTTAGTTGAACTTCCTTTCCATTTCTATGGTAAGGTAAGGTTCATTCTACAAATAAGAAAAATAAATCCTTTATAAAAATATCACTTTTCAAAAGCACTTCCCAAATAGTTCACATAATAAAATACTTGCACAAAAATTTTCATAACTCAACTTCATCTGACAATCTTCAAGATTGTTACATGTATAATCTTTTCGAAAATCAAAGTTAAGAATCATCTTTCAAAATGTACATATTTGAAAAAAAAACATCCTCATTCAATATACCCAAATTTATTGGATAAATATTTCATTTTCAAATAAAATCAAAATCATCTTTCAAAAAGCACAAATTTAAAATGAACATCCTCATTCGATATACCCAAATTTATTGAATGAAGATTTCTTTTCCAAATAAAATCAAAATCACCTCTCAAAAAGAACATATTTGAAAATAAACATCCTCATTCAATATACCCAAATTTATTGAATAAAGATTTCATTTCAAAATAAATTCATATCATAAAAATAAATACTCCATTTCAATATATCTCACATATGTTGAAGTTGGAGTTTCTTCATTTTCAAAAATTACAAATTTGAAGGTAAGCCTTTTCATTCAATATATATCCAAATGTGTTGGATGGAGGCTTCATCTTCAAACAAAATCACACCACTTGAAATTACACATTCCCACACATGTGTTAAGTTGGAATTCCCTTCTTCAAAAGCAATAATCACACACAAAAAATTTCTCTTTAAAAATAAAATATTTGACTTCCATTTACATACCCAAATTTGTTAAATGAATCTACTTTCAAAAAATCATAAATCAAAATATTGGAATTCCATTTACATACCCAAATTTGTCAAATGAGAGTTTCATTTTTCAAAAAGAAAATTCAAAAAATAAATTGGATTCCATTTAACACACCATGCTTGTTAAATAGAAATCCCTCCTTTCAAAAATAACACAAAATCTAAACAAAAAGTCAAACACATTTGCACTTTATTTATCATACCCAAATTTGCTAACTAAAGATCCTCTTTTCAAAATAAAAAATAAAATACAAAACACATTTGGATTTTATTCATACACAAACTTGCTAAGTAAAGAACCCATTTTTCAAAATAAAAAAAAAGATTAGATTTGGGCTTTATTTAGCATACACAAAATTTGCTAAGTAAACATTCCATTTCCAAATTCACACATGATTCACATCATGGGCAAATAAACAAAAAAATTTATTTTCAAATAACTCATTTAGCATACCCAAATTTTCTAAATGAGTAATCCCAAACAAAATCAATTAACCCTCTATTTAATATACTCAAATTTGTTAAATAAAGGGTCCCCAAACATAAAAATCAAATTCAAATATGAACCAATGGAAGATACTTGAACCCATTTTCAGCATATGCAAATTTGTTTAAAGTGGATTCTAAATTCAAAATCTCTTCTCCAATTCATTCAAAATCTCGCTCCTAAATTCAATGAGCCCCACTTAACATATTTAAATTGTTGGGTGAGGGTCCAAATTCCAAAGCAAATTGAAAAAGTCAGCAAAATATCAAAGCAAAAAATCTAATTTGAGTTTGTTTTCAAAAATTACATAATTTTAGATCAATTTCAGTCAGCTTTTACTCAGTTCAGTACAGTGCAAATGGATGCTCAAAAGTATGTGTTCACTTCCCCCTTTGGAATGGATTTGGCCTTGGATCAGATGAGCCTCCCATAAACTAATTTTGCTCATCTGATACACTTTGGCCGAGAATTTAAGAGGGGCCAGGATCACTTGTGAGGGTGACCACCACCCATAGTGGAATGTGACTGGTAAGCCAGTCATCCATGTTAAGATGCCTCATTCTAAATTTCCTCAAGAAGAATAGGTGGAGTTCCACAAAGAGCTTGCCCAATGCCCATACGTTCATTTGTTCCCATCACTGCCCCAGTACGGGCTAGTACCCACTCATTGGCCTCCTCAAAGGGGAAGGCTACCCTGGCTTCAAGGATAGTCTCTACTAAGCAGAACTCAGCTCCGCAATAAGAGCCACAAGATTAAGCAACATCATGGGTGCATTGCTAAGGAGATGGAAGCAGTCACATTGCAGAAGAGGAGTCGCCAAGGGTAGTTTTTCCTTTGATTACATAGAATAAGTTCCATCCTCTTTCTAGATCTGATGGAGAGGAAGATGTTAGGAAGATTACAGTGTCACCTCCATCTACAATTTATTATGAGACACCTACTAGAGATTGGAGGAGGTCGCATACCAGCCTCAAGATAGTTCTACGCCAAGTTGGCGGGGCTTACAGATGGTCAGAGTTTGGTGCCTAGTTTGATTTATGATTGGTTATTCCTCACAGTGTGGGTAAGCATATCTGTTAGGATAGGGCCAAAGAGGCTCGTGTATAAGTTCATGTTACTATTAGAGAGAGGCGAAGGTATGCTAGGCAGTCAGTAGCCTCCACCCTCATAGATTTCCCTGATCGGTGCACTACCCGCATCGATCACACTAATAATATTCTATTGACTAGTACTACCCATCATGGGAAGAGAGCCCCCGCATAGAGGGAGTCGGTGTCTCCACCATGCTATACTCCTCGCCTCCATCCGCAGTCCATCTTCTAGTTCATCTAAAGCAGGCAGCATTGGGAAAAGAAAGCCCCACTGGTGATCCGACTATGGCCAAGAGATCCCATTTCATCTACACCATCGACTGAGGTGAGGCTGAGCTCTCATGCTCGACCTCCTACTTCAGTCACGGTGAAGAGGGAGTGGCAACCTCATAGCATCATAGTTGTGCCATCACCACCACAACCTCAATAGATCATGGATATAGCAGTAGTAGAGGGAGAAGGAGATAGTTTCATTATCCCCATGGCGATAGATCCTCCCAGGAGTAGCACTCCACCCATGGTAGTTGACAGCAATGAGCATGTATCCTCTAGTGAGCGTGGCCCTCATAAGGTTAGCTCTCCAGTAGTAGGGGAGGTCAAATGTATCTCTGTTCATGAGCACGATCCCACCACTGGTCAGCCACGATCATTTGTGCTTGCATAGTTGGACCGCTCTTTGGATGATATCATAGCACAATATATTATTGAGAAGAAAGAAATCTTAGGGTATGATTGGTCTAACCTCGAGGAGGAGAAGGCTAGTTTTGATCCCAAAGAAGATGATTTTTGGAATACTTAGCATAGGTGCATATGGTTGATACTAGAGGTTCTCTCCTTTGATCATGAGTTTGGAAGGTGTGCGGAACAGATGACACACCTATTCGACCCAACACCTCCTTCAATAACTCAAATTGAAGGATGAAATTGATAGATGGGAAAGAGACTTGAAGATTTGCAGCAGTAGTTCTAGCACTTCGAATCAAGCCCAAAGAAGACATCCTACTATTGGAGATTGAGTTGAAGTATGTATATCTTGGACCAACCTAAGAGTTCACCTCTAGTAGAGCAGGGTAGTACTAGCTTGTATAGGAAGGTAGTAGACAGTACCTCCATATAGAAATAAGATATCAAACTCATGGTTGAACAATAAGTGAGGGAAGCACTCGCGCAAGCCCAACGTTGTTCATCAATTCCAAAGGGTAGACCCTACCTAGACGAATTTGATATTGTCTAATATCCTAAGGATTTTGTGCCTTCTTTCAAAAGCTTTGATGTGAACCCTCGCATATAGACACTAGGCCAACTATTGCAATGGGTAGTGATGCATTTTGTTTCTCTTTTTTTATCGCAGCTTAGCGCATAACTTTGATTGGTATGATGAACTCCCAATGATTCTGAAGACTTTTGTTGAGCAAGTAACTTTAAAGAGGTTTGGAGCTAGCAAAGAGTAACTGTGGGAGATCCCCTTGTAGCACAACAATGCCTCGATGAGTCTCTCATTAATTATATTCTTAGATGGCATAATTTAAGCATGAAATGTGAACCGCAGCTGTCTGAATAGCATGATATTGAAATTCTACTAAAAAATATTCATGGCCTAGTTGCCTTCATGCTTAAAAGCTTCACCATCAATACATTTGAGAAGCTAATCAACAAGGCAGCTAGTTTACAAGGAGAAGCCAAATAGTTGTCCTTTCAAGATTAGTCACCAAATTTAAAACCACAGAAAGCCTATGAAAAGAAGTCAGGGGCAGTAATAACATTGGATAAGGGGAAGCAACGGGCCAGATATCAATATGAGAGACCTCAAACTCCATAACCGTCGCTTCCAACTCCTTTACCACCACCTAGTCCATCATATTGGCCACTACAATAGCCTTCACGGCCTTCGCCGCCTCCTCCTTAGCCATATTCTCAACAATGATACACATACAAGCCCCTAAGTAGCAATCATCCACCTACTCTTTTGGATAAATTAAACAAAACTTATTTATTTAAAAGGGAGGTAGTCAGGAAAATCCTTAAGAATCACTTAAAGAAACCTAATTTTCACCTACCCGAGCCTAGAAAGATGGAGGAAGTGGGCAAGAGAAATGATCCTAACTTTTGCCCCTATCACCGCATGCTAGGCCATATTTTTGAGGATTGCTTTACATTCAAGGATTGGCTGAGCTAGTTAGTGCCATAGTTATCCCTAAGGAATATCTAGTGAACAACCATCCAGCTATTAGGTAATCCTTGGGGATACATGTGATCCTCTCAAAATAAAAGAAGGTTGGGATATCTCTTTATTCTGAACCTCTAAAAAGATTATTTTAAAAATCAAGAAACTTTCCTTGTAGGTGCTTGAGGCAGCTCAAATCTCCAACATCAAGAAAGGTTTGCAAGTTTCCAAAGATAACTTGGGGAAAGTGGAGCTCAAGACAGTTCATACTTGCGGATGGCCAAGTAACCACCAACCGACTCCATTCCACCATTCAGCTACTACTTCACCGACATTCTACTTCATTTACTCTTCTTCTAGTAGACATCCTGTATCGATGGATGAGGGCATCAAACCCCTCACTTACTTTACTGGATTTCTACTATGTACCTTCTTCTAAATCTAAGAAATCAGGGAATAAAGCTAGTTTGAATTACATATGTGCCACTTCTGATGGGTTGTCTGACTCTACTCTTTAGAAAACTTTTCAAGCCTAAATAATTATAACAACTATAATCATCCTCTTTATGATTCAAAGATGGACTTTCTTTCTTTGAATAATATGGGTTCACCTCATAAGATAGACTTGGAATCATCTGATTCCTAGGGTCCTATAGGAGAAGATGCGGGTGACGGTGTGTAGAATCTTCCACTAACACTCAAGAGTCAGAAGTTAACCACCAGGGAAGGTTCTACCTCCTAGGTAGCACCTCAAGATAAGGAAAATAAGTCATTGGTACTAATGAGCAAGAATCCTCCAGATGCTCCACCCATGGATATGCTTGTGGAGGATCACCCAAAGTTGATTATAATGTCCGCCACCTAAGAAAGTTTCACTAACTAAGCATATATGATGCCCTTATCTTATCCAAAGAGATGAGGGAATCATTAATCAAAGCCCTCCTTGATCTAGAGATATTCTTAGCTCAGCTGACCGCTATTTGAGAGGAGATGCATTATTCAAGAGAAACCTAGGGAGTCACATTCACCGATGAAGACCTTCTTGGGGACATGGAGCACAACCATCCCTCTACATCATAGTGGATATGGGCATAGACTTTCTAGGTTTTGGATCGTGCATCGGTGAACATTATGAGTCTAAAGACCCTTTGCCTATTTAGATTGACATCTCTACACTCGAGGAGATCGGATGATGTTGAGAGGATTCAATGAACATGGAAGAGGCTTAGGCTCCATAGTGTTACCTTTGGAAATAGGTGAAAGCCAAGTTCTATATAATTGATTTGAATACATTCACTACTTTTCGAGGCCTTGGATACACTAACAAGATGATTCCATCCTCCTCCATGCATCAAGTTTTGAAAAGATGGAATCAATATCGTGTCAAAGGAGATGAAAAGCCATTTTTAGTTAGAAAAGTCGAGATATATGAGGATACAATCTACTATCTTCCTCAAAATTAAAATGTCTTTTCCCATAAACTTGGTCAAAATTTAAATACAACAGAAAAAGAAAAAAGAAGAAAAAAAGAAAAAGAAAAAGAAAAGAAGATAAAAAGTACAAGTAAGCGAGAAAGGGACACCGAGGAAGAGGTAGAGCAGCATGTCACATTCCACCCACAGTTCGTTCCACCATACAAACATATGGGTAGGATGACTTAACCTCCACCAAGCAAAGGCGAGGCACAGAGGGTTCAGGTGGAAGACCCGGTTGGCGCCACCAATGGTTATGTTCCATTCATGAGTACTCCTACTATTCACATAGACTTGGAATCTAGCTAGGATGAGTCTCATGTGATTAGCATACCACAACCCCCCTCTCAATGGGTTTCATTGAGGTGACACTGAGCCAAACAGATGAAGACCAGGCCTCCAAGCAAAGCAAAATGTATTTGAATCGGTTTATGTAAACTATTAGGCAAGAGTTGGAAACTTTAGCTCTAACCTCACTTTCTTCAAAAGTTGAAGGTTTAGTAGTTAAGGAAGCCCCTAGTCTTCCATGGATGTCAAGCCAAAGAGACTCCTACTGGGATCATCATCCTCAAGTCCAGAAGTAAATGTAGAACTTGAGGATAATTCATATAAAGATTTAATGGAATTACCTTTTGATTGGTACTCGCCTTGTGTTCTTAATCTTGCAAAGAAAGGTTTGATTCCTTATACATGGTCCAGGCATAGGTTAAAGTATTTCAAGAAGTTGTGGAACAACAAAGGTAGGGATGCACAATTAAGACTAGATTCTATAGTGGTCGACAATGATGGATTATTGCTTGTCACCAATCATCTGAGTCGATAGATCTTCTCAAACCACACTAACTCTTATGAGGAGTGTGTTTAGAAACTTAGATGATCCGATGATCTTCAAATCAAAGATGCACCTTTAGAATTTGAAGAGAAAATCCATTCAACTATCGACAAGCTCAAAGAAATCAACCATGAGATAGAAGAAGATCCACGCCCTACATACATCAGCTCTCTATTGAATGAAGAAGAAACCAATGACTTAGTTAGGCTATTGACTGAGTTTAAGGATTGCTTTGCATGGAGTTATGAAGAGATGCCCAGATTATCTCTTGACATAGCAATCCATAAACTAGCAATAGACCCTAATGCTAACCCTATCAAGTAAGCTCCTAGACACATACAATTAGAAATCAAATAACAGGTCAATAAGTTAAGAAACTGATTGATGTTGGCTTTATCATGGAAGAAAAATATCCTACCTAGTTAGCCAGTGTCATGCCAGTTAAGAAAAAGAATGGCCAAATTCATATGCATTGATTTCAAGGACTTAAATAAGGCATGTCCTAAGGATGAATTTTCACTTCCTATACTAGAATTAATGGTGGACATTACCTCATCTCATGCAATTTTCTCCTTTATGGATGGGTCATCTGGCTACAACCAAATCAAGATGGCAGGATGAAAGAAAATACTTTTCAACCTTGAATCTATTGTTATAAGGTCATGCCTTTCGCCTTAAAATGTTGGTGCTACATACCTGGGCCATGACGATCTTCAATGAACTCATTCATCATCAAGTTGAATGTTATGTTGATGATCTAGTAGTCAAAAGAAAAGAAAAGGAAGACCATCTCTTTGACTTGAGAGTAGTTTTCAAACAGTTAAGATAATAACCTCAAAATGAACCCCCTGAAGTGTGCATTCGGAGTAGCTTCAAGGAAGTTCCTTGGGTTTGTTGTTCGACACTGGGGAATAGAGATAGACCCAAAAAAAATATCAAAGCTATCTTAGAAATGCCACCCCTTAAAAGTTTAACTCAAATCAGATCTTTCCAAGGGCAGTTGACGTATCTAAGATGCTTCGTCTCCAATCTATCAGGGATATGCAATTTATTTTCAGCACTTGTCAAAAAAGAAGCTAAGTTCATGTGGGATGACAAGTGCTAGCATGCTTTTGAAGACATCAAATAATAATTAGTGAAGCCACCAATTCTAGCATCCCCTATCCCGGGCAAGCCACTTATCCTCTACACTAATGCATTGGATGACTCCCTTGGCCCATTGTTGGCTCAAACCAACAATGAAGGGAAGGAGAATGCTCTCTACTACCTTAGTCATTGTCTGATCCCTGGTGAAGCAAACTACCCACCTATTGAGAAACATTGCCTAGCTTTAATTTTTGCATCCCAAAAGCTATGACACTATATGCTTTCTCATAAGGTGAACTTGATTTCAAGAATCAATCCACTACAGTATCTCATGACATGGCTGATGTTATCCAGACAGTTGGCAAGTTGGTCCATGATTCTCTTACAATTTGATATTACATTTGTACCCCTTCGTGCGGTGAAAGGATAGCCACAAGTGGATTTTCTAGCAGCACACCCACTTCCTGTTGATTCCTCGCTTAGTGACGACCTACACGATGAACAAATCATAAACTTAGGGGACACTAGCATTCATCACTGGGAGATGTATTTTGATGATGCAGCTTCCTTTCAAAAGGAGAAGAACCATGATCTACTCCCAGAAAGGCAGGTAGAATAGTTCTCTTAACTCTAGACTGATGTGATGAGATTCTCATACTATCTCCAATCCATGCACCAACAATGAAGTGAGTATGAGGCTTTGATTAGCCAGAGCTATTATAGTGTGTGTCAAAAGCATCAACATCTATGGGATTCTCAGTCATCAACCGATTTTGGGTCCTATAAGGTTCTAAACCTAAGCTTCATCATTACCATGAGTACACCATGAAGTTGGCCCAAATCCTGAGGTCACCATCTACAAGGTCCCTCGAGGAGAATGCGTAGTAGATGCTTTGGCCAAACTTCAAAGAATTGGCATGTCAAAAAGATGAGTCCATTCCAATAAGGGTCCAAAATAGACAAGTCATATCCCTTATTGATGTTGAACTCGAGAGACTTTCTCTTGAAGGTGAGGTTGCCATTGCTGAAAAGGACAAGGAGCTAGATTGGAGGCAACCATTCATAGACAATTTAACAAGAGGCAAACTATCTTAATAGAAATCACAAGCCCATTAGATGAATCAGATAGCTCTCTCCTTTTCTCTCATGGATGGCACCTTGTACTGACGTTCCTTTGATCAAATGTGGTTACATTATTCAGACAAACACGAAGCTCGTAAGATCATGACTGAGGTAAATTCAGGTCTATGCGGAGCTCATCAATCCAGTCCAAAGATAAAAGCAAAGATCAAGAGACTATAATATTACTTCCATCGATGATTACAGACTGTGTGGACGTAGCTAGGAGATGCCACTAATGTCAAGTACACGGTATGATCTTGCATAAACCACCTAACATTCTACATCCTACATTGGCCTCATGGCGCTTTTGTTAGTGTTATTGGGTCCTATCGATCCTCCTTCTTCCAAGGGTCATCATTTCATCTTAGCTGCCACCAACTACTTTTCCAAGTGGGCGAAGGCAATCCCACTCAGAGAGGTCACATAAAGATGTGCTCAGCTTTTCAGAACCATATCATATATAGGTTTGGGTGCCTCGACAAATTATATCTCATAAATGTACTACATTTAAAAGCACTAAAATCAACAGCTTTGCCAGAAGACACAGTATATATTTAAGATATTCCACTATCTACTATCCAGAATGGCCTGGCAGAAGCATTCAACAAAACTCTCATCCAAATACTAAAGAAAACACTTGATGATAACAAGTGACAGTGGCAAGAGTAATTAGTTGAAGCCTTGTGGGCATACCACACTACATACAGAACTCCAACCCAATCTACCCCGTTCTCCTTAGTGTATGGGTCCGAAGTCATTCTACCATTAGAAGTTCAACTCCCATCACTAAGGATAACAATGGGTAGTAAAATAATTACAGCGTAATGCCAAGTTATTAGAAGAGCTTTGGGAGAGAGATGCCTATGAGCATGCCGTAACCTTGAGTTACAAAGCCAAGATGATTCAAGCTCACAACAAGTCGCTCCTAGAACTTTTCAAGTAGAGAGCTTGTTTTAGTTCTAAGGAGACCAATTGTTGCTCTCAAAAAGATGGGAGACAAGTTTGAACCCACTTGGGAAGGCCCTTTGTCATAGAGAAGGCCTACCAAGGAGGATCTTATCAATTTATTGATTGTAAAGGGGAACACTGATGCTTCCAATTAATGGGCTCTATTTGAAGAAATACTACCCATAAAATCATGTTTGAAAATAATTATCTTCAAAAATTCCATTCCAATTCCTCAAAATAATCGCTTCTTTTGAAGCATTGTTTACTTGTTTGTGAATTTGCCATGACGTGTTTAGGGTAGGCATAAGATAACCCAAGAGGCATCCTATCCATCTTTCATAACACGAACATAAATTAAACATGATTCCCCAAATTATACTAGAATAGGTGTGAGAGAACATAAGAGGCATCCTATTTTGACTAGCACAACTAAGTTAGGTAAGAGAACCAAGCGATCCTTTCTTGGTGGGATCAACTACCATTCCACCATTTCATCAACTCTAAGCATGTTTTAGATAGGTGTAAGAGAACCCAAGTGGCATCCTATCCTCTAACAAAAATAAACACATATATTTTCTGGCTATTTTGATGTGGGAGCAAGCCCCATGGCACTCACTTAGTCGCTAGGTCGAGCTGACATATTACCTTGCTAATGTGTCACCCCAATGGTCACTAGTCCGGAAGATGTGAGTCCCTATGCTTTCTTCCAGACTTGACCATTACAAATAATGAGTGCCTTGTTAGATGGTAGACCTCACTGTGCAGTCAATAAGCTACCTCATGTTGACTTTGTTTAAGAGGATGTAAACTGATGTACTTTCTTCTTGAAGTAGCCATCAAGCACTGACTAGGTCGGTATATTTGAGGTTAGGATAAGTCCCCAATGGCTCTTTCCTCTGACTACTTTGAGTTGATATAAGTCCCCATGGCATTCACTCAAGAGTCACCCCTGTCGATAGCACTGTCGAATAAACAGACTATCTCACAATCAATCCATTGTAGGAGGATGTGAGTCCAGATGCTTTCTTCCTGTGATTACTATAAAATGACAGGTTGGTTGATGTTCTCTATGTGATGAGACTCACCTGGATACACCACTCTTGGATGAGTCCCCATGCTTTCTCTTGAGTTGGCCACAATACCTATAGACATTATCTTCTGGTTTTGGATAAAGCCCTTCCCTTCCCTGCACTCTACTTGGATCACATCCTTTGCACCCCATTTAGACACTACCTACTTTTGATTGGATCCCCTTTCCTAGTACCACCCCGTGGTTGAGAATTTGTTCGATGCATATTCTCCCTTGGTTTAGAAATGAGATAGATGATATAAGCTCCTTCTCGTATGATCCCTCAAAACCAAATAGGTCCACGATAAACAAAAAAAAATAAACAAAATTTATTTTCTGGATTAGGAATTCAAGCCCCAGTGGCCCCTTTCCCAAGCAAGCATCCTATCTTTATGGGCAGTGTCAGCAAAACTCCCTATAGTAATTGCCTGACTACACTTGAGTTGAGATAAGTCCGGTCGACTCTCTCTCAGGTCCCTTAGGTTGTTCAATCTATTTTCCACAAACAGTTACCCTATAGTCATTTCTCTTTGGAAGATGTAAGTCTACTATGCATTCTTTCTAGCATGATGCGAAACATGGGAAGTCTAGGTTGACATGTTGCTTGTCTCCCTGGTCTTTATTCAAGAAGATGTGAGTCCCTATGCTTTCTTCCAAATTACAAATTGAAAGGCACCCCTTTGGTTGGATAGTTCTCCTCTTGGGAAACTACTCCCTTTGGAGGTAAATAAGTAGGTCCAAGGACATGGCCCCTACTCAGTGTAATCCCATCGCAAACCAATGGGATCCATCAAATATAATTAAAAAATGAAATTAATTTTGACTATCTTTGAGCTGATTTAAGTCCCCTAATGGCATTCACTCAAGAGTACCTAAGGTTGGGTTTGATTCATTGCCTACGATCACCCAAATGATCCCTACTTTGGAAGATGTAAGTCTGCAATGCTTTCTTCCTAGTATAATCACTGCACACTAAAAGGCAACCTCTTTGGTTTGATAGTCCTACTATGTGGTTGGTAGACTACCCTTTGTATTAGAAAATCTGAGCTAGATCAAGGCCAACATGTCCCCTACTCAGTACGGTCCATCTCAAATTGATAGGGTCCAAAATTTAAAATCTAAAACAAATCTAACCAACCTCCCTAGTGGAGTCAAATAAAATAATCAAATCTTCTCCTCAATGAGATGTAAATCAAAATCAAATCAATTCAACCAACCTCCCCTAGTGAGTCAAATAAATCAAATCAATCAATTCTCCTCAGAGATGCAAATCTTTTATCCCAATGGAGTCCTTCCAATAACCTCCCTAGTGGATTCACATCTCCCCATGGATCAAATTTTATCCCAGTGGATAACTCCGAACTTTTCCTAGTGGAAGGCTCATATACTCAATCCCTAGTGGATTCCTCCTTCATTCTCTTATGTTTTTAACATAAGTAGAGTC
Source organism: Cymbidium sinense (assembly GCA_021442155.1). Taxonomy (NCBI): domain Eukaryota; kingdom Viridiplantae; phylum Streptophyta; class Magnoliopsida; order Asparagales; family Orchidaceae; genus Cymbidium; species Cymbidium sinense. Next base: position 154,100,362 of record CM038220.1, on the reverse strand, counting down.
ACATTGCACTAAGATATTGATTCCTTCTGCACCTCGAGTTTAGGAGTAGATCATTTCTATTAGTGCTTGTGATTGTTCACGTTTGATCATCTTGATCAACACCAATACTATGATGCCTTGTCCACACCACCTATTGGCCTCTTGACCTCACTTTTGGAGTGAGCTTTCAACTTCTCCATCTTAGACATAAGGACTCCTCTAAACACTAAGAGTTCCTTAGTCTTAAGACACTTCTAGTGATTAGGTGAACACTTAACCTAACCTAGAGACTTAGAAGCCATAGAATAGGTTATGCCTTGGGTATTAGGAGACTTGCCTACCCTATAGCTTAAACCCAATCCTTGCTTCCTTCAAACCAATCCAAATCAAATCTTCATTCCAACTAAATTGATTTTCTCAAATATAATTTCAAATCAAATCTTTCAATTCCAACTCAATTGATTTTCAAAATCATAATCAATTCCAAATCAAATCTAAATCACCCAACTCAATTGATTTTCTCAAATCATAAATCAATTCAAAATCCAAATCATAAATCAATTCCAAATCAAATGAAAAACCCATGATTGAATTCAAATCCAAAATCTTTCCTAAGCCTTTGATTTCATCTTATGGACTTAGCAAATCAAATCCAAATCACTCCAAACTCAAAAGATTTTCTCATAACCCATTTATATTCTCATTTATATTCACAAATATAAATGAAATATAAATTCAAATAACCAAAACTAAATTCAAAACTCAAATCCAAATCCAACAAATCCAACTTATACTCTTTCAAGTCAAATTCTTGAACTTAGCCAAATCATTCTCAAATCAATCCAAACCTTGATTTTCTTCAAACAATCATTCCTTCAATCACATGCCCAAATATAAACATAAACTACAATCAAACCAAAATCAAACTAACTAAGTCAAACTGTTCATCCTTTTGACTTGAAATTATCAAATGAACCAAAATCCATTTGACTCCAAATCACTTGCAATTAGATTTATATGTTCATCATAAGTCCATATGTGAGTTCAACCAAACTTGAATCAAGCCTTGATCAAGTCAATTGACCCATTTAGGCTCACTTAACCCAAAGTGACCTAAACACCTTAGCCAAAATTCTAATCCAACCCAAATTGGATTGAACTAAGGCCATCTAAGTCTCACGTTGTGAGCAACAATCATCCTAGGATGATCAATCACTCAAATTAGGTCAAATCAAGTCAAACTTAGCCTTTGACTAAACCCAAAGGAAACCTAAACCAGCCAAATTTCAATAGAAGACAAATTGATTGAAACTATTGATCTAAAATAATCCATAATCAATGTTTGAACATGATCAATCCATCAACTGAGCCAAACCAAGCCTAATTGACCACTTAACTTAAGTTGACCCAAATTGACCTAAAAAGTCAAAATGGGTCAAATCTTGATCTAAGCCAAATTGATTGCAACCAATGGGTCAAATTCATTCTAAATTGATTGTTGAACTTGACCAAAGCTTCAATTGGCCAACTAGACCCAACCTAGCCCAATTGACCATGAACCCAACTTGACCTAAAAAATCAAACCAAATCAAAATTGATTGAAACCAAAGCTTGCAATACATTTCAAATGATCAACCAAGCCTAAACCAACCCATGACCTAACAATTGGGTCAAATGGGTCAAATTGGTCAACTTGACCCATTTGACCTAAATGAACCTAAATGAACCAAAACCAAATCTAAACCAAATTGAACCAAACCAATGATACCCATAGGCTCCAAATGATCATTTGAACTTGACATAACTCATGGTTTGACCCAATTTGACCAATTGGTCAACCTAACACAGTTTGATCGAACTTGACCTAAATGGGTCAAATTGAACCAATTCAAACCAAATAAACTCCAAATCACTTGAAATTTGGCCCAACCCATTTTTGGATCAGTTCAAATCTGCCCAAATCAAAATCATGGCCAAATAACCACTTTTTCCTTAGGTTAAAGGGTATCCTATGGCCAAATTCACTTAGAATTTGGCCAATTCTTTCTCAAGATATTTGGCACCCTCCTAGTGGTCCACATGGGCACCAAGGAGGGTGGTGAACTTGACCCAATGAGCTTGGGTCAACCCAACCCAAGGACAAATCAACTCCTCCAATGAAAATTGAACACTTGGATCACCAAATGCACTCACCTAATGCATGGGCACTCACTCTCCTCCACTCTGCCAAAAACAACTCACATAGGATGCTTCGATCAACCAATCTCACTCATTCATCAAAAATGGCATTTCTTCCTTCCATAGTTCAATCCAAGGAGGGAGAAATGTGCTCCCCCTCATTCCCACTCAAAGCACAAGCCTTCACTTCAATAGAGCTAAGGAAATCAAATCGAACTCTCCCCAAGCTTTTCCAAGCCCTTCCCAAGCTCCATTGATTTCTCCTTCTTAGTTTTGCTCAGAAATAGGGGAGGTCACTTGAATATCCAACTCACTCAATTCTCCATCAAAACCAAATTAACTTTGCAAGAACCATTAGTGGACTTCATCGAGCTCAACCAAGTTGTTTTCCAAGTCTCCAAGCCACGAGAAGCTTCACCATTGAAGGGGATCTTGGTCAACCGAGCCATCCACTTCAAATCAAGAGCCAATACCTTCAACAAGGCCTCATCTCTACTAGATTGTTGACCTTCAACAAGGCTTCATCGAGATCAATCACTCATTTATATTCTCATTTATATTCCTAACTTAAAATCTTCTTAAGTCTCTTAATTTTCCATTAAAGCACTAATCCAAAATCTTGATCCAACCATTTCAAATTCATGGAATTTTCTCATAATTTATTTATATCCACATTTATATTCACATATATATATATATGAAATATAAATATAAATCAATCAAACCAAGTTCAAAAATTCAAACTCTAAACTCTAAAATTATCCTAAGTCCTTTAAATCCTTGAAATCATGATTAGACCACTTTAAATCCTTGAAATTTTCTCATGATCAATTTATATTCTCATTTATATTCACATATATAAATGAACTATAAATTCAAACAATTAAAACCTATTTCAGAAATCAAACTCAAACCAACTCAAAATTCAATCTAAGCCTTTCAAGTCAAAATCTTGAACTTAGCCAAAATAATTTTAAATCAAGTCAAACCTTTGATTTTCTTTCATGGTTCAATCAACCCTACAATCATGAGCTCATATATAAATCCAAACTTCAATCAAACAATCAAAACCTAGTTCCAAAATCAAACCCAAAACCCTTCATATTCTTCCTTCGAATATGAAATTGTCAAATGGATCAAAACTCATTTGACTTTAAACCACTTGTAAATGGATTTATATTTCAATCATGAGTCCATATAAGATCAAACTTCAAATCAAGCTTTGACCAAGCCATTTGACCCACTTAGGCTCACTTGACCCAAAGTGACCTAAAGTACCCTTATGAGCCAAATTTTGATCCTAACCAAATTAGGCTAAACCAAACTCATTTATCCCTCTCATCATGATCAACAATCATCATGGGATGATCAATTAATTAAATTAGGTCAAACCAAGTCAAACCTAAGGGTTAACCAAGTCAACACTTAACCCAAAATGAAACCTTACATAGCTAAATTCTACCATAGATCAAATTGATTGAAACCATTGATCTAAGTTCACTCATGACTTATGTTTGAACATGACCAAACCTACATTTGAGCCTAACCTAACCCATTTGGTCAACTTGACCCCTTTTTTTTAAAGGGTCAAAATGTGTCAAAACTTGATCTAAGCCAAATTGATTGGAACCAATGGGTCAAGTCCATTCCAAATCACTTGTGGAACTTGACCAAAGCTCAATTGGTCAACTAGACCTAACCTAGCCCAATTGACTTTAGACCCAACATGACCTAAAGGGATCATGTTAAGCCAAAATTGAACTTAACCCAAATTGATTGGAAACAAAGATACCAATCCACTCCATATGACTAACCTAACCTAAACCTACCCTTTACCTACCTCAAATAGGTCAAATCAGTTAAATAGGTCAACTTGACCCATTTGACCTAAATGAAGTCATATGTGCCATATTCAAAACTAATCCAAATTGAATCAAACCAAAGCCACCCAAACATTTCAAATGGTCATATGAACTTGACCCAACCCTTAGTTTAACCCAATTTGACCAATTGGTCAACTTGATCCAAGTTGACCCATTTTGACCTAAATGGGCCAACATGAGCCAAACCTCATCAAATGAATTCCAAATCTCATGAAAATTAGCCAAACCTAGTTTCTCCACATACCCAACATATCCAAAGTGGAAAATTACCAAAATAATCATTCTACCCCTAGGCCATAGAATAAATTTTGGCTTAATCCATGGGTAAATTGGTCATACCCTCTTCACATTCACTTGAGGCTTTCCTAAAAGCTCAAGGGGACCTAAGCAAGAGTGGTGCACCCAACCTAATGGGTTTGGGTCAGCCCATTTGGTCCCTAGACCAAACTCGACCCTATGGGTCAAAATGCAAATGTCAAACTCCCTCTCAAACTCAAATTCAAGCACATGGGGGGTTGGCAATCCACTCCTTGGCTCAAACAGACCATGTGCACACTCCTAATTGATCAAATAACCCACAGCCTAAGCTTAATTGGATCAAAATGGCAAGTACATTATCAGTCGTCCAATCCTTCAAGGGAGAGATATACTCCCCCTAGACAAACTCAAATGCATCATTCCTGAATTTGATTGAGTACTGGTGAGACTTAGGAGCAATCAAAGAGTGATAGCAAGCATCCTAGAGCTCTTACCAATTCCCCATTTCTCAATTTTCAAACTATGAAAATAGGGGAGCTCAATCCATTCTACCCCTTCTTTAACACTACAATTCATTGCAATTCTTTTTGCAAGCACACTTAGGTGACCAAGTAGAGCTCACCTAAGTTCATTCCCAAGCTCTAAAGGCAAGGGAGGATTGAATTGGATCAAAGCCGAGCTCAAGCTAAGGAGGAGGTGATCCATAGGAAGTTCCACTCAACCTCAAGTGCTCAAAACTTTAGCAAGGCTTCATCTCAACTAGACGAAGCTTCTCCAACAAAATCGAGCGTTAGTGATCACCTCCGGTGAGGTATGAGATTTTTTGACCATTAAACTCAATGTGGTGTAGAGCTTTGTGAAAGAAATTTTCACCCCATCGATTTTTGACCATTGGATTTGCCACTCTTTAGATTTAGATGGTGTGGGTTGAGTTTGGTTTGAATCCATGCTAGATCAAGCTTGGATCTTCCCCTTGATCATGGACGGTCTCTGTTGATCAAGGGGAAGAACTTGGGAGATCTCAGTCGTCCATCCACATATTTTAGATGGACAACTGAGATAATTTCTCACATTAAGATTTCCTTTTATCCATTTTAAATCACGGAGAGATCCTTGGCCATCTGATTTTTGATTAGATGGCAGAGGATCAAACCACATGCACCGCCAGCCACCATTTGGGATTTGATGTTTAAGCAATCCCTCATGTGGCATGTGTAAAGCGCCGACCCGTCGCCATCGCGCCATGAGCAGGATTAGGATTACTTAAAATGCTTAAATAATTCCTACTTAACTTAAAGATTTTCTAAAATTCATAACTCTTTCTAGAAAATTTAGAAAAATGTAAAATAAAATCTTATGGAAAGATAAATCAACCTAGAATATTTTAAAATTAATTTCAATGGGTTTTGAGTTATATATATATATATATTTTTTTTTTTGAAATTAGGTTTTATTAGAAAATTTATTCTACTAATTACTTTTTAATTAAGCCTCAGATTAATCCTAAATTTCTTGGGTATGATTTAAGAGATTACTTCTCCCCTAATTTTCTTAGATTTTTGAAGGCTTTATTAGAAGAATTGCATATGGTTTCCATAATTACCCTCCTTAGGTAATTAAGCATAATTAGGGTATGATTAATGATTTTAACCTATGATTAGGGTTGATTAAGGTCAGATCAAGTAAGTAGAAGGTTTATGGAATAATTTTGGGGCATTTCCCCTAAGCTATTCCCTAAACCCCCTCTTCTCTCCTTAATCTCCTCTTAATTAAGGGTTTTTCATTATTATATTAATTTCTAAAAATTCTAAAAAGTTCCAGAACTTAATTAATCTACCTTGGGCAGATGCTTACATGTTTAAGAGCCTAATTTAATTAAGGAAATCAAAACCTAATTCATAAGTATGAAAGGGTGTTTTGAAATTACTTAAGCTAAACCTCTTATGTTAATTAACTTTTAATTGTGAGCAAAATTGCATTAGGCATCTTTCTTATTAGGTATTTATTGTAAATTTAAATTTCTCGTGAGTTCTGTCATCTCATTGGCTCATAATTATTTAGTTAATTATTCTAAGGTGGTGTAGGTAAGGGTTAATTAAGTTACTTAATTCATACCTTAACCTAATCAATGCATAAAAATGGATCTAATTATTTAAAAATTAAACAAAAATATCAAGCACATGTGGGAATGGGTTAGGAATAGCAAACTCATCTCACCTTTACAAAATTAAATCAAACTTCAAACTAAACGAAAAACACCTTGAATTCACTTTGATTAATTTTAAACTTTCTTATTCCATAAGAATGTTTTTTGGATTTATCTAAACTTAGGATTGATTAAAAGATTTAATCAAAGCATTCACCTAAATGAAACTAAAATGTGAATCTACTTTAGAAATTACTTAGGTTAGGAAAGGAAAGAGAAGTTCTCTTCTCTTTCCCTCTCTTCATAACTTAGTGATTAATTGTAGGATCCACTTAAATCAAATTAAAACATGAAATAAAATCAACCCAAAATAATTAAACAACTTAATGAAACGCTTCTCTAAGTTGAACATGTCCTCCACACTTAGAAAATTTGAATCTAAAGCCATAGCAAAGCATACCACACAAGCCTTCAAAGAACACACATTAGCCTAAGTCACCACTTTTAGCTTTAGGATAGGTTGGTGCATGGTTTGATGTTCTGTTTTCTTTTGTGATATATATTTTAGACTAGATGTTAAGGTGTATGCTCGTAGCATGAATGGTAGGACGTTCTTAGTCTAACCATTCTTTTCTATAGGGGATTGTGCTAAAGGGGCTCTATCATAAATAAAAATATAAATGCTTTTGCTTGTAGGTGCTTTATACCCCTAAGCATAATCCATAAGCCAGGTGGACTTAGTCACCCATGTGTGGGGTGATAAGTCCAATATACATGCTTGGTATTTGTGTGATTTATTTTAGCTAGCCTTTATTTTACAGGTGTTAGTTAAATTTCCACTTTTCTTTTTCATATAAATTTATGCAATTAATATTTTGGAATAGTTGTTATGGGGATTATGATGAGCATTGGTCATAAGATCATATCTTATGCACCATGTTAATTCTTGCAGCATCCACCTTTCATCCATCCAAAAGAAGGAACCAAAGAAGAAAAGAAGAAAAGAA